>JARQOD010000004.1:29120327-29171384 GCA_033576555.1 Oophaga sylvatica
CCCCATTTATAGAAATCGTTAAAAATATCTGATTAAAGGGCAGGGGCACCCCAGTGGAGGACAACTCAGGGGAACCGGTCAATAAGTTAATGCCCTCCTTGCCCGCTTTCATCGATACCCCCACAACCGGTCTGAGGTCACCGGGGGTTGTCCTAAAGGGGGAAAAAGTAAGGTTCTATGAAATATTCCTAAACCTTTTTTGTTCGTCACCATTTTACTTTCTGTCTTGCTGCAGCTATCTGCCCCATTAAAAAAGGATTTCCAGTTTGCATTTTCCCCGCCCTGATTCCCCTTTTGCTTTTAAGGCCACAGCTGACAATCAGTGTTTTCAGAATCAGCCTGCATAACCTGGACTTGACTCCTGAAAAGCCTTGGACCTGTACTCCACTTTTCCTCAGAGGAATCTGAAGCACTTGTGACTCTGAACCCTGCCTTTTGAAAGACCCACTTTTTCAGGGGACTTACGGTAACAGAGAAGAAACCAAATCTGTATTGAGAGTGTTTTGCGAGTTTGGATACCTGGCCGGTGTCTCCTTTTCTGGTCTGCAAACTGTTGACTTTTTCTGCCAACTTTAGGAATACAGGACTTTTTCTATATCAAACCTTGACCCTTTTTTTTCATCGCACCCAAGCACAAGCCTAATGAACGTACACATACATTACACAAACGACAACTACGGAAAAACACGCTACTACAAAAACGGGGAGCGGCCCCTACACAGGACTTTACAAAACAAAGCAATTTGGGTATTTTTGTCTGTCTACAATCCAAAAGAGCTGAGACCTATACCAGAAAGCCAAGACAGGGACTTTTACAACTTCCCAAAATCCCCAAAGCTGGGAACCAGGGAGGCCCATTATTTTCATGTGGGACACCCTTACTGAGCAGGTATCTGGATGGGTAGAGGGCATTCTTAAACCCCTGGTAAAGGATACACCCATCTACATTCAGGACACAACTGACCTACTGAATAAACTAGCAGCAATAGGTCCCCTACCAGAAGGAACCATCCTGGCCACCATGGACGTGGAATCTTTGTACTCTAATATCCCACACCAGGATGGATTAAATGCCTGCAAAGTCTTCATGGGAAACACCGGGAATGATGCTGATTCTGTGGTGAAACTCACAAAATTTATCCTCACCCACAATTACTTTGAATTTGACAACAAGATCTATCTTCAGGAGACTGGCACAGCTATGGGAAGTAAAATGGCTCCACAGTATGCAAATCTTTTCATGGCCAAGCTTGAAAGCGATTTTTTGTCCTCATGTCCCATCAGGCCTCGGGCCTACTACCGCTACATTGATGACATTTTAATCATCTGGACGGAGTCTGAACAACAGCTAAAGATGTTCCATGAACAGTTCAACGAATTTCATCCAACCATCAACTTAACACTCAACTACTCCAGCACTGAAATTAACTTTTTAGACACCACCATTAAGCTAAAGAACAATGAAATAGAGACATCCCTGTATCAGAAGCCAATCGACCGTCCAACATACCTTAAATGGGACAGTTTCCATCCAAACACATAAAAAACTCTATAGTCTACAGCCAAGCCATCAGATACAACCGTATATGTTCCAACCCCATGGATAGAGATGAACACCTTGGTCGCCTCAGAAAGACTTTTTTGAACCAGGGCTACCATCCAAGAACAATTGAAAACCAAATTACAAGAGCCACCAGAATATCAAGGAATCACCTGCTACATTACAAAACTAAAGAAGAAAATAACCGGGTGCCTCTAGTGGTCACCTACAACCCAAATCTGGAGGTGCTAAGGGGAGCTGCACGGAAACTACAACCTTTACTACAAAAAGATGCCCGATTACAATCCATATTTCCAGACCCCCCACTACTATGTTTTAGGCAGCCCCCAAATCTAAGAAGCATCATTGTCAGAAGCTCCCTGTCCTCCCCAACAGCTGCAGGAACCTTTCCTTGCAAACAGAAGAAGTGTAAAACATGTGCATCTATAATGACCACGGACAAGATAAAGATACCCAACTCCATCAGGACTACAAGATCCCAGGTACTTTCAGCTGCATCACATCTAATGTGGTGTACTAATTATATGTACTAAATGTCCAACTGGGGGTCTGTATGTGGGGGAGACGGACAAAAACTGAGAACAAGGATGAATTCTCATCGCCACACGATAAGAGAAAAAAGAATGGATTTACCTGTGGCAAAACACTTTTGTATGCCCGGTCATAGCATAATGGATATGGAATTACTGGTATTAAAATCTAACTTCAAATCTGAGAAAGATAGAAAGGTTTGGGAATACAAACTTATGATGACCTTTGACACTCTTAGTGCTGGGATGAATGTGTCACATGGATTCATGTCATTCTATATCAATTAAGGAATCTGCGTCTCTGACCTTCTAGGGGCATCAAAACACAATACCAGACCCCAATCAGAGGGTAATAAAACTCTCTCCTTATCTATGATCTGTTCCAATTTATGTTCATCCCTCTGCCATAATGACAGTTCTGCTTCATGTCACTTGTCTTACCTATTGCACTATTCCTGTATCCTTTTGTGTATATATATATATATGTGATTCTTCAGTTTTTGTTTTAGTCTTTGCCTGATGAAGAGACCGGAGTAGTCTCGAAAGCTTGCAATTTGTTACCATCTTTTCAGTTAGCCATTAAAAGGTATCAACCACCGAGGACTCTCAAGTCTAAATATTTTTCTATCTACTGGCTAACACGGTACGAAGATACACATCTTTCCTATAACAATTAACTAGGCATTCCACATAAACTCTACAATAACGGGAGTAAAAAGACCCTATACAAAGCATTTTTCTTTCTTCTTGCAGGAACAGAAGAGCTGAAATTACACTAGCTCCCTTTGACACAATGGCCCTAGCGAGGTTCACTGGGGGTTCCCGTTAGGCCAAAAGTCCTCCTAACGAATTCTATCAAGGATAAGCCTCCTTCGCCCCTGTGACACCCACTCCACTTGTTTTCCTTACCCAGGCCGATCCCTGTTCTGTACGTTGGTGTAGGAAGTGACAGCCCATCTCACTCGCTAGTGCACTGGCCGGCAAGGACTCTAGCATCACCAGTGCAGATGGTATAAACACAGGGGATAGTGACAAGCACGAGACCGACAAGGTAAATAATAAAACAACAAGGTTGGCATATATAGAAAACTCTATTACCAACAGTCAGCTGATGCGTCATGTGACTGTTTAAAGGATGGTGGGAGTGGTCACCACCCACATCAGCTGACCAGCAACACAGCAGCTGCCAGCAAGGAAATTGACAATAACCCTTGCTGGCCCAAAAGTAAAATCCACTTTTAAAAGTAGAACCAGAGCTGTCATGACTCCAAAAATGAGTTGTGACATCAGCATAAATCTTCTGCACATCACTACCATCCAAAAATTTGTCCCCGTTACTTACATCTTCAGCATTTTACTTTCCTCTTTGGTATTATTTCGTTGTGCATAAAAGTTTTTGATCATTTTTTATTTTATTTTATGTTTTTTTCTTTTTATGATCTTCACCTTGCAGGCAATGCAAATAAGTGGGCGACCAGTTGAGGGGGCGTTTTCTTCCGCTAGACTAATTGTCCCACTAGTCATGTTATCACTTTCCTGTGAGCATGAATAACATGATTTCTAAGAGTGATGTCACTGCCAGCTCTTTGCAAATCTCTGCCTCCCTAACAATACAATGTACACTGAAGTAAAGTGTACGCACCATAGAGAAGTTTGACTAAAATATCTAAAAACTCTGAAGCAGCAAACCTGGTGAAAACCAAAATTTGTGTCAATTTCAGAACTTTTTGCCATGACTCTAGAGCCTAATAGTTGCACTAATATGGCAGAAGTGGCCCATGATGAGGAACATTGCTACAGGATGAGTAACATTACACCAGGAAGGGGCTCATTATGCAAGACATTATACCAGGATGGGGACAATGTTACAGGAAGGAGCCAGGATGTGGGGACATTATTGCAATGAGGGGGCCAGGACAGGAGACATTATAACAGGAAGTGGGACATTATATTAGAAAGAGGCCCAGGACAGGGAACATTATAACAGGAAGGGTCACTGGATTGGGAATATTATACCAGAGGGCCTAGGATGAGATGAGGGACATTATTACAGAAAGGGGCCAGGGGACATTAACACATGGAAAGTGAACTTGCATGTCTTTATAGAATCTAGAACGCTATAAGGGCCCATACATCTGCCCGACATGGAGGTGTGGGCCCAGGTCCAAATTTTGCACCGAGACCCATGTGACTAGTCACACCACCGATAACAGGTTCCCTTTAATGTGTGCACATAGCCTAAAGGCCCCATCACACTAAGCGAGATCGCTAGCGAGAAGCGTCACCGATTTTGTGATGCAACAGCGACCTAGCCAGCGATCTCGCTTAGTGTGACACGCAGCGGTGACCGGTCCCCCTGCTGGGTATCGCTGATCGTCCCTGAATGTCCTGGACCATTTTTTAATCGTTGGTCTCCCGCTGGCCAGCGCGCATCGCTGTGTGTGTCAGCGGGAGACCAATGATCAGCGAGCTGGGAGCTGGTATCCAATGTAAACATCGGGTAACTAAGCACCGTGCGGCACCTAGTTACCCGATATGTACCCTGGTTACCGGCTCTCAGCTTCTGCTGTAGAACGCTGAGAGCCGGTATCTAGGGTACATATCTAGTAACTAGGTGCCGCGCAGTGCTTAGTTACCCGATATGTACATTGGATACCGGCTCTCAGCGTCTGCTGTAGAGCGCTGAGAGCCGGTATCTAGGGTACATATCGGGTAACTAGGTGCCGCGCGGTGCTTAGTTACCCGATATGTACATTGGATACCGGCTCTCAGCGTCTGCTGTAGAGCGCTGAGAGCCGGTATCTAGGGTACATATCGGGTAACTAGGTGCCGCGCGGTGCTTAGTTACCCCATATGTACACTGGATACCGGCTCTCAGCGTCTGCTGTAGAGCGCTGAGAGCCGGTATCTAGGGTACATATCGGGTAACTAGGTGCTGCGCGGTGCTAAGTTACCTGCTGTTTACCCTGGATACCAGCGTACTCGCTGGTCCTGATCGCTGGTGAGTCTGCCCATGTGACAGCTCACCAGCGATCAGCTAACGATGTCCCAGCGATCCCATCCAGGTCGTATGGTTGGTGGGACAAGTTCTGCTATAAAAAATTCAACTGTCAGCGGCTTGTCTTCACTGCTATCACTGTAGTTACATATAGAGATAACACATCATATGAACAAGCAGACATCTCCCACAGCAAGAGCTGTGATTAGCAGACCCGGTGTGAAAGCTGTCGAGGAGGAAGGGGCTAGTGATTTATAACTGCATGACTTTAGAAGATGAGTGGGAGAGGAGGCAGGAGACGAAGATGAGCAGATAACTGCAGTATAGAAATCAATGGGCCGGAGTGAGCTGACTGGTATGTTAGGAGTTAACTTCTTTCCTGGAACTACTGGTCACTCTTGGACAGGTTCAGAGGCTAAACTCCATGGAAATGAGCGGTACATTATAAGAGATAAAAGCTGTCATTGCAGGAGAATGACGAGTATTTTTATGCTCTCTAATTAAATAAAGCAAATTAAGAACTTGAGGAGACCTCTTTAATGATGTACTCTATTATGATATGATAAAAATAGTAACATGATTAAAAAAAGAACATCATGTACAGTAAGAAGCAACAGCAAATGGGATCTGTGTTGATGTACGAACATCAAAGATGGCATGTATTTTGCTAAACGAACAGAAACTCACAATATAAAGTAGGTACGTAAAGTATTTGGGTGTAAATAGTAAACTGCACGGTATAAAGTCTATAACAAAATATATTAAACCCGCATACTATATGTAAGGATTAAGTGCCAGATGCTAAGATGACATATAATCACTAATGCATACTTTCTGTTAATCAGAATAGTAAATTGCATAATAATCATCAAATTAAATTTAAACATAAGAAAAAATAAATAATTAAACAGCATAATGCTTAAACATACTGAGCCAGATGGGACCGCTGAGTGCATTATGCTACTTAATTATTCATTTTTTTTGTCCTTAATTTGTTGAGGTTCAGGATTCTTGCAGGGGTGCTTGACAACATGCACTGCACTCAGCGGTCAGCATCTGTGCTCTGTATGTACATACATTATGCTATTTAAAGGGAATCCGTCAGCAGGTTTTTGCTATGTAATCTGACAGCAGCATAAGGTAGGGACTACGAGCCTTATTCCAGAGATGTATCACTTAGTTTACTGGTTGCAGCAGGTATGATAGAGTCACATTTTTTTCTGCTGATGATCAAGCAGAGCTCAGAATGCTGAGCCTTCTTTAACCCCGCCCACACCACTGATCGGCAGCTTTCTCTGTATAGTGTATAGTGTTAGAAAGCTGCTAATCAGTTCTGGGGGCGGGTCTGGACTAGGAGGCACAAGGCAGGCTGTAGTGATAATCTACTGCTGATAAAACACTGATTGTATTGAAACAGCAAACACAGCTGGAATCAGGCTCTCTGCCTCTACATTATGTCATTCTCAAATTACATAGAAAAATCCTGCTGTTGTTTTATTTCCCCAAAAAGTTTTTAATTCACTGATAGGGGAAACCTGCAAAAAACAAAATAAGCAATTTTTTTACAAAACATATTAGACTGCTGAGTACATGCAGCTCAAATAAAAAACATATCAATTTTGTTTTAAAAAAAACAAACAAAAAAACTAAAAAGTGTATATCAATATTTTTTTCTTATTGATGGTTTTTCTTTTCTTAGTCTCTGACATTGCTTGGGCAAATGTTAAAAAAATGCAGTTACATGACGGTGCAGTAAGGGTATGTTCCCATGGTCAGTATCGGCAGCGCTTTGGACGCAGCACATGTCCGCTGTATACAAAGCGCTGCCGGCTATTGAACGCAGGTGATTCCGCATGTGATCATTGAACCGTGCGGAATCACCGCATCCGATACATTGTATGGATGACTTTATCATGCGGAGACTGTACGCAGCGCCTAACCGCAGCGTTTACAGACCGTGGGAACATACCCTTAAGAACTACAGTCATGGCCAAAAGTTTTGAGAATGACACAAATATTAATTTTTACAAAGTGTACTACTTCACTTTTTCTAATGGCAATTTGCATATACTCCAGAATGTTATAAAGAGTGATCAGCTTAACAGCAATTACTTGCACAGTCAATATTTGGCTAGAAAATGAACTTTATCCCCCAAAACACATTTCAACATCATTGCAGCCCTGCCTTAAAAGGACCAGCTAACCTCTTTTCAGTGATTGCTCCATTAACACAGGTGTGGGTGTTGATGAGGACATGGCTGGAGTCAATCTGTCATGATTAAGTAAGAATGACACCACTGGACACTTTAAAAGGAGGCTGGTGCTTGGCATCATTGTTTCTCTTCTGTTAACCATGGTTATCTCTAAAGAAACACGTGCAGTCATCATTGCAATGCACAAAAATGGCCTAACAGGGAAGAGTATCGCAGCTAGAAAGATTGCACCTCAGTCAACAATCTATCGCATCATCAAGAACTTCAAGGAGAGAGGTTCCATTGTTGCCAAAAAGGCTCCAGGGCGCCCAAGAAAGACCAGCAAGCGCCAGGACCGTCTCTTAAAAGTGTTTCAGCTGCGGGATCGGGCTACCAGCAGTGCAGAGCTTGCTCAGGAATGGCAGCAGGCAGGTGTGAGTGCATCTACACGCACTGTGAGGCGGAGACTCTTGGAGCAATGCCTGGTCTCAAGGAGGGCAGCAAAGAAGCCACTTCTCTCCAGAAAAAACATCATGGACAGACTGATATTCTGCAAAAGGTACAGGCAGTGGACTGCTGAGGACTGGGGTAAAGTTATTTTCTCTGATGAATCCCCTTTTCGATTGTTTGGGACATCAGGAAAACGCCTCATTCGGAGAAGACAAGGTGAGCGCTACCACCAGTCTTGTCTCATGCCAACTGTTAAGCATCCTGAAACCATTCATGTGTGGGGTTGCTTCTCAGCCAAGGGAATCGGCTCTCTCACAGTCTTGCCTAAAAACACAGCCATGAATAAAGAATGGTACCAGAATGTCCTCCAAGAGCAACTTCTCCCAACCCTCCAAGAGCAGTTTGGCGATCAACAATGCCTTTTCCAGCATGATGGAGCACCTTGCCATAAAGCAAAGGTGATAACTAAATGGCTCATTGAACAAAACAAGAGATTTTGGGTCCATGGCCTGGAAACTCCCCAGATCTTAATCCCATTGAGAACTTGTGGTCAATCATCAAGAGACGGGTGGACAAACAAAAACCTAAAAATTCTGACAAAATGAAAGCATTGATTGTGCAAGAATGGACTGCTATCAGTCAGGATTTGGTCCAGAAGTTGATTGAGAGCATGCCAGGGAGAATTGCAGAGGTCCTGAAGAAGAAGGGTCAACACTGCAAATATTGACTTGCTGCATTAACTCATTCTAACTGTCAATATAAGCTTTTGTTACTCATATGTTTGCAATTATATTTCTGTCTGTGATAAAAACATCTGTCAAACACACATAAAAACCAGAGGGCAGCAGATCATGTGAAAATATAATATTTGTGTCATTCTCAAAACTTTTGGCCATGACTGTAGATGAGGCATGTGAACCCTGCATTCTGAAAGATCCTAGTGCTCGGCTTCTGCTTGTGCCGGCTGCAGTGCAGGAAATATTGGTCGCAGGTTTCTTGGATGTTCAGAACTAAGAGAAGCAGGATTTGCTACAGGTTTTCTACACTTGAAGGATTGACGGTAAACTACCTATTACCTGGTGCGTTATGAGTTCTTCACCCCAATCATTTCTCTTGATTTTCTTTTGAGATGTAATTCAATCCAGATAGGAGTGGGGGTCTGCTGTGTGGGCTGGACAGAGGAGGGAGCTCTGTGCCCTTCAATATCACTGTGGCGTAAAGCTTCACAAAAGCACTTCGCAGATTGCAGCATTCTCTTATAGTATCACATTACTGGACGTGGACCCCGTCCCCAGCTTGGAGAGACTAGGTGAGCTGTGACGTTCTTATAACTCTTTTGACATAACGTGCCTAGAATTAATTTGCTCATGCATAGAATTGCTCAGTGCTTGTGGATAACGGTCAGAGTTAGGATCATTCACACTTGCGATGAAATCGGACGAATGCAATCCGACAAAAATCGGATTGAATTCGGACCAATGTTATTCTATCATTGTGTGTTCATCTGTGTTTTTTTCCGAACTGTAAAAAAAAATCGCAGCATGTGCGATTGTAATCTGAAATCAGATCACATCCACAATAGAAGTCAATGGGTGCGAGAAAAAAATCCCACAGCACTCAGACCGTGCGAGTGCTGTATGATTTTACACACCGATCGCATTTGAAAAAGCCGGCAATTCATTTGCCGAGTACAGTAAAATCACACTGACAGGTTAGAATAGAATAGATAGAATAGATATATACATATAGAATACATAGATATATACAGTAGATGTCAGAGACACACACACATATATATGTATATATATTACATAGATAGAAGAAAAGCCGGCAATTCATCTGCCGTGTAGTGTAAAATCACAGCAGGAGCAGACAGGATAGAAGAGATGGATTACATACAGTAAATACAAATAGAATAGGTAGATATATAGATGTCAGTGACACATACAATTAGTACAGTGTGTGTGGAGTGAACTGTTCATGTATTTAATTAATAAAAGATTATTTTTCGTGAGAAAATGGTGTGGGCTCACGCACAATTTTCGTAACCAGCAGAGGGAAAGCCGACGGCTGGGGGCAGATATGTATAGTCTGGGAAGGGGGAAATACCCATGGAGCTTCCCAGGCTATTAATACCAGCTCACAACTGCATACTTAGCCTTTAATATCTATTAAAATGGGGGACCCCCCAATAAATGAAGTGGGGTCCTCCTATAATTAATAACCAGCAAATGATATGCAGACAGCTGCGGCTGATATTAATAGCCTAGGAAGGGGCCATGGATGCTGGCCCCCTAGGCTAAAAACATCAGCTCTCAGCCACCCTGGAAAAGGTGCATCTCTAAGATGCGCCAATTCTGGCACTTTGCCTTGCTCTTCCCACTTGCCCTGTAGCGGTGGCAAGTAGGGTGATAGTTGGGGGTTTGATGTCACCTTTGTATTGTCAGGTAACATCAAGCCCCGAGGTTAGTAATGGAGAGGCGTCAATAAGACGCCCCCATTATTAACCCCATAGTCACATTGTATGAAAACACAGATGCCCAGAAAAAAGTCCCTTAATTGAAAGAAAGACACAGACTCATTTAATATTCTTAATTAAACCTTACTTACGACCTTGCCCATTCCCCCGATGCCCTCGTCATCTGCAAAAGAGGTAAAAAACACATACAACAAAATTCCTTACCTTTCCGTATAGATGCTTTGAATCCATTTGTGTTATGATTTGGTAGCTGAGGAGAGCAGGCAAAAAAGGAAATACACCAGAGCAGTTGGAAACTATGAGATTGCAGTACCCTGACTAACCACCACAACTAGAGGCAGCTGTGGAGCGTTCCTACGTTGGTCCTAGACGCCTCGTCACAGCCTGAGAAACTAACTACACCTAAAGATAGAAAGAGGAAAGCTATCTGCCCCGGAGCAGATCCCCAAAGAACATAGAAAGCCCCCAAACATGTAATGGCGGTTAGACAAGAAGAAATACTGACACAGACAGAAAATAGTATGAGCAAACGTTGGGGCCCAAACTTACTAAATAGAAAAGGATAGGAAGGGCACTTACTGCAATCCCAAAAAACCCTGAAAAGAACCAACTCTACTAATTTCAAAAACACCTGAGATCACACGACCTCTACCACCTAAATTAGTTCTCTGGTGTAACCAAAAACAAAACAGCAGCCACTGAAAAAACTGGAAAAAGCAAATGTACAAACATCAGTGGCTGAACTGAACTGAGAGGCAAAAGCCCCCAGAGGGGACCCAGAAGGCCCCCACAGAAGTGCAGGACAAAATGCAAAAATCAAGCACCAAAACAAAAAGAAGAAAATGTCTTATCTGTTAGCAGGAGATTCAGACACGACACAGCAGGCTACCAAGGAAACAGAAATCAAGGATTGAGACCAGAACAATTGATCACCGGCAACCCTGATGGGAAGGCGACTCCCTTATATAAGACCAGTCAGTAACACCTGATTCCCAATCCTCACAATCTTCACTGGACAGTCCAGTACCGTTTGTAACCACCAGAGGGAGCTTCTGCTCAGAACTCATTTCCAGCCTATTCACAACAGTACCCCCCCTTGAGGAGGGGTCACCGAACCCTCATTTGAGCAACCAGGTCGGTCAGGATGAGTTCTATGATACGCACGGATGAGTCTCCTAGCATGGATGTTCGAAGCAAACACCCAAGAATTGTCTTCCTGATCATAACCTCTCCATTTAACCAAATACTGGAGTTTCCGTCTAGAAAAACGAGAATTCAATATTTTCTCAACCACATACTCCAGATTGCCCTCAACCAAAACAGGGTCAGGAGGCACAGTAGTAGGAACCACTGGCTCAACAAACCTCTTCAACAAGGACTTGTGGAACACGTTATGGATCTTAAATGTCCCTGGAAGAAGCAAACGAAAAGAAACAGGATTAAGAATCTCCATGATCTTATAAGGTCCAATGAACCTAGGCTTAAATTTAGGAGATGCCACTCTCATAGGAATATTTCTTGAGGACAACCAGACCAAGTCCCCTACTTTAAACAGAGGACCATCAGTCCTATGCCGGTTAGCAAACCGCTGGGCCCTCTCCTGAGAGAGGGACAACCTCTCCACTACCTGGTCCCAAATCTGTTGCATACGCTCCACAACAGAGTCAACACCTGGACAGACAGAAGCCTCCGTCTGTCCTGAAGAAAATCGAGGGTGAAACCCAGAATTACAGAAAAATGGAGACATCAAAGTGGCAGAGCTAGCCCTATTATTAAGAGCAAACTCAGCCAAAGGCAAAAAAGAGACCCAGTCATCCTGATCAGCAGACACAAAGCATCTTAGATAAGTCTCCAATGTCTGGTTTGTTCTCTCAGTTTGACCATTGGTCTGAGGATGAAACGCAGAGGAGAAAGACAATTGAACACCAATTTTAGAACAAAAGGTCCTCCAAAATCTGGAAACAAACTGGACTCCTCTGTCAGACACAATGTTCTCAGGAATGCCGTGTAAACGAACCATGTGCTGAAGGAACAAAGGCACCAATTCAGAGGAGGAAGGCAACTTAGGTAATGGCACAAGATGTATCATCTTGGAAAACCTATCGCAAATCACCCAGATGACGGTCATTCTCTGAGAAACAGGGAGGTCGGAAATGAAATCCATAGAGATATGAGTCCATGGTCTCTTGGGCACAGGTAATGGCATCAACAAACTGTCACGCTGTCTAATGATATGTATACAATGTCAGTAAACTATTAATACAGGAACAACACTCTATACAACAACTAGTATAGCAACATCAGCATGTAAGTATAGAATAGATTTACCTGACACGATATCTGCTGAACTCAGGGTTAATCTTGAGGACTTGATGAGCTGAAACAGGAAAGAGGTGGACCGGGATCTAACCTGACCCTAAACTGGGGTCCTAACTAATCCCTCACCTTGGAGGTACTGATAATGGTTCAGAGGTCCAAGTCTCCAACCTAACCCTGTCTCCTATCAGACCCTGAACCCTGTAATCAGTCCTAAGAAGGATCCTGACTACCACCAAAGGGATATGGGCTGATCTCAGCTAAATACACAGATTAGACATATAAGACAGACAGGATAACACTCGCTTGCATACACACTCAAACACCAAAGGAACATAAATGGTCTGGGAAATAAACTCTAACCAAGTTGAGCTTAGAACAACTAAGGAGCTCACAACTAAAGTCTATACAGATTCATTCCTATCTGTGGTCTGCATGAAGGTTTCACTGGCAACTCCCCAAGCAGACAACCAGGAATTTAAAGGAAACCAATCAACAAATAATCAATTGCAGCCGGGAGAAACTGCACCCAGTCCCAGCACCGAGCACAGACAGAATTAACTCCCTAGCTGCCAAACACAAAGAAACAGCAGATCAGCTGTGAGAAGTCAAAATGTGCAACCGCGACGATCTTCGTGGCAATGCACACATGACAGTACCCCCCTTCTACAAGGGGCCTCCGGACCCTCAGGGCCAGGCCTGCCCGGGTGAGTTCTGTGGAAGGTCCGAACCAAACGATCTGCGTTAACATCAGACGCAGGGACCCACGTCCTCTCCTCTGGACCATACCCCTTCCAATGCACCAAGTACTGAAGGGACCGGCGATTCAGACGTGAGTCAATGATCTTTGATACTTGAAATTCCAAGTTACCATTGACCAACACAGGAGGAGGAGGTAGAGGTGACGGTATGACTGGTGCCACATACCTTTTAAGTGATGACTTGTGGAACACATTATGAATTTTAAACGTAGGAGGGAGGTCCAGACGAAATGCCACAGGATTAATTATGGAACTGATCCTGTACGGCCCGATGAATCTGGGACCCAGTTTCCAGGAGGGCACCTTAAGTTTTATATTCCTGGTAGACAACCATACCAGATCGTTCACATTCAGATCTGGACCAGAAACTCTCCTCCTATCAGCCATACGTTTGTAACGGTTCCCCATCGCACTCAGATTATTCAATACACCTCTCCACACAGAAGCAAGTGACGACGAGAAACGCTCCTCCTCAGGAACCCCAGAAGGGCCCCCCCCATTGAAAGTACAAAACTGGGGATGGAAACCATATGCCCCAAAAAACGGGGACTTACCAGTGGACTCGCTCCGCCTGTTGTTAAGAGCGAACTCTGCCAGAGGCAAGAAAGAAGACCAGTCCTCTTGGTTCTCTGAAACAAAACACCGGAGATATGTCTCTAAGCTCTAATTCAGACGCTCTGTCTGACCATTGGTCTGCGGATGAAAAGCCGAGGAAAATGACAATTGCATCCCCCGACGTAAACAAAATGCCCTCCAAAATTTGGACACAAACTGAGACCCCCTATCTGACACCACATCAGAAGGCAACCCATGAAGTCTAACGATCTCCCTAATGAACACCTGCGCCAGAGTTTTAGCATTAGGGAGTGCAGGAAGAGCAACGAAATGTGCCATCTTACTGAACCTGTCAACAACCACCAGTATGACAGTATTCCCTGACGACGGAGGAAGGTCCGTAATGAAGTCCATAGATAAATGAGTCCATGGACGCTCCGGAAGTTTCAAGGGTAAAAGGGTCCCAGACGGACGGGTATGAGGGGTTTTAGAGCGAGCACACACCCCACATGACGCGACAAAAGTTATAACATCTTTATTAGCATTAGGCCACCAAAACCGGCGAGAAAGGAGATCTAAAGTAGCCTTACTCCCTGGATGTCCTGCTAGAGCAGAATTATGATGTGCCTCAATAACCTTTTGTCTCAACAGATTTGGGACAAACAGTCTCCCTGGAGGTCCTGCAGGGGCGTCCCCCTGAACCTCTAACACCTCCTCCTCAAGCTCAGAAAATACAGCCGACACTACCACCCCCTCCTGAAGGATAGGACTCGGGTCATCCGTTTTCCCGGCCCCTGGGAAACTGCGAGACAAGGCATCAGCCTTTACATTCTTAGACCCCGGGCGATAAGTGACGACAAAATTAAACCTGGTAAAAAACAACGACCATCGAGCTTGTCTGGAATTCAGACGCTTAGCGGATTCCAAATACAACAGGTTCTTGTGATCAGTAATAACGGTAACCGGGTGGACTGCCCCCTCCAAAAAGTGACGCCATTCTTCAAAAGCTAACTTAATGGCCAAAAGTTCCTTATTGCCGATATCATAATTCCTTTCGGCGGACGACAATTTCTTAGAAAAGAAAGCGCACGGATGCCATTTACCAGGGGACAGACCCTGGGACAATATAGCACCCACCCCTACGTCAGACGCATCCACCTCCACAATGAACGGCTGAGATGCATCTGGTTGGATGAGAACGGGTGCCGAAGCAAAACATTTCTTCAAAGAGGAAAAGGCTTGGCAAGCTTTGTCCGACCATTTAGAAAAATCCGTCCCTTTTCTTGTCATGTCAGTGAGAGGTTTGACGACAGATGAGAAATTACAAATAAATTTCCGGTAGTAGTTAGCAAACCCCAAAAAACGCTGCAGAGCCTTAAGATCCCCTGGCTGATCCCATTCAAGCACTGCTCTCACCTTTTCAGGGTCCATACGGAAACCGGAGGCTGACACCAAAAAAACCAAAAACTGAAGTTCCTGTACGGCAAATACACACTTCTCCAGTTTGGCGTATAGTTTATTGTCTCGCAAGATCTGCAACACCTGTCTCACATGCTCCTGATGAGACACAAGATCTGGCGAGTAAATTAAAATGTCGTCCAAATATACAACCACAAACAGCCCCACAAGGTGATGAAAAATGTCATTAACAAAATGTTGGAATACTGCTGGTGCAGTAGTCAGACCAAAAGGCATGACAAGGTTCTCATAATGTCCCTCCGGCGTGTTAAACGCCGTTTTCCACTCATCCCCCTCTTTTATCCTAATCAGATTATACGCCCCCCTGAGATCCAATTTAGAGAACCATTTGGCGCCAACAATTTGATTGAAGAGATCAGGAATAAGAGGGAGTGGATACGGATCTCGAACAGTAATCCGATTAAGTTCGCGGAAATCCAAGCAAGGGCGTAGGCCTCCATCTTTCTTCTTCACAAAGAAGAACCCCGCGGCTACTGGGGAAGATAGAAGGTCTAATATGCCCTTTGGCCAGACTTTCAGAAATATAATCTTTCATAGCCTGCCTCTCAGGACCAGAAAGATTATACAACCTAGCTTTAGGCAACTTAGCATCAGGAAGGAGATTAATAGAGCAGTCATACACGCGATGAGGAGGCAACTCCTGACACCCCTCCTCAGAGAAAACATCCCCAAAATCCTCCAAAAAAGGAGGCAATGTACTAGGCACGACCGCACTGATGACTGTGTTCATGCAGTTGCTTTTGCAAAACTCACCCCATTGGCTTATTTCTCTGGACTGCCAATTAATCACAGGGTTATGTTTAACCAACCAAGGAAGTCCCAACACAATGGAGTAGGTAGACCCTCCAACACATAACAAGATAATTGTTCCCTATGTATTGCCCGTACCCGAAGGTCAATGTTATGAACCTCATGAACAAAGCTACCTTGGCCGAGAGGCCTGGCGTCAATGGAGAATATAGGGATCGGTTTGACCAATACACTCAGATGCATACCTTGAGCCTGAGCAAACTGAGCGTCAACCAGATTAGCCCCAGAACCACTATCAAGAAGAACAGACAATCTCTCCACTCTCGTACCAACCACCACCTCCACTGGTACAAGGAACTGAGAAGAACTGGCGGATAAAATACATACTCCCAGGTTGTCGTCCACCACACAACCTGGGATTAACAGTTTTCCGGCGACTTTTGGCTCAACAAGGCACGGGATGGACATTCTCCAACAAAATGTCCCTCTTTCCCGCAGAAAAAACATCTTCTAGTCCTGCGGCGTACCGCCAATCCCTCCTACGAAATGATGTCCCTCCCAACTGCATAGGCTCATCCGAACAGACAAGGGGAACCTCAACATAAGGGACTTTAGTGGTAGGTGGAGAAACAACAGGGAGTGGGGTTACCTCACCCCTCTCCGAAGCCGTCTATCAGTACGGATAGCTAAGGCCATAGCAGCCTCCAGTGAATGAGGAGACTCATACTGAGCCAAAACGTCTTTTAATTTATCAGAAAGCCCATGACAAAACTGGCTCCTAAGAGCTGGGTCATTCCACTGAGTATCTGTGGCCCATCTACGAAACTCAGAAGCAAATTCCTCTGCAGGACGATCTCCCTGCTGTATCTTACGTAATTTTGTCTCAGCAAGAGAGACCCGATCTGGGTCATCATATACCAATCCAGGGCAGTAAAAAATTGATCTACAGACAGTAGAGCCGGGGATCCCGGAGGAAGGGAAAATGCCCAGGATTGAGGGTCCCCTTGCAGAAGTGAGATAACAATTCCCACTCTCTGCTCATCACTCCCTGATGATCGAGGCCGAAGCCGAAAATACAATTTACATGCCTCCCGGAAGGTGAAAAATTTGTCTCGCCCACCAGTGAACCTGTCTGGGAGAGCTACTTTAGGTTCAACTCTGGTTTGCTCCAGGGGAGACAAAACTTTGGACTTAATGTCTGTCAGCTCCATGGATAATCCCTGCAACTGCAGAGCCAGCTGGGCTACTGGATCCATGGCAACTGGGAATAATTTTATAGGCCAGTGAAAATGTCACGCTGTCTAATGATATGTATACAATGTCAGTAAACTATTAATACAGGAACAACACTCTATACAACAACTAGCATAGCAACATCAGCATGTAAGTATAGAATAGATTTACCTGACACGATATCTGCTGAACTCAGGGTTAATCTTGAGGACTTGATGAGCTGAAACAGGAAAGAGGTGGACCGGGATCTAACCTGACCCTAAACTGGGGTCCTAACTAATCCCTCACCTTGGAGGTACTGATAATGGTTCTGTAATGTATGTAGTACAGTTCATATAGCGTCTTGTGCTTGGGTGCGATGAAAACACAGGAGTCACAGGTTTGATATAGAAAAGTCCTGTATTACTTCATACAAGTTGGCAGAAATAGTCACACAGTTTGCAGACACAGAAACAGGAGACACAGCAGGCCAGAGTAATCCAAGCTCAGCAATCACTCTCCAATACAGATTCAGGATCTTCTTCTCTGTTACCGTAAGTCCATGCAAACGTGGGTCTTTCAAAGAGCAGGGTTCAGAGTCCACAAGTGCTTCAGAGTTCCTCAGTAGGAATAGCTGGAGTACAAGGTCCAAGGCTTACAGGAGTCAAGTCACAGGTTCACTGCAGGCTAGATTCTGAAGCACTGATTGCTCAGCTGTGGCTGCTTAAGAAGCAAAGGAGAGAATCAGGGCGGGAACATGCAAGCTGGAAACTCCATTTTGACTGAGGGCAAGATAGCTGCAGCAAGACAGAAAGTAAAATGGCTGACGAACAAACTGAGTTTCAGGAATATATACATAGAACCTTACATTACTCCCCCCTTAAGGACAACCTCCGGATGACCTCAGACCAGGCTTGTGTGGGTACCTCTGATGAAACTGACGGAGCAAGCGAGGAGCATTAACGTTATTGACCGGTTCCCATGAGTTGTCCTCCACTGGGTAGCCCTGCCATTTAATCAGATATTGTAACTGATTTCTATACAACCTGGAATCTAAAATCCTTTCCACCACAAATTCTTCCTGACCATCGACTAGCACTGGGTCAGGGCAAGGAGAGGAACGTCCAGGAAACGTATTGGGTGTCGCAGCCTTTAGTAGGGATACATGAAAGACAGGGTGGATTCTCATAGTTCTGGGCAGTTGAAGACGACAAGCAACGGCACTTATAATTTTACTGATTTTATAGGGTCCAATGTACTTATGTCCCAACTTAGACGATGGAATCCTTAACTTAAGATTTCTGGTTGACAGCCAGACCAAGTCTCCTACCTTGAAAGCTGGTGCAGGTTTACGAAATTTATCTGCTGCTTTCTTGTACCTTTCTTGAGCCGATTCCAGATTTTCCTTTAGAAGATCCATATTCTTCTGTAAAGACGTGATTCTTTCAGCCACTGCTGGTAAAGGTGTTTCTATGGGAAATCGTGGTAGAATGTTAGGATGATAACCTAGATTAGAGTAAAAAGGAGACTGTTTAGTGGAGGCACTCTGAGAGTTGTTATACGAGAACTCAGCTAATGGAAGTAGATCCACCCAATCATCCTGTAGGTGGCAGATAAAGCAGCGGAGATACTGCTCCAGGGTTTGATTGGTTCGTTCGGTCTGTCCATTAGTCTGGGGATGAAAAGCAGAAGAAAGGTTTACTTTAATGTCCAATGCTGCACAGAAATTTTGCCAAAACCTAGAAGTGAATTTCACCCCTCGATCCGAAATAACCTCATCCGGTACTCCATGTAAGCGAAACACATCTTTAATCATCAAATCTGATGTCTGTTTTGCAGTGGGTAAGCCGACACAAGGGATAAAATGAGCTGCCTTTGTTAGACGGTCAACCACCACTAGAATGGTGTTCTTCCCCTGAGAGGTTGGTAACTCCACAATGAAGTCCATAGAAATGGATCCCCACGGGCGGGACGGGGTGGGAAGAGGCTGTAACAGACCAGTTGGTGAGGAGCGAGGTGTTTTGCATCTTGCACAGACCTCACATGAAGTGACATAATTCAAAACATCCTTCCTGCAAGTGGGCCACCAAAAGAAACGAGAAAGAAATTCCTGTGTCTTTAGAATTCCTCTATGCCCAGCTATCTTGGAATCGTGAATGAGTTGCAATATCTCTTAATCTGACTGTTTCAGGAATATACAGACGTTGTCCCTGAATCCACACACCATTCTTAAAGACAAGACTTACGTCCCTTGGGGGTTGTGCCAAAAAGGAATCCGCATGGTATGCTTCCTTGATGTCCTTAAGTAGGTCTTGATTATGAATTACTCCTAGGAATCTAGAGTCAGGAAGAATAGTCTTAGGAGGAGTAATTGGACGTGTCTCTGCTGAGTAAATCCTAGAGAGTGCATCAGCCTTTCCATTGCGCGATCCTGGTCTATAAGAGATGATAAAATTAAATTGGTTTAAGAAAAGATTCCAGCGAGCCTGGCGAGGAGTCAGGCACTTAGCCGACCTGATAAACTCAAGGTTACGATGGTCTGTCAGGACGACTATTTGCTGTGCAGCTCCCTGAAGAAGGTGTCTCCATTCTTTGAAGGCGGCAATAATGGCCAACAACTCTCTATTGCCCACATCGTAGTTCCTCTCAGCCGAAGACAACTGCTGGAAAAAAAAAGGCACAGGGATGCAAGACATTCTTCTCACCTGTTCTCTGAGAGAGTATAGCTCCAACGGCACAGTCTGAAGCATCCACCTCTATTATGAAGGCAAGCTCGGGGTTGGGATGTACTAGGATAGGTGCAGTGGTAAATTTATCTTTTAGACGGGAAAATGCTTCCTGGGCTTGGGGAGTCCAGGAAAACCTAGACTCTTTCCGGGTAAGTTGAGTGATAGGTGACACTACCTCAGAGAAATTTCTAATGAAACGTCTATAGAAGTTGGCAAACCCGATGAAGCGCTGTACCTCCTTCACATTTCTAGGACTTGGCCAATCCTTGATGGCTTGGGTTTTGCTTCCATCCATACTAATTCCTTGTGTAGACAGTACATACCCCAGAAATTGAATTTCGGTCCTATGGAATTCACACTTTTCAAGTTTGATGTAAAGATGATTTTGTCTTAGACGTTCCAAGACCATTCTCACATGTCCATGATGTTCCTCTGTGGAGTTAGAAAAAATTAGAATATCATCCAAATAAATTACCACAAATGTATCTAGGAGATCCCTGAAGATGTCATTCACCAAGTGTTGGAAAGTTGCTGGGGCGGTACTCAGACCAAAAGGCATAACTAGATATTCAAAGTGTCCATAGCGTGACCTGAATGCAGTCTTCCATTCATCCCCAGGTCTAATACGGACTAAGTTATAGGCCCCACGAAGATCTAGTTTAGAAAAAATTTTGGCATGTCGCACTCTCTCCAATAACTCAGGGATTAAAGGCAATGGATAACGGTTTCTAATAGTAACCTTATTGAGTTCCCTATAGTCTACGCATGGTCTCAGAGATCCATCTTTCTTCTTTACAAAGAAGATGGGTGCACCTGCAGGAGATGAAGAGGGGCGTATGAAGCCCTTGGCTAGATTTTCATCTATGTAATCCTTTAAAGCCTTTAGCTCGGGCCCCGCCAGGGGGTAGATCTTACCAAAAGGTATCTCTGCTCCAGGCAATAATTCAATTGGACAATCATATGGACGGTGAGGAGGAAGCTGGTCAGCGTTCTTCTTGTCACATAAATCCACATAGTCCTGGTATACAGCTGGTAGTTCAGGGACTGACATGATTCCTTTAGGAACAGAGCAAGCTGAAACTTTTGGACTCATCTGTTTCTCTGGAAAGTGTAATTCCTTGGTCTCCCAGTTAATGGTAGGATTCTGAGCCTGCAGCCATGGTAGCCCTAGAATAATGGGAAAGTGGGGAGAGGAGATAAGCATAAAGGACAGTTTCTCTTGATGATCTTTACCCATAAGAACCCTCAAAGGCTCTGTTTCCTGATCCACTGGTCCAGAGGTCAGCAGGGAGCCATCCACAGTTTCCATCTGTACTGGAGTAGCCTTCTTCACTGAACGTATTCCCTGTTTCAGAGCAAAGGAGACATCCATAAAATTTCCACTTGCCCCTGAGTCGATCATAGCAGAGCTAGACACCCAAGCTGAGTCAACCCAGAGTTTGATGGAAAGAAAGCAATGAGAATTGTTTTTCTTACAACTCAGCTGGGACACCGCTGAGGAAACTTGAAAAATGGCAGCGTTTACACAGTCAACGTCCTCAGAGGTAACGGAGTTTAAGTCCGAGAAATCAAGATCTGTTGCTGCAGATCTCTCTGGAGCCTGAGGCTCGGACCTGACAGATCCCCTCTCGCAACACTCACAATGAATGAGTGCTGCAGTAGTCTTACGAGAACGGCTGGGGCAGTTTATAATGAAGTGCCCTGACTTACCACAATAGAAACATAGATTCTCCTTAAAACGATGTTCCTTGCGTGCATCACTAACCCGTCGTTGTAAAGAGTCTACCTGCATGGGTTCAGGTTCAAGTTCCCGTGTAATCCTACTCAAAGGTTCCTTAGCTGGAGAGGAAGGTAGGAAAAGGTTAGTACGATTGCTTTCGAACCATCTCTCTTGCCTGCGTTCAGTCAGACGAGTATCAATACGGATGCAGTAGTTAATAAAGTCACCTAACGCAGTGGGAGGGTCGGCACGAGCAAGTTCATCCTTAATCAGTGGAGATAACCCCTTTCGAAAAATAGATTTTTTGGCGGAACTGTCCCAGGTGGTATCAAGGGCCCATCTCCTGAAATCCAAGGCATATTCAGCTACCGAGTGCTTACCTTGGCGCAAAGCTAACATGGCTGCTTCAGCTGTTGCACCTCGATTGGGGTCATCAAACACCTGCCCCATGGCTGAAATAAAATCATCAAGGTGATTCAAACAATCATCCTCAGTCTCAATCAGAGGGTTTGCCCACATTAAAGCCTTGTTGGTAAGCAACATAATTATAGTAAGCACCTTAGATCGTTCAGTGGGAAATTGTGAAGCATGTGCAGAAAAAAAAAGATTGCATTGATTAATAAATCCCCTGAATTTCTCACGTTCACCGCCAAAACGAAAAGGGGGCAACTTGGGAATCCCAGCACTCGGGGCTACGGCAGGAGCCTGGACTCGCCCCTCTAGAACCTCAATCCTGGCTCGCAAATCCTGGGTAGTCTGTCCAACCACTTGCAAATTGTGATTATTGAGGTCCTGTAGATTTGTAAAACGGGTCTTTATATTCTGCAAATCTGCAAGGATATTATCAGTCACTCCGCAAAGTTCCTTTATGCGGGCCTCCATTTTCCAGATCTTTTAAGACAGGATTACTGGAAGAAGAGGAGAGAAAAAAAAACAATAGTGTTCACCTGTGGCAACACTGCAGAGAGAAAAAAAAATTAAGGGAACTGCTCACCTGGAATGGTTGTGAGAAGTCACAACCACTATCATCACAGAAAGTTTCAACCAGACATCCGATATCCAGAGTTACAGCAGACAAAAAAGAGAAAGAAAGGAAAAAAAAAAAAAAACAATAGTGTTTACCTGTGGTAACACTGCAAAAAGAAAAAACTTAAGGGAATTGCTCACCTGGAATGGTTGTGAGAAGTCACAACCACTGTCATCACAGAAAGCACAACCGGACGTCTGATATCCACAGTACCGCAGACACAGCCTTCCAGACCCAGCAGACACTAACGTTTTGGCTTCAGAATCTTGTAATGTATGTAGTACAGTTCATATAGCGTCTTGTGCTTGGGTGCGATGAAAACACAGGAGTCACAGGTTTGATATAGAAAAGTCCTGTATTACTTCATACAAGTTGGCAGAAATAGTCACACAGTTTGCAGACACAGAAACAGAGACACAGCAGGCCAGAGTAATCCAAGCTCAGCAATCACTCTCCAATACAGATTCAGGATCTTCTTCTCTGTTACCATAAGTCCATGCAAACGTGGGTCTTTCAAAGAGCAGGGTTCAGAGTCCACAAGTGCTTCAGAGTTCCTCAGTAGGAATAGCTGGAGTACAAGGTCCAAGGCTTACAGGAGTCAAGTCACAGGTTCACTGCAGGCTAGATTCTGAAGCACTGATTGCTCAGCTGTGGCTGCTTAAGAAGCAAAGGAGAGAATCAGGGCGGGAACATGCAAGCTGGAAACTCCATTTTGACTGAGGGCAAGATAGCTGCAGCAAGACAGAAAGTAAAATGGCTGACGAACAAACTGAGTTTCAGGAATATATACATAGAACCTTACAGGTTCAGAGGTCCAAGTCTCCAACCTAACCCTGTCTCCTATCAGACCCTGAACCCTGTAATCAGTCCTAAGAAGGATCCTGACTACCACCAAAGGGATATGGGCTGATCTCAGCTAAATACACAGATTAGACATATAAGACAGACAGGATAACACTCGCTTGCATACACACTCAAACACCAAAGGAACATAAATGGTCTGGGAAATAAACTCTAACCAAGTTGAGCTTAGAACAACTAAGGAGCTCACAACTAAAGTCTATACAGATTCATTCCTATCTGTGGTCTGCATGAAGGTTTCACTGGCAACTCCCCAAGCAGACAACCAGGAATTTAAAGGAAACCAATCAACAAATAATCAATTGCAGCCGGGAGAAACTGCACCCAGTCCCAGCACCGAGCACAGACAGAATTAACTCCCTAGCTGCCAAACACAAAGAAACAGCAGATCAGCTGTGAGAAGTCAAAATGTGCAACCGCGACGATCTTTGTGGCAATGCACACATGACACAAACCACTAGAACGAGAACAAGGCTTGGAGCGAGAGCAAGTCCCGCAGGACTGCACAAACTCCCTGACATCACGAAACAAGGTAGGCCACCAAAAGGACCGACTAACCAAGTCTCTGGTACCAAAAATTCCAGGATGACCGGCCAACGCGGAACAATGAATCTCAGACATTACACTGTTTTTCCACTGGTCCGGGACAAACAATTTCCCAACAGGGCAGCGCTCGGGCTTATCCTCCTGACACCCCTCCAGAGCCAGTCTCAAATTGGGCGAGATGGCGGAAAGAACTACACCCTCTTTCACAATAACAGAAGGATCAGATAACTCAGGAGAGTCCGCCAGGAAACTCCTCGAGAGGGCATCCGCCTTAACATTTTTAGTGCCAGGAAGAAATGAAACCACAAAATTAAAACGTGTGAAAAACAAGGCCCACCTGGCCTGTCTAGGATTAAGTCGCTTGGCAGACTCCAGATAAACCAGATTCTTATGGTCCGTAAGGACCACCACCTGATGTTTGGCTCCCTCCAGCCAATGTCTCCACTCTTCAAAAGCCCACTTCATGGCTAATAACTCCCGATTACCCACGTCATAATTACGTTCAGTGGGAGAAAATTTTCGAGAGAAAAAGGCACAAGGGTTACTTTTAGAGGTCTCTGGATCTCTTTGGGACAAAACGGCACCTGCCCCAATTTCAGAGGCATCAACCTCCACCTGAAATGGCAGAGAAACATCAGGCTGCCGTAGAACAGGAGCAGAAGTGAATCTCTGCTTAAGTTCCTGAAATGCAGAGACTGCCTCAGGAGGCCAATTCACCACATCAGAACCCTTCTTGGTCAAATCAGTTAATGGTTTAACAATAACAGAGAAATTACCAATAAATTTACGATAAAAATTGGCAAAACCCAAGAATCTTTGAAGAGCCTTTAATGAAGTAGGTTGGACCCAATCACAGATAGCCTGAACTTTGACCGGGTCCATTTCAATAACAGATAGGGACAAAATGAATCCCAGAAATGAGATCCTCTGAACGCCAAAAAGACACTTTGATCCCTTCACATACAGAGCATTCTCTCTCAAAATCTGGAACACAGTCCGAACATGTTTTACATGAGAGTCCCAGTCATTGGAAAAAATCAAGATATCATCCAAATAAACAATCAGAAATTTATCCACAAAATCCCTGAAAATGTCATTCATGAAGGACTGGAAGACAGAAGGAGCATTAGCGAGCCCAAAGGGCATCACAAGGTACTCAAAATGCCCTTCAGGGGTATTAAATGCCGTCTTCCATTCATCCCGTGCTTAATGCGAATAAGGTTATTGCCCCCTGAGGTCAAGCTTGGTAAACCAAGTAGCGTTTTTCACCCTGGAAAACAGATCAGAGATCAAGGGTAACGGATATTGATATTTTACAGTAATATTGTTCAGGAGACGATAATCAATACACGGCCTTAATGAACCATCCTTTTTGGCCACAAAGAAAAAACCGGCACCTAAGGGTGAAGAGGATGGTCTGATATGACCCTTCTCCAATGACTCCATGATATAAGACCGCATAGCGTCATGTTCAGGTACCGACAAGTTAAAAAGGCGACCTTTAGGGAATTTACTACCAGGCACTAATTCAATAGCGCAGTCATAGCTCCTATGGGGAGGTAAGGATGCAGATTTACTTTCGCTAAACACATCAGAAAAATCAATCAAAAAGTCAGGAACATCCTGAGCCTGGGGGAGGCAGAAAAAACAGGAGTGTTGGTATTAACACATTGGCAGCCCCAACTGGTAACAGACACAGATTTCCAATCCAAAACAGGATTATGAGACTGTAACCAAGGGAAACCCAGTACGATAATGTCATGCAGATTATACAGAACCAAAAATTTGCAACTCTCCTGATGATCAGGTTCTACCCTCATTATCACCTGAGTAGAGAACTGAGGTTTATTCTCAGCCAAAGGGGTAGAATCGATCCCCAGTAGGGGAATAGACTTCCGTAGGGGTATCAAGGGAAACCCACAACGTTTAGCAAAATCAAAATCCATCAGGTTAATAGCTGCTCCAGAATCAACAAAAGCCTGAGCAGAAAATGAGGACAGAGAGCATATCAGGGTAACAGTTAATAAAAACTTAGTCTGAACACTACCCAAGACAACTGAGCGAGCAAAAAACTTCTTCCCCGCTTAGGGCAGACAGAAATAGCATGAGAGGCATCACCACAGTAGAAACATAACCCATTGCGCTTTCGAAATTCATGACGCTGTGCCCCAGAAACCACTCTATCACACTGCATGGATTCAGAAGCAGGTTCACAAGGCAACATTATTCCACGCATACCTTTCCGCTCACGCAAACGTCTGTCAATTTGAATCGCTAATGACATAGAATCATTGAGACCAGAGGGAACAAGGAATCCCACCATAACATCCTTTACATTATCTGACAGACCCTTCCGAAAAAGAGCTGCCAAAGCGTCGTCATTCCATTTGGTCAGGACTGCCCACCTATGGAATCTCTGACAGTATAACTCAGCGTCCTCAAGCCCCTGACTTAATGCCAACAAAGTTTTTTCAGCTTGATCAGTGACATTAGGCTCATCGTACAATAACCCCAAAGCCTGAAAAAACGCATCAACATCACTCAAAACAGGATCCCCAGGTGTCAGGGAAAAAGCCCAATCCTGAGGGTCGCCGCGCAGGAGAGAGATGACAATTTGAACTTGCTGCGCTGCGTTCCCTGAGGACTTAGATTTTAAGGCAAAAAACAATTTACAGTTATTTTTGAAATTCAGAAACTTAGCTCGATCCCCCAAAAACAAATCTGGCATGGGAATCCTAGGTTCCACAACAGGCAACCCAGCAAGATAGGTAGCAATACTCCGAACTTCAGTGGCAAGCTGATCCACACGGCCAGACAACTGTGGAAACTCCATTGAGAGAGAAAAAAATATATATCCTCCTCAGCACCCAGAGATACAGAGGGAAAAAAAAATGCAACAAACAGAAAAAAAAAAATCTCTGACAACTCTGACAACTTTTTTCTTTCCACAATATTTTTCCCTTCTGTGAGTACCATATAATTTTCAGTTTAGGCCGGTGATACTGTTATGATTTGGTAGCTG
Organism: Oophaga sylvatica; assembly: GCA_033576555.1. Lineage (NCBI taxonomy): Eukaryota > Metazoa > Chordata > Amphibia > Anura > Dendrobatidae > Oophaga > Oophaga sylvatica. The sequence continues at coordinate 29,147,516 of JARQOD010000004.1, forward strand.
AGGAGAGCAGGCAAAAAAGGAAATACACCAGAGCAGTTGGAAACTATGAGATTGCAGTACCCTGACTAACCACCACAACTAGAGGCAGCCGTGGAGCGTTCCTACGTTGGTCCTAGACGCCTCGTCACAGCCTGAGAAACTAACTACACCTAAAGATAGAAAGAGGAAAGCTATCTGCCCCGGAGCAGATCCCCAAAGAACATAGAAAGCCCCCAAACATGTAATGGCGGTTAGACAAGAAGAAATACTGACACAGACAGAAAATAGTATGAGCAAACGTTGGGGCCCAAACTTACTAAATAGAAAAGGATAGGAAGGGCACTTACTGCAATCCCAAAAAACCCTGAAAAGAACCAACTCTACTAATTTCAAAAACACCTGAGATCACACGACCTCTACCACCTAAATTAGTTCTCTGGTGTAACCAAAAACAAAACAGCAGCCACTGAAAAAACTGGAAAAAGCAAATGTACAAACATCAGTGGCTGAACTGAACTGAGAGGCAAAAGCCCCCAGAGGGGACCCAGAAGGCCCCCACAGAAGTGCAGGACAAAATGCAAAAATCAAGCACCAAAACAAAAAGAAGAAAATGTCTTATCTGTTAGCAGGAGATTCAGACACGACACAGCAGGCTACCAAGGAAACAGGAATCAAGGATTGAGACCAGAACAATTGATCACCGGCAACCCTGATGGGAAGGCGACTCCCTTATATAAGACCAGTCAGTAACACCTGATTCCCAATCCTCACAATCTTCACTGGACAGTCCAGTACCGTTTGTAACCACCAGAGGGAGCTTCTGCTCAGAACTCATTTCCAGCCTATTCACAACACATTTGTCCCAAGATGGGTCCAGCTCTGCTACATCTAGATGACACTGCAATCGGATGTAAATTGGATGCTAGGTGTGAAAAATCGGATTGTACTCGTATAAAAAACTCATTACACTCGCATGACACTTGCATTACACTCATCCGACTCTCCTGCATCAAAATCTGACGGATTTTAAAATCGCTAGTGTGACTTCTGCCTTATTCAGGGAAACACTTCTATTTTATTTTTGAATTTTTTAAATACGTGTTCACATGATGTATGGTTGGGTTGGAAACGAATGACCACTTTTTTCAACGTTGCTCCATTAATATATCTGGCACAAAAAGTCCTGGAAGCAAAGAGGGAATTTCGCAAGGCTTTTTCACCAGGATTTTAGTGTCAAAATGTTGAAAATTTTGCTACAGATTTGTTACTTTACACCACTCTCAACACTGGGAATACAAGGTGACTTTGGGCTTGCATTGCGACCCCCAAGGTACCACAGCCACATCAAGCAAGTAACCAAAATTTTTATGCAATTCATTTTTTTGAAATTAGCTTGTTGGTTGTTAATGATCCGGATCAGCTTGTCTAAGTGGGATACACAGTGGTCATGTGTAGCCCTGGTATGTAAGGCACACATTATCCTGGAGTCTGCACAGAAAGGTAACAGTTAAAGCTCACATCATCCATTCACACTTTAGACACACCCTCAGGGTATATAAGCTTGTGACATGCAGCAGAGACAAGTCAGTCTAGTCTGGACTTGTGGAGTAGTGCTGAGTCTTCCATGAAGCGAAGTGAAAGACAGTTAGTTCCTGTCAGCAGTTCATAAAGTGGAGGCTAGTAAGGGTGAGCCAGTTCATCTTAGCCTAGTCAGAGCTGTTCCTTAACCTGAAGACAGAGACAGCTTTGAAGAAAGGAAAGTTTGCAGCAGAAACTTCAGTCGCCTGACTCAAGGACAGTGAAGTTCAGTTGATGTGTTCCTGAACTAGGAGAATACTGAGAATCTGTCAGCAAGCTCCAAGGAAGAAGCAAGAAAGAATTGACTTGTACTACCTTAGGAAGTGTGCAGTGCCTGTGTTGAGAGTGGAAAGCAGGGCGAAGGGCACAGTGGAGAGGACGGAGCAGTGCCTTAGGTAGTGAATTGCCTACACTAATTATCCGGTCACTGGGGACCGAGGAGTTGCTATTGATTCACTCATAGTAACAGGACAACCAGAGTCTTACTGGACCTTAGGTCGCAGAAAGCAGCCCTTGAAGTGTCGGTACGTAATCGGGGTCAGGAGGAACAAGGACTTTTAGCTAGGCCTAGCATAGAAGGACTCTGTTCCCACCACATAGAAGGCTCCACCACAAAACTGACCGGGCAGTACAGCTATGGAGTTAGCTGGAGTATTCGGAGTTAACTTAGTTCCATGCTAGTTGGACTCATCATATTGGAAGTTAAGGAGGCCTCTAACCTGCTCTGCTGTTACCTGGACGTGCAGTCTCCACCCCGACCAGCTCCCCGGGACCTGCCTAAACATCTGACAAGTAAAAGGTATGGAAAGACGCTGGATGGTGTGAGACTGATTCATTTATCTGCACCCTACATCATTAATACCATAGACTTTGAGGGACCAGTCCCACCTGTGGGGGACCCGTCATCTAGCTGCCACAACATCCCCTCAGAGATCTACAGCAGCGCTGGTCTTAGTGACTAGAAAACTACAGGTGGCGTCACGAACTGTTATCTACCAAATCCCCTGTAAATAAACCCCTTTAACGCCTGACCGCCAGGGACACGGAACGAGCCACGCTACCAGTGACATTCCCTATAGAAATCTACGGGCTCGGCTCCGAGTACCCCATAGCCCTGGTAACCCACAATTGTGGTGGCGGGTGAACACAAAACTTGGCGTCACGAACAGGATCCGAAACTTGCAGCATTGCGAGCCCTGTGTGCCTGTGGAGTGTTTTGGTGAAAAAGACTGTCTGTGCTTTTGGCGCCAAATACCGCCATATTTGCCGCCATATTCACGCCCTGAGGCGCTGGAGAAGAAGGTGGGCGTACCTGAAAGGCGCGCAGAGTCTCGGACACGCCCCCAGCTCTGACTCAGCGGCAGGTCCTGCGACAGGAAGTGAACGCTCTGACATCAGAGCGCCTGCGACGAAGGTCCTGTCCCCATCGCTGTGCTTGTGGAGCGGCAGCTTCTGGAAACGGTAGGCCCCGATTAACCAAGGGGGCACTAATATGTCGCAACAACCGGCCGACAGTGCGGCCCCAGCCGGAGGCCCCGACCCCGCGCCGCGTGGCATTGTAGCGCCGGATGGGGGCGCAGGCCCAGCACCCGGCCCGGTAGTCCCGCTCATGCCACTAACGCTCCCATATATGCTTGGGGCAAAATGGCTTCCCCAGTACAGCGGCGAGCCAGGCACTTTAGCAGGATTCAAACGGAAGATATGCAGTGTCCTGGAAATGTACTCTATGTCTGAGAGGCAAAAAGCTGCAGTATTAATACGGCAGCTAACTGGCGCTGCTGAGAGAGAAGTGGAGACTTGGGCTACCACGGACCAGGAGTTGGTGCCTGCGATCCTCTTAAAGTTACAGGCCATTTTTGAAGATCGCACCGAAACAGATCTCCGGATGGCATTCTACAACTGTTCACAGCAACCAAGTGACAGTATAAGGGACTATGCCTGCCGACTACAAGGGGCCCTGAGAGCCCTCAAGCAGGTTAATACCATAAGTGTCATTGATGAAAATAAGATGCTGAAAGAACAATTTGTGCAAGGACTGAGGTCCCAAGCGGAACGCAGAACTGTAAATTGGTGGTCTTTAGATCATCCAGATGCCACCTTTGATGCCCTAAAGGACATGGCAATAAAAGGACTGCGACCCCTGGGCAAACCTGAAGTGGCAACCCAACATCACCAGGGTGAAATCACTCTGGAACCGGCAGTACCCACCTTTTCCCCGCTAGCGGCAGAAGCCAAAACGCAGGTGACGCCCCCTAGTGAATTGGACTGTCTGCGCTCAGAAGTGCGCCAGTTGACTAAAAATCTGGCTGCTGTGATGAGTGCCCTGCAGCTGCGGAAAGAGGAAGAAGGAAAGATCTTATTAGCCGACTGCCCGGAGGATGTCCCATGGATGAACCGGAGGAGAAGGAGGACGTCGCCCCACCGGAGGAGGACAACGCCACCCCCAGGAGCGACCACTGACCAACACCCCCCTCGCCGGGAGATCATCTGTTACCGCTGCAACCAGAAAGGTCATATGTCGACACAGTGTCCTTTAAACGGGCAGAACCTGGGTCAGAGGGCCAACACCCAGGTGGAGACTCGTCAGGCCCCTTAGATTGGAACCGCAGGTTCGTGGGTGGACGACCCTACCTGTCCATCATTCTGGATGGGATTGCAGTTCCGGCGTTGCTAGATACTGGGTCTCAGGTGACCATAATACCTGATGCCCTATATACAAAGTTCTGGTCTATGGATAGTCTTCAACCCCCGAGCCCTGACTTTACCGTGTATGCTTCTAATGGTCTCCCTGTGGAAGTACTCGGGACCAAAAGTGTGGATGTGAAAGTAGGCAGAGAGGAGTTGAAAGACCAGGGGCTTCTAATAGTAAAGACTGTAAATGAAGAGAACGGTTTAAATATAATTTTGGGTACTAACATTATCAGTAACTGTCTGGGAGAAGTTGTGTTTCTACTCCAACAGCTCGCTGAGATCGCCCGACCAAGGCAGAAGGGAGTGATCCAGAGAGAGATCCGGGCCCTGATGTGTCAGCAGCAAGCGAAGCTTACAGACGGCGAAATTGGTAATGTACGGGTCACCGACTCGAATCCTATTGTGATCCCCCCAATGAGTGAAATGATAATATGGTGTAGGGCAGCCATAGGTCTGAGAGGACAAAACTACCAAGCAGTAGTAGAACCCCATTGCTCAGAACATAGACCCACACTCATGACAGCGAGGGGGGTAGTGGAAGTGATAAATGGGAGAGTACCGGTACGGCTTCTCAACTGGGGAGATGATGAAGTAAATTTACCCCGTTATGCAACAGTTGCTAAATTACATGCCGTCGATAATAATTCCATTCTCCCGACTGAGTCCTTAGACTCCCGCCAACTAGCGGAGGATAATGACCCGGCAACTCAGGTGGCGGATTGGTGTCAGCAACTCCATGTCGGGACAGACACCACTCCCGCCCACCAGAAACAAGGGGTATTACGGGTGGTACAAGAGTACGCACAAGTGTTTAGTAAACACCCCTCGACTTTGGGGCCATTAAGGGAGTACAGCATCATATCCCTACAGGTGGTCATCCTCCCATCAAAGAGCGGTACAGGCCTATACCTCCAGCCCATTATCAGAAAGCTAAGGAAATGTTACATGATATGAAGGAAGCCGGGGTGATAAGGGATAGTTGTAGCCCCTGGGCAGCACCTCTAGTTCTGGTTAAAAAGAAAGATGGTAGTATAAGAATGTGTGTGGATTACAGGCAAGTGAATCGCATAACACATAAAGATGCTTACCCATTACCACGAATTGAGGAGTCCTTAGCTGCTCTGAAAACGGCTAACTACTTTTCTACCCTTGATCTGACTAGTGGGTACTGGCAAGTGGCTGTGGCTGAGGAGGATCGTGAGAAACGGCTTTCACCACCCCAATGGGGCTCTGTGAGTTCGACAGAATGCCGTTTGGGCTCAGTAGTGCCCAGGAACATTTCAGAGAGTGATGGAGAACTGCCTGGGACATCTCAATTTTGAAACCGTGCTGCTATACCTAGACGACGTCATCGTGTACTCCAAGACATATGAGGACCATCTGAAGCACCTGGCAGAAGTATTTGAGTCCCTGTCCAGGTACGGGATGAAGTTGAAACCCTCAAAATGCCATCTACTCAAACAGAAGGTACAATACTTGGGGCACATCGTCAGTTCAGAGGGAGTAGCGCCGGACCCAGAGAAAGTCACCGCCATCCAGAAATGGCCGGAGCCGAAGAACCTCAAGGAAGTGCGACAGTTCCTGGGACTAACGGGTTACTACAGGAGGTTCGTGAAAGATTACACGAAGAAGGCAGCGCCTCTACAGGACCTCCTAGTAGGACAATCCCTAAAGAGCAGAAACCCTCCTTTAATTGGGGTAAGGAACAGGCTGAAGCATTCCAAAAGATGAAAGAGATCCTTACAGGTGATGAAATCTTGACCTATCCTGATTACAGCCAACCGTTCCTGCTGTACACCGATGCCAGTAATGAAGGTTTGGGAGCAGTTCTCAGTCAGAAGCAGAATGGCCAAGAAAAAGTCATCGCTTATGCCAGCAGAAAACTCAGGCCAACTGAGAGGAATCCGGAGAATTATAGCAGCTTTAAGCTGGAGTTTCTGGCGCTGGTCTGGGCCATTACTGAAAGATTTAAGCACTACCTTGCCTCCAACAAGTTCACGGCGTACACAGACAACAACCCGTTAACGCACCTGGAAACAGCCAAGCTGGGAGCCATGGAGCAGCGTTGGATGGCTCGGTTGTCAAATTACCAGTTTACCATCAAGTACCGGGCAGGCCGTAAGAATGCTAACGCCGACGCATTGTCCCGAATGCCACATGAATCTGACACGGAAGAAGAATTGGACGACCTGGAAGAAATTGAGCTACCTGCGTTCCATCGAAATGGGATAATCCATGAGCAGCATGTCCACAGAAAGCAGTATGGTGCAACATTAAATCCCTTACCCATCACAGCTGGAAAGAGACTCAGGACAGCGATCCAGTGGTCAGCCGTATCAAGGAGTTGTTAAGACAGGAAGGTTCCTCCTTGGAAAAAGATGCACCTATGTCAGCAAAGCTCCTGTGGAATGAGAGAAGCCGGTTGTTCCTATACCGTGAGAAGTTGTGCAGGAGATACGTCAACCCCAGAACCCATGAGATGGTATGGCAGATAGTGGTCCCCAAGGCAGACGTCCAAATGGTGTTGGAAGCGTACCACGATCAAGCAGGACACTTTGGCTGGAGAAAGCTGGAGACCCTGTTGAGGTGCCGGTTCTACTGGGTAGGAATGCGCAGCTCCATCGAGAGGTGGTGTCGGAACTGTGGACCCTGTGGTCTCAGACGAAAGGACTACGGTAGTCAGAAGGCACCCCTGCAGCCTATCCGGACGACTCGTCCCTTGGAGATCGTGGCCTTGGACCACGTCAAATTGTCGCCAAGCAGGTCTGGATACTCATATGCCCTGACCATGGTGGATCATTATTCGAGATTTTTGGTGGTCATCCCCGTCAAGGATCAGACAGCAGTGACGGCAGCAAGGACCTTCCAAGCGAGCTTCTGCAGACCGCATGGGTATCCAGAGCAGGTACTGACTGATCAAGGCCCTGCTTTTGAAGCGGATCTGTTTAAGGAATTTTGTCACTTGTATGGGTGTAAGAAAATTAGAACGACGCCATACCACCCCCAAACCAACGGCCTTTGCGAGAAAATGAACCACATTGTCGTTGACTTGCTAAAATCCATACCGCTGGAAGAAAGAAATCGGTGGCCAGAATTGTTACCTGACCTGGTTGACTTGTACAACCACATACCAGTGAGTTCTACCAACTGCACACCAGCTTACCTTATGAAAGCAAGGCCTGGAAGACTGCCAATGGACTTGGAACTTGGTGTGGTGGAACCAGAGGCAGATGACACCGTTGGAAATTTGGATACAAATCGGCAAGAGCAATACAGAAGAGTGCAAGCCTGCGTAGAAGAAAGTCTTAATAAAGCTCGGGAAAAGCAGGAGAATATTTACAACAAGAATGCTCCCGCTAAGCCTTTGATGCCTGGAGAAATTGTGTTAAAAATGAAAAGGAAGATGCACAAGTTGGACAACCAGTGGGAACAAGAACCATATGTCGTACAAGATTCCAAATTTGATAACAGAAAAGTCTGTATCATCAGTAAGGATGGAGGAAGAACGACCGCCACTGTGTCTAGAGACCATTTAAAATTGTGTCCAGAGCCATTAAAGCTTCGTGAAGAGAACCCTGTCGTCAATCGAGAAGAAAGTGTTGAAGCGGTTATACACACGGATCTGGGAGATTTACCTGCGGATTGGCCCAGACTGGGAGATGCGGTAATCATTCCTGTGTTGCAGTTTTATCAGCCACAAGAGGAAACTCTACCTCCAGTCGTACCCATTGTGCCAACAGAACCAGTTCTAGAGGTACCTATTCCAGCAGGACCCCAGCCTGCAGAATCTCAAGAAGTAGAATCACCGGAAGCAGCGCCCCATGCTATGGGATCCCCTGGTGAAGCTGACTCACACCGCCCAGCCCTCAGTACGCTTGCCAGATCCATAGAAAGATTGAGGCAGTATTATAGTTTGTCGTTACGCAGAACAGATAGATCAGAGACCAATATACCTGATGCTACTCCACGTAGATCGGAACGAACAACGAAAGGGAAGCTACCTATTCGTTATCAACAGTAGTTTATTATGACTCAGAAAAGGGTTATTATCTATGACCAATTGTATAAAGTTGTATAAAGAAGTTTATTGCACTTGAAGGAATTTAAAGTATTGTGATAGAATGTGAATTACTTGAAAATGTCTTATAATGGACTGCGTGGCTGAGGACTGAGCCAGCCCAAAAACTGTATCCTGTAAATAGTAGCACTTTGTGCCTTGTCTCGGTTTCACACGAAGCCTTGACTTACCTCTGAACATAAAACCCGTGTGGTGTGGCACTGAGCGAGGTCTGCAGTCAAATGTCCTGCAGCCCACCCAGGACCCACGTTGAAGGTTTGGTGCGGGTCCTTCACAAGAATACTGTGTATTTATTGAGTGTCTTGATGATTTGATACTTTTGTATTTTACTAATGACCATTGTATATAATGCAACGTTTTAAGAATTTCTCACCTCCCTGCTGGGAAGAGTTTGATGTTAATTGTTTAAATGCAAAACAAAATGTCTTTCTTTTTATATTTTACAGCCCGGGAGTGCTGTATTTTACCAAGGGGGGATGTGTAGCCCTGGTATGTAAGGCACACATTATCCTGGAGTCTGCACAGAAAGGTAAAGGGTATGCCACACTAAACAATATCGCTAACGGGATCGCTAAAAAACGTCACTATTTAGCGATCCCGTTAGTGATGTTGTTCAGTGCGGCAGCTTCCAGCGACGAGCTTCCTGCTGTGATCTCGCTCGTCGCTGGAATCGTTCCGGACCCTATTTCATCGCTGGCGCTCCCGCTGGGTAAGTATCTTATCGCTGTGTGGCACCTTTTCTTAGCGATTTAGCGGTACTTTTGTACCGCTAAAGTCGTTAAGAAGATCGCTAACGGCGATAGCGTCGTTAACTATATCGCTAAATGCGGCAGCATTTAGCGATATAGAAACAATCCCGCTAGCGATCTCATTAGTATGCAACGCTAACGAGATCGCTAGCGGGATAGCTTAGTGTGGCAGTACCTTAACAGTTAAAGCTCACATCATCCATTCACACTTTAGACACACCCTCAGGGTATATAAGCTTGTGACATGCAGCAGAGACAAGTCAGTCTAGTCTGGACTTGTGGAGTAGTGCTGAGTCTTCCATGAAGCGAAGTGAAAGACAGTTAGTTCCTGTCAGCAGTTCATAAAGTGGAGGCTAGTAAGGGTGAGCCAGTTCATCTTAGCCTAGTCAGAGCTGTTCCTTAACCCGAAGACAGAGACAGCTTTGAAGAAAGGAAAGTTTGCAGCAGAAACTTCAGTCGCCTGACTCAAGGACAGTGAAGTTCAGTTGATGTGTTCCTGAACTAGGAGAATACTGAGAATCTGTCAGCAAGCTCCAAGGAAGAAGCAAGAAAGGATTGACTTGTACTACCTTAGGAAGTGTGCAGTGCCTGTGTTGAGAGTGGAAAGCAGGGCGAAGGGCACAGTGGAGAGGACGGAGCAGTGCCTTAGGTAGTGAATTGCCTACACTAATTATCCGGTCACTGGGGACCGAGGAGTTGCTATTGATTCACTCATAGTAACAGGACAACCAGAGTCTTACTGGACCTTAGGTCGCAGAAAGCAGCCCTTGAAGTGTCGGTACGTAATCGGGGTCAGGAGGAACAAGGACTTTTAGCTAGGCCTAGCATAGAAGGACTCTGTTCCCACCACATAGAAGGCTCCACCACAAAACTGACCGGGCAGTACAGCTATGGAGTTAGCTGGAGTATTCGGAGTTAACTTAGTTCCATGCTAGTTGGACTCATCATATTGGAAGTTAAGGAGGCCTCTAACCTGCTCTGCTGTTACCTGGACGTGCAGTCTCCACCCCGACCAGCTCCCCGGGACCTGCCTAAACATCTGACAAGTAAAAGGTATGGAAAGACGCTGGATGGTGTGAGACTGATTCATTTATCTGCACCCTACATCATTAATACCATAGACTTTGAGGGACCAGTCCCACCTGTGGGGGACCCGTCATCTAGCTGCCACAACATCCCCTCAGAGATCTACAGCAGCGCTGGTCTTAGTGACTAGAAAACTACAGGTGGCGTCACGAACTGTTATCTACCAAATCCCCTGTAAATAAACCCCTTTAACGCCTGACCGCCAGGGACACGGAACGAGCCACGCTACCAGTGACATTCCCTATAGAAATCTACGGGCTCGGCTCCGAGTACCCCATAGCCCTGGTAACCCACAATTGTGGTGGCGGGTGAACACAGTCACACCCATACCATACTTCACAATTATAAAAGATAACAAAGATTTACATATACTGTAGCATGTGTCATGTCAATTTGTATTTTTTAATTAAGCCCACACATACATTTTCTCCTAAGGAAGCCCTTCAGTATTCCCATACAGTATGGTACCCCTGTCGTGGCCCCCACAGTGTACAACAGACACAGTATGGTACCCCCCCAGTGCAGCTCTTCCAGTATTATTTCCCCTAGTAAACTCCCCCTGACAGTACAATGTCCCTCACAGTTATTCACACACAATATAATGCCCCACAGCTCCTCCACACACAGTATATCCCTCACTGCTCCCCACATACAATCATACACCCCGGTATATTACTCCACACACATCCAAAACACAGTGTGATGTTAACTGCAGTTTTCTCCACACACAGTGTAATGCCTTCACAGCTCCACACAAACATAGCCGTGCTACATGAACATACACAGCTCTGCTACATCCGCACACACACAGCTTTGCTGCATCAACACACACAGGTCTGCTGCATCAACACAAGCATAGTTTGCTACATCAATACACAGAGCTCGGATACCTTAAAATAGACAGCTCTGCTACACTAACGCACACACATTTCTGCTACATCAACACTGGCAGCTCTGCTACAATAATGCACACACATTTCTGCTACATCAAAACTGGCAGCTCTGCTACAATAACACAGCTCTACTACATCAACACAACCACTGTTGGCTACATCTACACACAGAGCTCGAGTACATCAACACTCACAGCTCAGCTATACCAACACAACTCTGCTACATCAACACACACAACTCTGCTATGTCAACACACACACATGCACACTGCTCCCCTTCTCCGCTGCCTAGTAACAAGACCTGAGAATGTTATATGATCTAAAAGTCCTGGCAGGGCCTTCAGTCCTTCCATAGACGTAATGCTGGACTAGAGACCTGACGGTTTCTGGCTCCACTGTTATTTTGGCCAATATCTGTGTCCTGAGCACACAGTAAAGTCGGGACACCCCCTGACCTCTTGGGACAGTTCCCTAAATTCAAGACACCACCGATGGATCTGGGACGATTGGGACTACTATTAGATCAGGTGTACCACACATTACTGACACCCCAACATCAGCTATCACACAGCTCTACATCACTTCTAAAGAATAGATGTTAGTAATGGATGGCATGTAAACTAACATGATACCAAAATTGCACTTGCTGTGCAGCCATAGTTTACTTTTCTGTTTTGTATAAGTAATCACAATGTGTGACCCTGAGGAAGCCACTTCCTGCGGCGATACAGTCATATTTTCCACATGATGATTTTTTTAGGAGCCAATTTACCTAGTGACTATGCACATGGCACTTTAGTGCATATAGCCATTGCTTACCGCATTTTCTTTTGATACTGCATTATTTATTTTCTTTACACGTCCATTGCACCTTTCTTTTTTACCGAATACTACTTAACATGACGTTAGAGGTAGTGTCCAGACATAATTTTCTTTAATATTCAACCACATTTACAGTCATGGACAAAAGTTTTGAGAATGACACAAATATAAATTTTTACAAAGTCTACTGCTTCACTTTTTCTAATGACAATTTGCATATACTCCAGAATGTTATAAAGAGTGATCAGCTTAACAGCAATTACTTGCAAAGTCAATATTTGGCTAGAAAATGAACTTTATCCCCCAAAACACATTTCAACATCATTGCAGCCATGCCTTAAAAGGACCAGCTAACCTCTTTTCAGTGATTGCTCCATTAACACAGGTGTGGGTGTTGATGAGGACATGGCTGGAGATCACTCTGTCATGATTAAGTAAGAATGACACCACTGGACACTTTAAAAGGAGGCTGGTGCTTGGCATCATTGTTTCTCTTCTGTTAACCATGGTTATCTCTAAAGAAACACGTGCAGTCATCATTGCAATGCACAAAAATGGCCTAACAGGGAAGAGTATCGCAGCTAGAAAGATTGCACCTCAGTCAACAATCTATCGCATCATCAAGAACGTCAAGGAGAGAGGTTCCATTGTTGCCAAAAAGGCTCCAGGGCGCCCAAGAAAGACCAGCAAGCGCCAGGACCGTCTCTTAAAAGTGTTTCAGCTGTGGGATCGGGCTACCAGCAGTGCAGAGCTTGCTCAGGAATGGCAGCAGGCAGGTGAGAGTGCATCTGCACGCACTGTGAGGCGGAGACTCTTGGAGCAATGCCTGGTCTCAAGGAGGGCAGCAAAGAAGCCACTTCTCTCCAGAAAAAACATCATGGACAGACTGATATTCTGCAAAAGGTACAGGCAGTGGACTGCTGAGGACTGGGGTAAAGTTATTTTCTCTGATGAATGCCCTTTTCGATTGTTTGGGACATCAGGAAAACGCCTCATTCGGAGAAGACAAGGTGAGCTCTACCACCAGTCTTGTCTCATGCCAACTGTTAAGCATCCTGAAACCATTCATGTGTGGGGTTGCTTCTCAGCCAAGGGAATCGTCTCTCTCACAGTCTTGCCTAAAAACACAGTCATGAATAAAGAATCGTACCAGAATGTCCTCCAAGAGCAACTTCTCCCAACCCTCCAAGAGCAGTTTGGCGATCAACAATGCCTTTTCCAGCATGATGGAGCACCTTGCCATAAAGCAAAGGTGATAACTAAATGGCTCAGGGAACAAAACATAGAGATTTTGGGTCCATGGCCTGGAAACTCCCCAGATCTTAATCCCATTGAGAACTTGTGGTCAATCATCAAGAGACGGGTGGACAAACAAAAACCTAAAAATTCTGACAAAATGAAAGCATTGATTGTGCAAGAATGGACTGCTATAAGTCAGGATTTGGTCCAGAAGTTGATTGAGAGCATGCCAGGAAGAATTGCAGAGGTCCTGAAGAGAAGGGTCAACACTGCAAATATTGACTTGCTGCATTAACTCATTCTAACTGTCAATATAAGCTTTTGTTACTCATATGTTTGCAATTATTATATTTCTGTCTGTGATAAAAACATCTGTCAAACACACATAAAAACCAGAGGGCAGCAGATCATGTGAAAATATAATATTTGTGTCATTCTCAAAACTTTTGGCCATGACTGTACATGGTTCTGTTGATTATCATGCCTGATATATGGGTTGTATCCCAGTCCAAATTTTTGGCTTAGGGAACAGGTTCTGGCGCAATGCGCACAATTTTAAAGCATTTCTTTGTCTTGTCTAGAAATATTTTCATTGGTCAAATTTAGGAAGTGCAACGATCTTCTGTAAGTGACTTTCCTCTTCTTTTTTAATTGCATCAGTCATACAGGTACTTTGGTTAGCTCTCCATTAATATACAAATGTGAGGGGCTGCACTAGTGAATTACATTCTGTTTCTGAGCCGAGGTCCTGGATGCTTCACATTCCACAAACTTTTCTGCTTTTGTTACAGAGAAATGAGACTCAAATCCTAATTCACAGGGCTGAGAGCCAGCAGAAAGTATTTATTTTCCCGGCGCAGCTGCCTCGGGAGGAAAGAAGAATTAGGTCGGAGTCAGATTAGTGTATCCAAGTTTTATCTGGACGATTTTCATCCATTTGTCATTGGTGTGTCCGATTTTTACATCTGTGTGACATACGCTTTTATATATCAATGTTTTGAAATATAATTTTGTACGTTAGTAATCCATAAAATAATATCCAATAAACTCGGATGTTACACAGATGATCCGTATGGGATCTGCTATTATTTACTTGTATAGGCGAGTCTCATCTGATGCTAGGAAGACCCTAGTTCATGCTGCGATGTTATTTCACACGGACGCTCAGCTGAACAACCCTATAGAAATACATTGGTCACTGTGCCGTCCGATTATTACTTACACAGCACACATCCGTTTAATACACTTGTCTGAATGAGCCCTTACATTGTCTCCTTTGTAATTAATGGATTGTCTATGTAATCTATAGACAAACCAGATCCTCCAAAATGGGGGATGCTTTTGTAGCCCTTTTCTGTCCTGGTTAGTAAGCACTGGGCTCCTACTACTCTATTTATCCAAAATTCCCTAGTTCCCTTTTGAATACCGTAATTTTTAAGGGGTAAAAGTGATGAGTTTTTGATCTTATATTATTGCCACTGTTATCTGAGTATTCCCTTTTTTTTCTTTTTTTACAATCCGCCATACTGTTCCAGAGATATGGACCTTTTTATTTAGAACTACTTTTTGTGGTCCTTACAAAGGGGCGTGGCTCACAGTGTAATGATGTAGAGTAGCCCAAAGACGCGCCCCGAGATTCCTGTGTGCCACGCTCTATTGGTTAAGACCATAAAAATTACCACCAAGTGAAAAGGCCCATATCTATGGAACTGTAGGGTGGATTGGACAAAGAAAAAAAAGTGGAATGCTTAAGTGAACCATGGGCATAGCAGAAGAGCAAAAACTGGTCACTTTTGACCTGCTGACAGGTCCTCTTTAATACTGTATACAGTGGAACCTCTTTGAGAGGACTGCTCTCTTTAGCATACCAGATTCAGCTGTTACAGATTTTCAGTTTCACTATAAATTACACAGACTGGCCATCTTTGTTGAAAAGACCTCACTGTCACGATCCACTCTTGGATCTGTGGTAGATCTTTCTTTGCATATTAAAACCTTTTTCCTTTCAGGCCATCGGGGGTTAATGTCGGTCTTTTCCCCCGGTGGCCGCTGGTGTAATTGCATTGCTGCTGACTTGTCAGGGGAAGGCGGTGACCACTCCCACCAGCCTTTAAAAGGTCACCTGAGGCGTCAGCTGACTGTTAGTGATACTTCTGCTTTTTGGAGACCAACCAAGCTGGAGTCAGGAGCTTTCTGAGCGTAGTGGTACTTCAGCCATTACCCTGATCTGGTGCCTTACTCTGCTGTGCGGTGCATTGCAGCAGAGAAAGCTAAGTTTTGTTGTTTTGTTGATTTAACCCCTAGGTGTCTGTCTTTCCTTCCTTTTGTTGTTTTGGTGTAGTTTCCTTTATTCTCTGTCTCACCTCCTGGGAAGGGGGCTGGGTGTTTTGCTGAGGGCTAAAGAGGAGATAGGGACAGGTCGATGACTTGGGCCTCACTACCTTCAAGTGTACCCGCAAGTTAAGGAGAGACAGGGCCCTCCCTTAGCCTTAGGGGCAGTTCAGGGGCCCAGGTTCCTCATCCCCTGTATTCCAACTACTGCCCCATGACACTCTCCCCATTGAACAATTTTCAATGCAAATTTGGATGGTGATGTTAAAAAGGGTTTTGAATTATGAATTATAGTATGGGATTGCAGCTCAGTTATATTCACCCAAGTGGGCATGAGTGAGAGCAGTGTCAGACTTGGGTGCCAAGGGCCCACCAATAACCCACTCCAGGGCCTCACTTTTGCACTACATACAAATGTGACATTATCCTCAATCACAAATTTATATTGCAAAGAACTGGATAGATTGGTAAATGAATAAGATGCCGCCTTTGTACGTAGTGACTCAAGTGTATTGTGCCAAGTACTGTTCAAGAGGGTGATGGGCCACTCCTGGACAGGGACCCACCGGAGGATTCTCCTGTTCTCAGCGTGCAATAGAACCAGACCCATGATCTGAAGAGTGAGCAGAGCAACATGACGTGAGTGTCTCTGATGTGAGTGGAGACCCAGACAGTGGATAGTGAGATCCGGAGTAGAGGAAGGAAAGTGACCGAAGGACAGAGTGGTCAACCGGAGATGGGTCCTGTATTAGGACTCCTAGCAGCACGGCCCAGAGTTTACAACTCACGGCGGTAACGTACCAGGATAGAACATGGAATATGTGGCAAAGAGAGTGCACTGGGTGGGAGTTCCAGAGCGTCAGTCAGCAAAGAAGTTGAGTAAAGGTGAGAGTGACAAGCTAACTCCTTTAAGGAAAAAAAGACCCAGAACCGAGGATATTGTAAAAGAAATATTCATGAAGTTATGCAGTCACTTTCTATTATATGTAGTTCCCACCAAGTTGATGTTAAGTAACAGAGTGTTTATTTTAGAATGGTGGTCTCCCTCATTGAACTGTTTAACATCCGATCCTCGGCAGCCAAAGTCATCGCCAAAGTCACCGCCTGCAAGGGCGTAGTGTTTCTGTAGACAAAGTCCACACCCCCAGCCAGAACCCCCATCTTCATGTAGTGTGCTAGGCTGGAAGACAAGGACCTCGCCCACAGCTGCCACCTCACTCCACATTAGAACAACGGCACACAGCCTAATAAGTGACACTTCCCTGAAATCTGTGTATCAGCTGCTACATTATGCTATTAGATTACATAGCAGAAACCTGCTGACAGATTCCTTTTAACCCGACTTAATGAGGTTGTCCACTTCATTGTAGAGTGACCCATTGATTTACAGCTTTCAACTAAGTATTTTTGTACATACCTTCTGCTGCCATCTGTAACTGTTAGCGGCGCTATCGCTGCTCGCTCAGTCCGCATCACGTGACCCCGGCTGCAGCATCCGCTGATGTCACGTCAACTTTCGTATTTCCTGGGTTCACCAGTTGCATGCACCCACCCAATTGACCGGGCTGTGGGCGGTGTTTCAGTATACAGCGCTGGTTGGCTGCAGGGCTTACATGACATAACAATGTCATGCAAGCCCTGGCACACCTAGTGCTGACAATACTAGAATGATGCTAAGGTCGGAGGATGGAATCTACTGTTTTTATTTAACAAGGGGGACTACTTTTTTTTTTAAAAAAGAATTGTTCAGGTGGTAGACGACCCCTTTAAATAACATAATTTAGTAAAATGTAGCTTCTTTTTGAAGCTTGTATTTCTTATTTGCTTCCTACAAAACTGTAGATCATTCTTGATTAAAACCTGATTTGGGATTATGGTTTTCGCTGTGGACTGACAGGATTTCCTGACTGTTACATACTAATGAGAATTTTCCTGTGATTGTGGTTCAAATAATGGAACATAATACATATAAATGTGGCAACATGGAGACATCAGATTGTGCAGTCAGTAGGATCAGCCCTCCTACGTTGTCTATATGGGCATGTAGGTGATAGGAAGCTGATTAAATTATAACTTGATATCTGCAATCCGATGTGTTATTTCCGAGAAATACACATTTTTCTTAATATGTAAATGAGCTGTTAAGATCTGTGGGCCGGACATAGATCTCCCTGAGAATCTGCCTACAGAGCTTATTGTAAATAACAGGGGGTGCTGTCAGTGTGAGACAAGTAAATCAGGATAGCAGACTGTCAGTCATTACATGTCTCACACTGGTAACATCTTCCATTTATAATAAGCTCTGGAGGCAGATTCTCGGGGAGATCTATATCCGGCCCATAGATCTTGACAGCTCATTTACATATTAAGAAAATTGTGGAATAAGAATGTCTGGAATAAGACATCAGATTTCAAATATCAAAGTATCATTTTATTCAGCTTCCTATGACCTACATGCCCATATAGATGACTTAGCAGGGCTGATCCTACTGACAGAGACCCTCTAAAGGGTAAACCCAATCATCTATAATAGTTAAAATTGCAAAGGGCTTGTAAAGAAACAATCAACTTTGCAATTTACTTCTTATTAAAAATCCTCTTCTGCAATCTATCATGGGTGGCAGGTCTCCTAGGTAAGGAGTGCACCTCTTTTAACTTCATTCAGACCAACACATCCACGCATAGGCTAAGGCCGCTTTCACACATCAGTGGCTCCAGTATGTGTAGTGACAATTTTCTCACGTACCGGAGACACTGACACACGTAGACCCATGCAAATGAATGGGTCTATGCACATGTCAGCGTGTTTTCACGGACCGTGTGTCCGTGTATAAAATACATTGACATGTCTGTTTTTCTCCGGCAGCACGGACCCAAAACGTCCCACAGTCCTCCGTGCGCATGGACGGCTACAGTAAGCGCTTTCCCCTGCCTGTGGTGCTGAAGCTCCCTGTAATTATTATCCCTGCTCTGCCTGCAACAGCGAGCAGGGAGAATAAATGAAAAACCCGACGTGGGGTCCCCCTTAGTTTTGGAACCAACCCAGCAAAACTATACAGCTGCGGGCTGCTGTTCTCAGGCTGGTAAGGGGCCATGATTATGGGCCCCCCAGCCTAAAAACAGCAACCCGCAGCTGCCCAGAAAAGGCGCATCTATTAGATGCACCTATTCTGGAGCTTTGTCGGGTTCTTCCCACTTGCCCTGTAGTGGTGGCAAGTGGGGTTAATAAAGGGTTAATGTCACCTTGCTATTGTAAGGTGACATTAAGCCAGGCTTAGTAATGAATAGGTGTCAATAACAACAGTTTTTAAATCTTTATTATACTCCCATTCCTTTATCGAAGCCCTCGATCTCCTGTAAAAAGTATAAAATAAAAAAGCAACAATATCCCATATCTGTCCGCCGTACAGTCAAGGCCCACGACGTAAATCTATCTGGGGGGGTTAATCAGTTTATAGCCGGAGTGCTGCTAATGCAGCCGCTCTGACTGTCAATTACTGGGGAATGAATGGGAAGCAGGGAGCAGAGATTCAGTGACATCACCCCAGTCACTGAGCCTGTGGTTTTTGCGTTTCTGTTTTTCACTCCCCTTCTTCCCAGAGCCGGAACTTTTTTAATTTTCAGTAAATATGGCCATGTGAGGGCTTGTTTTTTTTTTGCGGGACGAGTTGTACTGTTGAACAACACCATTAGTTTTACCATATCGTGTACTCAAAAACGGGGAAAAAAAATTCCAATTGCAACTAAAGTGCAATCCCACACTTTTTTTTTTTTTTTTTCACCATGTTCTCTAAATGCTAAAACTGAGCTGTCATTATGATTCTCCAGGTCATTACGAGTTCATAGACACCAAACATGTCTAGGTTCATTTTTATCTAAGTGGTGAAAAAAATTCCAATCTTTGTTAAAAAAAAAAAATTCCACCATTTTCCGATACCCGTAGCGTCTCCATTTTTTGTGATCTCGGGTTGGGTGAGGGCTTATTTTTTGCGTGCCGAGCTGACGCTTTTAATGATACCATTTTGGTGCAGATACGATCTTTTGATCACCCGTTATTGCATTTTAACGCAATGTCGAGGCGATCAAAAAAACGTAATTCTGGCGTTGTGAATTTTTTTCTCACTATGGCATTTAGCGATCGGGTTAATCCTTTTTTTATTGATAGATCGGGCAATTCTGAACGCGGCGATACCAAGAATGTGTGTGCTTGATTTTATTTTTATTGTTTTATTTTGAATGGGGCGAAAGGGGGTGATTTGAACTTTTATGTTTTTTTATATTTTTCATATTTTTAAAAACTTTCTTTTTTTTTACTTTTGGCATGCTTCAATAGCTTCCATGGGAGACTAGAAGCTGCCACTACCCGATCGGCTCTGCTACATATAGGCGATGATCAGATAACCTTCTATGTAGCAGAATTACTGCTCGTAGCGACCACAGGGTTGCGCTCACACAGGGGCGTAACTAGGAACGGCAGGGCCCCACAGCAAACTTCACAATGGGGCCCCCCGGCCGCCATTTTAAAAAATATATATATTTTTTTAAAGATCACTAATCGCAAACGGCGAATGGATTGAATAATCCAGTCGCCATTTGCAAATTTTTAGCCGCTTTGGCGATCATTTTGGTCGCCATCTGCAGCACTGTAATGAGGCCTGCTGTTTTCGGGGCCCTAGGCCCCTGATGGGGCCTGCTGTTTCCTGGGGCCCTAGGCCCCTGATAGGGCCTGCAGTTTCCTGGGGCAAGTTTCCTTGTCAAGCACTATGCGTGACTAGTGAGACCAAACCTGTCAATCACTTTTCCAAGCGATGCTTCAAATCGCTTGGAAAAGCGCGAGCATTCTGCAAGCTAAAAACGCTTGCAAAATGCTTGTGTTTTACGGGAAAACACATACTAATTACGTATGTGTTTTACCCGCGACGGGGAGTTGTGGAAATGCTCCGCAAAATTTCGGAGCATTTGTGCAACGTGTGAACATGGCCTAAAGCTTCTGAGCCCCATCTGCCCCTGACAGAGAGTAAATGCAGGGAATCTTGAGAGGGGGCTGTGTCCTGTCAGGGGGCTGGTTGGGCTCAGCAGTCTATGCTTCTTTGCAGGAGGTGAAGGGGGGAAGGGGCACTCAGGTATGGAGGGGCACTCGGGTCTGGGGGGCACTCGGGTCTGGGGGGGCACTCAAATCTGGGGGGGCAATCAGGTCTGGGGGTGGGCACTCAGATTGGGGGGGCACTCAGCTCTGGGGGGCACTCAGATCTGCTCTTTTCATGAGCTATAGCTGATACAGACAGGGGTCAGACTCAGGACATAGCAGCGTCCTTGGTGAGCCGGCTGCTGTGCTGATAGTATGACTGACGCTGTCACTGAGCACAGTAGCCGACTCACTGAGGAGGCGTCGGCTGTAGGGACTGGACTGGAGCCTGGCCGGACACCGTCTATTAACACAGGCTCAGACACTCACCGGGGGTTTGGGGCTGAGGGCTGCGCTGCTCCTGCTGCTCAGTGACTCACTCCTGACTGTGTGACAGGGGAGAATACTGTACTGCACTAAGCCCGTGTTTGACTCGCACCACAATTGTGGATACCAGGGCTATGGGGTACTCGGAGCCGAGCCCATGGAAATCTATGGGAGTTGTCACTGGTAGCGGTGGCTCGGTCCGTGGCCCTGGCAGTCAATGCGATGGGGGGTATTTACAGGGGATTATTAGGATAGTTTGTGACGCCACCTGTGGTTTCTGGTAATTGAACCAGCGCTGCTGTAAGGGTCTTCACAGGGGATGTTATGGGGCAGCTTGGTAGTAAGTCTCCCACAGGTGAGACGTGTCCCTGGAAGTCTATGGGAGTGATGATGCAGGGTGTAGTAATAATTCAGCCAAACACAATGCAGCTTCTTTTCATACCTTTTACTGATGGTGGTTCAAGTAGGTCCCGGGAAGCTGGTCGGGGTGGAGAGTGCACTTTCAGGTAGCAGCCGAGCAGGTTAGAGGCCTCCTTAACTTCCATATAATGTGAGTCCAACTTGCCTGAAGCGAAGTTAACTCTAAATTCTCCAGCTGTCTCAATAGCTGTACTGCCCGGCCAACGTTGTGGTGGAGCCTTCTAATGATGAAACTAAGTCCTTACTTTTGCTGATCAGGCTCAAAGTCCCTGTTCCACCTGACTCCGGTTACGTATTGACGCTTTGGGCTGCACTCTGCGACCTATAGTCCAGATGCCTCTGGTTTTCTTGTCACTATGCCTGAAACAATAATGACGCTTCGGTCCCCAGTGACCGGTGATTTAGTGCAGGTAATCCAATACCTAAGGCACTGCTCTGTCTTCTCCACTGTGCCCTTCGCCCTGCTTTCCGCTCTTAACATAAGCACTGCTGCATAGAAGTCGAATCACAGATTCCCTGTTTGGGCTCGCTGAGCAGCTCTCAGTATTCTCCTAGTCCAGGACCTCTGTCGACTGAACTTCACTGTCCTGGGACAGGCGGCTGAAGTCTCTGCTCTGAACTCAGCAGGAAACCAATCTGACTGACTAACTCAGACAGGTAACTATCCAAGGGATGACTCACTCCTGAGCCTCCCGGAGCTAACTGACTGACTCACTGTCCTAAGACAGGAAGCTGAAACACACTCTTCCTATGCTGACACCCACCAAACTTATATACCCCTATGGGTGTGTCTAAATGTGAGTGACATGAGTGAATGGTTATCAAGCTTTGGCTGTTACCTTCCAGTGCACTTTCCTGGATTTTCATGTGTGCCTGCGTAGCTGGGCTACACATCCCCCCTTGGTAAAACACAGCACTCCCGGGCTGTAAAAGACAAAAAGAATATTTCGTTTTGCATTAACAATAAACATTTTAACTCTTCCCATCCGGGAGGTAAGGATTTCTTGAACGTTACAATATGTACAGTAAGAAAATACAAAAGTATCAAAACATCAAACGTGTTCATATATACAAGATACTTGTGGAGGACCCGCACCAAAAACCTCCCACGTGGGTCCTGGGTGGGCTGCAGGACTTTATTGCAGACCTCACTCTGGACCCCACCATACGGGTTTTTCTTCTGAGGTAGATGTGTAATAGTGGCTTCGTGTAAAACCAATATAATGCACCGAAGCGCAACTATTTACAGGATAAGTTCTGGGCTGGCACAGTCCTCAGCCTCTCAGTCCATGGCATGGTTAAAGACACATATTTAAACTTCAATTGTCAAATATTCACATTATATATCTATATATATACTTCAAGTATTCACTTACTTGCTTTACCCAACCAGGGTATTCTATATGTAAAAACTTATGCAATTATCACATTATTTTTCTTAACTCCTCTTTCTGGTACCCAGCCGGGTATTCTACTCAATATGTAAACACTATACAATAATAAAGTGCATAAATGCAATTTTCTTTCAAAACTTTATACATTCTGGTATGCGGTAGACCCCCGTCTGGATCCTACCGGTCTTCACTTTTTGTTGACTTCAACTACATCTTCCACCCCGGGGGCTGGAACAATGCGATGCTCCTTAGAGTGCATGACAAACAGGTCGTGACCTGCTATCAGGGTTTGGGTCGCTACAGTCCTTGTGCGAACCACTAGGGGCACGCCGGGTGCTTCTTCTTTATGAGACGCCGATTGCGTTGCTACAGGTGCCACTACATTTTGCGGTACTATTTTGGTCGCAGTTTGCTGTTTAAGCGGCAGCGCTGGCTGAGACTTGGGCTGCTGTACAGATTGCGACTTGGTTGATTGCGATTTAGAGCAGGTCGCTGTCTGCGATGTAGGTGGCGATGCTGAAGTACGGCCTGGTGCTGTGGACGCTCGAGACGGGGACGCTTCGGTAGTGTTGACGTTACCGGCGTCGGGGACGGGGTCACTAACGATGGACACATTCAGGGCATACCACCCTTCATGCCCCAGTGACGAGTGTAACTAACAATGTCCCCATTCATCAGGTCCCTCCCCGGGTGTCCGATGGGCAGGTGGGATTCGACGTCCCTACGGCTGACAAAGACCCCTGCATAGAGGCCCGGTTCTCTGATGAAGCCCCAGCCCTTGCGGAGCTGGAACTCTGTAACACACCCCTGCCGCCGCGGTTCCCGCAAGGTACCTTTGTCGTTGCGGACCATCTCCTTATCAGCGACCAACTGCTCATACTGCTGTTGTCGGTTCCGCTGCACCTCCCGCTCTTCCTCCTGCCGGCGTCGCTGCTCCTCTTCACGACACTGCATCTCTCTTTCCCACTGGACGGCATACGTGATGTCATCAATACGCTCCATCTCGTCCCAGTCGACTTCTGGCAACGATGGACAGGAACCCTCCGGTGTCCTGACCGGGGAACGGTAATCCGCTGCAGCCTCCTGACCTGGCTGACATTCCGGAACGGGCAGGACTTCCTCAGCCTCCTTCGCCTCCACCGCTCCATCGGTGGGAT
>JARQOD010000004.1:29171484-29194405 GCA_033576555.1 Oophaga sylvatica
CCAGACAGCCAGAGCAGAGTAATGAACAGCGGGAAATATTCTGTGCAATTAACCCTGCAAAGAGGAGATCAATAGACATAGCTGAGCATAATCTAATAAACAGTACATTGCACTATGTTTCAATTCTACACAATTTTAATATCTCTGCTTGCTGCTAACAAGCTAAAAGTAAGCTATATACAGTATGTTCCTCCATACTTAATTGTATCTATTCTATTTTTATAAAGTATTGAAAAATTAATAACATTTAGGGGATAAATTGATGGTAAAGTGACTGTAGGATCAGGCAAAAGAAAAAAGGGGTTTGGTACAGGTCGGGGTTTGTAGTCTGTAGGATCAGACTACACAGGATTTATTTGTAGTCTGTTACCATGGAGGCACATAGATGTCTAAAGGAGCTGTATGCACAAAACGATTAGGGATTTTGAATTGAGGTGGTTGGTAAAGACCTTTCACCAAATTTTTTACGTTGACGCATGATGTAATAGGGGCTGCAGAACAGGGTGAAACTTTTTTTTTTTTTTTAATCCCACCTTTCCGTTGTGGAGATATTAGAAAAGTTATTGGCGCTTAAAGAGTTGGGGTTTTTTTCCAAGTCAGAGAGATTTCACTGGGCCGTGTACTTATTCCTCCTTCTGACTCTGATCAATGTTTAGGCAGCCCCCACCTGCTGTCGTTCGGACTTTAATATACCGCTCATTGTTCTCCTCTGCTCGCAGGCAGGCAGGGGAGAATGACAGCCGGCGTCAGCACCAGCCGCCGGGGACAGCGGCTTATAGTAGCGCTACTTCCCCGGTGGCCGTCTGTGCACACGGAGGACAGTGTGAACTGTTCTCCGTGTGCACTTGTCGACAGTGTGCACTGTTCTCCGTGTGCACTTGTGCGGCACGTTTTGCGGGCCGTGTGTCCGTGTGAAAACATACATGTCTGCATGATTTGCACATGGACACACGGTCCATCAAAACACACTGACATCTACATAGACCCATTCATTACCCATCACGTACCGGAGAAAACTGTCACCACATGTACCGGGGACACTGACGTGTGAAAGGGGACTTAGAGACATCAAAAAGCCAGATGTCATATAGTGAAGCTACATAAAAATGAGAAAAAAGTTCTGGCGGCTCCGACTGTGAATAAAGGAACAAAAAATAAATCCACAGGTCCCAACTAGAGACGAGCAGGACGCACAGATAATGTCGCACCAGTCCAGCCACCGCATTATTTGTCCCTATTTCTTGTCTTGAAATGTTGGGAGGTAAGGAGATGGTAAATTAAAAAATAAAAATTATGTTTTTTTCTGCCATTATTCCATGTTGCGTCCAGTTTAACTCATACTCATGCTGTTGACAGGTAATGTGCACAGTCTCAATACACTTTCTTGAACAATCAGCTACTTACTGAGCTCTAAAGACCCTTTCAAATTCAGGGGGCCCCGACGTACTAGGAGGGGATACGCTGTACTTTCTCCTAACTGCAATGACCTGCAAGGAAAAATATGCTACAAAAAAAAGAAAAAAATATATCAATGTATTTTTAAGATTGTGCTTAACAATAATAAATACTGACCAATTAATATTCAATAGTAACTTATGGCATAATAAGAAAACTTATGGTATAATGGGAATATGTTTTAGACACTTGAGCCACATTCCTGCAAAACCTTCTGTGCAAAAAACTCTTCTAAATGAAGCCAACCAAGAAGTGGTATAAAGTAAGACAAAAGTGTCCAAGGATGCAGCAAAATAATGTGGTCTAGCCATGTTGTGTATGTTGCCTACAGGTAAAGAGTATGGAAACTTTTGGAGGCATTTTTTTTTTATTAAATGCATATACTTTGAGTTAAAATAATTTTTGTAACTAGGTTTTATTAAAAATCTTGCATCGTTTGTCTTTTGTAGCCTCTGTCTATTACTTGCTGCTGAATGCATCATCTTAGAATCCATCAGTGAGTTCTGGCAAGAGAATATGGAATTATTTTATCTGTCTTTTTTGATCCTCTGAGCTGATATCTGATTGCATAAAAGTTTAGAGCAATTTTGATGTGGTCATAAATCAGCACAGAGGAGCTCAGAAAACGATTAGAGTTGCACACTCTCATGAGAACGCATTCATTGACAGATTCTCAGGTAACTCATTCAGCAGGCAGCAACGGTCGCATAAAAGAGTTACAAACTCAAAACGAGCTCACTGACAGATTCTCAGATAATTCATTCTGAAGCCAGCAATGTGCAGGGAAACAAAGATATTGTAAAAGCCGAGCGGTGCAAGATTTTTAATAAAACTCAAAAGCAAAAATACTCTGTATAAATTTATACATTGAACATTTAAACTTCCAAAAAAGTGGAGACACGAGGGTCAGTGGGTGCTCCACTGTCTTTAGAAAGACCCCATGGACCAGGGCTCATCCCACTAAACACTTGTACTCCTTTCCCGTGGGCAGAATACTACTCAAACAACACAGGGTGAGGGTAACAGTGTAGCATTGTGGTCTGTCTATATGCCTCCCTGGTTGTGGAGCCCCTGGATGGTGTCTATGAACACCAGTCCCTGCAGCTCCCCCGAATCAGCCAGACTGAGCAGTATCCCACTGCTGCCACCAAGTGTCGAGACACAGTGTCAATGGGTGCTCTCATCTGCTGTCTTTTGAAAGACCGCTGGACCAGGGCTCATCCCACTGAATGCCAATACTCCTTTCCCGTGGGCAGAATACTACTCAGACAACACAGGGTGAGGGTAACACAGTGTGGCATTACTTTATTGAACCACCAACAGACAATCACACATCATAGAATGTTAGAGTTGAAAGGGACCTTGTGTTCAACTCTGCTCAAACCAGGATTCACTAAACCATCTCAGACAGATGTCTGTCCAGCCTCTGTTTGAAGACTTCCATTGAAGGAGAACTCACCACCTCTTGTTGCAGTCTGTTCCACTCATTGATCACCCTCACTGTCAAAAAGTTTTTTCTAATATCTAATCTGTATCTTCTCCTTTCAGTTTCATTCCATTGCTTCTCTTGTTTCCATTTGCAAATGAGAATAAGGATGATCCCTCTACACTGTGACAGCCCTTCAGATATTTGTAGACAGCTAGTAAGTCTCCTCTTAGCCTTTTTTGCAAGCTAAACATTCCCAGATACTTTAATCATTCCTCGTAGGACATACTTTTTTTAAAATGTGGTGCCCAGAACTGGACACAGTATTCCAGATGAGGCCTGACCGAGGAGTAGATCTAGACTCTATGTATGTTTCTCTTAATACATCCTAGCACTACGTTTGCCTTTTTTGCTGCTGCATCACACTGTGGACTCATGTGAAGTCTGTGATCTATTAATATATCGAAGTTTCGCTGATTGACATCCAATTACTTGCAGTTAGGCAGCAGGGAACAGGCTATTAGTCACCATGACATTGGCATTAACTCCCTCTCAAGAAAGCAGAGCGGAAGAGAAGCCACTGCTCTGTCGATGTAAAGTCAGTGTTAGCCGCCGAATTGCCAGCAAGAGCAGTCCATGACTCTGTGCTGGCAGACATTGACGCCTGGCACAAACCCAAAGGTAGTTGGTAATTACTTGCTTGTTAGTACTTATGCCGTAGTAAAAAAAATATAGTCCTGGATAACCTTTAGATTCATATGAAAAAAAGGAACTCTACCCTAATTATTAAATGGGAGGGTAAAAATAGAGGAAGGGCTATAAGCATCTGTCCTTCATTGGCCAAAGTACAATCCATGAACAAAGGGCCACATACAGGTAAAAAGCCATGATATATAATACAAAGAGAAATACTTTATGGATAAGTTAAATATAATGATAACATAATGAGATATTCCTAAATAATAA
This sequence comes from Oophaga sylvatica, assembly GCA_033576555.1. NCBI lineage: Eukaryota > Metazoa > Chordata > Amphibia > Anura > Dendrobatidae > Oophaga > Oophaga sylvatica. The sequence continues at coordinate 29,175,332 of JARQOD010000004.1, forward strand.
AAGAAGAGAAAAAAAAAGAAAATAATGCATAGAAAACGGCCAAAATGTATTAAAAAGTTCATAACTTGTTAAAATGCGCAAAACATGTAAAAACACATAAAACGCAAGAAAACGTTCATAACGCATAAAATATGCATTAAGATACGCAGAATACACAAAAACACATAAAACGCAAGAAAACGTTCATAACGCATAAAATATGCATTAAGATACGCAGAATACACAAAAACACATAAAATGCATGAAAACGCACATAGAACATAAAACATAAAAATGCATGGATTATAAAAAAAAGCATAAAATGGTTGCAAGGCACAAAAACGCAGAATGTATAAAACACAAAAAACGCACAAAAGAAAATGAAATCTTACAAAAACACAATAAACGTATGAAGAATACACAAAAACAAATAGAAAAATGCAAAACACCGCTTTAAAGGCAAAAAAGGACATGCAAACACACACAAACATCCCTTCTTTGTTTTCACACTCCCATTTGGAGATCGGCTTTATACAAGAGGTTTTTTTTTTCGTATGATTTTAACCATGAGTAGGGGGGGTTATCCATCTATTTTTTTCTGGATTTTACCCTTTTTTCTCATGTACCTTTTGTGGGCTAATTAAATAAAAAATAACGTTTTCATAAGATTTGCTTGAGGGCTGGACTACGGCTCTATAATTGTGAAGTTGCAGTTGTCTACTGAAATGTCTTGCTCCATATTTGTGCACAAGCGGACAGGATGCAGGCTGAGATGGAGAAAGGAGACCATGATTTATTAGGTTGGACAAAAATTTCCTAGCCACACGTAAATAGACATTTACCGGTCTGGAGAAAAACAGTTGAGCTTCAGAAAACGTAAAACTCCTAAAGTGGCTTTTAGTGAAATCGGAAATTGTAATTTTCAGCTGGAGATGTAAGACTTAACTGTACTCATGAGTAGCACAAATATTTTGAAGGAATGTAAACTCTGAGTAAATTAGTCGTAGAGATTATATTAATCTAAACGAAAAAAGATAAAGGATGGCACTCACCATTCAAATATTGAAGACGTTATTGAACGGTAAAAATCATAGGCACGGGAGCAATGTGTTGTGCACGGACTACGGCCGTTTCACGCTTCTGCGCTTCTATGGGTCCTAATGATTCAGGCGCCCACGTCGGGGTGGAGGGACACTGCTTAAAACTCCACACACTGAAGTGAGTAACATTGCATGGAATTATCCTTATAATTTAAATTGTGGCGTTTTATACAGAACATTGTGGAACTATAGAGCTTCTCAATTTTATTGGTCTATTGCACAAGTTTCCCTTATGCTTATGGACGCTATTTGTGTAGCATTACATTATTGTTCCTTTTTGCACTTTTTTGCACTTTGCACTTTTAATTTTGTATAATTTTGTATAATTTGCCCCATATTAGCAAGTTTTTACTCTGTTTACTCCATAGTGTGTTTAAAGTAGCCAGTAGCATCTTGTGTCCCTCAATTCTTGAGGTTACTATAGATTTGTAATAAAATTATGTAATGTATATTTTTTGTTAATAAATTTTGTTCAGTTAATTCGAAAGATAATTTTTGGGATTTGTGTTTATTCTGTCACTTTTCTAAGGTAGAATTATAGTGGAACAGATGGATTTTCTTGTTATTGAATTGACACAAGTTATTTTTGGGATGACCTGACTTGAGATAATTGTATAAAGCAAAAGTAATCTAAATCATCTACAGCATGGTGGAATAGAGCGCCATCTGCTGTCTGCTCAGGATGTTCCCCTCCAACATATGCCTGCAGCTGTTGTATACGCCAACCAAACGTAAATTAATAAGATCATATTTCAATGTTGTGGTATGTGTAGAGCAGCTTTAACACAGTTAAGTTAATACAAAGTAGAAAGAAAGGTTTGACTGCAGAATATGACATATTATACCTTGTTCCAAAACTCCAAGTAAGGTGACTGCACCCAATAGGACTATGTTATGTAACATGGCAGCCTGAAGACTCAAGGATTTCTACGATATGGCAGTGATGAATGATTTCAGTCTTCAGACTAGAAGATAAAAGTAAAACACAAATTAGGACTGGGTCACAAAAGGTCAAAATCTTCAGGTGCTACGAAAAGCTGACAATAGGGTAAAAGTCACGGTATATAAAATGGTTTTGATTGGTGGTTGCTGATGGCCTCTATGAAAGTTGTGGGACTAACAATGGCCATATATGCAAGTCAAAGGCATGGACCTAAAAAGGTGTCTTTGAAGGGGTTGTCCGGCCTTGGAGTACAAGTCAAAAAGTCACTCTATGTAACTATTCCATTCTCTTAGTTTATGGAAATCAGACTGCACATAGATGTCTTCCTAGTGCAGTCCGATGATTTCCACGCACTCATTGACTTGCATAGCTGAGTGCGTTCCAAATATCAGATCAAACTCGGGCATGCAGCGATTTTTTTTCCTCGGCCTGTCTCTGTCCAAGAAAAAAAATCTGAAGTGCATCGCCCATAGACTAACATTGGGGTCCGTGTGCGATCTGATGTTTTGTCTGACCGCACTTGGTCATCTGCACCTATCCTAAGTTTGTCTTTTTCTGTGCTCTCATTCAATTCGGTTATCACCGCAGACCACATCAAAGTTGAATGTGGAAGTCAGCAAAGAGCTTAAAAAAGCCAAACGGTGAACATTTTTAATGAAACCTAATTTGAAAAATTCTATGCATTTATGTAAAACAAAAATTGCCGGTGGACAACCCTCTTTATCAAGTCATTTATACTACAAAACAACAAAGGTGGAATTGCTGATTTTTTTTTCTTTTTCCTATCAAAAATGTATAAATAATAATCAATACATTATATGTAACCTAAAATGAGACCAATAACAAACGCAACTTGCAATATTATAGGCAGAAAGCTCGTTGCGGAGTTTGCATTGGAGTCCAGGAGCTCCACATTTCGCCTCTGGCTCAGCTAAGAAAGGGGAACATATCTTGAACATGGGAGTTTCCACCTTTGTGAATAAGGCAGCGTTCGCTTATGTTCTTGTCAGTCACCAAGATTCCAGCTAATCTCTGTGACCATGTTCAGGAAATGGAGCGATGACCTTCCTGCAAGCCGAGAGAAGGAGGCAGGAAAGCATCAGGAGGGGATTCCTTCTCTGGCCACTTTATTATTAACTGCACAAGTTTGATCAAACCCCTTGATGCATTTATAGTAATGAGTCTGTATAATTAGATATTATGATACATGTATTTCCACAGCATGGCTCAGTGGTTAACACTTTTGCTTTTGCAAAGATGTGGTCTTGGGTTTAGTTTCAACCAAGCATAGTATCTACATGGAGTTTGTATTTTCTCCTTGCATGGATTTCCTCCCACACTCCGAAAACATATTGATAGCTGAAAGCAGACATGTCACTTGCTCATAAAATTGAGATAACGGGTTGTCCAGGACTATTTTCTGTTTTTTTTCTACTAACAGTCAGGTAGTTCCTAACAGAGGCACCTACCTGTCTAATCTACCCAGTACTGGCTAAGAGCAGTCAGTGATAATTCAGCTGCTCACATCAACTGAGCAGCTCTTCTTCGTCTGGGCTGCTCTGTTGACAGGGCGTGGCTGCCGACATCATGATGATTCACAGCCTGCTCCCCACAGTTAGGCAGTGGGGAGCCGGCGGTCAATAAGCAAGATGTCAGCAGTCACACCACGCTGACAGAGCAGAGCAGAAAAGAAGATGCTGCTCTGTTGATGTGATGTCAGCTGAAGCCGCAGAATCACCAGCACGAGCTGTCTGTGACCTCTCAGAGCAGGCACCAGGCAGAAGTGGTAAGTAGTTAGCAACTACCTGCCTGCTAGTTCTTAGACCCTTAGTAAAAAAAAATTAAACAGTCTTTCATAACCCCTTTAAAAACCTTCTAAAAACCAGTAAGCTCCCCTGATTCTGCAACTCTTTTCCTTTTTTGTATTGCCGAGATATTCACATATTCTCCATTGTTTTTTTCTTTTTTTCTTTACCATGTTCACTATATGGTAAAACTGATGAATATCCAGGTCAGTACAAGTATGAAGATACCAAACATAATTTTTGGATTAAGTTTAGAATAATCAAGAAAGTCTTTCACTATTTAATGTTAATGTTCTTTTCACAAAGGTGGTGCGCCCAGTCATGGGAGTCACCACGTAAGTCCTCTCTGAAGTTCTGGCCCTAGCGGGGGTCACCGGTTTTCCTGCTAGGCTGCAAGTCTCTTTCTGATGTAGTATATCAAAGTCCATTGAGGTTCCCATGCACCAACCGGCCCCCTCCCAACCCGTAATCCTAGTCCCAGCCGACCCCGGTACAGTAGATGATAGCTGGAAGTGACGGCCCTGTTCACTCGCTCTGTTTCTCCGCAATCGCAGGCGTGCCTCTCCATTCGGAGTCTTCTCAGCTTGACTATCAGCAGAAGTCTCTGATGCTCGGGGCAGAGAGGACTAGACTCTTGACACATGACATCAAGCCTGAGAGACTTGACCAGTGCAGGGCACAGACCTTGGATCTGACCAGCGTAGACAGAAGTTGGAGATCCCCAGCGAGGAATCTGGGCCTTGCCCGGTGGCGACTGGCATCTGGGTGGCGCTGACTTCCCGTTGAGGCCTGTCACGCTGGTCTCAGCGGTGTCTCTGGAGCACATCTGCTCCGCTCTCTTCCCTGGCACCAAATCTGCCTGCGGTTGGGCGCGCATGGCTTTTATATCAGGGAAGTCCTTCCTGTAGGTCACGTGACCAGCATATGAAGTAACTCCCCCTGCAAATCTTCCAGCAGAATTTGGTTCCGTTTGATTTCGCCTGGCCAGCAGATGGCAGTTTCTTCTCATTAATAGCACATCCTGCAAGAGTTCTTCAGAGATATCATGGCTTCGTATTACATATGAATGCCAGATAAACGTTGACTTTCACAGGAGTATCGTGATGACCGGCACGGGGGTCTTCAACAATCTTAGGGCTGACATAGCAACCCATCGGTGCCACGAAAAAATTGGACATGTGTCCAGACCTATAAAATAACAAGCCAAGAAAGAAGCCAACTCTCCACTTTCATTGTTCTGCACCTAAGTGGGAATGGAGTCCTCACACAGAGCTGCCCTGGTCAAAGCAAACACAAAATAAAAAGAATAGGAATGCTCCAGGTATAAAAAAGGAATGGGGAAAGGGAGAGCTCACCATTTGCAGTCTCTTTCCAAGAATGAGTTCCATGCACGGAGCCGCCTGGGCTTGGGCGCTCAAGTTCCAAAGAATTAAGAAAAAAGGTACTCCAGCATAGAAAAATATAAAACTTTGTCTTTAATGGAAAACATTCACAGAAACAGGCACAATGTGGACAACATATATATATCCCAGAGAGCTACCAACCGACGCGTTTTGACACTCCGGTCTTAATCACGGTTATTATATTGTTATATTGTTATGTATATTATTATATTGTCAGATTGGAGGCTTAAAAGTTTCCACAACACAGCTGTGCATACACTGTGTACTTAGCAGGCAGTCCCCACCATCATCACCTTTGTTCTCCAGTTGCTTTTTTGGTGATCTGGGCCATAGGTGAAAGTTTCCATATATGCAATGCACTGTAACAGGATACACAATCCACTGCCTCCTGTCACCCATTGCCGTGACCGGACTTCCACTCAAACACTGAGACCACTATGGAGGTGTATTGCTTGCTATGGAAATGGAATGAATATACAGGGAAAGGAGGCTACAAGGACACTGGCACATAAGAGCAAGACTTACTTACTGAAAGTACATAGACTGCCTAAGCACAGAACAACGCTGCTGCGCCCAGCTAGAAAGTCTCAAATTTACACTGCGCATGCGCACAGGAGGTGAAGATCACAGAAAGGGATTTTTCTTCACTCTGCACATTACAGATGTCAGAAAAGACGCCCAGCACTTGTGGACTGTTTGTAAGTCTACACACGATTGTCAACCAAGGTCTTGATTAACCCATTTGCGACATGCACCGTACTAGTACTATGCATATCGCATCTCCCCCTTTGATGTGGGCTCCGGCGGTGAGCCCATCTCAAAGCCTGGACATGTCAGCTGTTTTGAACAGCTGACATGTGCCCGCAATAGCCACAGGCAGAATCGCGATCCGCTCGTGGCTATTAACTAGTTAAAGGCCGCTGTCAAACGCTGACAGCGGCATTTAACAAGCGCTTCCGGCCATCCGGACGGAAATGCGCTCACCGGTGACACAACTCACGTGATCACGGGTCACCGGTGTGTCGGCATGACAACCAGAGATCTCCCTGAGACCTCTATGGTTATTGATGCCGGATTGCTGTGAGCGCAGGGGCGGAACTATCGTGGAAGCAGGGGAAGCAGCTGCCACAGGGCCCGGGCTAGAAGGGGGCCCGTCCCTGCTGCAGCTGCTTCACCTACCACCACGGTAGTTCCGGGGCCCGCCGCCACCTCCGGCGCCGCTATGCAGGGCCGCCATCAGGGCATTATTAGCGTAGCTACCGGGGGGGCAGAGGGGGCCCACCCGGAGCTACGCTACTGTAACTGTATCGGCGTGCACAGCACGCCGACACAGTTACTTTCTGCGGCAGAGCAGGGAGAATCAATCTCCCTGCTCTGCCGCCGGCCGCTATGGGGCCTGAGCAGGCGGTGGGGGGCCCGGTGCCAGCAGTGGGCCCCCCGCCCGTCATCGGAGGGTCAGCTGTATCGGCATCTAGCCGATACAGCTGACCGCATTGTGAGAGAAGGAGCGAGCGCTCCTCCTCTCCCATAATCCCCCTCTCAGCGTCTGACAGCGGGCGCGATGACGTCACTGCCCGGCGCCGGCAGTCAGACGCTGAGAGGGAGAGCAGTGAGCAGCGCAGGAGCCGGGAGCAAGAGAGGTGAGTACAGGATTTATTATTTTTGTTAAGGGGGTGCATTATAAGTAAGGCTGCATATGGGGAGTGCATTATAAATAGGGCTGCATATGGAGGAGTGCATTATAAATAAGGCTGAATATGGGGGAGTGCATTATAAATGACTGCCTATGGGGGAGTGCATTATAAGTACGGCTGCATATGGGGGAGTGCATTATAAATAGGGCTGCATATGGAGGACTGCATTATAAATAAGGCTGAATATGGGGGAGTGCATTATAAATGACTGCCTATGGGGGAGTACATTATAAGTACGGCTGCATATGGGGGAGTGCATTATAAGTGCGGCTGCATATGGGGGAGTGCATTATAAGTACGGCTGCATATGGGGGAGTGCATTATAAGTAAGGCTGCATATGGGGGAGTGCATTATAAGTACGGCTGCATATGGGGGTGCATTATAAGTACGGCTGCATATGGGGGTGCATTATAAGTACGGCTGCATATGGGGGTGCATTATAAATAAGACTGCATATGGGGTGCATTATAAGTAAGGCTGCCTATGGGGTACATTATAAATAAGACTGCCTATTGGGTGCATTATAAATAAGGCTGCCTATGGGGTGCATTATAAATAAGACTGCCTATGGGGTGCATTATAAATATGAATGCATATGGGGTACATTTCAAGTAAGGCTGCATATGGGGTGCATTATAAGTAAGGCTGCATATAGGGTGCATTATAAGTAAGGCTGCCTATGGGGTACATTATAAATAAGACTGCCTATTGGGTGCATTATAAATAAGGCTGCCTATGGGGTGCATTATAAATAAGACTGCCTATTGGGTGCATTATAAATAAGACTGCCTATGGGGAGTGCATTACAATATAGAGGCTGTCTGTTGGGGTGCATTATAATACAGAGGCTGCCTATAGGGGTGCATTACAATACATAGGCTGTCTATGGGGGTACATTATACTATATTGAGGACTATCTGGTGTATTATGCTATATGGAGGCTTTCTAGGGGGCCATCATACAGTGTGGGGATTATAGTGGCGGGGCCATCATACAGTGTTGGAGCCATTAAATAGTTTGGGGATATTAAGGGGTCAGTATATATCCAGTGAGGGGCATCATACTGTGTATAGGGGAGCTTATTGTTATAGGGGAACTCTGGTTACTGTGACTGTCAAAGGGGCACACACAGGGCATTATTACATTCTAGGGGACAACATGTGGGCACTGTTTTCTAGGGCCCATGCACCTGGCATTACTATTTTATAGAGGGTGCTTTAGAATTTAGAGGTCACACAGAACCACACAGTAGGTGCAGTAATAGGGACACATAGGGCAGCAGCGGTTCAGTATTGGGGTACCAGGTGTAGTAATAGGGGCACATACTGCAGCAGCGGCTCAGTATTGGAGTATCAGGTGTAGTAATAGGGACACATACGACAGCAGCGGCTCAGTATTGGGGTATCAGGTGTAGTAATAGGGACACATACGGCAGCAGCGGCTCAGTATTGGGGTATCAGGTGCAGTAATAGGGACACATACGGTAGCAGCGGATCAGTATTGGGGTATCAGGTGCAGAAACAGGGACACATATGGCAGCAGCGGCTCAGTATTGGGGTATCAGGTGCAGAAATAGGGACACATATGGCAGCAGCGGCTCAGTATTGGGGTATCAGGTGCAGTAATAGGGACACATATGGCAGCAGCGGCTCAGTATTGGGTATCAGCAGGATGAGGAGTTTGTGCAGGTTGAGAATAGTCCAATTGGTGACCGTGACGGTGCTGACAATATGAGAAGTGAAATGTGTCTTTGTTGTATTCTCTGTAGTTGAGTCCTGGCTGGAGGAGTTCCTCATGTCGGTCTGGGGCCAGATGGAAAAGACATGAAAAGTGAACAATTCCATCAGAAAGAACGTCCGCGGTAAGTCATTATCTGTAACTCTGCTGTAATCTATTATATGTTCTGTAGGACTGATGTTATTTACCACAGACCATATGGCGGTGATATCAATATTGGTCTTTTTATACATAGATTAATTTTGGCAACAGCGCGGTCATTTGCTGAGGTTCTCTGGTTAGGGGCCCACTCAGATGTTTCGCCCCCCCAAACCGAAACCCTAGCTACGCCTCTGATTATTACCCTTACTGGTGTAAGGGGCACGGGAGCTGGAGGGGCCCGCAGTGAGCGATGTGTGTGGAGAGAGCAGGAGTCACTGTGACAGACAGCTTGGAGAGGCAGCCAGTGCTGAGCAACAGGAGGGCGGGACTTACCAGCATCCAATCCCTGCTAAGCGCTGGTGTGTAGCCCAGCTACGCAGGCACACATGAAAATCCAGGAAAGTGCACTGGAAGGTAACAGCCAAAGCTTGATAACCATTCACTCATGTCACTCACATTTAGACACACCCATAGGGGTATATAAGTTTGGTGGGTGTCAGCATAGGAAGAGTGTGTTTCAGCTTCCTGTCTTAGGACAGTGAGTCAGTCAGTTAGCTCCGGGAGGCTCAGGAGTGAGTCATCCCTTGGATAGTTACCTGTCTGAGTTAGTCAGTCAGATTGGTTTCCTGCTGAGTTCAGAGCAGAGACTTCAGCCGCCTGTCCCAGGACAGTGAAGTTCAGTCGACAGAGGTCCTGGACTAGGAGAATACTGAGAGCTGCTCAGCGAGCCCAAACAGGGAATCTGTGATTCGACTTCTATGCAGCAGTGCTTATGTTAAGAGCGGAAAGCAGGGCGAAGGGCACAGTGGAGAAGACAGAGCAGTGCCTTAGGTATTGGATTACCTGCACTAAATCACCGGTCACTGGGGACCGAAGCGTCATTATTGTTTCAGGCATAGTGACAAGAAAACCAGAGGCATCTGGACTATAGGTCGCAGAGTGCAGCCCAAAGCGTCAATATGTAACCGGAGTCAGGTGGAACAGGGACTTTGAGCCTGATCAGCAAAAGTAAGGACTTAGTTTCATCATTAGAAGGCTCCACCACAACGTTGGCCGGGCAGTACAGCTATTGAGACAGCTGGAGAATTTAGAGTTAACTTCGCTTCAGGCAAGTTGGACTCACATTATATGGAAGTTAAGGAGGCCTCTAACCTGCTCGGCTGCTACCTGAAAGTGCACTCTCCACCCCGACCAGCTTCCCGGGACCTACTTGAACCACCATCAGTAAAAGGTATGAAAAGAAGCTGCATTGTGTTTGGCTGAATTATTACTACACCCTGCATCATCACTCCCATAGACTTCCAGGGACACGTCTCACCTGTGGGAGACTTACTACCAAGCTGCCCCATAACATCCCCTGTGAAGTCCTCATAGCAGCGCTGGTACAAATTACCAGAAACCACAGGTGGCGTCACGAACTATCCTAATAATCCCCTGTAAATACCCCCCATCGCATTGACTGCCAGGGCCACGGACCGAGCCACCGCTACCAGTGACAACTCCCATAGATTTCCATGGGCTCGGCTCCGAGTACCCCATAGCCCTGGTATCCACAATTGTGGTGCGAGTCAAACAAAAACTTGGCGTCACGAACAGGATCCGAAACTTACAAGATTGTAAGCCCTGTGTGCCCATATTGAACTGTTGGAGTGGAAAAGACTGTGTGCTGTATGTTACTTTTGGCGCCAAATACCGCCATTTTACCGTCAAGTTGGCGCCCTGAGGCACTGGTGAAGAAGGTGGGCGTGCATTCGTGGGCGTGTACCCCCCTAAGGCGCGAAAGATATGGCCGCCCTCTCCAAGGCCTACTACAATGTGAGATCCAGCCCCACTGCTAAAGAAATACGCCTCCTCTTCATCCTCTATGCGAAGAGGAGGAGACGCAAATCCCGCCTCCACGAAAGGACGAGAATTTCCTGTTGGACATGAAGTGGTACCTGGACCGAGATGCGGAAGGACAGGAAGTCATCCCCAGTACCGGAGGACTGTCTGCCTGTGCCGGAGCTGTCCCCAGATCGGGACACCGACCCCGCCATGATGGAGCTGCGGAGGGAGAACGCAGAGCTGAAGAAGAAGCTGCAGAATCGTGCAGTTCACAAAGACGGAGAGACGCTGGCGCACCCAAACACAGCGGCTGCTGTGGACGCCATGTTCTCTCCCACAAGTGAATACCGTCTCTTGATACCCCACTATCACTGGATTATCCAAAGGCCCTGATGAAAAAGGCGCGGAGCGACGGAGGCGGACACCAGATATGCTGTACCTATCCCACCGATGGAGCGGTGGAGGCGAAGGAGGCTGAGGAAGTCCTGCCCGTTCCGAATGTCAGCCAGGTCAGGAGGCTGCAGCGGTTACCGTTCCCCGGTCAGGACACCGGGGGGTTCCTGTCCCATCGTTCCCAGAAGTCGACTGGGACGAGATGGACGTATTGATGACATCACGTATGCCGCCCCAGTGGGAAAGAGAGATGCAGTGTCCGTGAAGAGGAGCAGCGACGCCGCAGGAGGAAGAGCGGGAGGTTGCACGGAACCGAAAAACAGCAGTATGAGCATTGGCGCTGATAAGGAGATGGTCCGCAACGACAAAGGTACCTTGCGGGAACCGCGGCGGCAGGGGTGTGTTTACAGAGTTCCAGCTCCGCAAGGGCTGGGCTTCATCAGAGAACCGGGCCTCTATGCAGGGGTCTTTGTCAGCCTAGGGACGTCGAATCCCACCTCCCCATCGGACACCCGGGGAGGGACCTGATGAATGGGGACATTGTTAGTTACACTCGTCACTGGGGCATGAAGGGGTTGGTATGCCCTGAATGTGTCCATCGTTAGTGACCCCGTCCCCGACGCCGGTAACGTCAACACTACCGAAGCGTCCCGTCTCGAGCGTCCACAGCACCAGCCGTACTTCAGCATCGCCACCTACATCGCAGACAGCGACCTGCTCTAAATCGCAATCAACCAAGTCGCAATCTGTACAGCAGCCCAAGTCTCAGCCAGCGCTGCCGCTTAAACAGCAAACTGCGACCAAAATAGTACCGCAAAATGTAGTGGCACCTGTAGCAACCAATCGGCGTCTCATAAAGAAGAAGCACCCGCGTGCCCCTAGTGGTTCGCACAAGGACTGTAGCGACCCAAACCCTGATAGCAGGTCACGACCTGTTTGTCATGGCACTCTAAGGAGCATCGCATTGTTCCAGCCCCCGGGGTGGAAGATGTAGTTGAAGTCAACAAAAAGTGAAGACCGGTAGGATCCAGACAGGGGTCTACCGCATACCAGAATGTATAAAGTTTTGAAGAAAATTGCATTTATGCACTTTATTATTGTATAGTGTTTACATATTGAGTAGAATACCCGGCTGGGTACCAGAAAGAGGAGTTAAGAAAAATAATGTGATAATTGCATAAGTTTTTTACATATAGAATACCCTGGTTGGGTAAAGCAAGTAAGTGAATACTTGAAGTATATATAAGATATATAATGTGAATATTTGACAATTGAAGTTTAAATATGTGTCTTTTAACCATGCCATGGACTGAGAGCTGAGGACTGTGCCAGCCCAAACTTATCCTGTAAATAGTTGCGCTTCGGTGCATTATATTGGTTTTACACGAAGCCACTATTACACATCTACCTCAGAAGAAAAACCCGTATGGTGGGGTCCAGAGTGAGGTCTGCAATAAAGTCCTGCAGCCCACCCAGGACCCACGGGGAGGTTTTTGGTGGCGGGTCCTCCACAAGATCTTGTATATATAACACGTTTGATGTTTTGATACTTTTGTATTTTCTTACTGTACATATTGTAACGTTCAGAAATCCTTACCTCCCGGATGGGAAGAGTTAAAATGTTTATTGTTAATGCAAAACGAAATATTCTTTTTGTCTTTTACAGCCCGGGAGTGCTGTGTTTTTCCAAGGGGGGATGTGTAGCCCAGCTACGCAGGCACACATGAAAATCCAGGAAAGTGCACTGGAAGGTAACAGCCAAAGCTTGATAACCATTCACTCATGTCACCACATTTAGACACACCCATGGGTATATAAGTTTGTGGGTGTCAGCATAGGAAGAGTGTGTTTCAGCTTCCTGTCTTTAGGACAGTGAGTCAGTCAGTTAGCTCCGGGAGCTCAGAGTGAGTCATCCTTGGATATTTTCCTGTCTGAGTTAGTCAGTCAGATTGGTTTCCTGCTGAGTTCAGAGCAAGTTTTTAGCCGCCTGCCCCCGACAGTGAAGTTCATCGCAGAGGTCCTGGACTAGGGAATATGAGAGCTGTCAGCGACCCCAAAAAGGAATCTGTGTTTTGATTTTATGCAGCAGTGCTTATGTTGAGGGAAAACGGGGGAAAGGGGGCCGGGGGAAAACAGACGTGCTTGGGGTTTTTGGTTTTCCCGCAAAAAACCCCCGGTCAGGGGGCCCAAGCTATTATTGTTTCAGGCATAGTGACAAAAAAACCCCCGAGGATCTGGACAAAGGTCCAGAGTGCCCCCCAAACGTCAATACGAAACCCCGGGTCAGGTGGAACGGGTTTTAGCCGACACAAAAGTAAGGACTTTTTTTATCATTAGAAGCTCCCCACAACTTGGGGGGGAGTCAGCTATTGAGAAGCGGGGAAATTTTAGAGTTAATTTCGCTTCAGGCAAATTACTCACATATTGGAATTTAAAGGGGGGCCTCAACCGTCGGCGCTACCTAAAGTGCACTCTCCACCCCGACCAGTTTCCCCGGGGACCTACTTGAACCCCACAAAAAGGTATAAAAAGAAGCTGCATTGTGTTTGGTGAATTATTACTCCCCCCTGATCTTCACTCCCATAGACTTCCGGGACACGCCCCGGGGGGAGACTTATACCAACTCCCCCATAACTCCCCTGAAAAGACCCTTACAGCAGCGGGGGTTCTTTACCAGAAACCACAGGGGCTCCAAACACCAAAAAATCCCCTGTAAATACCCCCATGCATTGACTGCCGGGCCACGGCCGAGCCAAGCTACCTAAAAACTCCCATAATTTCCGGGGGCCGGCCCGAGTACCCCCCATCCCCCTGGTACCACAATTGGGGTGCGAGTCAAACAGGGCTTAGTGCGTACGTATTTCCCCGTCCCAGCAGGAGTGAGTCATGAGCACAGGAGCAGCGCAGCCCCCAGCCCAAAACCCCCGGGGGAGTTCGAGCCTGTTTTAAAAGACGTGTCCCGGCCGGGGTCCAGTCCTCCCCCACCCCCCCCTCTGAGTGGCTACTGTGCTCAGTAGGGGGCAGTCATACTTCAGCACAGCACCGGCTCACCAAAGGACGCTGCTATGCCCTGAGTCGGACCCCTGCCCGTTCACTATAGTCATAAAAAGAGCAGATTGAGTGCCCCCCAAGTGAGTGCCCCCCAAATCGGGGTGCCCCCCCCAAAACTGATTGCCCCCCCAATTTTGGTTTTCCCCCCCAGACCCGGGCCCCCCCCGACCCGGTGCCCCCCATAACCAGTGCCCCCCCCCCCCTTCACCCCTGCAAAAACATGACGGGGCGAGCCCAACCCCCCCCCCGAAGGGCACACCCCCCCCAGTTTCCCCCGCATTATCTCTTCAGGGGGAATGGGGCTCGAACTTGGGCCCATTTTTACCGTTGCCAAATGCTCCAAAAATTTTGCGGGCTTTTTCCCAACTCCCCTCCGGGAAAAAACATAATAATTGTATGTGTTTTCCCTAAAACCAAGCTTTTTTCAAGCTTTTTGCTTGCGAATGCTCGCGTTTTTCCCCGATTTAAAGCATCGCTTGGAAAAGTGTTTACGGTTTGGTCTCACTGTCACGCATAGTGCTTGAAAGGAAATTCCCCCCGGAAACTGGGGGCCCTATCGGGGCCGGGGGCCCCGGAAAAACAGCAGGCCCCATCGGCCTAGGGCCCCGAAACAGCACCCTATTACAGTGCTCAGATGGCGCCCAAAAATGATCCAAAGCGGTAAAAATTTGCAAATGGGGGACTGGTTTTTTAAAACCATTTCCCCCTTTGCGATTAGTGTCTTAAAAAAAAAAATTTTATTTTTTAAAATGGCGGCCGGGGGGGGCCCCTTGTGAAGTTTGCTGTGGGCCCGCCGTTTAGTTACGCCCCTGTTGGCGCAACCCGTGGTCCTAGGCAGTAATTTCTAATAAAGGTTTTTTATCATCGCCTATATTAGCAGAGCCCGGGTAGGGCACTTCTAGTCTCCCAGGAAACTATTGAAGCACCAAAAGTAAAAAAAAAGAAAGTTTTTTTAAAAAATGAAAAATATAAAAAAAAAAAAAAGTTCAAATCACCCCCCCCTTTGCCCCATTCAAAATAAAACAATAAAAATAAAATCAAGCACACACTTTTTGATCCCGCTTCAGAATTGCCGACTTCAAAAAAAAAGGGTTTTAACCCCCCTCGCTAAATGCCCCAGTGAGAAAAAAATTCACAACCCAAAATTCGTTTTTTTTTTTTCGCCTCACATTGCGTTAAAATCAAAAAGGGTATCAAAATCGACTGCACCAAAAGGGATCATTAAAAGCTCAGCCGGGGACGCAAAAATAACCCTCACCCAACCCGAGACACAAAAAATGGAGAGCTACGGGGATGGGGAAAAGGTGGAATTTTTTTTTTTTAAAAAAAATTGAATTTTTTTCACCACTTAGTAAAATGAACCTAACAGTTTGGGGGTTATGAACTCGTAATGACCTGGAAATCAAATAAGCTCAGTTTTGCTTTAGAGAACATGGTAAAAAAAAAAAAAAAAAAGTGGGGTTGCACTTTTTGAAATTTGGGGAATTTTTTTTCCCCTTTTTAGAAACCAAGGGGAAAAAATGGTGTTTTTTAATACAACTGCCCCCAAAAAAAAAAAACCCCCAGGGGCCTATTTACTGAAATTAAAAATTTCCCGGGCCGGGAAAAAAGGGATGAAAAGAAAGAAAAAACCCCAGTCAGTGGGGGGATGTCCTGAATCTTGCTCCCCGCTTCCCTTTCCCTTCCCCCCATAATTGACAGTCAAGCGCTGCATTAGCGCATCGGCTATAAACTGATTAACCCCCCCAGATAGATTTACGCGGGGCCTTGATGTACGGCGGACATTTTTGGGGATATTGTTTGCTTTTTTATTTTTTTTTTTACAGGAGATCGAGGGCTTCGAAAAAGGAAGGGATATAAAAAGTTTAAAAAACTGTTGTTTTAAACCCCTATTCATTAAAAACCTGGCTTAAGTCCCTTTCCCCTAGCAAGGGACATTAACCCTTTATTAACCCCATTGCCACCACTACAGGGCAAGGGGAAAAACCCACAAAGCCCAAAAAGGTGATCAAAGAGCCCCTTTTTTGGGGGCCTGGGGTTCTGTTTTTTGGCTGGGGGGCCCTAATCAGGCCCCTTCCAAAACCGAGAACAGCAGCCCGCAGCTGTATATTTTGGGGGTTGGTTCCAAAACTAAGGGGACCCCACGTCGGGTTTTCATTTATTCCCCCTGCTCGCTGTTGGGGGCAGAGCAGGAAAATAATACGGGGTTTTTCACACCACAGCAGGGGAAAGCTTTTACGTAGCCGTCCATGCGCAGGAGACGGGGGGACGTTTGGGTCCGGGGGCCGGGAAAAAACAAAGTAATTATTTTTTACGGGGGCCCCGGTCCGTGAAAACACGCTGACATTGCAACCCCCATTCATTTCGGGGGTCACTTGTGCAGTGTCTCCGGTAGTGGAAAATTGTCCACAATACGACCCTGATGTGTGAAAGCGCCTTCCCCCTATGCGGGGATGTTTGGCCCTAATAAATTTTTTAAAAGAGGTGCACTCCTTCCAAGGGCCTGCCACCATATAGATTGCAAAAGGTTTTTAAAAAAAAGTAAATTGCAAATTGTTGTTTCTTTACAACCCTTTGAAATTTTTAACTTTTATGATGTTTTGGGTTTACCCTTTGAGGGTCTCTGTCAGGGGGCACCCTGCAAAATCATCTATAGGGAGTAGGCATGGGAAAATGAATAAAAGGGTACTTTGATATTTGAATCTGTGCCCCATTCCGACATTTTTATTCCCCAATTTTCTTAATATGTAAAGAGCTGTCAAAATCTATGGGCCATATAGATCCCCGGAACTCCCCCGGCTTTTTATAAAGGAGATGTTCCCAAATGTGGACATGTAAGACTGACAGTCTGCTACCCTGATTTTACTTGTCTCAACTGAAGCACCCCCGTTTTTCAATAACTCTGGAGGCGTTTTCCGGGAGATCTATTCCGGGCCCCAGACTTAACAGTCATTACATATTAAAAAAATGGGGATTTCTCGGAAATAACCTCGGGGTTGCAGATTCAAGTTTTTTATTTTTAAACACTTCCTATCACCTACAGCCCCTAAAAACGTAGGGGGGCATCCTACTGACGCAAATCGTGCTCCATGTGCCAATTTTTAAAAGTTTAGTTCCTTATTTGAACCAAATCACGGAAAAAAACTCATTAGTATTAACACGGGGGAAACCTTCATCCCCAACAAAACCCCCTAACCCAAAAACAGGTTTTAATCAAAAATGATTACATTTTTTTAGAAGCAAATAAAAAATACAGTTTTAAAAAAAGCTACATTTTACAAAATTTTTTATTTAAAGGGGTCTCTACCACCTGAACTTTTTTTTTTTAAAAAAAAAAGTAGTCCCCCTTTTTTAAATAAAACAGTAGTTCCCCCCCTCCGACCTAGCATCATTCTGTAGTCGCACTAGGTGTCCCCGGGCTTGCATCTTGTTGTCTGTAAGCCCGCGCCAACCCGCGTATACTGAAAAAACCCCCCCACACCCCGGGGAAATTTGGGGGGTGCATGCAACGGGGAACCCCAGAAACGAAGTTGACGTGACATCAGGGGATGCTGCGCCGGGTAGTGATGCGACTGAGGAGCACGATAGCGCCCCCAACAGTTACAGATGGCAGAGAAGGTATTCAAAAATACTTAGTTTTAAAAAGTAAATCAAGGGTCACTCTACAATGAAGGGACAACCTCATTAAGTGGGTTAAAAGGATCTGTCGCAGGTTTTGTATGAAATTAATGCAAATGGCAGTGATACACAGATTTCAGGGGTTCACTTTTAGCTGTGTGCCCTTTTTCTAATGTGGAGTGGGTGGCAGCTGTGGGGGAGGCCTTGTCTTCCACCTCCACTACATAAGAGGGGGGGTTTGGCTGGGGGGGACTTGTCTAAAAACACTAGCCCTTGCAGGGGGTGATTTGGCGATGACTTTGGCTGCCGAGGTCGGGGGTTAAACAGTTCAAAAAAGGGAAAACCCCTTCTAAAAAAAACACCGTTCTTAACATAATTGGTGGGGGAAATCAAATAATAGAAGTGACTGCTAAATTTTAAAATTTTTTACAAATCCCCTTTTTTTGGGCTTTTTTTCTTAAAAAGTTGCTTCACTCTCACCTTTCTCAACTTTTTTGCGACGACCCTGGAACTCCCACCCAGGCCTCTCTTTTTCCCCATATTCCCTTTTTTATCCTGGTACTTTTCCCCCGGATTGTAAACTTTGGGCCGTGGCTGGTTAATAAGGCCCTCTCCGGGGTTGACCACTCTGTCCTTGGTCACTTTCCTTTTCCCTACTCCGATTCACTATCCCCCGTCTGGTCTCCACTCACACAAGACACTCACTCATGTTGCTCTCTCCCTTCGATCAGGGTCTGGTTTTTATTTTTCCCCGAAAAAAAGGGGAAAAACCCGGTGGTCCCCCTCCGGATGGCCCCCCACCCTCTTGAACGATTTGGACAAACCTTGAGTCACTACGTAAAAGGGGGTTCTTATTTTTAAAACCCAACTACCGTTTTTGCAAATAAATTTGGATTTTGGTAAAAACACTTTGTATGTAGTGCAAAAGGGGCCCCGGGGGGTTTTGGGGGCCCGGCACCCAAGTCTGCACGCTCCCTCAGCCCCCTTTGGGGGAATTAACGAGCTGCAATCCCTACATAAAATAATTCAAACCCTTTTAAAAACCCATCCAAATTGCATTGAAAAAAATTTTCAATGGGAGAGGTCAGGGGCAGTAGTTGGAAAAAGGGGGAGGAACCGGGCCCCTGAACTCCTAAATTTAAAGGGGGGGCCCTGCTCTCCTAATTGGGGACACTTGAAGGTATGAGGCCCAATATCGACCCCTTCCCCCTTCCCTTTGCCCCCAAAACCCCAGCCCCCCCTTCCCCGGGGTGAGACAGAGAAAAAAAGGGAAAAAAACCAAAACAAAAAAGGAAGGAAAAAAAACATAGGGTTAAATCAACAAAACAACAAAACTTAGCTTTCTCTGCTGCAATCACCGACAGCAGATAAGGACCGATCGGGTA
>JARQOD010000004.1:29194505-29210075 GCA_033576555.1 Oophaga sylvatica
TTAAACAGTTGCATCAAACACCAACATTCAAGAATACATTAATATTGCAGATCATCATATAAAAAAAAAATCACAATAGCAATGTCTTCAGGGGGTTTCAGCTATCTCCTTCACTCCTTTACACTCTTGATACTTAAGGTACTGACACACTAAGCTATCCCGCTAGCGATCTCGTTAGCGTCGCATACTAATGAGATCGCTAGCGGGATTGTTTCTATATCGCTAAGTGCGGCCACATTTAGCGATATAGTTAACGACGCTATCGCCGTTAGCGATCTTCTTAACGACTTTAGCGGTACAAAAGTTACCGCTAAATCGCTAAGAAAAGGTGCCACACAGCGATATATACTTACCCAGCGGGAGCGCCGACGAGAAAATAGGGTCCGGAACGATTCCAGCGACGAGCGAGATCACAGCAGGAGCGTCGCTGGAAGCTGCCGCACACAACAACATCGCTAACGGGATCGCTAAATAGTGACGTTTTTTAGCGATCCCGTTAGCGATATTGTTTAGTGTGGCATACCTTTAGCGAACATTTCATGGAGGAATTCCTGAGGAAGGGCACAACACAGATTTTTTTTGCAAAGATTCTTGAGGATTATTATCTCGTGAAAAATATAAATGTTCATTACAACTTGTCAGAAGAGGGAGCTGGTCATCTATAAGAAAATCTACCACCAGGTTTCTGTTGTATGTAAAAAGTCTTGACAACGTGTACAATGGAAACCCCTCAGTAATGGTGAAGGGTCAGGAAGTGACACTGATGTGTCAGAGTTGGGACGATATTTTGATTTTGGCTTGTATTCCGTATTATCATTTTTTAGTTTTTTTGTCCGTTCATTCTCGGCCACCGGTGAAGAAAAACATCCATCAGTCAGTCCCGGTTAGTGTGTTTTTCAGCAGCACCAGCTGAAGCTTCTTTTCCTCAGTGTTTCCTGTTCTTGTTTGTCACCTCAGGCCACAAATGGCTTCCTTGACACGTACATCATTGTACTCCCTGTGTATCTTTACGCCAGTGATACTGAAAGCTTCCTTTTTCCACATTCACATCAGAAGATATTCAGGGTTCTCAATGATACAAAAATAAACATTTGGCATACAAAAAACTGGGCCTATATTTCAGCGCTGGAACGACAGGTAGGCACCTACCTAGGGCACTACCTTGGGAAACAATTTGAAAAAAACAATTCCTAACTACCTATGGCCTCCAAGCCTTTCCCTTCCTTTGACTGGCGGCATTTAGCACAGTGCGGCAGGTGCTCAGGCATTCAACTCTGTTTGCGTCTTTAAGATGCAAATACAATTGATAAAGTGAGTGCTGGGACAGGAGCAGAGTTACTCCGAAGGATGCAGGCTGCTTCCGGCCTGCATCCTGTTGGAATCCAGAGCCACGCAGAGGATGTCGGACTGCGTGATGACATCACTGTCTCGTGCTTGCGTGCCCCTCCTACAGATGAAAGAAGTGGAGATAGAGGCTGTGGGGACATTGAGTCTGGTTTAGGGGAGTGTAAACTTATTTATTTTCTATTATCTTATAAATTTGACCTTGAGGTTGGATGGTGGGGACATATTTCTGTATAAGGGCTTTGATGGCCATCATAATGGTTGTGGGCAGACATCATACTGTATGGTGGGCTATGGAGGACATCACACTGAATGGGGGTCTGTGAGGGACTTATTCTGAATGTGGTTCTTTTAGGGACATACTGTATGGGGGCTTCAGGGGACAAATTTATATATGGGGCTGTGAAGGACATCAAACTGTATAGGGGGTTGGTGTGGAGGACTTTATATGAATGGAGAGCTCTGAGGGACATCATAGTATGATGGTCACCACAGCCCCCTAAATAGTATGTAAAGGGGCTGTGGTGGATATCATACTGTATGGTAGACTGTGGTGAACTACTGTTTATGGGACTGTAGTGGACATCATACTGTGTGTGTGGGGCTGAGGTTGACATCACATGTATATGTGGGCATGTGGTGGACATCAAACTGTATATTCTGTAGAGAAGTTTTGGGGGCCCGTCATACTGTGTATTGGAGGCTGTGGTGGACATCATACTGAATGTGACGGGCTGTGGTGGACATCATACTGAATGGGGGCTGTGGTGACCATTCTTTGTAGGAGACTGTGGTGAACATCATGCTGTGTATGGGGGCCTATGTTGGACATCATATTGTATAGGGGGTTTTGAGGGGACACCATAGTGTTTGGGGGGCTGTGGTGATCATGCTCAAGGGGTGGGGATTGTGGTGACTATCATACTGTGAGGAGGGGGTACAGTTTGGAGAGGGTGGCTTGGTGAGCAGTATCACGGTATTGTGAGAGAGAGGCCACAGTATGAATATGGGGAGGGGGGAAGCATGAAATTATGGCACATTACAAAGATAGGTTTGTATGAAAGGAAGACAGTATGGAGAGATATGGAGCTTAAGGAAAAACAGAAGAGTGAAGACAGCCATGGTATATGCCATAAGGATGGACCTTCTGGAAGTCATAGCTAATAAATTCGGACAGTGTGGAAGTTATGGCTGATAAGGGCAGATATTGCGGAGGGCCTATACCACAAGAAGTTTATTTAAGGCACAGTATGGGCAGATATTTTTATGCAGAGGGCATTATAATAACACTCTTATTTTTAAGGGCATGTGTCGGGATGAGCTACAGAAGGACGGAGAAGAAGGGAATTTTGCAGAGGGGAATTGTGGTTGTGAGAATTCATTGAATTGGCCTTGAATCGACTTGCTCATCTCAACTCAAACAGTTTCTTAAAATTAGGATATTTATTTTCCTTATAATTTTCATTCTTTCCCTATTTAGCCTGAAGATCAGTTATATGGAACGAAACGTTTGTCAAATTAGATTGTAATAATTGTTCCTTTTTTCCATACTGAAGTGCCGAGTTATTCTTCTAGTTTAAATTAGCATTAGTCTTTTAAGGCATTAGCACGGCCATTAAATTGGTATGTCACACGGAGATGAGCAACTAAGCCAAATAAAGAGTCTCATCTTAATGCAAAATCTTCAATCGCTTCATTAGTGGCCATATGTATCATAGCTCCCAGCCGTCATTCATTGCCGCAGAACTCTTCTAAGACCCTCGATCCTGTCCAATGTTCCCAGGTTATTCTCATCATACATATTTATGGCATATGCTTTGGCTTTCTTGGCTACATGTATTAAAACATTTCTCTATATTAATGATTTTGTTGTGCTTTATACTGTTTAGGTTGGCTCCCAAAGTATCTTAATGCCGGAGTTCTCTGGTTTATGATCGCTCTTTCTGCATTAGGCATTCTTGATGTTCTTTTTGCCCATTATCTGGGAGTGGATATTCTGTGATACTGGATAGAAGAAGCAAATGGGAATGATGAAAGACAACATAACATTTATAAAAAGTATCAGTAAAAGTTTCATGTTCTACGGCTACGGGTCTCCAACCCGTGTCTAATGGCGACTGTATGGATTTCTTTCTCACCACTGGCTACCCTCAAGATCGGCCCTCAAAAATCAGAATGTTTTGGCAAATATCTGTTGGTAATGTTGACTTTTTATCTTATACTGACTTTTATGTAATGGTAGGACAATATTGTGTTGTGGTTAGTTTCTCGATGTGCTACAATTGGTGAAGCATAAATATATATGAGGTCTGGATCTTTGACTTTTGCACCATGGCGGTATTAAATTTAACACTATTTCATGGCCAATCAGAGATGTGAACACTTTTTGGGCACCAAGCACAAGATACTAACTACCGTGTGTGCTTAATTAATGGGCTCTAGCAACAAAAACGCAGAAGTATTAAACACCAAGAGTTTCAGGGCCGGATTTACACATTTCTACGCCCTAGACGCCCCAAAGGGCCCAAAACCCCATAATCCTGTGCCTCCTCATTCAAAAAGTTGATGATAAATGTATTGATTAGAAAGTTGGCACGTCTGCTTAAAGGAACTTCACCACCTCGTGTCTCGATTGAAGTTTCCTGAGGATTGAAAGATTTTCATCACGCTCGTATACTTTGTTTCCAGAAATGTCAAGAGGTTTTCCTCATAAAAATCAGACTGTTCTCATAGTTCTATCAAGAACTTTACTCGTGATTGGAGAACTTTGGCAACATCCATGTTCTTAGTGATTGGAGGACATCAATTTCCACATTTGGCACATACTTTTTCACTTGGTGTAATTGGACCAGCACCGTTCCCAAAACTGTGCCATGAATACTGTTTCAAGTTTTGGCAGCTTCTACTCTAGATACTTATTTTTGGGTTTTGGACTCTCAAAGGTATTTTAGCGCACACAGTGGTGGCCAAAAGTATGGCATCCCTGCAATTCTGTCAGATAATACTCAGTTTTTTCCTGAAAATGATTGCAATCACAAATTATTTTACTATTTTTTTCTTCATTAATTTGCTTGCAAGGAAAAAACACAAAGAGAGTGAAGCAAAAATCAAATCCTTGATCATTTCACAAAACTCCAAAAATGGGCCAGACAAAAGTATTGGCACCTCAGCCTAATACTTGATTGCACAACCTTTAGCCAAAAGAACTGCGAACAACCGCTTCCGGTAACCATCAATGAGTTTCTTACAATTCTCTGCTGGAATTGTAGACCATTCTTCTTTGGCAAACTGCTCCGGTCCTGATATTTGAAGGGTGCCTTCTCCAAAACTACCATTTTGAGATCTCTACAGATGGGGGGTTCTTGGGTTTCAGGTCTGGACTCATTGCTGGCCACCTTAGAAGTCTCCAGTGCTTTCTCTCAAACCTTTTTTAGGGTGGTTTTGGAAGTGGTGTTTGGCGCTTCCCGCGGGGCACCCAACCCCGAGGCAGTTTTACAGGGTATTAGGGGATTTGGGATTTAAGAATTCAGTCCTCACCGGTAACATCCGCAGGGGCAAACCAAACGGACCTCCGCCATGTTTGACTGTAGGACCGTGTTCTTTTTTTGAATGCCTCTTTTTTTTTGTCACTCAATGTTTTATGGTTTTTCCCAAAAAGCTCGACTTTTGTCTCAATTTGACCGAGAACATTCTTCCAAAACGTTTTAGGCTTTCTCAGGTAAGTTTCGGCAAGCTCCAGCCTGGCTTTTTTATGTGTCGGGGTAAGAAGTGGGGTCTTCCTGGGTTCCCCACCATACAGTTCCTTTTCATTCAGACGCGACGGATAGTACGGGTTGACATGTTGTACCCTCTGACTGCAGGGTAGCTTGAACTTGTTTGGATGTTAGTCAAAGTTTTTATCCACCATCCCCACAATCTTGCGTTTTAAATCTCTCGTCAATTTTTCTTTTCCTTCCACATCTAGGGGGGGTTGCCACAGTGCCATGGGCTTTAAAATTCTTGATGACACTGCGATGGAAGACACAGGAACATTCAGGTCTTTGGAGATGGACTTGTAGCCTTGAGATTGCTCATGCTTCCTCACAATTTGGTTTCTCAAGTCCTCAGACAGTTCTTGGTCTTCTTTCTTTTCTCCATGTCAATGTGGTACACACAAGGACACAGGACAGAGGTTGAGTCAACTTTAATCATGTTAACTGGCTGCAAGTATGATTTAGTTATTGCCAACACCTGTTAGGTGCCGCAGGTAAGTTACAGGTGCGGTGATTACACGAATTAGAGAAGCATCACATGATTTTTCAAACGGCCAATTTCTTTTGTCCACCCCTTTTTTAGGTTTGTGTGGAATTATATCCAATTTGGCTTTAGGTCAAATTTTTTTTTTGTTTTTTCATTGATGACAAATTAAATGAAAATAATAATACCAACAGCTTGTGTTTGCAATCATTTTCAGGAGAAACTGGTATTATCTGACAGAATTTTTCAGGGGTGTCAATATTTTTTGGGCCCCCACTGTATATGGACAGCAAATGATATGTTTTAAATCAAAAAGTGTAATAAATCACTTGGAATCACTATTGTAAGCCAGGTCTGGAATTTTCTTTAAAAGCGCGAGTGTTTTTGAGGGGAAATAGCAAATGCTTTTTGCCTGTGACTGAGGAAGACTGTAGAGACGCACATAAATGTACTGCTTTATTTAAAAGTATATGGTTGTAAACTTAAAAAACAAAATTTTCTATGGCCTTTTCAAAATAATACTGAAAAATTTGTAAATATTTGGTTGTTTTTTTCTTCCGTATATACGCCTTCCGAAATTCTGCGCCCTAGGGGCCCTGGCCCAGATTAGCATTATTGGAAATCGAGCCTGAAGAGTTGGTATTGCAAACCACAGGTATCAACCCACTTATGTAAATTATCTGGTTAACATTATATTAGATATCGCAACAATGAGTTATGTCCCAAAATGACTGAAAGCAGGTAAGGGGGAAAAGGGTGCTGGGGTGGAATATTTAAAAAATTTTTTTAAAAAAAAGGGGGGGGGGAAAATTTTTTTGGGTTTTTTAAAATTTGGGTTTTTTTTTTGTGGGGTTTTTATTTTTAATTGAAAAATTTTTTTTTTTTTTTGGGTGGGGGTTTTGGTTTTTTTTTTGTTTTTTAAAATTGTTTTTTTTTTTTTTTTTTTTTTTTTTTGTTTTTTTTTATTTTAAATTTTTTCCCCCTTTTTTTTTTTGTTAAATTTTTTAAAAAGGGTTTTAAGAGAAAGGTTTTTGTCGACAGGGAATATTGATTTTTAAAAAATTAAATGTGTCCGAACATTGAAGAGGGAATTTTAAATTTTTTCTTTTAAACAGGAAAAAGCAGTAAACTGTCCATCATAAAGTCACCCAATTTTTTGACTCCAAACTCTTTCCAAAAGGGGTGGAATTTGATTTTTAAGTGATGCAGGTTCCAGGGAAAATTTTTTAAAAGGTAATTTTGTCTGAACTATTTTAGGTAGGATAGTTTTCCAATGTGTTTGGCTATAAAAGTAGGGGGTGACCATCGGTAGGAGTTGATTAACATTGTCTTGATGATGGGGGGCGAACGGTTTATTTTTATTTAATTTTTTCGAGGCTGCCAGGCTGGGGAAATTTTTTGGGGGAAAAAAATAAAAAAATGTTGACTGCTGGGAATGGTGATTTAGAATATTTGTATACCCAAACCCCTGGGTTTTTTCGGAACCTATTGTTTTTAAGTTTGGTTTTTTTTTGTTCCCAAAAAAAAGTTTTTTTTTGATTGTTGAAGATTTTTAATTGGGGGTAAAGAATTGGGGAAAAAGAACCCCAAAGGGTTAAATTTTTGGGAGGTGAATATTTTATTTAGAAAATTTTCCCCACCTGAATTCTCTTTTTCCCCCAAAGATTTGAAACCAGATTGATAATTTTTACAAGTTTTTAAGATTTTTGACGCCATTTTTTTTTAAGGGGTTTTTTTAAAGTGTCCTAAGTAATGAATTCTCCCCCCGCCCAGTTTTGGAGGGAACTTTTTATTTTCAATCACAGGTTTGTTTTTGTTTATTGGTAAAAGGGTATTTTTTATTTTTTTATTTTTAAAGTTGGAAATTTGAAACGTCTCCAGCAATTTGTAGCTCTTTTATAGAACCTACGGATAATAAAGAAAGAAGGATTCACACAAATAACTGTTTTTGGGTGTTGACGATTTTATATTTTTTCCCCTTGATTTTTTTTTTTCCCTTTTTCCTGTCAAGGGGTTCTAGAGCCAGAACAAAAAAGTGGAAAGGGGGGCCCCTTGTCTTGTCCCATTGGAAAGGGGGGGAAGGTCGGGGAAAAAGATTGTTAACCCCTCTGGGCTTTAGGATTGGTAAAGCCCCCTAAATTGTGAGTGATTTATTGTGAAGCCAAATTTTTTTAAAATGTTTGATTCATAAAGGTCAATCGAGCTATAAAAGGCTTTTTCTGCGTCAAGTGACGCAGTAAAGGGGGGTTTTTGGTAGGTTGGCAAATTAAAAATTAATTGATCCCCCTTTGGGTTTCCCATCAGAGTGTGTTGCCTTTAACAAAACCAATCTGGTCGTTGTTTTTAAGTTTTGGGGAAAAAATTTGGCCCCGTTATCTGCTAAAATTTTTGGAAATTTTTTAAATCTGAATTAATGAAAATAGGTCATAATTCGCAACGACTCGGGTCCCTTTAGGCTTCGGTATTAGTATCACGAGCTTCAGTTTCGCAGGGAAAAGAGCCTTTATCGATGTTTATTAAAAGTTGGTGAGTGAGGTTAAATCGGAAAAGATTTTTTAAAAAAGTCGTTTCCCAAAACCCCGGGACCCGGAGACTTTGCCGATTTCAGTTGGGGGATACAAAATTTTGACTTCTTCTATGTTTAACGGGGACGTTAAAAGGGGTTAAATCTTTATTTTTTAATTTTGGGGGCTAATTTATTTTAAAAGGGCGGGGATGGCTTTTTGTTTTCCCCGAGGGTAGGGGGGGGGTTTAGGTTTAAATTTTTTTATAAAAATTTTCAAATTTGTTAACCCCTCCGTTGGGACAGTGGTTCCTTTTTTTTGATTTTAAATTTTGCAATTCATTCCGGGGTTTTCTCTTTTGTTCGGTTCATCATGAATTTCAAAGGTTTTTTCGGAAAGTGTTTAAAAATTTGTATTTATTTGTCTTAACATCTCGATATGTAAAAAAAAATTTGAAATTTTGGGGTTTGTTAATTTTCGCATTTTTTTTTTGGAGAGGGGGGAAGGGAAAGAGACCTTTTGGGTTTCGATTTTTTTTTAATAAAATTTTGTAGTTTCCATTTTTCTGCTTTTTTTTTTTTCTTCCCCCAGATGAATCGTATTAGGAGGCCTCGATAACCCCTTTGGGGGCACCCCCATTAATAGCTGGGTTATTCCTCAGTGTTTTTTCTCTAAGTAGAGTTTGTTTTTTTGTTTCTATAAATTTTTGTGAATGGTTGTTAATTAGGTGGGGGTTTGATTTCCACAGAATTTTTTTTTTGAATGGGGCCCCCAAAAAAAAGATCCGCATAAATGGAGAAGGGTTTGGGACAGATTTCTTTCCCCAATGAAATTTTTCTCAAATCTTTTAAAGAGAAATTTTGGTGCGATGAGGCGTTCTTGACGGTTTGATAGTTTGGGAGAAATGTGTATATTCTCGGGGAAGAGGAATTGACACACCTGAAAAACTATAAACTCTTTTGGGAAAACCCATTTATTGATATGCCATGGCTTTCTGTTTTTAAGGGGGAGTAAAGGGTGAATCGGAACTGCATTAAAGCCCCCTAAAAAAGATAACTTCCCCTTTTTATTTTAGGGGTTTGTTAATAAATTTGTTCAAAATTTTGTTTGATTTCTGTTTGGGGCTATAATTTACAATTGTCAGATTGATCTTAATACACCAATAAAGATATAAATCTTCCATTTGGTCGGGAATTTTTCCCAATTAGGGCAAAGGGATACTGTTTTTTATGAGAAAGACCCCGCTTTACTTTTCTTATTACATGCTTTAAATTAGGGGGAATTTTTGGGGGAAAAGGGGGGGTGATTTTCAGTTTTAAATTTTGTCTCCTTTTTAAATGATACCCCTTTTGGATTTATCCAATCTTTCCAAAGAGAAACTTTTTCTGGGGTTATTTAGCCCCCTTACATTGTTGACTAATCTTGATATCTGTTGGATTTTAGAGTAAATTAGGTCTTGGAAAAAAAGGGGTCTCAGGGGGAATGAAGTTGTACGCCCTTGATAAAAAAGAAAAAAAAAGGGAATCCCAAATTTAAAAATTTAACTTACGCCTAAACAAATGAAAGGGGCAAAAATGGAAAAAAGTTCACCTCAAAAATTGATAACTTTATGGGGAGGGTTTAAAATTGGGAGTAAGGAAATCCTTTTAAAAGATACAAGCCATTAGTTTTGATTTTATCCATATCCTTAAGGAAAAAGGAACGTTTGAGGATTCTCACGAAGTTTAGGGTTGGGTCCCTTAATTTTTTAGTGTGGGTGGGAAAACAAGCCCCCCTCCCCAGAAAAAAATTGGGGTTGTTTTCCCATTTAGGGAGACTAGAAATTTTGGGAAAAGCCCCCTTAGGAAATTCCTTTTTTTCCCGAAGAAAGACGTGCCTCTTAAAGGGGTTTTCCCAATTTGGGGGGTCTTTGGGGGTCTGTGTAAAATTTTTTAAATTTTTTAAAGGTTTGGGAATTTTTCTTTTTCTTTAAGAATTGAAAGATTTTTTCCCCGTTGCATAAAAATGCTGCCAGGAGGTTCCTCGGGGTATCCTGTGGAATTGAACAGGGGGGGAATTTTTGATCCCGCGATTCAGGTCAGTTTGTTTTAAGAAGAATAGTTTTTTTTAAAAAGGGGCGAGATGTTTGCTGATTATCCGGGGGGGTGCCTCGGTATGCCCCGGATTTTAAAGTTATTTCCGGGGTTCGATTTCCGATCCCAATTTAATCTGGCCTCTTGCCCTTTTTTGCAGTTTTTAAAAATCTCGATGAGCTTTAAGGCATTTTTTCGACCTCTGACAGCCTCCCTCTTGACCCATAAATTTTTTTTTTAAATTATAAAGAATTTTGAAACATTTTTGTTTTCCTCAAATTTTTTTTTTCTATTTCTTTTATTTTTTACTAGGTTGGCTGAATGCTTCACTGCTCCAACATTGGGCGGGGAAAGGGACATTAAAAGGTATAGAGGAAAGGCCTGAGGGGGGCCCGGGTTTTTTTCAAAATTTTGTTTGTGCCTATTTTTTGCGGGGGGGGAAATTGGGTGGGGGGTTGGGGAATCATAGGTCCTCCTCATCCCCCTGGAGTCGGGGAAATTTTTTTCCCCCCAACCCCCCGGTTCTTTTTTTTTAGCTGAGACGGAGATTCCATATTTTCATGCAGGGGGGATGTTTTGGTAATGGTATGGGGATTTTTGAGTTTTTTTTTGATGGGTTTTGCTGTATTCAAAAATACCGATTTTTTTTCTTTTTTGACTTGGCGCGGTAAAGTGACTTTAGTCGTCTTTAAAAGGGGGTTCGACCTGGTGGGGGGTGATAGTTTGTTTTACCCTTTGAAGGACTGTAATTGAACGCAAATTATTTGTTTTGGACTCCCTTTTTTCGTTTTGGGAAATTTTTAACAGTTTTTTGAGGTTAGGTCGATTACTCATTTTTTGGGAAAAAAAATTTTTCTTAAATTCAATACAGAATACAAAGTATAGCAAATGGGGGGTAAAGGTGAGGGTTGCCTTTCAGATAAATGTATTTAGATTTGGTTTGTAAAGTAGTGTATATTAGATTTAAAAATTAAAATTTTTAAAAAAACGTTAAATGTAAAGCTTTAAATTGCCTTTTCAATTTGTGAAATTGAACCACCCAAATGGAAAAA
The DNA here is from genome assembly GCA_033576555.1 of Oophaga sylvatica. Classification (NCBI taxonomy): domain Eukaryota; kingdom Metazoa; phylum Chordata; class Amphibia; order Anura; family Dendrobatidae; genus Oophaga; species Oophaga sylvatica. Next base: position 29,205,714 of record JARQOD010000004.1, read on the forward strand.
TTTTGTACAATCAATTGTAAAATTTTTCTGTGCAATATAAGTATTCTGACTTTACAACCCGTAAATTTAAAGTATGGTACAGAAAATTAAAAAAAAAATATTTTATGCTCTGGTTTGGTATATCAAATAGCGGGATTCCAGTTTTTTTGGTATTAAAACCCTGGGTAAAAAAAAAAACAAAGCATGTTGCTGAAAATGAAGATGAAAATTAACTTTATGGAGTAACCCCGGGGGTACCCCCAAAGTGAGCTCCAGATAAATTGGGGAGTAAAGAAAACTGTAAAATAAACTTTAAATTATTCCAAAATTTTCAGGTTGGTTTTAGTAGTAAACAATCATAAAACATAATGGGAAGCCTAAAAAAGTAAAATATGGAGTTTGCTGATTTAGCTCTTTTTAGACTTTTATATTAGAGGGGAAATTTTACCTATATTTTGATTTTTGGAAAATTTAAATTTCCCTTTTAGGGAAATAGGATGGGCCCAAATAACTTTGTGGTGATGGGGGTGAGAACTGTTTTGTGAGAGTCAAAAAGGGGGTAACTATCAGTGACTCTCACTAATATTGAAAAATTTAGATATCTTAGTAGATTACAGGGTCATAATATGTTATTTGAGTACAAAAAGGGGGGCCCGGGGTCTTTCCCTTAAAATAAAATTATGTGGTGTTTTAAAAAACCAAAAAAGTAACAATAAATTGATTTAAAATGAGCAGGGGGGCCTGTGGTGAAAAGCGTTTTGTGGGGCTGCAGAGCGTTGCGCCCAACAGGATTGGGTACGATCAGTACCTTTTTAAAACCCCTTTTAACGGGCTATGTTGCAGCGAAGCGGCTATTTCTCAGGGACCTGCTGTCTCGCTGGGCGTTTCTTAGTCTTACGTTTGAGCGCAGATCGTTGAATTAAAGACCCCCATGAGGTGTGGCAGCGGGTCATGATCATGGCCCACAGAGAGGCGCCCAGCGAAAGGGCGGTGAGCCCAGTGAAGGGCCCGCCAAAAGTCCCTCCCACGGGGAGAGAGTCTTCGGGCCCCGGGGTTCTTCCAGGTCCCGGGAAGTGGGGGGCCGCCACCGAGGGTTAATCCGCGGAGAGACACTGAGGCGGCTGAACGGCTACAAACCGGGGGATCACCGGGGAACACCGCTCTGAGGCCCCCAGGACCGCTGAAAAAGGGGCGTGCCGGTGCCCAATGTGGAATGGGGGCCCCGGAGTCGCTGTGCACTGCGATCGACGTGGGTTCAGGTGAAGGAACAGCGGCGATCGAAAACCTGTCCTCAGGTTTCCTCCACGGGTTTTTCCGTGAGTCCGACGAATGGATCTCTACCCGCAGAGGGCGTTAATTTTGGAAGGGGTGGGGCCAGTGAATCCCGCCCCGGGCGTCTCCGAAAGCAGGAAGGGGTTTCAGCGTCGGGTTTTTTTGGAGGGTGTAGGAAAAGGTGGGGGACCGCCGACTGAATGGGATTCAGGTAAGATGTGGATGGCTTTTACCGGTGTAAAAGTACCGGACCCGGGTCTGAGGCTGAATATTTGATCTTGATTGCCTCGGGCCTGTGGAAGGCTATGGCCCCATGTATAGGGCGCAGTCGATCCTCAGGGCCCCGGGGGTTTTGGATCTTAAAAAGCTTTTTATTGAGAAAAATTTGGGTTTTTAGAAGCTTGAAGGGGAAAAATTAATTTTTGTAGAAAGGGCTTGTAAGGCTTGTGATGCGCTTGAATTGTAAACAAAGGAATTTTCCCCCAAGTCCTAGGTCAGTCCCTGCCCCATGGGCTTAAACCACTCCCCAAAAAAAAATAGTAAAAAAAAAAAAAAGTTTTTAATAAAATTCAATTTGAATTTTATTTTCTGTTGAACACTCCTGCATATTTATGAGGGATGCCACCGGAACAATTCCACCTTTTCAAGGTTTTTTCTTTTTTTTTTATTAAAACAAAAGTGCGGGTCTTTTTACAAAATTCTACACTTAAACTCGAAAAATAAGATAATTTTTTTCTTATGCTAAACTACGTCATTGGCCCCAAAAGTTTTGAGAAAAACACAATTTTAAATTTTTTACAAAGCTATGCTTCATTTTTCTAATGGCTTTTTGCTATACTCCAAAAGTTAAAGGGGTGATCAGTTTTAGGGGGGTTTTCCCCACGGTCGGAAACCTGCGTGTTTGGCGCTGTGCGCTGGCGCGGGCCCCCAAACGCAGCGTCCAGATTTACAGCATAGTGGGGGGTTTCGGGGAACCCCGCCCCACCATGCTAACAATACGCAGGTGGCAAACCTGGTAAAGGGGCAGCGGCGCGTTTTTTTAACCGAGCATGCCCTCGCGTTTGGGGCACGGTGCGCGCCCACGAATTTACACGGGGCTATGTACCCCTGCGTTTTTTCCCCGGAGGTTTTCCCGGAGGTGCCTGAAACCTCCGGAAAGATGCGCGCAGAAAGGGGGCGGGGCTTAGACGGAGGGAATTTCCGCTCCTCAAAAGCGCTATGGTTGGGGACGGGAAAAACCCAAAACCCCAACAGCAATTTTTGCAAAACAATATTTTGGTAGAAAAAAGAACTTTATCCCCAAAACACTTTCAACATCATTGAGCCCCGCCTTTAAAAAGGGCCAGTTTTTTTTTTTCAGTGATTGCCCCATTAAAACCCGGGGGGTGTTGTGAGGACATGGCTGGAGATCAATTGTCATGATTGTAAAAAGACCCCATGGAATTTAAAAGGGGCTGGGCTTGGGGATCATTTTTTCTTTCTGTTAAAACCTGGTTTTTTCTAAAAAACCGTGCAGATCATTTCAATGCACAAAAAAAGGCCCCAACGGGAAAGAGTTCGACTAGAAAAATTGCACCTCGTCAAAATCTTCGCATCATCAAAACTTCAAGGGGGGTTCCATTTTTGCCAAAAACTTCAGGGCGCCCCAAAAAAAGACCCGCAAGCGCCAGGACCGTCTCTTTTAAAAGTTTTCAGCTGCGGGATGGGGTACCAGCAGTGCAAGGTTTCTAAAAAAAGGCAGCAGGCAGGTGTAAATGCTCGCACGCATGTGAGGCGGAACTCTTGGGGCAAGGTGGTTTAAGGAGGGAAACAAAAAGCCACTTTCCCCAGAAAAAAAAATAGGACAACTGATATTCTGCAAAATACAGGCGTGGACTGCTGAGGACTGGGGGAAATTATTTTCTCTGATGAATCCCCTTTTTTTATTGTTTTGGGGCACAGGAAAAAGCCTCATTCGGGAGAAACAAGGGAGCGCTACCACCGTCTTTTCCATGCCAAGTTAAGCATCCCAATCATGTTACAAGACTCGTTAAAGGTTGATTTTGCTTTAGGTCGCTACTTCCAATAGGTGGCCTATAGATAAATCTCTTTTTTTTAAGGGCAATTTGCATATAAAATTTCCCCCGAGGGGCATTGACAGCGATAAGCCTCCTTCCCCCACACGCCAGACTGGTATTCACTTCCAAAAGGAAAACCTTTCCCCCAGCCCCAGTCCAGAGCCCCCCCCTCTAGCCCAAACAGATTCTCCTACTTTTCATGACGGGACCAACATCCGAAACACCCTGTCTGCAAAGGGATTTGATTTGGCTTTTATCCAAGTCTTTTACAAAAAACCCCTTAAGGGTTATTGGACTTTTTGGACCTAAATTCCCAAAAGGTGGCGCTATGAAAATAAATCCCCCTTTTTTTGAAAAGGCAAATTTGCAATATAACACCCGAATAGGTTGAGCGATACTTTCCGATATCCTAAAGTTGGAATCGGAAAAAGGGACGCCGATATTTACTAAAATTCGGCGAACCGATACCGAACGAAAAATCCCCTAAAATCTATGGGAAAAAATATGCAACTAAAAAAAACCCCTTCTTTCCTTGTAAAAACTAAAAATTCCACAAGAAAAATATATATAATATATCATTCATTGTGACATATAAATTACATATATGTATAGTTTTTTCCCTTCTACTAGTAAAAAAATCCCTCTTCAATTTCCGGGTAAAGCCGGCTTCGTAAAAGACAGACACCCGACATGAAATGACACTTGGTGTAATAGGGGGAACCGTCTTTTCATGTCTTTGCTATTATTTGCACAAACAATTTAAAAGACTATTGTGCAAAATTTCAACCTGTAGGGTTAATTAAAGGTTTTAAATTTGTTTTGTAAAAAAAAAAAAAAGGACTTTTTTTGCTACGAATTTAACCCTTTTTTAACCCCTAAAGGGGTGAAATTTGCAACCATAACTGATTTAATTTTTGTGCAAATTAGGTGGAGTCACACCACCCAAAAAAAAACGGGCCCTTTTAGCCCCGGTCGACAAACGGGTCAAATAAAAAAATCACACTCCTTCTGGGACCCATTTTCCTTTTAAAGTGCGATTTAATGCTTTGGGGTT
>JARQOD010000004.1:29210175-29316270 GCA_033576555.1 Oophaga sylvatica
CCCAATTTGAGTGCCCCAGACCCAAAAAGGTTTTTTGGGGGTTTTACTCGGCACCGACCCCGTCGATTTTCTAGGGGGTTTGTCCCGTTTTTTACCCGGCAATTGAATTAGAGTCGATTTTACTATGTAGAAGTTTTTATAAACTATAAATATATGTATTTATTTGTCACAAGGACATGTATATAATATATTTATGTATTCTATGTGTGTTTTTTGGGGGTTTACAACGAAAAAAAGGGTTTTTTTTTTTTTTTGCGATATTTTGTTCCCATAGCCTTACATGGGATTTCCCCGGTATCGAAATTGGATATCGACGATATTTAGTGCTATCGGCGAAAACAATTTCGATACGATATTTTTAGATATCGACCCAATATCGCTAAACCCACTAATTTTAAAAGCAAACCTTCTATCCTTGAAAAAATTTTGGGCATTACTGCGTAAAAATGATCGATATAAAAAATTTTTTAATTTGCTATTGAACCCAAAAAAAGTCAATGTCATTAAAAAACAGGGAAAATTTCTAAACCCAACACCTCTCCCCGTTTTTTAGTTTTTGTTTTTAAGAATTGAAAATTTATACATACTCCAAAATTAGTTCATTTTTTACAAATCAAAAAAAAGGGCCCCAACAAATGGTTACACATATGTTAAAAAAAAAAAAACTGTTGTTTCCTTGAAAAAATATGGGGACATAGAAACTATTTTTTAATGAAATTCCCTATTTTTGTGAAACCATAATAAAACATAAAAAACATAAAAAATTTTTTGGGAATTTCCCCCGAAATTTAGTAACAAACCCAAAAAATTTAAAGGAAAACTTGTTTTTAAGTTGCATGAACCAAAAATTTGCAAAAAAACAATGACGGATTTACGGTCCTTTTTTTGTTCCTTTTCCCTTTCAAAAAAGTTCAGAAAAAAATTACTAAGTTATTGGACTCCAACGGTTGCCAAATTTAAAAAACTAAAATAATATCTAATAAATAAAAGGGTTTTTCTTTCTAAAATCGGGAAAAAAAAACAATAAAAAATTTTTTTAAAATTAGACTGGAACGGGGGAAAGGGGTTTTTAAAAAAACAAGTAAACCCATTCCAAAAAAAGGGAAATTTTAAAAAATGCAAATCTAGAACAATGGGGGGGGTTAAACCCGGCAACTGCTTAGGTCTAAAGATTTGCCCCCCTTTCAGAAAAACCCCTTGATAATGGGAGACTCAGCAGATTGGAGGTAATTTTTAAAAAATTTTTTGTTGTATTTGTAATTGGCTCATGGTGATCTAAAAAAAAATTAAGTAATACTTTACTCTAACTAATAATATATTGCTAATTTTTAACATAGGGCAAATAAAGAAAACCAGTTGTTGAACCTTGAGTCTTCCAGAACTCCGAAATAAAGGGCAACTGCTATCAAAGCAACATGGTGAAAGACTGGCTCTTTGGTCCTCTTGTAAGCTTCCTATCATCCTTCAAGTTTAGACCAAAGAAGAGCTCTCAAAGAGAACCCTTCACAGCAACTTTCTGCTACAGTCTTCCCAATCTTTCCAGGACTGATGAACTACGTTCCCCAAAAATAAAGCTGGGTAATCAAACATATGCATTCCTCTCTGGTCAGTGGATTGCCAAAGAACCTCGTCTTGATACTTCCAAAGCCCCGATTTCGTTGATGCTTCTAGAAGAGAAGAATAAAATTTTGGAAGAGGAAAACAATTACTTGAAAGTTCAGATAGAAATTCTCAAGGATATGCTGCTGGAAGCCATGGCCAAAGGTCATGTAAGTGATATGGGCATGAGCCTTCCAGTCATCGAGAAGACAACATTAGAAGAAAATCCATCTGCCTAGGCAAGCAGCAATTTGACAGCCATGTTGTAGACAAGTTACCTTTACTATGGCTTAAAAATAAAAGTAATCTGAGCAGTTAATGACAGCCTTGATTCTCTGAAAACTGAGAAATTTCACTTGCTATGTGCTTTAATGATACATCTGGTCTAATGCTAACAGACAGGTTTAGAATACTTATTTACAGACAGTAGGCCATCAAGGAGGAGAGTTCAAGTAGGTTAGGTGTATGACATGCTGTGACTAGAAGCAGGCTAGCTTAATCCTTCTAGGTTCTATGTAGGAACAGGAGGTCTCATTTTCTTGCATGAGTCATCATTAGAATTACAATTCTACATGTTGCAAAGTCCCTGGCAGGGGGGAGGAGCGGAGCAGCTGTGTCAGGAGTTGGAGCTAAGTTGCTAGGGACTTTGCAGTGATGTAGAATTGTAGTTCTAATAAAGACTCACACAGGGAAAAGAGACCTCATGTTCCTACACAGAACCTTAAAAGATTCAGCTAGTTTTTAATTATGTGAGGTCATAGACTTAATGGAAAACAGAAGAATTAACTGGGTAGAAAGGCAAAATTAGCAATTGTAAGTACACAGTGCTATATAATATGATGAATGCAATATATAAACAGAATAAAAACTTTGATGGAAGTGTTTCTTTAAAGCATATTAACCATAACATCCATAAAATATGTATTAATAGTATAAATTCCCATATGACCTGTTTAGAACATGAATAGTCTTTGCCCTTACATATAATAGGATGCAACATGCAGAGCCCACAAACTATGCTCCACTTTGCATGTTTCCAATCAGTTCATTAGGGGGTGCAGAGAAGCAAACATCTATCTAGTCCCTTAATTGTGTAGTACTCTGGTCATTGGCCAATGTGGTCTGCTAGTAATGGCGCATGCGCACCCGGACACATACGTCAGCATTCCATTAACTACAAGCAATACGCTAAATTTTTCCCATAATACAGGGGAGGACATACCATTGGTGCAACCTGTGCAGCCGGCTGCATAGGGGCCCAAATGGTAAGGGGGCTTCCAAAGCAGGTGGAATTGTGCATTATGATGAGCTACTGGACTCTATACCCCCAAAAAACTTTTTGAAGTTCTCCAGTGCTGTATGGTAATACTCTCAGTCTGGTCCGATGGACGTGGCTTCTGGCCTCTCCGGCACATGAGCCGAGACGTGTGCCTGCACATGCACACTTATGCTTTCAGCTCTGCCCGCAGTAGGGTAAAGCATAGTGCGCAGGTGCGAGCCGCTATTTCTCTGGGCAGGCGTAAGATTTCTCCTGGCAATGCGGATGACGCACGAGGCGTCATCCATGTCAATCAAACAAGGAGGATGGCGAGCAGAAGCCGGGAGGAGGCCAGAAGCCAGTAGCCAGGCCCATCGGACCGGACCGAGAAGATTACCATCCAGCGCAAGAAAACTTCAAAAGATTTTTGGGGGGTGTACAGTGGGAGTCATGGGGTTATACTGTATAAGCACTTATTGAATGCAGCACTGAATAAGGTGATAGTTTTAGTTGATATATATGACAAAACTGGTGACCGGTTCCCTTTAATGTATATATATATATGAAAGTGCAAATTATGGATGTAAAATTATATATATCTGCAAAGGTGCCAATTAATATGCATTAAAATATGTAGTCACAGCATCACTGCACATAGCAAAAATCACAGTTTGCTTCGAAGCGCGGCTGCAGGCAAGGTTTCAAAGGAGCACCATAATGAATGGCATAGTGATCAACAACTGACCCCCGGCTGTCAAGACAACCTATCGGCGATTCCTGATCACGTCACGGGGGCGCCGATGGACTGAGAGAATGATGTGCACGCACCTCGACGTGTGTTAAATTCCACGGTCAGTGATATTTACCAGGTTAACAATCACGGGCGGAGCACCGGCAGGTCCTGGCTGTAATACACAGTCCTCACATGCGATTCTGGTAATGAATGCAGCGTCAAAACTATCATCACTCCGTGATTTCCTCACCGGAGCCATCGATAGTACAGCACCATATTAACCATCATATGAAGATGTCACCATAACCACCATCAATACGAGGCTAGAACCCTTATCAGTACATGAATACGTACATCACCAGAAACACTGTCCATACAGGAATATGGCATCAGAACCACCATCAATTTTGTTGCAAACTGTATTTGTTGCAAAACCGATAAAAACCCGTATTATGGGGTCTGTTTAGCTTCAGTTGGGGTATTCGCCAAATGCTGCACACATTAATTGAAATATAATGGCCCCCATTATAATTAAGGGGGTTTTCCCATGAAAAGTTGATTTTAATCAATAGATCTTGGAATAATAATATGTTCCACAATTGGATGTGTTTAAATAAAATATATTCTGTGCTGAGATAATCTTATAAATGTGTCCCAGCTATGTACTGTGTAATGTCTGTGTCTGACCGTGTAGGAACATGGTCTGATCATACCACAGCTCCTGGGCAGGGGAGGAAACGAAGAGTATACAGACATTACAGCACGGGATCACAGCTGATTCTTTTTGTGACGTGAAACATTTACCTGTCTGTTTTAAAACAATGTTTTACTTCAAAGAAAGAATCATTTGCAATCCCATGCAGTCCTGTCTGTATCCTCTCTTTTGCTTCACCGCACTCCACCCCCCTGTTCAAGAACTGTGGTATGATCAGAACATGTTCCTGCACGGTCAGACACAGCATGGGACATATTTATAAGATTATCTCAGCACAGGAACATTTTATTTAATCACATCCAATTGTGGAAATTATTATTATTCCAAGATCTATTGATTAAAATGAACTTTTGTTTGTGGAAAACCTCTTTAAGTAATATTAGTTTCCGTTACTGTCCTTGGGTTTGACATTTAAAATATAGGATGCCAGGGATAAATATCACTATTTTTCCCTGGTATCGTGTAAATGGTTTGCAAGCAAATAATTATTTTGTATATGACTATGAAAACACCCTCCCTGTTAAACCTCATCTCTAAAATACATAATTTTTTCTTACTTTTGTTGGTATTTTTTGGTGAAACAGGTACCGCATTTTCCGGCGTATAAGACGACTGGGCGTATAAGACGACCCCCAACTTTTCCAGTCAAAATATAAAATCTTCTTAAAAGTGGGGGGGGTCTTCTTATACGCCAGGTGTCATCTTATACGCCGGTCCCGATGACGAAGTTAGGGGGCGTCTCAGAGGGAAGGTGTTGGATACCTGATCGTATCAGCGCTGCTCTCTGCGGGTCTAGGCACTGGGGGGCGGCATCGGCGGTCCTCTTTCAGCAGCCTGGGTGGCTTTGTGCTGGGGGACGGCGGTGGTGGTTCTGTGTGCAGAGTCTGGGCTCTGCCGGCATTTTCTCAATCCCCGGAGGCCCCGGCATCTCCATTGCTGCGATGCGGTGGCCTCCGGGAAAATGGCCGCTGAGGGCGGCGCATGCTCAGTTTCAGATCTGTCTCCCGAGATCTTGAGACGAGATCTTAATCTGAGCATGCAGCGGGCCATTTTCTCGGAGGCCAACGCATCGCAGCAATGGAGCTGCCGGGGCCTCCGGGGATTGAGGAAATGCCTGCAGAGCCCAGACTCTGCACAAAGAGCCACCGCCGCTGTCCCCCAGCACAGAGCCCCCAGGCTGCTGAAAGAGAAGCTGCCGACGCCGCCCCCAGTGCCTAGAGCCGCAGAGAGCAGCGCTGATGCGATCAGGTATCCAACACCTTCCCTCTGAGACGCCCCCTGCCTTCGTCATCGAGACCACTCACCCCACCGTATGCAGATTGATCCTACCCGGCGTATAAGATGACCCCCGACTTTAAGAAGATTTTCAGGGGTTAAAATATCGTCTTATACGCCGGAAAATACAGTAATAATTCCAGTAGAAGTGGTTGTCAGAGCATATTACTTGACCAATCGGAGTGTAGGGGGGTGCGTTAGGGTCCTGTTACCTTACTCTCTGAAACATTCCTTTACCTGGAGGCTGAGGGTTCATATGGTGGGAGTCATAGGCTTCATCTGTCTAGGTCACCAAGTATCTACAGTTGAAACCAGAAGTTTACATACACTGTATAAAAAAAAAAACACATTTGCATGTTTTTCTGAATGTCTGACATGAAATCAGAATAAACCTTTCTGTTTTAGGTCAATTAGGATTACCATAATTATTAATATTTGCCAAATGCCAGAATAATGAGAGAGAGAGAATGTGTTAAGGCATTTTTATTACTTACTGCAAAGTCAAAAGTTTACATACATTTCATTAGTATTTGGTACTATTGCCCTTAAACTGAATGACTTGGGTCAAACATTTGGGATATCTTTCCACAAGCTTCTCACAAGAGTTGGTCGGAATTTGGGCCCATTCCTCCTGACAAAACTGGTGTAACTGATCCAGTTTTGTAGGCCGCCGTGCTCACACCGGCCTTTTCAGCTTTGCCCATAAATTTTCAATAGGATTGAGATCAGGGCTTTGTGATGGCCACTCCAAAATATTGTCTGTGTTATCCTTAAGCCACTTTGTTTCCATTTTGGCAGTATGCTTCGGGTCATTGTCCATTTGGAAGACCCATTTCCGCCGAAGCTTTAACTTCCTGGCTGATGTCTTGAGATATTTCTTCAGTATTGCCACATAGTCTTCTTTTCTCATGATGTCATCTATTTTGTGAAGTGCATCAGTGCCTCTTGCAGCAAAACAAACCCACAACATGATGCTGCCACCCCTGTGTTTATCAGTTGGGTTGGTGTTCTTAGACTCTTCCAAGCTTCTCCCTTTTTCCTCCAAACTTAACGATGGTCCTTATGCCCAAAAAGTTCAATTTTAGTTTAATCAGACCACAGGACATGTCTCCAAAAATTAAGGTCTTTGTTCCTCTGTGCATTTACAAACATTAATCTGGCTTTTTTATGTTTCTTTTGGAGTAATGGCTTCTTCCTGGCTGAGAGGCCTTTTAGCCCATGCTGATACAGTACGCGTTTCACTGTGGATATTGACACACTCTTACCAGGTTCCACCATCATCTTCACAAGGTCTTTTGCTTTTGTGCTTGGGTTGATATGCACATGCCGGACCAAAGCACGTTCATCTCTGGGACACAGAACCCGTCTCCTTCCTGAGCGGTATGATGGCTGGACATTCCCATCTTGTTTGTACTTGTGTATAATTGTTTGTACAGATGAACGAGGCACCTTCAAGTATCTTGAAATTGTACCCAAGAATGAACCAGACTTGTGCAAGTACACAATGCTCTTCCTGATATCTTGGCTGATTTATTTAGACTGTCCCATGATGCTACACAAAGAAGCAGTGTGTTTCAGGTGTGCATTAAAATACTTCCACTGGTGTGTCTCTAATCAACTCAGATGTTGCCAAAAAAACAGAAGCTTCCAAACACATGACATCATCATATGGCAGTCCAGAATTGGAAAAGGCATAGTAATCTTAGTGTGTGTAAACTTTTGACATTGCAGTAATAAAAATGCCTTAAAACATTCTCTCTCTCTTGTTATTCTGGCATTAGACAAATATTAATAATTATGGTAATCCTAATTGACCTAAGGTGAAAGGTTTATTCTGATTTCATGTCAGATATTGAGAAAAACATGCAGATGTGTCTTTTTATATAGTGTATGTAAACTTTTGGTTTCAGCTGTATATTGAAAATATGAAATAAAATTTGGTAAGATTTCCTGACTTTCAGATTACACATAAATATTGGAAAAAGGAAGTTGAGAAGAAACAACACTGTTTACCATTGTTTAGTGGTAATCTACAAGATGCAGAGCTGGAACCTAATGGGTTATTGTACAAGTAAATTAAAGACGTGAAAACAGTAGCTAAAAGAGAGAAACTCTCCATTCTGGATGTGTAAGGACAGAATTACTGACCCCGTTCCTTCCCTGCCCTTGCACTTCAGCCTTTGAGTTCATGGAAGGCAAGCAGGACCCAGGTGAAGAGGAAGCTCAGACAGGCAGGGGTTAAGAAGCAGCTTCCTGTCATTGTGCCAGGTTAAAATGAGTCCCCAAGCATTTAGGAGGAACTGATGGAGAGCAGGGTTTGGCTAAGACATTGCTTCCTAATAGGAAACTGCTGGGATGTCTGGGCCCCATTGTTCTCGGCTTATATGTGGAGCAGATATTTAGAGCATAGATAAATTTAACTATTGCCTGGTGGGTGATAACAAGAAAAACTGAATTCCGTGTTGTAAGATAGCACGTACTATGTACTCATTACAGTTATTACCAGAGGCATAATGTGAATCTACAACCCCAAAGCAAAATGTATAATTAGGAACTTCCCTATCATGTTCTATTGGGCCTTTAAGCTTCCCCAGGTCCCAGGGAGTGTAGCTGAAACCTCTGCCGCACATGACCCCATCATTGCCCTCGCAACGTGATCATAGGGTGCCAATTTGTTGTCATGGAAACCTAGGGCTTAACCACTTAAATAAAAATATATACAGTATATATATATATGTGTTTGGTATAGTTGATTACTGTACTGACCTGGAGAATCATGTCACCAGATAATTTGTATTGTACAATGAACATCATGAATGCAAAAAAAATGATGATGGAATTGCAATTTTTTTTCATCATTTGACTATGTTTGGATTTTTTATCAGATTTTTCAGCACATTGTGTGGTAAAATGAATGGTGTCTTTCAATACTACAACATGTCCTAAAAAATAAGCCCTGTGTATGGCTTATGTCAATGGAAAAATAAGCAAAGGAAGGAAAAAAACGATGAAGCAAAAAAGAAAATTGACCTCGAGGAAAGCAGGATAGTCTACAAAATCTAGTCACATTAGATCAGTCCAAAAGTGATATTGACTCAAGGTTCGAACCAAGGAGTTTGGAAGACTCCCTTAAAAAGTTAAAAGAATAGATATTAAGGAAAATCTCTGGTTTAAAAACAAGTTCTGAGCTATTAGAAGGGGCGGCCTGTTCAGGACCTTTATCACCTCTATACTGTACATGGACAGTTCTTTGATTTCGATTTTCAATGCTTTATTTTTGTCATCGGGGATTTGCAGGGTAATTGAACACTTCTTGATGGGTTTCCCAGAAGATTCCAGTTGGGAGTTCTTAGTGACATACAAAGTATATAGTGATATACAAAGGTTGACTGACCCCTTTAAAAGTTTTTTTTTCCGTTACAAAGTATACAACCCTTGGCAAAAATTATGGAATCACCGGCCTTGAAAGATGTTCATTCAGTTGTTTTATTTTGTTGAAAAAAAACAGATCACAGACATGGCACAAAACTGAAGTCATTTCAAATGGCAACTTTCTGGCTTTAAGAAACACTAAAAGAAATCAAGAACAAATAATGTGGTAGCCAGTAATGGTTATTTTTTTAACCAAACATAGGGAAAAATTATGGAATCACTCAATTCTGAGGGAAAAAAAAGATGGAATCACCCTGTATATTTTCATTCCCAAAACTAACACCTGCAACAAATTAGATCTGCACAAGTTTATGTTGATATTTTGGACACTGTTTCTTACCTCATCAATTGAAAGGATGTTTGGGGATGATGAAATCATTTTTCAAGATGATAATGCATTCTGCCATAGAGCAAAAACTGTGAAAACATTCCTTGAAAAAAGACACATAAGGTCAATGTCATGGCCTGCAAATAGTCCGGATCTCAATCCAATTGAAAATCTTTGGTGGAAGTTGAAGAAAATGGTCCATGACAAGGCTCCAACCTGCAAAGCTGATCTGCCAACAGCAATCAGAGAAAGTTGGAGCCAGATTGATAAGGAGTACTGTTTGACACTGCAAGCTGTTGTAAAATACTAGTGATGTGTTGGAGTGTTTTTTTGTTTGTTTTTCATGATTCCATAATTTTTTCCCTCAGCATTGAGTGATTCCATAATTTTTCCCTATGCTTGGTTAAAAAAAATAACCATTACTGACTACCACATTATTTATTCTTGATTTCTTTTAGTGTTTCACATGTCTGTGATCTGTTTTTTTTCAACAAAATAAAACAACTGAATGAACATCCTCCAAGGCCGGTGATTCCATAATTTTTGCCAGGGGTTGTATACTGTACATTTATAGTATACTAGATGATGGCCCAATTCTAACGCATCGGGTATTCTAGAATATGTAGGCTGCTGCTGGGGTACATAGGGGCTGCTGGTGGGGTGTAGTGGAGGCTGCTGCTGGGGTTTACGTGGAGGTCGCCGGTCGGGGGTACTTCCGCTGCGTCGCTGATCCATGTGGCAGGAGATGACCCGCTAGCGCCGCTGATCTCCGGACGATAGCGGTGGCGGGCGTGGTTCAACTCCTGCACCAATTCGCGGCCGGTCTGCACCTGTCGCTGATTGGTCATGTCCAGCCGGGCGCGACCAATCAGCGACGCAGGATTTCCGTTACAGACAGACAGAATTATTTATAGTATACAAGCAAGATCCTTATCTCTGGAGACCTCACATATCAGGAGAAAGTGGATTCATTTTTTGCCGATTCACAGATATAGAAGTCCCCAGAAACTGCAATGGAGAGGTGTCCGTCTTATCTTAAAGGGTTTTATGAGTTATGGGTGTTGCATCCTCCTACCGCTGCCACTGGGTACTTCTGCTCCTCTTTGTGTTAGGTTGCCTCATCAAATCAACATGCTTCTATGATGTTACTGTCTTGGGCCTTATAGTGTCCTGGCACCTAAAGTAGTAATTCAGGTAGTAGTCATCCATGTTAGTGCACTGCATCCAGGGCCACTGTGAGTCAAAATGGGACCCTGGGTAAAAGATTAAAGTGGGGTCCCAAATACTAACATATTGCACCATCACACAGAAACATGTTGGTTGTATTTAAGTGCGCTGAGTTCAGGCCGTTAAATGAGCGAGATCGACAATATTGAAGTCGTTCAATGGAAAGAATGATAATAATAGACCAATCTGTCCTCATCCCCATACAGTATCATGTTATCAGCAGCTTATCTGCTGTTTTCACCGGGCGATGTGCTGCTGAGAACAATGATTTTTGTGCCGGTATAAACAATCCAATCACTCAATGAATAGGCAGCATTTTCCTTGTTTAGTATGATGCACCCCATAGTCCTGCCCAAAGTATAATGCACCCCATAGTCCTCCATACAGTATAATGCGCCGCATAGTACTCCATATAGTATAATGTGCTCCATAGTCCTTCACATAGTATAATGTGCCCCATAGTCCTCCACACAGTATAATACACTCCCCATAGTACTCCATATTGTATAATGCACCCCATAGTCCTCAATATTGTATAATGCACCCCCATAGTCCTCCTTATAGTATAATTCACCACTCATAGTCCTCCATATAGTACAATGCACTCCCCATAGTCCTTCATATAGTATAATGTATTCCCCATAGTCTTCCATACAATTTAATGCACCCCATAGTCCTCTTAGTATAATACACACCCTATAATTCTCAATAGAGTATAATGCAGCCCCCATAGTCCTTGAAAGAATATAATGCAGCCCTCATAAGGTATAATGCAGCCCCCATGTGGTATAAAGCAGCCCCTATATCGTATAATGCAACCCCATATAGTATAATGCAGCCCCTATATGGAATATGGTAAAATGCAGCCCCATATAATATAATGTAGACCCCATATAGTATAATGTAGCCCCATACAGTATAATGTAGCCCCCATATAGTATGATTCAGCCCCTATATAGTATAATGCTGCCCCATATAGTATAATACAGCCCCCATATAGTGTAATTTATTTGTTATGTTTTGCTTATATAGCGCTATCTTATTCCACAGCGCTGTACATACAGTAAGGAGGCTAATGGCTGCATAGTCAATGTGAGTTATGTGTCACAGAGATGGCTGCTCTCTGTGATGTAACCCAGAGTATTTTTCTTTAGCGCACGTAAGAACTAAGAGGTTCGTTTGGTGCACCTGGGTCCGGGTAGCTATGTGAGATGGGCGGGTCTGGCTACCCATATACCTCACCTGTGGGTGTGGTTACAGCCTATATAATGGAGGCTGTTGTTTGGCACATGGTCCACGTGTTGGGAGGGAGAAGGCCCCCTGTCTGTATGGCTCCAGACCGAGCCTGAGTGCTGGACATTACCCTAGCCTGTGTGCCCACAAGGCCTGGCGGAGCTGAGCCCTGCTGTGGACATTTATGATTTGTTTTTGCCTGATCTAAAGGTTGTTTACCTTTGTACTTCTGGGTTTTTGAAGCAATAAACCCACATGAACTTTTAAAGGAACGTGCCTCCTGTTTTCCTCCTGTCTCACCCAAGTGAGTACAACTCCTACAATACATTATCATCCTTGTCCCCATTGGGACTCACAATCTAAATTTCCTATCAATATGTCTTTGGAGTGTGGGAAGAAACCGGAATACCCGGAATAAACCCATGCAAACACAGGGAGAACATACAAACTCCTTACCATTGGCAATATTAGGTTTATTCTGTTTTTTTGCCCTTTTTTGATTATTCCTTTTCACTTTACCTGCACTACCATAACATAACCGCAGTAACTAATGGGATATTACGTGCTCTACACTTTATGTTTAGGGCGTACTAGGGTCTCCAAGGGACAGCCGCCATCAAGTGGGGGCACCATACTGTAGAAACCTCCACTGACAGGGTATTTATAAGGGTATTCTAGGGCGCCTCAGTCTATACATAGAGTGATTTATTGTCCCCTCTCTGTTGACCCTTTTCATGAAATTTGCCTTCAGTACTGACATTTAAACCACTTAACATGAACCCACGAGTTCATGTGTTTTATACTTTCTTAAAAAATTATATTTTAGGGACCCATTTTTTCAGTCATCATTTTTTATTAACTGGAGACCCAGGTTAAAATATAAGAAATAAAAAATATAGAATAATAATTAATTGATTTGGATAAAATCTCACCATTAATGTAATTTGTTAACCTGAATTTTTTAGTCTGTAATTGCAGGAGAAGTCATTGGCTCCTATAATTAGGCTTTGTGCGCGCGTTGTGGATTTGCCTGTGGAATTTTCTGCTCGGATTCTGCATCTCTTGGCAGAAAACGCAGTGTAAATTCCGCATGTTTTTTGTGCGGATTTCATGCAGATTTGATGCGCCTCAATGAAAGTCAATGGGGAAAAACGCTGCAGATCCGCAAAAAGAATTGACATGCTGCAGAAAATAAAACGTTGGAATCACGACGGAATTTTCCACAGCATGTGCACACCAGTTCTGGATTCCCATTGATTAACCTTGTTTGAGCAATCATGTGTGGATTTGGTGCAATTCCGCACAGAAAATCTGCTGCGGATCCGCAACAAATCCGCAATGTGTGCACATAGCCTTAGATTTTCTGCTGAACTCCACTGACTTCTACTGGGCAAAAAAATACATTATTTAAAAAAATTGTAGCAAAAGTGAAAAATTTTAACCGAAAAGTCTTCAAACCAGCCCTGACCTCCTCTTATGACCTGCAGCTGACAGATAACTGTGTTTATGGCATTTTTTGCATTCCTCGTTAAGTAATTGAACAGCTCGTTCTCCTCCTTCTGATAAATACTATCTAGTTTCTTTCAGTTGGAAACAAATGATACATCACAATGAGAGCCATTAAGAAAGTTGAATATTGTGTAATTTCTTATATAGGTCAATTTGAAATAAACTTCTAGAATATATAGATGTTAACCTCTTTCCGACATCGGGCGTACATTTATGCCAATGTCAGACTCACTTCCTTTGATATGGACTCCGGCAGGGAACCACATCTTTCCCGGCACATGTCAGCTGTTTTGAACAGCTGACATGTGCCTCTAACAGACGCGGGTGGAATGATCCACCCGTGGCTATTAACCCGCTAAATGCCGTTGTCAAACTCTGACAGCGATCACGTGACCGGTCATCGATAGGTTGGCATGACAAGCAGAGGTCTCCTGGAGACCTCTATGGTTGTCACTGCCAGATTGCTACCCGGTGGTCGGTGCTCATAGCAAGTCAGCAAATCTGCTACATACAGGTGATCTGATCATCGCCTGTATGTAGCTGACCCAGCTTCTAGTCTCCCATGGAGACTATTGAAGCATGCCAAAAGTAAAAAAAAATGTTTATAAAAATATAAAAAAAATATATAAAAGTTCACATCACCCCCTTTCGCCACATTCAAAATAAAACAATAAAAAACAAACACACATATTTGATATCGCCGCATTCAGAATCGCCCGATCATTAAAAAAAGGATTAACCTGATTGCTAAATGGCGTAGCGAGATAAAAAGATATTGCATTAAAATGCAAAAACGGGTGATCAAAAGATCGTATCTGCACCAAATGGTATCATTAAAAATGTCAGCTCGGCACGAAAAAATAAGCCTTCACCCAACCCAAGATCATGAAAAATGGAGACGCTACAGGTATGGGAAAATGGCGCAATTTTTTTTTAACAAAGTTTGGAATTTTTTTTCACCACTTAGATAAAAAAGAACCTAGACATGTTTGGGTTTATGAACTCATAATGACCTGGAGAATCATAATGGCAGATCAGTTTTAGCATTTAATGAACATGGTAAAAAAAAGCAAACAAAAAACGTGTGTGATTGCACTTTTTTTGCAATTTCACCAAACTTGGATTTTTTTTTCCCGTTTTCGAGTATGTGTCGTTTAAAAGTACAACTCGTTCCGCAAAAAACAAGCCCTTACATGGCCATTTTGATCAAAAAATAAAAATTTATTGCTATGGCAAGAAAGGGTGGAAAAATGAAAACGCAAAGCCAAAAATACCTCTGGTTGTTAAGGGGTTAAATAGGCACTTAGCGGAGTTCCCAGGCACATAGAAGCCCTTCCAATATGCCATCCCAAACTACAAAGATGATATTGAGTAATGTTGTTTCCTTTAACCAAAGTTCAGTGCACTTTTTGCAGTATTTTGTATACAAACAAAGCATAAAGAGCTGTTTTTTTTACTGTATCAGCAAAACCTATGGAAAATTGCAGCATTTTTGAAATTTAGGACAATATAAAAAATTGGAGTCCAGCTCAAGAGGACTGGATTTTTCTTTTCTTTTTATTTTTCAAAAGAAAATGTAGTGCGTACAAAAGAAAATTTTCATAGTCCACATGACCCAGTCGACGCGTTTCAACTGCACTAAGCAGTCTGTAAGGTTCTTTGTCTCTGTTGACATGTTCCTTGAAACTCAGTTTTCCGTCGGCCATTTTGCTTTCTGTCTTTCTGCAGCTCTTGCCCTCAGTTAATATGGAGTTTCCAGTTTTCATGTTCCCGCCCTGATTCTTCCCTCTTGCTTCTTAAGCAGCCTCAGCTGAACAATCAGTGCTCCTGAATCAAGCCTCAGTCAGTCTGTGACCTGACTCCTGGAAGCCTTGGACTTGTACTCCAGCTATTCCCTACTGAGGAACCTTGGAACACTTTTGGACTCTGGAAACCTGCTGTTTGGTGAATCCATGTTTGCAGAGGAATTACGGTACAGAGAAGAGATCCTGAACCTGCTTTGGAGAGTTATTGTAGAGCTTGAAGTTACTCTGGCCTGCTGTGTCTCCTGTCGCTGTTCCTGCAAACTGTGTGAACTTTTCAGCATGCTTGTATGAAGTAATACAAGTCATTTCATTTCAACCTATGTCTCCTGTGTTTTCCTCGCACCCAAGCACAATACGCTATAGGAACTGTACACTAAACATGACAAGATTCAGGAGCCAATGTTTAGTGTCTGCTGGGTCTGGGAAAGCCGTGTCTGCTGTGACTGTGGATATCAGATGTCCGTTTAATACCTTATGTGATGACAGTGGTTGTGACTTCTCACAACCATTCCAGGTGAGCGCATTCCCTTAAAATTTTACTCTGGAGTGTTACCACAGGTAAACACTATTGTTTTTTTTTTTTTCCTTTCCTCTTCTCCTTCCAGCACCTCTGCCTTAAAAGATCTGGAAGATGGAGGCCCGCATAAAGGAACTTTGCGGAGTGACTGATACAATCCTTTCAGATGTACAGACTTTAAAAACCCGTTTTGCAAGCCTACAGGACCTCACTAATCATAATTTGCAAGTGTTTGGACAGACTACCCAGGAATTGCGAGCCAGGATTGAGGCTCTAGAGGAACGAGCCCAGGCTCCTGCCATAACCCCAAGTTCTGGGATCCCAAATTACCTCCTTTTCGTTTTGGCGGTGAACGTGAGAAATTCAGGGGATTTATTAATCAATGCAATTTATTTTTCTCTGCACATGCTTCACAATTTCCCACTGAACGATCCAAAGTGCTTACTATAATCATGTTGCTTACCAATAAGGCTTTGATGTGGGCAAACCCTCTGATTGAGACTGAGGATGATTGTTTGAATCACCTTGATGCTTTTATTTCAGCCATGGGGCAGGTGTTTGATGACCCCAATCGAGATGCAACAGCTGAAGCAGCCATGTTAACTTTGCGCCAAGGTAAGCGTTCAGTAGCCGAATATGCCCTGGATTTCAGGAGATGGGCTCTTGATACCACTTGGGACACTTCCGCTAAAAAATCTATTTTTCGGAAAGGGTTGTCTCCACTGATTAAGGATGAACTTGCTCGTGCCGACCCTCCCACTGCGTTAGGTGACTTTATTAACTATTGTATCCGTATTGATGCTCGTCTGACTGAACGCAGACAAGAGAGATGGTTCGAAAATAATCGCACTAACCTTTTACTACCTCCCTCCTCAGCTAAGGAACCTTTGAGTAGGATCACAAGGGAACCAGAACCTGAACCCATGCAGGTGGACTCTTTACAAAGACGGGTTAGTGATGCACGCAAAGAACATCGTATAAAGGAAAATCTATGTTTCTACTGTGGTAAGTCAGGGCACTTCATTATAAACTGCCCCAGCCGTTCTCGTAAGACTACTGCAGCAGTCATTCACTGTGAGTGTTGCGAGAGGAGCTCTGTCATGTCCGAGCCTCAGGCTCCAGAGAGATCTGCTGCAAGAGATCTTGATTTCTCGGACTTAAACTCTGTTAGTTCTGGGGACGATGACTGTATAAACGCTGCAATTTTTCAAGTTTCCTCAGCGGTGTCCCAGCTGAGTTGTAAAAGAAACAATTCTCATTGCTTCCTTTCCATCAAACTCTGGGTTGACTCAGTCTGGGTGTCTAGCTCTGCTATGATCGACTCAGGAGCAAGTGGAAATTTTATGGATATCT
This sequence comes from Oophaga sylvatica, assembly GCA_033576555.1. Classification (NCBI taxonomy): domain Eukaryota; kingdom Metazoa; phylum Chordata; class Amphibia; order Anura; family Dendrobatidae; genus Oophaga; species Oophaga sylvatica. The sequence goes on from JARQOD010000004.1 coordinate 29,227,160, forward strand.
CCTTTGCTCTGAAACAGGGGATACGTTCAGTGAAGAAGGCTACTCCAGTACAGATGGAGACTGTGGATGGCTCTCTACTGACTTCTGGACCAGTGGATCAAGAAACAGAGCCTTTGAGGGTCCTTATGGGTAAAGATCATCAGGAGAAAATGTCTTTTTTGCTTATCTCTTCTCCCCACTTTCCCATCATTCTAGGGCTACCATGGCTACAGGCGCAGAATCCTACGATTAACTGGGAGACCAAGGAATTACACTTTCCGGAGAAACAGATGAGTCAAGGAGTTTCAGCTTGCTCTGTTCCTAAAGGAACCACGTCAGTCCCTGAACTACCAGCTGTATGCCAGGACTATGACGATTTATGTGACAAGAAGAACACTGATCAGCTTCCTCCTCACCGTCCATATGATTGTCCAATTGAATTATTACCCGGAGCCGAGATACCTTTTGGTAAGATCTACCCCCTAGCGGGGCCCGAGCTAAAAGCTTTGAAGGATTATATAGACGAAAATTTAGCCAAGGGCTTCATACGCCCCTCTTCATCTCCCGCAGGTGCACCCATCTTCTTTGTGAAGAAGAAAGATGGATCTCTGAGACCCTGCATAGACTATAAGGAACTCAATAAGGTTACTATTAGAAACCGTTATCCATTGCCTTTAACCCCTGAGTTGTTGGAGAGAGTGCGGCATGCCAAAATTTTCTCTAAACTGGATCTCCGTGGGGCCTATAACTTGGTCCGTATCAGACCTGGGGATGAATGGAAGACTGCTTTCAGGTCACGCTATGGACACTTTGAATATCTAGTTATGCCTTTTGGTCTGAGTACCGCCCCAGCTACTTTCCAACACTTCGTGAATGATATCTTCAGGGATCTCCTAGATACATTTGTGGTGATTTATCTGGATGATATTCTAATTTTTTCTAACTCCACAGAGGAACATCATGGACATGTGAGAATGGTCTTAGAATGCCTAAGACAAAACCATCTCTACATCAAACTTGAAAAATGTGAATTCCATAGGACCGAAATTCAATTTCTGGGGTATGTACTATCTACGCAAGGGATCAGTATGGATGGAAGCAAGACCCAAGCCATCAAGGATTGGCCAATTCCTAGAAATGTGAAGGAGGTGCAGCGTTTCATCGGGTTTGCCAACTTCTATAGACGTTTCATTAAGAATTTTTCTGAGGTAGTGTCACCTATCACCCAACTTACCCGGAAACAGTCTAGGTTCTCCTGGACCCCGCAAGCTCAGGAAGCATTTTCCTGTTTAAAGGATAAATTTACCACCGCACCTATCTTAGTACATCCCAACCCCGAGCTTGCCTTCATAATAGAGGTGGATGCTTCAGACTGTGCCGTTGGAGCTATACTCTCTCAGAGAACAGGTGAGAAGAATGTCTTGCATCCCTGTGCCTTCTTTTCCCAGCAGTTGTCTTCGGCTGAGAGGAACTACGATGTGGGCAATAGAGAATTGTTGGCCATTATTGCCGCCTTCAAGGAATGGAGACACCTTCTTCAGGGAGCTGCACAGCAAATAGTCGTCCTGACAGACCATCGTAACCTTGAATTTATCCTGTCGGCTAAGTGCCTGACTCCTCGCCAGGCTCGCTGGAATCTTTTCCTAAACCAATTTAATTTTGTCATTTCTTATAGACCAGGATCGCGCAATGGAAAGGCTGATGCACTCTCTAGGATTCATTCAGCAGAGACACGTCCACTTACTCCTCCTAAGACTATTCTTCCTGACTCTAGATTCCTGGGAGTGATTCATAATCAAGACCTACTTAAGGACATCAAGGAAGCATACCATGCGGATTCTTTGTTGGCTCAACCCCAAGGGACGTAAGTCTTGTCTTTAAGAATGGTGTGTGGATTCAGGGACAACGTCTGTATATACCTGAAACAGTCAGATTGAGAGTATTGCAACTCATCCACGATTCCAAGATAGCCAGGCATAGGGGAATTCTAAAGACACAAGAATTTCTTTCTCGTTTCTTTTGGTGGCCCACTTACAGGAAAGATGTCTTAAACTATGTCGCTTCATGTGAAGTCTGTGCAAGATGCAAAACACCTCGCTCCTCACCAACTGGTCTGTTGCAACCTCTTCCCACCCCGTCCCGCCCGTGGGGATCCATTTCTATGGACTTCATTGTGGAGTTACCAACCTCTCAAGGGAAGAACACCATTCTAGTGGTGGTTGACCGTCTAACAAAGGCAGCTCATTTTATCCCTTGTGTCGGCTTACCCATGCAAAACAGACATCAGACTTGATGATTAAGAATGTGTTTCGCTTACATGGAGTACCGGATGAGGTCATTTCGGATCGAGGGGTGCAATTCACTTCAAGGTTTTGGCAAAATTTCTGTGCAGCATTGGACATTAAAGTAAACCTTTCTTCTGCTTTTCATCCCCAGACTAATGGACAGACAGAACGAACCAATCAGACCCTGGAGCAGTATCTCCGCTGTTTTATCTGCCACCTACAGGATGATTGGGTGGATCTACTTCCACTGGCTGAGTTCTCTTATAACAACTCTCAGAGCGCCTCCACTAAGCAGTCTCCTTTTTACTCCAATCTAGGTTATCATCCTAACATTCTTCCTCGATTTCCCATAGATAGCCCTTGCCGGCAGTGGCTGAAAGAATCACTTCTTTACAAAAGAATATGGATCTTCTAAAGGAAAATCTAGAATTGGCTCAGGAAAGGTACAAGAAAGCAGCAGATAAATTTCGTAAACCTGCACCAGCTTTCAAGGTAGGAGATTTGGTCTGGCTGTCAACCAGAAATCTTAAATTAAAGATTCCATTGTCTAAATTGGGACATAAGTACATTGGACTTTATAAGATCAATAAGATTATAAGTGCTGTTGCTTGTCGTCTTCAACTACCCAGAACTATGAGAATCCACCCTGTCTTTCATGTATCCCTACTAAAGGCTGCAACACCCAATACGTTTCCTGGACGTTCTTTTCCTTGCCCTGACCCAGTGCTGGTTGATGGTCAGGAAGAATTTATGGTGGAAAGGATTCTAGATTCCAGGTTGTACAGAAATCAGTTGCAATATTTGATTAAATGGCAGGGCTACCCAGTGGAGGACAACTCATGGGAACCAGTCAATAATGTAAATGCTCCTCGCCTGCTCCGCCAGTTTCATCAGAGGTACCCTGACAAGCCTGGTCTGAGGTCATCCGGAGGTTGTCCCTAAGGGGGGAGTAATGTAAGGTTCTTTGTCTCTGTTGACATGTTCCTTGAAACTCAGTTTTCCGTCGGCCATTTTGCTTTCTGTCTTTCTGCAGCTCTTGCCCTCAGTTAATATGGAGTTTCCAGTTTTCATGTTCCCGCCCTGATTCTTCCCTCTTGCTTCTTAAGCAGCCTCAGCTGAACAATCAGTGCTCCTGAATCAAGCCTCAGTCAGTCTGTGACCTGACTCCTGGAAGCCTTGGACTTGTACTCCAGCTATTCCCTACTGAGGAACCTTGGAACACTTTTGGACTCTGGAAACCTGCTGTTTGGTGAATCCATGTTTGCAGAGGAATTACGGTACAGAGAAGAGATCCTGAACCTGCTTTGGAGAGTTATTGTAGAGCTTGAAGATACTCTGGCCTGCTGTGTCTCCTGTCGCTGTTCCTGCAAACTGTGTGAACTTTTCAGCATGCTTGTATGAAGTAATACAAGTCATTTCATTTCAACCTATGTCTCCTGTGTTTTCCTCGCCCCCAAGCACAAGACGCTATAGGAACTGTACACTATACATGACACAGTCTTACTTATGACTCATTACTCCAAATTTATTTCCAAATTTTGGAAGGTGTTTTGCGCTCGTTTGATGATCCATATATCGTTTTCTTCAGCATTTCTTCCAAAGTCTAATGGGCAGACTGAATGTGTTAACCAACATCTTGAGACTCACCCTAGGTGTTTTGTGTCTGAGAACCAGGAGGATTGGGTTACTTACCCCTAGCTGAATTTGCAGTGAATAACCATTGTCATGAGTCTACTGGTAAGTCCCCATTCTTCGGGGCATACGGGTTTCATCCTCAATTCAGCACGTTTAATAGGAATCGTTCTTCAGACAAGGGGCCCTTAATAATTTGAAGAAGATGGGGTCCAAATATAAGAGTGTGGCTGGAGACATTTGGTGAGACCAGACCTGTGTTTGGGGGATTTGGTGTGGTTGTCCTCAAAGAACATTAAGTTGAAGTTTTCCTTTTGGAAACTGGGTCCGACGTTCATCGGTCCTTCTAAGATTGTAGCCATTGTCAATCCTGTCATATTCCATCTTGCTTATGGGCCCCTATAAGCATTAGACCAAAAGCCAAACCTATTGTTGGCAGGTTTGGCCAATATTAGTCTGAAGTGTATGGGTGGAGAGCTTAATTTGCTGACTTTGAAATATACACACTTTTTTGTAATATATTTATGGACAATTTCCAAAATAAATGAGTTACACGAGAAGTTGTAAAAATAATTTTAATGGGAAAATTCATGTATTGTTTCATAGCCAATTCAAACAGGAATTTCAAAGGTTGTAGATAAGTCTTTAGGATTAAGAAAATAGGAGAAGCTTGAAGATGAACTTTATTTTGTTGGTCTTAATTTTACTCTAATGTGGCTCACTTCCTTTATCCTTTACTTTATTAATGTCTTCCAGGCTTTAGAAGTAAAAAAAAATATCACTTCCTATTTATTTTTTTCCACTGGTTTCTAAGAGAAAGGAAATCATTTTACAGAGTCTGTGCTTTTCCTGATTAATTAGATGCCAAATCCTATCACAGATGGAAGTTGGACGCTTACATTACCATCATTGTTAGCTCCCTGACCTAAGATGACCAGCTATATAAAAATAAAATAAAATAATAGAAGAAACAATAAACTATTGACTAAGCAAGGCTTTAGAGAAATGGGGCAGAAATTAGTGTCAGACAGAAGTACAACTCTATAGCCCACAAAAACTTTACAGTGTACATTTTAGATCTCTCCATAGTAGAACATATAACTTCACCAATACATAACTGGTTCCAACTATATGCATACAAATGGACACCTTAACACCTGCATAATCAGGGGGTAAAACACATATTTTGGGCATTGCCTTTTACTATCCACAATGTTCCATATCGGTATCACAGGTCCACACTTCCATCCATCATAAACACAAAATCTGTTCATGGCAGCTCGATAGAGGAGCAAATCGCCATCTCTAAGAATATGTGAATTTGGAGTTTCTTTAATTTGGATTTTAAAGCAGATCCACGTCACATTCCACAAATGCCATTCAAAGATTATTTTAAAGTAGTTTTTGATTTGGATTTAAAAGCGGACCTACTCGTATCACCTCTCTCAAATACGTAGGAATCAATCTCACAACCTTGTACTCCATTCTATACGAGAACAAATTCCCTCCACTATATAAAGAAATGTGATCCTTATTGACAAAATGGAAATCACTACCTCTCTCACTATTTGCACGCATCTCAACAATAAAAATGACTATTGTCCCAAAACATTTATGTTTTTGAGACTTTACCCATATCGGTCCCACTCAGAGATTTACATGTTTTTCAAACAGTCATTTTAAATTTCATATGGACAGAAAAACGTCACAGAATTCCAAAGTCGGTAATGTTGGCTGATAAAAGATGGGAGGTCTAGCAGCACCTCCGCACGATCTCATCATGGTCTTCTAAACCTGCATATACAAAATGGATGGAGGTTGACAAGTTATGGCTAGCCCCAGCACACCCGAATTCACTGATCTGGAATGGGGCTTACAATCCACCGTCAATAGAGCTATTAAATCCAATGATGCACACCAGAAATATATGAAGGGTCTGCTCTAAAAAAAATTAATCTGGCATCACTGAACTCAGCTCTTATTTCCTACCTTTTCCATCTGAATTTCCCTGAAAGTCTAAGCCACTCAATGACAGGGGTATGTTTAACTTCATTGACATAATGAACTATAAAACGTGAATTTTACTTTCCTACTATGAGCTGAAAACAAAGTTCTCTCCTCCATTCTCTTACATTATTCCAATACATTAAGATTAGACACTTTGCCGCATCATTATTCCACGGTCTACAGGTCTCCATTGCTACTTCTTTCGAGAGACTGTGCAAGAACAGTTCAACAACAAGAGGTTTAATATCTACTATTTAGAATATTCTCCAGACTCCAGACACAGATTCCCTAATTTGACACTCTTATATGATCAAGTTGGAGGAATATCTGGGTAAAACACTGACCGTGGTAGAGTGAAGAAATGTTTGGACCAGAGCAGCCAAGACTGCATCTTGTATTTCATACAAAGAAAATCAGTACAAAATCCTTCATGTCTGGTACCATACGCCTAAATTTTTACTTAAATGGATCCATGTGTTCCTCCCCTTTGCTGGAGGTGAGTCCTATCTAGAGGTTTCATTTTTCATATTTTTGGGGACTTCCCTCTGATTAAAAACCATTTTGGGTGAAAGTCCAACTCTTTAAAAACTAAGTAAGTTTTTGGAATAGATATCCTTCTTGATCCTCAGTTCTTTCTATTAAATATTTTCCCTGGGTCCATATCTAAGAGATCCATTAGATTGCTTTTACATATGCTGACAGCAGTACGCTGTTTGATTGCCTACCATTGAAAGCAAACCTCTCCACCTTCCCAACTGGATCTATATTCTTGAAACAAGGATATCAGGAATTTTGAGTACCAGGCAGCCCCTAATGACAATACTATAGAGAGATTTAACCTTATTCGGTCTCCTTTGGATTTCTGTTGAGCCATGTTAAATATATGACCTCTGTGAGTTGCACATTAATAGGTCACAGCATGTCTTTTGTCTGAGTCTATGTGTTTGTTTGTTTGTTCATCTTTTTGTCTGTTTTAAATATATCTAATTATTACCACCATACAGTAATAGTAATATGAGATTATTCAGTCACCATATTGTGGTAATTGTAGTGGTTATGGTGGTGGTATTATTTTGTCTTTGTATAGTGGTATTATTGCTAATATTGGTCTTTGTATTGTGTGTTGGAAAGTAATATTATGGAAACATTTCTGAATGTTTTGAGCACGTGCTATTAGTCGTATTGTAAGTTGACATCAAACACAAAATAACTTGTGCAGCAGAATTCTTCTTTCCTATGTACAGTGGGTACAGAAAGTATTCAGACCACTTTAAATTTTTTACTCTGTTTCATTACAGCCATTTGGTAAATTCAAACAGTTCATTTTTTTCTCAATAATGTACACACTGCACCACATCATGACTAAAAAAAGCAGAAATGTAGAAATTTTTGCAAATTTATTAAAAAAGATAAACAGAAATATCACATGGTGATAAGTATTCAGACCCTTTGCTCAGACACTTTGATCCTCCTTGAGAAGGTTCTACTCCTTCATTGGAGTCTAGCTGTGTTTAATTAAACTGATAGGACTTAATTTGTAAAGGCGCACACCTGTCTTAATAAGACCTCACAGCTCACAGTGCATGTCAGACCAAATGAGAATCATGAGTTCAAAGGAACTGGCCAAGGAGCTCAGAGACAGAATTGTGGCAGGGCAGATTTGGTACTCAAGGTTCCTGATAGCACAGTGGCTCATAATCCTTAAATGGAAGAAGTTTGGGACCACCAGAAGTCTTCTAGACCTGGCCATCCAGCCAAACTGAGCAATCATGGGAGAAGAGCCTTGGTGAGAGAGGTAAAGAAGAACCCCAAGATCACTGTGGCTGAATTTCAGAGATGCAGTAGGGAGATGGGAGAAAGTTTCGCAAAGTCAACTATCACTGCAGCCCTCCACAAGTCCGGCCTTTATGGCAGAGTGGCCAGAAGGAAGCCTCTCCTCAGTGCAAGACATATGAAAGCCCGCATAGAGTTTGTTAAAAAACACATGAAGGACTCCCAGACTATGAGAAATAAGATTCTCTGGTCTGATAAGAGGAAGATAGACCTTTTTGGTGATAATTATAAGCGGTATGTGTGGAGAAAACCAGGTACTGCTCATCACCTGCCCAATACAATCCCAACAGTGAAACATAGTGGTGACAGCATCATGCTATGGGGATGCTTTTCAGCAGCAGGGACAGGACGACTGGTTGCAATTGAAGGAAACATGAATGCGGCCAAGTACAGAGATATCCTGGATGAAAACCTCTTCCAGAGTGCTCTGGACCTCAGACTTGGCTGAAGGTTTACCTTCCAACAAGACAATTACCCTAAACACACAGCTAAAATAACAAAGGAGTGACTTCAGAACAACTCTGTGACCATTCTTGACTGGCCCAGCCAGAGCCCTGACCTAAACCCAATTGAGCATCTCTGGAGAGACCTGAAATTGGCTGTCCACCAACATTCACAATCCAACCTGACAACTGGAGAGGATCAACTTTTTGTCCCTTTCTTTTAATTATTATTATTATTATTATTGATTTTTATTACTTTTTAATGACCTTTACATTGTGTTTTCCTATTCAACAATCAATACTTAGCAAAGGGTCTGAATACTTATGACCATGTGATATTTCAGTTTTTTTTTTAATAAATTTGCAAAATTTTCTACATTTCTGTTTTTTTTCAGTCAAGATGGGGTGCAGAGTGTACATTAATGAGAAAAATAATGAATTTTTTTGAATTTACCAAATGGCTGCAATGAAACAAAGTGAAAAATTTAAAGGGGTTTGAATACTTTCCGTACCAACTGTAGCTGATTTTGAGTGAGTGTAGCATTCACAGGGATAGAAGTGCCTTAACATGGTTTTACTCGAGTTAAAGGCTGTAACAGGGGTCACCGGATTTCCCACTAGTCCGCAAATCTTTCTAACAAAGTCAGTTACAGCTTTCTGGGCCTTCCTCACTCTGGCTGGCCTCTGTCCCATCTGCTTCACTGCTGCAGATTGAACCCTGTACCGTGGAAAATAACTGCTGAGCTCCTAATCACCACAGTGGACGTCCATTGCTGGATTTGAGTCTGCACTTTGTATTCGGTGCTTGACCTACAGTACAGACCAAAAGTTTGGACACACCTTCTCATTCAAAAATTTTTCTGTATTTTCATGACTATGAAAATTGTACATTCACACTGAAGGCATCAAAACTATGAATTAACACATGTGGAATTATATACTTAATAAAAAAGTATGTAACAACTAAAATTATGTCTTATATTCTAGGTTAATCAACCTACTTTGAAGAACCTAGAATATATGACATATTTTCAGTTGTTTCACACTTTTTTGTTAAGTACCGTATATACTGTGTATAAGCCGAGATTTTCAGCACCTTTTTTCGTGCTGAAAATGCCCCCTCGGCTTATACACGAGTCATTGGGCAGAAACCAGCGGGGGAGGGTGCCGCGGCAGGAGCCGATGGCTGGGACATCATACTCACCCTCCCCGTGCCATCGCTGAACGTCCCTGCAATCCTGCGTTCTCCCCGGCTTCCTGCAGCTCTCCAGCGCTGAGGGGTGACGTAATACCCGCTCATTAAGGTCATGTAATATGGAAGCGACGCCACTCCCATAGGCGTGGCCTCCATATTTATGGCCTTAATGAGCGGATATTACGTCACCGCTCAGCGCTGGAGAGCTGCAGGAAGCCGGGGAGAACGCAGGATTGCCGGGGAGAGCTGCAGAAAGCCGGGGAGAACGCAGGATTGCAGGGACGTTCAGCGATGGCACAGGGAGGGTGAGTATGATGGAGGAGGATGGGGGGAGCATGGAGGAGAGGACAAGGAGCACGGAGCAGGACGGAGGGGAGAGGGGAAGCATGGATGAGGACAATGAGCACGGAGCAGGAGGGGGGGAGAACGGAGGACGGGGAAGCATGGAGGAGGACAATGAGCACGGAGCAGGGGGGGAGAACGGAGGACGGGGAAGCATGGAGGAGGACAATGAGCACGGAGCAGGAGGGGGGAGAATGGAGGACGGGGAAGCATGGAGGAGGACAATGAGCACGGAGCAGGATGGGGGAGGATGGAGGGCACAGAGGAGCACGGAGCAGGACGGGGGGAGAGGATGGAGGGCACAGAGGAGCACGGAGCAGGACAGGGGGGTACAGGAGGAGGGAGAAGGAATGGGGGAGCACAGCGGAGGATGGAGCAGGAGGGGGGGAGTACAGAGGAGAATGGAGGAGCACAGAGCTGGATGGGGAGCAAGGAGCAGGACGGGGGCAGCACAGAGCAGGACGGCAGTTTATACACCCGGCTTATACATGAGTCAATAAGTTTTCCCAGTTTTTTGTGGCAAAATTAGGGGGGTCGGCTTATACACAGGTCGGCTTATACACGAGTATATACGGTATATAATTCCACATGTGTTAATTCATAGTTTTGATGCCTTCAGTGTGAATGTACAATTTTCATAGTCATGAAAATACAGAAAAATCTTTAACCCCTTTATTCCATCAGACTTACTATTCCGTCCATGTGACCCTGGACCTAATTCCCATGGACGGAATAGTACGTCATGGGCAATCAGCTGCGCTCCCGGGGGGAGCGCAGCTGATCGCCGCCGGGTGTCAGCTGATTATCACAGCTGACACCCGTGACTGTGTGTCAGGAGCGGTCACGGACCGCTCCCGGCACATTAACCCTTGGCACACCGCGATCAAACATGATTGCGGTGTACCCGGGGCACAGGGGAGGATCGCGCAGGGTGGGGGCTCCCTGCGCGCTCCCCTGAGACCCTCAGAGCAGCGCGATGTGTCGCGCTGTTCCGAGGGTCCGTCCTCCCTCCAGGTCCCCGGATCCAAGATGGCGCCGGGGTCCTGCAGGGAGGCGGCTTCCTCAGTGCCTGCTGAGAGCAGGCGCTGAGGAAGCCTGCAGCGATGCCAGAGCGATCGCTGGTGTGACAGAGTGCTGTGCACACTGTCACACCAGCGATCTGCTAAAATACAGTGATGTCCCACCCTGGGACAAAGTAAAAAAGTTAAAAAAATAAAAATAAAAAGTGGTAAAAAAAATCATAAAAAAAAAAATATTACCCAATAAATTCATTCTTTCCTGTAAAATAAAAAAAACAAAACAATAAAAGTACACATATTTGCTATCGCCGTGTCCGTAACGACCCCCCCTATAAAACTGTCCCACTAGTTAACCCCTTTAGTGAACCCCTTAAAAAAAAGAAAACGAAGCAAAAAATCAATGCTTTATCATCATACCACTGAACAAAAAGTGGAATAACACGCGATCAAAAGACTGAGATAAATAACCATGGTACCGCTAAAAACGTCATCTTGTCCCGCAAAAAACGAGCCATCATACAGCATCATCAGTGAAAAAATAAAAAAGTTATAGCTCGCAGAATAAAGCGATGCAAAAATAATAATTTTTTATATAAAATTGTTTTCATTCTATAAAAGCGCCAAAACATAAAAAAAAGATATAAATGAGGTATCGCTGTAATCGTACTGACCCGAAGAATAAAACTGCTTTATCAATTTTACCACACGCGGAACGGTACAAACGCCTCCCCCAAAAGAAATTCATGAATTGCTGATTTTTGTTCATTCTAACCTCCCAAAAATCGAAATAAAAAGCGATCAAAAAATGTCACAGGCTCAAAAATGGTACCAATAAAAACGTCACCTCGTCCCGCAAAAAATAAGACCTCACATGACTCTGTGGGCCAAAATATGCAAAAATTATAGCTCTCAAAATGTGGTGATGCAAAAAACTATTTTTTGCAATAAAAAGCGTCTTTTAGCGTGACAGCTGCCAATCATAAAAACCCGCTGTAAGTAGTAAATCAAACCCCCCTTTATCACCCCCTTAGTTAGGCAAAAATAATGAAATTAAAAAAAAGTTTTTATTTCCATTTTCCCATTAGGGTTAGGGTTGAGGCTAAAGTTAGGGTTAGGGTTGGCGCTAACGTTAGGATTAGGATTAGGGTTGGGATTACGGTTAGGGGTGTTGGGTTAGGTTTGTGGTTAGGGTTGGGACTAGGGTTAGGGGTGTGTTGGGGTTAGGGTTGGAGTTAGAATTGAAGGGTTTCTGCTGTTTAGGCACATCAGGGGCTCTCCAAATGTGACATGGCGTCTGATCTCAATTCCAGCCAATTCTGCGTTGAAAAAGTCAAACGGTGCTCCTTCACTTCTGAGCTCTGCCATGCGTCCAAACAGTAGTTTATCCCCACATATGGGGTATCAGCGTACTCTGGACCCCAAGAGTTATTGTGCAATTTGTCCTATTTCTCCTGTTACCCTTGGGAAAATAAAAAACTGGGGGAAACAAAATCATTTTTGTAAAAAAAAAATGATTTTTTTGTTTTTACGGCTGTATGTTATAAAACTTCTGTGAAGCAATTGGGGCTTCATAGCGCTCACCACACTTCTAGATAAGTTCCTTGTGGGGTCTATTTTCCAAAATGGGGTCACTTGTGGGGGGTTTCCACTGTTTAGGCGCATCAGGGGCTCTCCAAATGCGACATGACGCCCCCAGACCATTCCATCAAAGGCTGCAATCCAAAACATCACTACTTCCCTTCCGAGCCCAGACGTGCACCCATACAGTCGTTTTCTCCCACATATTGGGTATCAGCGTACTCAGGACAAATTGGACAACACATTTTGGGGTCCAATTTCTCCTGTTACCCTTGTGAAAATAAAATATTGGGGGCGAAAAAATCATTTTTGTAAAAAAAAAAAAGGATTTTTTATTTTTACGGCTGTACGTTATAAACTTCTGTGAAGCACTTCGGGGTTCAAAGTGCTCACCACACATCTAGATAAGTTCCTTGTGGGGTCTATTTTCCAAAATGGGGTCACTTGTGGGGGGTTTCCACTGTTTAGGCGCATCAGGGGCTCTCCAAATGCGACATGACGCCCCAGACCATTCCATCAAAGTCTGCAATCCAAAACGTCACTACTTCCCTTCCGAGCCCCTATGTGCGCCTATACAGTAGTTTACTCCCACATATTGGGTATCAGCGTACTCAGGACAAATTGGACAACAACTTTTGGGGTCCAATTTCTCCTGTTACCCTTGTGAAAATAAAATATTGGGGCAAAAAAATCATTTTTGCAAAAAAAAAAAGGATTTTTTATTTTTACGGCTGTACGTTATAAACTTCTGTGAAGCACTTCGGGGTTCAAAGTGCTCACCACACATCTAGATAAGTTCCTTGTGGGGTCTATTTTCCAAAATGGGGTCACTTGTGGGGGGTTTCAACTGTTTAGACGCATCAGGGGCACTCCAAATATGACATGACTCCCCCAGACCATTCCATCAAAGTCTGCAATCCAAAACGTCACTACTTCCCTCTCGAGCCCCGACGTGCGCCCATACAGTAGTTTACTCCCACATATTGGGTATCAGCGTACTCAGGACAAATTGGACAACAACTTTTGGGGTCCAATTTCTCCTGTTACCCTTGTGAAAATAAAATATTGGGGGCGAAAAAATCATTTTTGTAAAAAAAAAAGAGATTTTTTATTTTACGGCTGTACGTTATAAACTTCTGTGAAGCACTTTGGGGTTCAAACTGCTCACCACACATCTAGATAAGTTCCTTGAGGGGTCTAGTTTCCAAAATGGTGTCATTTGTGGGGGGTTTCCACTGTTTAGGCAGATCAGGAGCTCTCCAAACACGACATGGCATCCAGCCAATTCTGCGTTGAAAAAGTCAAACGGCGCTCCTTCCCTTCCAAACTCTGCCATGCACCCAAACAGTGGTTTACTCCCACATATGGGGTATCAGCCACTCAGGACAAATTGCACAATAACTTTTGGAGTCTTGTTACCCTTGGGAAAATAAAAATTGGGGTGAAAAGATCAATTTTGTGGAAAAAATATGATTTTTTAATTTTACGGCTCTACATTATAAACTTGTGTGAAGCACTTGGGGGTTCAAATTGCTCACCAAAGATCTAGATAAGTTCCTTAGGGGTCTAGTTTCCCAAATGGGGTCACTTGTGGGGGGTTTCCACTGTTTAGGCACAGCAGGGGCTCTCCAAATGCAACATGGCATCCAATCTCAATTCCAGCCAATTTTGTTTGGAAAAAGTCAAATGGTGCTCCTTCCATTCCGAGCTCTGCTATGCGCCCAAACAGTGGTTCCCCCCCACATATGGGGTATCAGCGTACTCAGGACAAATTGGACAACAAATTTTGTGGTCCAATTTCTCCTGTTACCCTTGGGAAAATAAAAAATTAGTGACTAAGAGATAATTTTTGTGGGAAAAAAATAGGATTTTTTATTTTCATGCCCGGGCATTATAAACTTGTGTGAAGCACTTGGGGGTTCAAAGTGCTCACCAAAGATCTAGATAAGTTCCTTAGGGGGTCTAGCTTCCAAAATGGGGTCACTTGTGGGGGGTTTCCACTGTTTAGGCTCATCTGGGGCACTACAAACGGAACATGACCCCCATCAATGTTTGCATTCCAAAACGTTACTGCTTCCTTTCCAAGCCCTGCCGTGCGCCCAAACAGTTTCCCCCCCCCACATATGGGGTATCAACGTACTCAGGACAAATTGGACAACAACTTTTGGGGTCCAATTTCCTTGGGAAAAATCAAAAATTTGGGACTAAAAAATCATTTTTGTGGAAATTTTTTTTTTTTTTCACACCCAGGCATTATAAACTTTTGTGAAACACTTTGGGGTTAAAGTGCTCACAACAGATCTAGATAAGTTCCTTAGGGGGTCTAATTTCCAAAATGGTGTCACTTGTGGGGGGTTTCCACTGTTTAGGCATATCAGGGGCTCTCCAAACACGACATGGCGTCCAATCTCAATTCCAGCCAATTTTAGTTTGAAAAGTCAAAAGGCGCTCCTTCCCTTACGAGCTCTGCCGTATGCCCAAACAGTGGTTTTCCCCCACATATGTGGTATTGGCGTACTCAGGAGAAATTGCACAACAACTTTATCTGCCCATTTTCTCCTTTTACCCTTGTGAAAATAAAAAAAAGTTTGTAAAAGATCATTTTTGTGGCTAAAAAGTTAAATATTCATTTTTTCCTTCCACATTGCTTCAGCTCCTGTGAAGCACCTGAAGGGTTAATAAACTTATTGAATGTGGTTTTGAGTACCTTGAGGGGTGCAGTTTTTAGAATGGTGTCACTTTTGGGTATTTTCTGCCATATAGACCCCTGAAAGTGACTTCAAATGTGAGGTGGTCCCTAAAAAAATGGCTTTGTAAATTTTGTTGTAAAAATGAGAAATCACTGGTCAACTTTTAACCCTTATAATTTCCTAACAAAAAAAATTTTGGTTCCAAAATTGTGCTGATGTGGAAATGTTATTTATTAACTATTTTGTGTGACATATCTCTCTGTTTTAAGGGAAAAAAAATTAAAATTTTGAAAATTGCAAAATTTTCAAAATTTTCGCCATATTTGCGTTTTTTTCAAAAATAAACCCAAGGTATATCGAAGAAATTTTACCACTAACATGAAGTACAATATGTCACGAGAAAACAATCTCAGAATCGCGAAGATCCGTTGAAGCGTTCCAGAGTTATAACCTCATAAAGAGACAGTGGTCAGAATTGTAAAAATTGGCCGGTCATTAACGTGCAAACCACCCTTGGGGGTGAAGGGGTTAAATGAGAAGGTGTGTCCAAACTTTTGGTCTGTACTATATGTCTGAGACTGTGGGCACACTCAGCCTGTGAAGATACAGGGAAAGATGGACTTAAACTTTAAAATGTGGGAGATGTTAAAATCTGGGTGCACTGCTACTAGTGGAGAAGAATTCCTAGTGCTAGAGAAGATAGGAAGAGGAATACTCTACCCATACCAAGAACTAGGATGTAAGTTGTGTCCGATATCTGTGGGAAAGACAACAACTCATTATCTTTTATGCCTGTTTGTAAAGTCTGCCAGTTGTCCAGTAAAACTTTGATTGTTTTTACGAATCCTGTGTCCCCCAGGTGCCTGGAGCCAATGGAGACCTGTGGCCAGAAGTAAGTGTGATGCACCCCACACACAGCAGCACACTGGGACACAAATTGACTGTAGAGTGCAGGAGCAAGTGGGAGCAACAGCTCTCCCACGACTACCTTGTTTGAACACTTTACACACTCAGGCGACAGGACATTATGTGTCCTTTCGTGAGCATGAATACCGCTGCACGAATATTGAGGTCACAAGAAGTTGAAAAGGTGTTTAATTGGATGGCTGAGAGTGGCTCCAGTTCCTTCACATTATCTTCCACCCAGTCCAGAGCAGAAAATGAACAGTTGGCACTTGAGGATCATGGTCATCTGGCTTCCACCTCACTCCCTAGCAAATCAGCCAAGCAGTCTGAGCCCCAAGTCATGCAGCAATCTCTTCTGCTTTTTGATGACTCCGCTGGCAGGGGTTCTATTGCCCCATCCATCTGCCCCTGCTCCAGAAGTGGAAGAGACTGAGTGCACTGATGCCCAATCACTTGTTAGGTTGGATGATGAGTACATGGGAGCAGGGGCGGAACTATCGTGGAAGCAGGGGAAGCAGCTAACACAGGGCCCGGGCTAGAAGGGGGCCCGTCCCTGCTGCAGCTGCTTCACCTACCATCACGGTAGTTCCGGGGCCCGCCGCCACCTCCGGCGCCGCTATGCAGGGCCGCCATTAGGGCATTATTAGCGTAGCTACCGGGGGGGGGCAGAGAGGGCCCACCTGGAGCTACGCTACTGTAACTGTATCGGCGTGCACAGCGCGCCGACACAGTTACTTTCTGCGGCAGAGCAAGGAGAATCAATCTCCCTGCTCTGCCGCCCGGCCGCTATGGGGCCTGAGCAGGCGGTGGGGGGCCCGGTGCCAGCAGTGGGCCCCCCGCCCGTCATCGCAGGGTCAGCTGTATCGGAGGCATGTAGCCGATACAGCTGACCGCATTGAGAGAGAAGGAGTGAGCGCTCCTCCTCTCCCATAATCCCCCTCTCAGCGTCTGACAGCGGGCGCGATGACGTCACTGCCCGGCGCCGGCAGTCAGACACTGAGAGGGAGAGCAGTGAGCAGCGCAGGAGCCGGGAGCAAGAGAGGTGAGTACAGGATTTATTATTTTTGTTAAGGGGGTGCATTATAAGTAAGGCTGCATATGGGGTGCATTATAAATAAGAATGCATATGGGGTACATTTCAAGTAAGGCTGCATATGGGGTGCATTATAAGTACGGCTGCATATGTGGGAGTGCATTATAAGTAAGGCTGCATATGGGGGTGCATTATAAGTACGGCTGCATATGGGGGAGTGCATTATAAGTACGGCTGCATATGGGGGTGCATTATAAGTACGGCTGCATATGGGGGTGCATTATAAGTACGGCTGCATATGGGGGAGTGCATTATAAGTACGGCTGCATATGGGGGTGCATTATAAGTACAGCTGCATATGGGGTGCATTATAAGTACGGCTGCATATGGGGGAGTGCATTATAAGTACGGCTGCATATGGGGGTGCATTATAAGTACGGCTGCATATGGGGGAGTGCATTATAAGTACGGCTACATATGGGGGAGTGCATTATAAGTACGGCTGCATATGGGGTGCATTATAAGTACTGCTGCATATGGGGGAGTGCATTATAAGTACGGCTGCATATGGGGGTGCATTATAAGTACGGCTGCATATGGGGGAGTGCATTATAAGTAAGGCTGCATATGGGGGAGTGCATTATAAGTACGGCTGCATATGGGGGTGCATTATAAGTACGGCTGCATATGGGGGTGCATTATAAATAAGACTGCATATGGGGTACATTATAAGTAAGGCTGCATATGGGGTACATTATAAATAAGACTGCCTATGGGGTGCATTATAAATAAGAATGCATATGGGGTACATTTCAAGTAAGGCTGCATATGGGGTGCATTATAAGTAAGGCTGCATATGGGGTGCATTATAAGTAAGGCTGCATATGGGGTGCATTATAAGTAAGACTGCATATGGGGTACATTATAAGTAAGGCTGCATATTGAGTACATTATAAATAAGACTACCTATGGGGAGTGCATTATAAATAAGACTGCATATGGTGTACTTTTCAAGTAAGGCTGCATATGGGGTACATTATAAGTACGGCTGCATATGGGGTACATTATAAGTAAGGCTGCATATGGGGTGCATTATAAGTAAGGCTGCATATGGAGTGCATTATAAGTAAGGCTGCCTATAGGGTGCATTATAAGTAAGGCTGCCTATGGGGTGCATTATAAGTAAGGCTGCATATGGGGTGCATTATAAGTACGGCTGCATATGAGGTACATTATAAGTAAGGCTGCATATGGGGTGCATTATAAGTAAGGCTGCATATGGGGTGCATTATAAGTACGGCTGCATATGGGGTACATTATAAGTAAGGCTGCCTATGGGGTGCATTATAAGTAAGGCTGCCTATGGAGTACATTAGAAATAAGACTGCCTATTGGGTGCATTATAAATAAGGCTGCCTATGGGGTGCATTATAAATAAGACTGCCTATGGGGTGCATTATAAATAAGACTGCCTATGGGGAGTGCATTACAATATAGAGGCTGTCTGTTGGGGTGCATTATAATACAGAGGCTGCCTATGGGGGTGCATTACAATACATAGGCTGTCTATGGGGGTGCATTATACTATATTGAGGACTATCTGGTGTATTATGCTATATGGAGGCTATCTAGGGGGCCATCATACAGTTTGGGGATTATAGTGGGGCGCCATCATACAGTGTTGGAGCCATTAAATAGTTTGGGAATATTAAGGGGTCAGTATATATCCAGTGAGGGGGCATCATACTGTGTATAGGGGAGCTTATTGTTATAGGGGAACTCTGGTTACTGTGACTGTCAAAGGGGCACACACAGGGCATTATTACATTCTAGGGGACAACATGTGGGCACTGTTTTCTAGGGCCCATGCACCTGGCATTACTATATTATAGAGGGTGCTTTAGAATTTAGAGGTCACACAGAACCACACAGTAGGTGCAGTAATAGGGATACATAGGGCAGCAGCGGTTCAGTATTGGGGTACCAGGTGCAGTAATAGGGACACATACGACAGCAGCGGCTCAGTATTGGGGTATCAGGTGTAGTAATAGGGACACATACGACAGCAGCGGCTCAGTATTGGGGTATCAGCAGGATGAGGAGTTTGTGCAGGTTGAGAATAGTCCAATTGGTGACCGTGACGGTGCTGACAATATGAGAAGTGAACGTGTCTTTGTTGTATTCTCTGTAGTCAAGTCCTGGCTGGAGGAGTCCTCATGTCGGTCTGGGGCCAGATGGAAAAGACATGAAAAGTGAACAATTCCATCAGAAAGAACGTCCGCGGTAAGTCATTATCTGTAACTCTGCTGTAATCTATTATATGTTCTGTAGGACTGGTGTTATTTACCACAGACCATATGGCGGTGATATCAATATTGGTCTTTTTATATATAAATTAATTTTGGCAACAGCGCGGTCATTTGCTGAGGTTCTCTGGTTAGGGGCCCACTCAGATGTTTCGCCCCCCCTAAACCGAAACCCTAGCTACTCCTCTGATTATTACCCTTACTGGTGTAAGGGGCACGGGAGCTGGAGGGGCCCGCAGTGAGCGGTGTGTGTGGAGAGAGCAGGAGTCACTGTGATAGACAGCTTGGAGAGGCAGCCAGTGCTGAGCAACAGGAGGGCGGGACTTACCAGCATCCAATCCCTGCTAAGCGCGGGCTTAGTGCAGTACAGTATTCTCCCCTGTCACACAGTCAGGAGTGAGTCACTGAGCAGCAGGAGCAGCGCAGCCCTCAGCCCCAAACCCCCGGTGAGTGTCTGAGCCTGTGTTAATAGACGGTGTCGGCCAGGCTCCAGTCCAGTCCCTACAGCCGACGCCTCCTCAGTGAGCCGGCTACTGTGCTCAGTGACAGCGTCAGTCATACTATCAGCACAGCTGCCGGCTCACCAAGGACGCTGCTATGTCCTGAGTCTGACCCCTGTCTGTATCAGCTATAGCTCATGAAAAGAGCAGAGCTGAGTCCCCCCCAGATCTGAGTGCCCACCCCCAGACCCGAGTGCCCACCCCCAGACCCGAGTACCCCCCCAGACCCGAGTGCCCCCCCAGACCCGAGTGCCCCTCCATACCTGAGTGCCCCTTCCCCCGCTTCACCTCCTGCAAAGAAGCATAGACTGCTGAGCCCAACCAGCCCCCTGACAGGACACAGCCCCCTCTCAAGATTCCCTGCATTTACTCTCTGTCAGGGGGCAGATGGGGCTCAGAAGCTTTAGGCCATGTTCACACGTTGCACAAATGCTCCGAATTTTGCGGAGCATTTCCACAACTCCCCGTCGCGGGTAAAACACATACGTAATTAGTATGTGTTTTCCCGCAAAACAGAAGCATTTTGCAAGCGTTTTTAGCTTGCAGAATGCTCGCGCTTTTCCAAGCGATTTGAAGCATCGCTTGGAAAAGTGATTGACAGGTTTGGTCTCACTAGTCACGCATAGTGCTTGACAAGGAAACTTGCCCCAGAAAACTGCAGGCCCTATCAGGGGCCTAGGGCCCCAGGAAACAGCAGGCCCCATCAGGGGCCTAGGGCCCCGAAAACAGCAGGCCTCATTACAGTGCTGCAGATGGCGACCAAAATGTCTCCAAAGCGGCTAAAAATTTGCAAATGGCGACTGGATTATTCAATCCATTCGCCGTTTGCGATTAGTGATTTTTAAAAAAATATATATATTTTTTAAAATGGCGGCCGGGGGGCCCCATTGTGAAGTTTGCTGTGGGGCCCTGCCGTTCCTAGTTACGCCCCTGCATGGGAGGGCTAGTGCACACAGTCGATGGACCACCGCAGCACATGTCAGATAATGACGTTAGTTGCCAACTGCAGTGTCTTTATGCAAAGTGCAGACTGGCAAGGAGGGCAGGGTTGAGGAGTTGGTTGAAGATGATGAAGTCCTAGACCTCACATGGAGCGGAGGTCATCCTAGTGATGTGCACAGTTCAGAGGAAAAGGAGGTGGCCACGCTGCCACTAGAGTTCAGTAAAAGAGGAAGCAGGATGCAAAGGCACAGGGGGCAGCCCCTATCCATTAAATCACCTGCTGCTGCTCACTGTACCTCTGATATAAGCACATCAAAGACAGCTCAAAAGAGCTCCCTTGGCATTTCTTCAGAAAATGCACTGCCGACAAGCCACAGGTGGTTTGCACTCTGTGCCGTCAGACCCTGAAGCGAGGCATAAATGTTTTGAACCTGAGCACCAACTGTATGACAAGGCATCTGAATTTCAAGAACAAGGTGCAGTGGAGTACACACCTTAAAAAGCATGACAGATCTAAGCCTCCTCTTGCTTCCTCTTCTGCTGCAGTCTCAGCCTCTTCCTCCTGCTCACAATCAACAGGGCCACCTGTCTCGCCGCAAAGAGAAGATGTGACAGCATCACCACCACTACCAGTGTTACCGAGCATCTCCACATCCTCCCATGGAAGTCTTCAGCTTTCCATCCCCCAAATCCGCGAGAGAAAGAGGAGATACCAACCTAGCCACCCACGAGCCATGTTCCTGAAGGACAGCATTTCCAAATTACTGGCCTTTGAAATGCTGCCATTTCAGCTGGTGGAGACAGACAGTTTTAAAAATCTGATGCCGGTGGCTGTCCCGCAGTACATTGTTCCCAGCCACCACTACTTTTCCAAGCGGGCCATCCCTGCCCTGCACAAACATGTTGCAGACCATTTCAAGTGTGCACTGAGCAACGCCATCTGATATGTGGACCAGTAAATATGGCCAGGGATGTTACATCTTCTTAACTACCTACTGGGTAAATGTAGTGGAGGCTGGGGCAGAGGTGGAAGGCGTTCTACTTTATGTCCTACCACCACCTAGTATTATCAAACAAAAGCATTAGAGGGGTGATTTCATCAGTAAATATGGTGATATTTTATTGACTTCTTAAAATGACAATGACATGTGTAACAATTAATAACAATTTGGGTGAACAAAAAGGGAATTCAGTCACCCTGGGAATAAAATTCATGTTGAGCGAATTTTTAAGTTGAGTTGATGAAAAAGCTAAAGCGAAATGTGCATCCGAGGCTGTCCCTTAGGAATTCTTTTGATCTGTGCACTTGCATTTCATGATGGGTGAGTGTTATCCTTTATGATGTATATTTTACACTTGCACTTTACTTTTTACCTTTCTTTTCACCTTGTTAGTATGTTATAGATAACAATTTTCAGAGAATTAATGAGTAAAGGTACTGCCACACTAAGCTATCCCGCTAGCGATCTCGTTAGCGTTGCATACTAATGAGATCGCTAGCGGGATTGTTTCTATATCGCTAAATGCTGCCGCATTTAGCGATATAGTTAACGACGCTATCGCCGTTAGCGATCTTCTTAACGACTTTAGCGGTACAAAAGTACCGCTAAATCGCTAAGAAAAGGTGCCACACAGCGATAAGATACTTACCCAGCGGGAGCGCCAGCGATGAAATAGGGTCCGGAACGATTCCAGCGACGAGCGAGATCACAGCAGGAAGCTCGTCGCTGGAAGCTGCCGCACTGAACAACATCGCTAACAGGATCGCTAAATAGTGACGTTTTTTAGCGATCCCGTTAGCGATATTGTTTAGTGTGGCATACCCTTAAGTCCTGATGTCAGCACAAGCACTTTATTATTCCCCACAATTAGTAGGGGTTGTTATGAGTGATGTACTCAACTTAAAAATTCTCTCGACATTATCAATATATTGTATTCATATATTGTCAATGATAACACTCTGTGCCCAGTCCTTTTATTTCCAGGGTGACTGATTGAATTTCTTTTTGTTATTAATTGTTATACATGTAATTGATTTTTAAACATTTAATAAAATATTATCACCAATGTTTACTGATGAAGTCAGCATTCCAATTCTTTTGATTATTCTAATCTGGAGTCTCTTCCTTAAAATTAATTATGTTAATTAGTTCTGATAGGAAATTATGTTATTGGCACTGCTATTTATCTATTTAACTATCAGTACTCCTGTGAACCTTTTAATATCACCACCCAGTATTGCTTTATGTTTATCTGTCCAGGTTGCCTCCTCCACCTACTCTTCTTTCTCCACTGCCTCCTCATTGAGTCATAGGAAGATCTGTACCACCAACTTGAGTACAGACAGGGAAAAACGACAGCAGACTGTTCTTAAACTCCTCCACGATGCACAGGAGCTGTGGACTGGGATCAAACTGCAGATAGATGAACCTCAAGCCCAACCTGGTGGCATGCGATAACAGCCAAAATCTCATAGAAGCTAGCCGGGTGGCACATATCCGTTGCCTGGCGCATATGATAAACTTGATGGTGCAGAGAGTCCTGAAAAACTACCCACACATGTCGAAGCTGCTTCTGAAAGTGCTGCAGTGTGTGCACACTTTCGGCATTCTTACCCTGCTGCTGCTCACCTGTCTGTGCTGCAACGTCTCTTCTGCCTTCCCGGTCACCAGCTGATATGCAACATATTAACAAGGTAGAACTCTACCTTACATATGCTGGAGAGAATGTGCAAGCAGCAGCAGGTATTAGTCGAGTTTCAGCTGCAGCACTCACTGCAGAATAACACCACTTCACGACCAATGATTGGGCCTCTATGTAGGACGTGTGTGCCGTGTTGCGCTGCTTTGAATATTCCACCAATATGGCCAGCACTAATGACGCCATGATCAGCGTTACTACACAAGGACAATTTACCGTCATTACTACCATCATTGGAGTGAGATCCCAAAATGTGTGAGTACAAGCACATGCTGGTAGAAAAACTACTAATTGCTTTCCCACCTGACAGCCAGGATTCAGTGGAAAAACAAGGCAGAGGTAGAGGAGGAAGTCTCCTATGCAACTGTGGCACTGACAGCACCTCGGAATGCGATTTTGCATGGTCGAAATGTGGCAAAACTTTATGAGCACGCCACAACTTCATGCACCACCATCTGATACGGTTCGTATTAGTAGGAGGCAGCGTTGCAACAACATGGTGGATGAGTACGTGTCCACTCTTCTCCACGTATTAACAGATGGGTCTGCCCCATTTAACTTCTGGGTCTCCAAATTGGACTCATGAGCTGAGCTTGCCCTTTATGCCTTGGAGGTGCTGCCTTTCCTGTGGCAAGAGTACTGTTAGAACGTGTGTTTAGTACAGCAGGGGGTTTCATCATAGACAGGTGCATCTGCCTGTCCACATCCAATGTGGGGAATCTATAATTTCTTAAAATGAACCAGGCGTGGATCCCACAGGACTTGTCTGTTATGTTTCGGTAGCTGAGGAGTGCAGGTAAAAAAGGAAATACACCAGAGCAGTTGGAATCTATGAGATTGCAGTACCCTGACTAACCACCACAACTAGAGGCAGCCGTGGAGCGTTCCTACGTTGGTCCTAGACGCCTCGTCACAGCCTGAGAAACTAACTACACCTAAAGATAGAAATAGGAAAGCTATCTGCCCCGGAGCAGAACCCCAAAGATAAGAGAAAGCCCCCAAACAAGTAATGGCGGTTAGACAAGAAGAAATACTGACACAGAAAGAAAATAGTATGAGCAAACGCTGGGGCCCAAACTAACTAAATAGAAAAGGATAGGAAGGTACTTACTGCAATCCCAGAAAACCCAGAAAAGCACCAACTCTACTAATTTCAAAAACACCTGAGATCACACGACCTCTTCCACCTAAATTAGTTCTCTGGTGTAACAAAATCAAAACAGCAGCCACTGAAAAAACTGGAAAAAGCAAAAGTACAAGCATCAGTGGACGAACCAAACTGAGAGGGCAAAAGCCCCCGGAGGGGACCCGAAGGCCCCCACAGAAGTGCAGGACAAAATGCAAAAATATAGCACAAAAACAAAAAGAGAAAATGTCTTATCTGTTAGCAGGAGATGCAGACACGACACAGCAGGCTACAAGGGAAACAGGAATGAAGGATTCAGACCAGAACAATTGATCACCGGCAACCCTGATGGGAAGGTGACTCCCTTATATAAGACCAGTCAGTAACACCTGATTCCCAGTCCTCACAATCTTCACTGGACAGACCAGCACCGCTTGTAACCACCAGAGGAAGCCTCTGCTCAGAACTCATCTCAAACCCATTCACAACAGTACCCCCCCTTGAGGAGGGGTCACCGAACCCTCATTTGAGCAACCAGGTCGGTCAGGATGAGTTCTATGATACGCACGGATAAGTCTCCTAGCATGGATGTCCGAAGCAAACACCCAAGAATTGTCTTCCTGACCATAACCTCTCCATTTAACCAAATACTGGAGTTTCCGTCTAGAAAAACGAGAATCTAATATTTTCTCAACCACATACTCCAGATTGCCCTCAACCAAAACAGGGTCAGGAGGCACAGCAGCAGGAACCACTGGCTCAACAAACCTCTTCAACAAGGACTTGTGGAACACGTTATGGATCTTAAATGTCCCTGGAAGAAGCAAACGAAAAGAAACAGGATTAATAATCTCCATGATCTTATAAGGTCCAATGAACCTAGGCTTAAATTTAGGAGATGCCACTCTCATAGGAATATTCTTTGAGGACAACCAGACCAAGTCCCTCACTTTAAACCGAGGACCATCAGTCCTATGCCGGTTAGCAAACCGCTGGGCCTTCTCCTGAGAGAGGGACAACCTCTCCACTACCTGGTCCCAAATCTGTTGCATACGCTCCACAACAGAGTCAACACCTGGACAGACAGAAGCCTCCGTCTGTCCTGAAGAAAATCGAGGGTGAAACCCAGAATTACAGAAAAACGGAGACATCAAAGTGGCAGAGCTAGCCCTATTATTAAGAGCAAACTCAGCCAAAGGCAAAAAAGAGACCCAGTCATCCTGATCAGCAGACACAAAGCATCTTAGATAAGTCTCCAATGTCTGGTTTGTTCTCTCAGTTTGACCATTGGTCTGAGGATGAAATGCCGAGGAGAAAGACAATTGAACACCCAGTTTAGAACAAAAAGTCCTCCAAAATCTGGAAACAAACTGGACTCCTCTGTCAGACACAATGTTCTCAGGAATGCCGTGTAAACGAACCACGTGCTGAAGGAACAACGGCACCAATACAGAGGAGGAAGGCAACTTAGGTAATGGCACAAGATGTATCATTTTGGAAAACCTATCACAAATTACCCAGATGGTGGTCATTCTCTGAGAAACAGGAAGGTCGAAATGAAATCCATAGAGATATGGGTCCATGGTCTCTTGGGCACAGGCAAAGGCATCAACAAACCACTAGAGCGAGAGCAAGGCTTGAAGTGAGAGCAAGTCCGGCAGGACTGCACAAATTCCCTGACATCACGAGACAAGGTAGGCCACCAAAAGGACCGACTAACCAAGTCTCTGGTACCAAAAATTCCAGGATGCCCAGCCAATGCGGAACAATGAATCTCAGACATCACACTCTTTTTCCACTGGTCCGGGACAAACAATTTCCAACAGGGCAGCACTCGGCCTATCCTCCTGACACCCCTCCAGAGCAAGTCTCAAATTGGGCGAGATGGCGGAAAGAACTACACCCTCTTTCAAAATAACAGAAGGATCAGATAACTCAGGAGAGTCCGCAAGGAAACTCCTCGAGAGGGCATCCGCCTTAACATTCTTAGTGCCAGGAAGAAAGGAAACCACAAAATTAAAACGTGTGAAAAACAAGGCCCACCTGGCCTGTCTAGGATTGAGTCGCTTGGCAGATTCCAGATAGACCAGATTCTTATGGTCCGTAAGGACCACCACCTGATGTTTTGGCTCCCACCAGCCAATGTCTCCACTCTTCAAAAGCCCACTTCATGGCCAATAACTCCCGATTACCCACGTCATAATTACGTTCAGTAGGAGAAAATTTTCGAGAGAAAAAGGCACAAGGGTTACTTTTAGAGGTCTCTGGATCTTTTTGGGACAAAACGGCACCTGCCCCAATTTCAGAGGCATCAACCTCCACCTGAAATGGCAGAGAAACATCAGGCTGCCGTAGAACAGGAGCAGAAGTGAATCTCTGCTTAAGTTCCTGAAATGCAGAGACTGCCTCAGGAGGCCAATTCACCACATCAGAACCCTTTCTGGTCAAATCAGTTAATGGTTTAACAATAACCGAGAAATTACCAATACATTTACGATAAAAATTGCAAAACCCAAAAATCTCTGAAGAGCCTTTAATGAAGTAGGTTGGACCCAATCACAGATGGCCTGAACCTTGACCGGGTCCATTTCAATAACAGATGGGGACAAAATGAATCCAGAAATGAGTGTCACGCTGTCTAATGATGTGTATACAATGTCAGTAAACTATTAAACAGGAACAACACTCTATACAACAACTAGTATAGCAACATCAGCATGTAAGTATAGAATAGATTTACCTGACACGATATCTGCTGAACTCAGGGTTAATCTTGAGGACTTGATGAGCTGAAACAGGAAAGAGGTGGACCGGGATCTAACCTGACCCTAAACTGGGGTCCTAACTAATCCCTCACCTTGGAGGTACTGATAATGGTTCAGAGTCCAAGTCTCCAACCTAACCCTGTCTCCTATCAGACCCTGAACCCTGTAATCAGTCCTAAGAAGGATCCTGACTACCATCAAAGGGATATGGGCTGATCTTAGCTAAATACACAGATTAGACATATAAGACAGACAGGATAACACTCGCTTGCATACACACTCAAACACCAAAGGAACATAAATGGTCTGGGAAATAAACTCTAACCAAGTTGAGCTTAGAACAACTAAGGAGCTCACAACTAAAGTCTATACAGATTCATTCCTATCTGTGGTCTGCATGAAGGTTTCACTGGCAACTCCCCAAGCAGACAACCAGGAATTTAAAGGAAACCAATCAACAAATAATCAATTGCAGCCGGGAGAAACTGCACCCAGTCCCAGCACCGAGCACAGACAGAATTAACTCCCTAGCTGCCAAACACAAAGAAACAGCAGCTCAGCTGTGAGAAGTCAAAATGTGCAACCGCGACGATCTTCGTGGCAATGCACACATGACAGTACCCCCCCTTCTACGAGGGCCTCCGGAACCTCAGGGCCAGGCCTGCCCGGGTGAGTTCTGTGGAAGGTCCGAACCAAACGATCTGCGTTAACATCAGACGCAGGGACCCACGTCCTCTCCTCTGGACCATACCCCTTCCAATGCACCAAGTACTGAAGGGACCGGCGATTCAGACGTGAGTCAATGATCTTTGATACTTGAAATTCCAAGTTACCATTGACCAACACAGGAGGAGGAGGTAGAGGTGACGGTATGACTGGTGCCACATACCTTTTAAGTAATGACTTGTGGAACACATTATGAATTTTAAACGTAGGAGGGAGGTCCAGACGAAATGCCACAGGATTAATTATGGAACTGATCCTGTACGGCCCGATGAATCTGGGACCCAGTTTCCAGGAGGGCACTTTAAGTTTTATATTCCTGGTAGACAACCATACCAGATCGTTCACATTCAGATCTGGACCAAAACTCTCCTCCTATCAGCCATACGTTTGTAATGGTTCCCCATCGCACTCAGATTATTCAATACACCTCTCCACACAGAAGCAAGTGACGACGAGAAACGCTCCTCCTCAGGAACCCCAGAAGGGCCCCCCCATTGAAAGTACAAAACTGGGGATGAAACCATATGCCCCAAAAAACGGGACTTACCAGTGGACTCGCTCCGCCTGTTGTTAAGAGCGAACTCTGCCAGAGGCAAGAAAGAAGACCAGTCCTCTTGGTTCTCTGAGACAAAACACCGGAGATATGTCTCTAAGCTCTGATTCAGACGCTCTGTCTGACCATTGGTCTGCGATGAAAAGCCGAGGAAAATAGACAATTGCATCCCCGACGTAAACAAAATGCCCTCCAAAATTTGGACACAAACTGAGACCCCTATCTGACACCACATCAGAAGGCAACCCATGAAGTCTAACAATCTCCCTAATGAACACCTGCGCCAGAGTTTTAGCATTAGGGAGTGCAGGAAGAGCAACGAAATGTGCCATCTTACTGAACCTGTCAACAACCACCAGTATGACAGTATTCCCTGACGACGGGAAGGTCTGTAAAAGAAGTCCATAGATAAATGAGTCCATGGACCTCCGGAAGTTTCAAGGGTAAAAGGGTCCCAGACGGACGGGTATGAGGGGTTTTTGAGCGAGCACACACCCCACATGACGCGACAAAAGTTATAAACATCTTTATTAGCATTAGGCCACCAAAACCGGCGAGAAAGGAGATCTAAAGTAGCCTTACTCCCTGGATGTCCTGCTAGAGCAGAATTATGATGTGCCTCAATAACCTTTTGTCTCAACAGATTGGGACAAACAGTCTCCCTGGAGGTCCTGCAGGGGCGTCCCCCTGAGCCTCTAACACCTCCTCCTCAAGCTCAGAAAATACAGCCGACACTACCACCCCCTCCTGAAGGATAGGACTCGGGTCATCCGTTTTCCCGGCCCCTGGGAAACTGCGAGACAAGGCATCAGCCTTTACATTCTTAGACCCCGGGCGATAAGTGACGACAAAATTAAACCTGGTAAAAAACAACGACCATCGAGCTTGTCTGGAATTCAGACGCTTAGCGGATTCCAAATACAACAGGTTCTTGTGATCAGTAATAACGGTGACCGGGTGGACTGCCCCCTCCAAAAAGTGACGCCATTCTTCAAAAGCTAACTTAATGGCCAAAAGTTCCCTATTGCCGATATCATAATTCCTTTCGGCGGACGACAATTTCTTAGAAAAGAAAGCGCACGGATGCCATTTACCAGGGGACGGACCCTGGGACAATATAGCACCCACCCCTACGTCAGACGCATCCACCTCCACAATGAACGGCTGAGATGCATCTGGTTGGATGAGAACGGGTGCCGAAGCAAAACATTTCTTCAAAGAGGAAAAGGCTTGGCAAGCTTTGTCCGACCATTTAGAAAAATCCGTCCCTTTTCTTGTCATGTCAGTGAGAGGTTTGACGACAGATGAGAAATTACAAAGAAATTTCCGGTAGTAGTTAGCAAACCCCAAAAAACGCTGCAGAGCCTTAAGATCCCCTGGCTGATCCCATTCAAGCACTGCTCTCACCTTTTCAGGGTCCATACGGAAACCGGAGGCTGACACCAAAAAACCCAAAAACTGAAGTTCCTGTACGGCAAATACACACTTCTCCAGTTTGGCGTATAATTTATTGTCTCGCAAAATCTGCAACACCTGTCTCACATGCTCCTGATGAGACACAAGATCTGGCGAGTAAATTAAAATGTCGTCCAAATATACAACCACAAACAGCCCCACAAGGTGACGAAAAATGTCATTAACAAAATGTTGGAATACTGCTGGTGCAGTAGTCAGACCAAAAGGCATGACTAGGTTCTCATAATGTCCCTCCGGCGTGTTAAACGCCGTTTTCCACTCATCCCCCTCTTTTATCCTAATCAGATTATACGCCCCCCTGAGATCCAATTTAGAAAACCATTTGGCGCCAACAATTTGATTGAAGAGATCAGGAATAAGAGGGAGTGGATACGGATCTCGAACAGTAATCCGATTAAGTTCGCGGAAATCCAAGCAAGGGCGTAGGCCTCCATCTTTCTTCTTCACAAAGAAGAACCCCGCGGCTACTGGGGAAGATGAAGGTCTAATATGCCCTTTGGCCAGACTTTCAGAAATATAATCTTTCATAGCCTGCCTCTCAGGACCAGAAAGATTATACAACCTAGCTTTAGGCAACTTAGCATCAGGAAGGAGATTAATAGAGCAGTCATACACGCGATGAGGAGGCAACTCCTGACACCCCTCCTCAGAGAAAACATCCCCAAAATCCTCCAAAAAAGGAGGCAATGTACTAGGCACGACCGCACCGATGACTGTGTTCATGCAGTTGCTTTTGCAAGGCTTATTTCTCTGGACTGCCAATTAATCACAGGGTTATGTTTAACCAACCAAGGAAGTCCCAACACAATGGGAGTAGGTAGACCCTCCAACACATAACAAGATAATTGTTCCCTATGTATTGCCCCTACTCGAAGGTCAATGTTATGAACCTCATGAACAAAGCTACCTTGGCCGAGAGGCCTGGCGTCAATGGAGAATATAGGGATCGGTTTGACCAATACACTCAGATGCATACCTTGAGCCTGAGCAAACTGAGCGTCAACCAGATTAGCCCTGGAACCACTATCAAGAAGAACAGACAATCTCTCCACTCTCGTACCAACTACCACCTCCACTGGTACAAGGAACTGAGAAGAACTGGCGGATGAAATACATACTCCCAGGTTGTCGTCCACCACACAACCTGGGATTAACAGTTTTCCGGCGACTTTTGGCTCAACAAGGCACGGGATGGACATTCTCCAACAAAATGTCCCTCTTTCCCGCAGAAAAAACATCTTCTAGTCCTGCGGCGTACCGCCAATCCCCTCCTACGAAATGATGTCCCTCCCAACTGCATAGGCTCATCCGAGCAGACAAGGGGAACCTCAACATAAGGGACTTTAGTGGTAGGTGGAGAAACAACAGGGAGTGGGGTTACCTCACCCCTCTCCCGAAGCCGTCTATCAGTACGGATAGCTAAGGCCATAGCAGCCTCCAGAGAAGGAGGAGACTCATACTGAGCCAAAACGTATTTTAATTTATCAGAAAGCCCATGACAAAACTGGCTCCTAAGAGCTGGGTCATTCCACTGAGTATCTGTGGCCCATCTACGAAACTCAGAAGCAAATTCCTCTGCCGGACGATCTCCCTGCTGTATCTTACGTAATTTTGTCTCAGCAAGAGAGACCCGATCTGGGTCACCATATACCAATCCCAGGGCAGTAAAAAATTGATCTACAGACAGTAGAGCCGGGGATCCCGGAGGAAGGGAAAATGCCCAGGATTGAGGGTCCCCTTGCAGAAGTGAGATAACAATTCCCACTCTCTGCTCCTCACTCCCTGATGATCGAGGCCGAAGCCAAAAATACAATTTACATGCCTCCCGGAAGGTGAAAAATTTGTCTCGCCCACCAGTGAACCTGTCCGGGAGAGCAACCTTAGGTTCAACTCTGGTTTGCTCCAGGGGAGACAAAACTTTGGACTTAATGTCCGTCAGCTCCATGGATAATCCCTGCAACTGCAGAGCCAGCTGGGCTACTGGATCCATGGTAACTGGAGATAATTTTTTTGGGCCAGTGAAAATGTCACGCTGTCTAATGATGTGTATACAATGTCAGTAAACTATTAATACAGGAACAACACTCTATACAACAACTAGTATAGCAACATCAGCATGTAAGTATAGAATAGATTTACCTGACACGATATCTGCTGAACTCAGGGTTAATCTTGAGGACTTGATGAGCTGAAACAGGAAAGAGGTGGACCGGGATCTAACCTGACCCTAAACTGGGGTCCTAACTAATCCCTCACCTTGGAGGTACTGATAATGGTTCAGAGGTCCAAGTCTCCAACCTAACCCTGTCTCCTATCAGACCCTGAACCCTGTAATCAGTCCTAAGAAGGATCCTGACTACCACCAAAGGGATATGGGCTGATCTTAGCTAAATACACAGATTAGACATATAAGACAGACAGGATAACACTCGCTTGCATACACACTCAAACACCAAAGGAACATAAATGGTCTGGGAAATAAACTCTAACCAAGTTGAGCTTAGAACAACTAAGGAGCTCACAACTAAAGTCTATACAGATTCATTCCTATCTGTGGTCTGCATGAAGGTTTCACTGGCAACTCCCCAAGCAGACAACCAGGAATTTAAAGGAAACCAATCAACAAATAATCAATTGCAGCCGGGAGAAACTGCACCCAGTCCCAGCACCGAGCACAGACAGAATTAACTCCCTAGCTGCCAAACACAAAGAAACAGCAGCTCAGCTGTGAGAAGTCAAAATGTGCAACCGCGACGATCTTCGTGGCAATGCACACATGACAATGAGATCCTCTGTACGCCAAAAAGACACTTTGATCCCTTCACATACAGAGCATTCTCTCTCAAAATCTGGAATACAGTTCGAACATGTTTCACATGAGAGTCCCAGTCATTAGAAAAAAATCAAGATATCATCCAAATAAACAATCAGAAATTTGTCCACAAAATCCCTGAAAATGTCATTCATGAAGGACTGGAAGACGGAAGGAGCATTAGTGAGCCCAAAGGGCATCACTAGGTACTCAAAATGCCCTTCAGGGGTATTGAATGCCGTCTTCCATTCATCCCCGTGCTTAATGCGAATAAGGTTATACGCCCCCCTGAGGTCAAGCTTGGTAAGCCAAGTAGCGTTTTTCACCCTGGAAAACAGGTCAGAAATCAAGGGTAACGGGTATTGATATTTCACAGTAATATTGTTCAAGAGACGATAATCAATACACGGCCTTAATGAACCATCCTTTTTGGCCACAAAGAAAAAACCGGCACCTAAGGTTGAAGAGGATGGTCTGATATGACCCTTCTCCAATGATTCCTTGATATAAGACCGCATAGCGTCATGTTCAGGTACAGACAAGTTAAAAAGGCGACCTTTAGGGAATTTACTACCCGGCACTAATTCAATAGCGCAGTCATAGCTCCTATGGGGAGGCAAGGATGCAGATTTACTTTCGCTAAACACATCAGAAAAATCAATCAAAAAGTCAGGAACATCCTGAGCCTGGGGGAGGCAGAAAAAACAGGAGTGTTGGTATTAACACATTGGCAGCCCCAACTGGTTACAGACACAGATTTCCAATCCAAAACAGGATTATGAGACTGTAACCAAGGGAAACCCAGCACGATAATGTCATGCAGATTATACAGAACCAAAAATTTGCAGCACTCCTGGTGATCAGGTTCAACCCTCATTATCACCTGAGTAGGAAACTGGGGTTTATTCTCAGCCAAAGGGGTAGAATCGATCCCCAGTAGGGGAATAGACTTCTGTAGGGGTATCAAGGGAAACCCACAACGTTTAGAAAAATCATAATCCATCAGGTTAATAGCTGCTCCAGAATCAACGAAAGCCTGAGCAGAAAATGAGGACAGAGAGCATATCAGAGTGACAGTTAATAAAAACTTAGTCTGAACACTACCCAAGACAACTGAGCGTGCAAAACGTCTTCCCCGCTTAGGGCAGACTGAAATAGCATGAGAGGCATCACCACAGTAGAAACATAACCCATTGCGCTTTCGAAACTCATGACGCTGTGCCCCAGACACCACTCTATCACACTGCATGGGTTCAGAAGCTGGTTCACAAGGCAACACCATTCCACGCATACTTCTCCGCTCACGCAAACGTCTGTCAATTTGAATCGCTAATGACATAGAATCATTGAGACCAGAGGGGACAGGGAATCCCACCATAACATCCTTTACATTATCTGACAGACCCTTCCGGAAAAGGGCTGCCAAAGCGTCGTCATTCCATTTGGTCAGGACTGCCCACCTACGGAATCTCTGACAGTATAACTCAGCGTCCTCAAGCCCCTGATTTAATGCCAACAAGGCTTTTTCAGCTTGATCAGTGACATTTGGCTCATCGTACAATAACCTCAAAGCCTGAAAAAATGCATCAACATCACTCAAAACAGGATCCCCAGGTGTCAGGGAAAAAGCCCAATCCTGAGGATCGCCGCGCAGGAGAGAGATGATAATTTGAACCTGCTGCGCTGCGCTCCCTGAGGACTTAGATTTTAAGGCAAAAAACAATCTACAATTATTTCTGAAATTCTGAAACTTAGCTCGATCCCCTAAAAACAAATCTGGCATGGGAATCCTAGGTTCCACAACAGGCAACCTAGCAAGATAGGTAGCAATACTCCGAACCTCAGCGGCAAGCTGATCCACACGGCCAGACAACTGTGCAAACTCCATTGAGAGAAAAGATCCTCCCCAGCACCCAGAGATACAGAGGGAAAAAAAAGCAACAAACAGAAAAATATCTCTGACAACTCTGACAACCTTTTTTCTTTCACAATATTTTTTCCCTTCTGTGAGTACCATACAATTTTCAATTTTTGGGCCGGTGATACTGTTATGTTTCGGTAGCTGAGGAGTGCAGGTAAAAAAGGAAATACACCAGAGCAGTTGGAATCTATGAGATTGCAGTACCCTGACTAACCACCACAACTAGAGGCAGCCGTGGAGCGTTCCTACGTTGGTCCTAGACGCCTCGTCACAGCCTGAGAAACTAACTACACCTAAAGATAGAAATAGGAAAGCTATCTGCCCCAGAGCAGAACCCCAAAGATAATAGAAAGCCCCCAAACAAGTATTGGCGGTTAGACAAGAAGAAATACTGACACAGAAAGAAAATAGTATGAGCAAACGCTGGGGCCCAAACTAACTAAATAGAAAAGGATAGGAAGGGTACTTACTGCAATCCCAGAAAACCCAGAAAAGCACCAACTCTACTAATTTCAAAAACACCTGAGATCACACGACCTCTTCCACCTAAATTAGTTCTCTGGTGTAACAAAATCAAAACAGCAGCCACTGAAAAAACTGGAAAAAGCAAAAGTACAAACATCAGTGGCCGAACCAAACTGAGAGGGCAAAAGCCCCCGGAGGGGACCCCGAAGGCCCCCACAGAAGTGCAGGACAAAATGCAAAAATATAGCACAAAAACAAAAAGAAGAAAATGTCTTATCTGTTAGCAGGAGATGCAGACACGACACAGCAGGCTACAAGGGAAACAGGAATGAAGGATTCAGACCAGAACAATTGATCACCGGCAACCCTGATGGGAAGGTGACTCCCTTATATAAGACCAGTCAGTAACACCTGATTCCCAGTCCTCACAATCTTCACTGGACAGACCAGCACCGCTTGTAACCACCAGAGGAAGCCTCTGCTCAGAACTCATCTCAAACCCATTCACAACACTTGTCCATACCTTTGGATGACTAGACAACTATAACAGCTGCATCCAATTAGTATTTGCTTCTATTTGTCATTCATTTCATTTGGGGGCCTCCTCCCCCCAAAAAAACAAAAAAAAACTGTTGGCTACCTCCTCCTCCGCCTCTTCCACCTATACCACTACATCAATCTTCTCCTCCACTTGGACCTATTCTTTCTGGTTCAAGATTCTTATTTTTTATTTTTACTTTTTTTCTCTGCTTAGCATAGGAACATGACACAGCTGTAGTGAGGGACACAATTTGTGTGTTCAGTTTTACAAAAACACTCTCCATGCGTACTCTGCCCCCGTGTCTGTGATAGCACAGTGCGTAGCCAAAAGTTTTTATAATCTTCAACTGAGTTGATGGGAGTGATGTGTGTGTAAACAAATTTTTCTACACTTAAGGTACTGTCACACTAAGCGAGATCGCTAACGAGATCGCTAAAGAGTCAGCGATTTTATGATGCAGTAGCGATCTCGTTAGCGACGCAGCTGTGTGTGACATGTAGCAGCGATGTGGCCCCTGCTGCGATGTCGTTGATCGCTTATGAACGTTCTGAGCCATTTTTTGGTCGTTGGTGTCCCGCTGGTGAGCCTGAATCGCTGAGTGTGACACCCTTTATGAACGACGTCACCAGCGTCGCAGGTGGGACTAGGTTTTCCCAACGACCGCAGAGGTCATTATACAGATCGCTGATCTCTGATGAGATCTTTGTGTTTGGAAGCTAACTAGCAACCATATAGCGATCGCACCAACGATCTCGCCAGGTCGTGTCGTTGTCGTGATCGCTAGTGCGATCGCTAAGTGTGACAGTGCCTTTAAGCAAGGACTCCTTTCTCCAGGAGGCTGTTTTGTTTGCAAACAATGGGGTGGACAATTGGTCAAAGCATGGTGGAAAGGAGGTGCTCGTCATCAGAGGAAGTGAGCATGCTTTGCTTACGTTTTTTCTATGCCTCCTTTTAGTTATGTATTATTTGTATTTATATGACATTTTTACCAAAACAAGAAAAAATAATTATCCTAGTTGCCTTATTATGTTACTAGACTGTCACATAATTACTCTGTTTTTGGGGATTTGAAAGACACAGTATCACTTCACTGAAACCAATACTTTTTAGTCCACATATCTTATTGTAGAGATGAAAAGATAATGTAACTACTCCTGATTTAGTGTAATATTAGATATATGGGAGGCTTTTTTTTACTTTTCTGCTGATCGTTGAGATTCCCTTCTATAGGACCCAGCCCAACAGAAAGCGTCATGCATCTGGCTGTGCTTTATGCTTTTGGCAAGAATATTGTCCCCATGCAGGCAGGTCTCGGGTGTTTTCCTGTATGACTCTACCTCATGGCCTGAAAGCGTAGCACCACCAAAATGGGATGGGTTCATTTCCTTTGAAGTCATCAAGACTTTTTTAAACTATACTTTTTAAGATGGGTGAAACATTGCTATAGTATTTCATACGCCTTGCCCTTTACTCGCCTAGCTAAGGATATATAAATAACACCCTTCCTGCGTAACTCAGTAACTGATTGTTCTGTGTGCATAGACTGTCAGGCTAAGTTCACACGTTGCGGAATTGCGGCGGAAATTTCCGCGGCAATCCCGCACTTCTCTGCCGCGGGAAATACGCATTTTTATAGGTATGCGTATTCCCGCCAGAAACTAGCGTTTTGCAAGCGTAATTAGCTTGCAGAATGCTAGCGTTTTCCTAGCGATCTGTAGCATCGCTTGGAAAACCGATTGACAGGTTGGTCACACGAGTCACACATAGTGTTTGACTCGTGTGACCAACTTTTTACTATTGATGCCGCCTATGCCGCATCAATAGTAAAAAGATCTAATGTAAAAATAATAAAAAAAATAATAAATCGTGCTATTCTCACCTTCCGGCGGCCCCTGCAGCTTTCCCGCCTCTCAGCGACGCTCCCGGCCAATCCCGCTCCCAAGGATGCACAATGACCCCGATGACGTAGCATCACGCGAGACCGCTATGTCATCTGGGGTGATTCTCGCACTGCAATATTGGGAACAGGATTGGCCGGGAGCGTCGCTGAGAGGCGGGAAAGCTGCGGGGGCCGCCGGAAGGTGAGAATATCATTATTTTTATTTTAATTATTGTTTTACCAGGGATATGGTACCCAGGGCCTGGAGGAGAGTCTTCTTTCCTCCAGACCCTGGGTACCATCCGCACATGAACCGCTTACATTGCGCATGGTGGGCATAGCCACATGCGGAAAGTAAGCGGTTCAATGCATTCCTATGGTGGCGGAATCGCCGCGACTACGCAAAATTAATGAACATGTTGCTTTTTTTTCCGCAAAGCGTTTTTTTCGTGGAAAAAAATGCTGCATGTGCACAAAAATTGTGGAATCCATTTAAATGAATAGAATGCTTAATGCTTGCGTTTTTTAAGCGTTTTTGCCGCGGGAAAAAACGCCAAAAAAACACGAAAATTCCTGATGTGTGCACTTAGCTTCATAGTTCTTTGCAGCATACATGCTGTTTAAAAATAATTTCGCTTGGGAAACAAGTACTTTCTCAATTGTTGAGTGGTCAGCAACCTGTGTACACTGGCCGATTATTGGACAGCAAGTGTTACTAGGATGCTTGCTCACGATAATTGGCCAGTGTAAATGCACCCTTAGTATTTTGCTTCTGGCCTTTATTAACCTAGGGTGACAATTCCTTTATGTGCAAATTATTATCCCTCTGTTGTTCTTTCATTGATTTGTTGTTACAATTTTCTGGGATATTTGGTGGCCAAACTAGTTGCATTATATGAGATACATTGTACATAACATATTCAACAAGGTCCTCTGAAACTTATTGTAAAGGGGATGTATAATCCAAAATGTGGAGCAGTACAGAAGAAGAAGGTGCGATCCAGGAAGAGAGACACTTCACCTGGTAAGAGACAACGAGATCAGAGGGTGCTTCTAGAGGCGGAGTCGAGAGGAGTGACGTCATCGGTGTGACAACCGAAAGGTCAGAGTCTATCGGGCAGGAAGCGCACCAGAAATGACTTGCCAGTGCCATTTTGCTTCCAGCATTACGAGGGAGAACATCTTTCTAGCCGTGCTAAGAATGAGCCGTACCATGTACATGTCCCGAGAGGCCGAGAGCATGGACTGCTCCTCCAATGAGGAGGTAATACTTCTCACTATCCCAGCGGCCGCAGCCATGAATATTCTTCATTAGACCGAGGAAGTCCCCATGGAGGCCGCCATCCACTTGGAGGCCACGCCACATCCGGAGCTGAGCCTCTCCCAACACAAGGTCCAGCCCATTTACTGGAGTCAGATGGACAGAGAGGAGAAGATGCCAGACTTAAGGGTATGCCACACTAAACGAGATCACTAACGAGATCGCTAACGAGATCACTAAAACGTCACTATTTAGCGATCTCGTTTGCGACCTCGTTGTGGTGGCATGTAGCAACGATGTGGCCCCTGCTGTGATGTCGCTGATCGTTCACTAGTGTTCTGGACCGTTTTTTGATCGTTGGCGTCCCGCTGGTGAGCCTATATCGCTGTGTTTGGCACCTTTTGCGAACGACGAGCGACCTCGTTTGTGACGCATATGACTGTTTTTAGCGTCACGGAGTGCATCGCAATATCTGTAAGTTCTCTTTTGCGTCACAGAGAGGATCGCAGAAGTTGCAAAGCAGGCTAGCAGGACGCAGAGAGCAGGAGCGATGCTGGAAATTCCTATGAATCAGAAGCGCTCAGTACATGCTAATGACATCCTAACGACCGCCAAAGTTGTTAAAGAGATCGCTGACCGCTGATGAGTCGTTTATGAGATCTCCTGTTTGGCAGCTACTAGCGACCTAAAAGAGATCACACCAACGATCTCGTTAGCTTGCGTCGTTATTGAGATCGCTAACCAGATCACTAAGTGTGGCAGTACCTTTAGAGTTTGTACCTGCAGATGGAAGGTCGGTGTACTCCCCTTGGACTGTCTGCCTCTCCCCAAGAGGCCGGCAAACAGGACACGGAGGAGGAAGAAGACATTCCCCTGCCTTCTCCCATTCATCTGCCTGTTACTTTTTCCTTGTCTGTTCTAGTGCCTCTGCCTGCTTGTGTCCCTCGGCCACATGCTCAGCCTGAATCGTTTCACTGGTACCAGAGAAAGTGGGACCCTCCGATACCCATGACGCCAGCTTTCTCTAGCTTCCGCTGGCAGTGGGAGCTTCACAATGTGGTGGATGAAAGGATGCAGCCCGACGCTCTGGCACAGGAGTGGTTGGCAGGTCCGAAGTGGGCCCAACTTGAGGACCAGTGCACAGAGGGGAGGAAGCTGGATTCATAAAGGAGCAAGGCACAGGCGATAAAGTTTACGTAAATTGAGCCACGGTCAAAAGAGAGATTCTCCCCTATTGCCTACACAGTCTGTATGTGGTCGAGAAGGTGAACTTTTGCAAAGTCTGGTGTAGGAAAGGGTGGTATGCAGTGGGAGTCATTCACCCTGCTACCGCTAAAGAGGTTGCTTGATGGAAAGAGGAAGCTAACTTTTAGTGGGAGCACAGACATCAGAGGCGACACCCACCCTCACCTGCACAACCCATGTTATGGGCTTCGGAGCTGCCAAGACACTGGCAAAGGTCAGTGCAGGAACCCAGACCTGGGCACCCACACCTATTCGGGCCAAACCAGCCGAGTCCCTCCGCTGAAAATCCCCACGGCCATCCTGAATTTCTCGTTTACCAACCACAACTCCATGAATGTTGTAGTAACCGGGATGGATAGACAAAGGGAAGGAAAAGTAACCTGACTGTCCCTGGGGATGGGATCATTCTCCTTCCCCTACCGCCTGGTTGGCGTCCATACACAAGAAACACCTGCAGAAGAAGATGTGATGATTTTTTTCTTCCTCTTCCGGTATCGTTCGCATGGTGACTATGTTTAGAGACCATGCTTTGAGTCAGTTTCATTGAACTCAGTCAAAGACGAGTGTTCTTCCAGTAGCCAGTTGCTACTCAGGGGCCTGTTGCCCTCTTACCAATGAGAACTTGAACACTCTGGTCAGGTCGTACATCCAGGCAGCTGGCCACTCTAGTCATATGAGGATGTCGTACAAGGGAGAAGGATAAAGGGTTTGAGCTAGGTAGATTTGTAGTTTTAATGATTTTAGTGTGATAAAATGGTCAGGGATGACCATATTTTGCCATGGGGGCATGTACGGGGAAGCTGGGACGATGAAGACATCATGGAAACAAAAGGGGTTGTTAGGAAGTTTTATATGTTAATGTTATTTGTGTGATAAAAGGTAATGCTATTTTTTCTCCCTATGGCCAGTGTTGTATTTTCAGTTCTCTTACATGCTATGCCTAAGGCTGTCCCTGGGAATGCAGTTGCACTACACTAGGGATTAGATAGTTAATAGATATGGGATTAGCCCACAGTGTGGGAGGGGTTAGATGAGGTTTTATATAAAATGTTTTTCCGGGTTATAGTTAGTGAGTGAGTTAGTCAGAGTGTAGGACTCATTAAATGCACATTCTGGGTAGGGTGGAGAGCAAGGCTAAACATAAGACAGTTAGCAGGTTCTAGTGAAAGTGCAGCAGAGAAGAACGGGTCCAGTCAGCAAAAGTTTCCTAGAACAACGAGGGCATATCTCCAGCCACATCTGGACGTCGGGACAGTCTGGGGCCTAAGGTCCAGAAGAGGTATAGAGACACATGCCTCTGTATCCCTGATAAGGAAGATGTCAGCCGTGTCACAGAGTGGGGTGAAGATGGGGGTCACAGGAAAGGACGGGGACAAGGACTCCCGAAACAAAACTAATGGAATATCACTAAAAAGAGTTTTTGTCTTAACCTGCATGCTGCAGTTGTGTGTAATGGAATTGCACAGTAAAGTTGAACCTGTTAACCGAGGTCTACTGTCTTGTGTGTAGCTGGGTCTGGTCCTATTGACAGGGAGGTAACAAGGGCTCCAGAAGCAAAAGTGAGTAAGGAACGTACTCCACCACACTACACACTCCAACCACACTTCAGTTTAGAAGAGGGGCTGCAGGGCATTCAGAACTCAGTTCTTGCCCACAGCAAACACGCCCTGGCCCCCACTTCATTTGCCTAATGTAATGTATGTAGTAATATAAGCAATGTACACTAAAGGATGTGATAGAATAGAATAAGCATTATAAGTATAATAACCTTAGTGTATAAAGATTATTTAAATTGTTAGTATGAAGCTGTAGTCTGCCCAGTCATAGGTAGCTGGCAGACAGGGAGAGTTATGATACAGTTCATGTTTGGGAATAGCCCACAGTGGGAGGGGATAGTGCCAAGGAAGGCAGATTACTTTTGTATAGAGTGAGTGAGAAGTTGGAGAGCAACGAGTGTGCAGTGCTGCCAAAGAGTGACCTACAGTTGGAAGGAGATGTGAACTGACTGAAAAGATAGATTGGCCTTCCACCTTAAAGGAGTCCTTGGAGTGGATAACGTGTCATGAGAAACCCTGAGCTTGATAAACGCCAAAGGTACAGACCTAAAGAGCACTAGACTGTGGTAATAGTGAAGGTCCCGAGCGGTGGATATAGGTTGTCCATAGTGACAGAATGTGGAGCCACTGAGCAGGTGTTGAGAAACTCGCTGAACTGTACTGTGGTGACAAGAGAGCCTGTAATGAAGTAGGACGAAAGAGTGTGCTACACCAGCCCTGGAGTAGACTAAAGTGGAAGGAAACGATATCTGTGAAAAGGCGTCTTGCTGTGAATGAAACGTGATTAAGACTGTGTACTCACTATTCCTTGCACATAACCCTTATTAAGCTCATAAAGTTCCCATGTTTAGTCTCCTTCATTAATCTGTGGAAGTTGTCCTGGCTAGCCAATATCATCGGCTAAAGGCGGCTTGCACACGCACAAGGTCCATACAACATCAATATCAACACCCAGCCAGGACCCACACAATTTTCCTGTAAAGTACTATGGCGTGACAGGACAGTAGCTTGGTCTTGACTACTGCTCTGCAGTACTTTACACTTGCATGCACTGCTATTGAGGTCTAGCCACAGATTTTCAATGATGTTCAGATCAGGAGTCTGTGAAGGCCATTGTAAAACCTTCAGCTTGCACCTTTTGAGGTAGTCTATTGTGGATTTTGACATGTGTTTAGGATCATTACCCATTTGTAGAAGCCATCGTCTTTTCAACTTCAGCTTTTTTACAGATGGTGTTATGTTTACATCAAGAATTTGTTGAAATTTGCTTGAATCCATTCTTTCCTCTTTCTGTGAAATATTTCCAGTGCCATTGGCCTCAACCCCCAAAGCATGATTGATCCACCCTCATGCTTAATGGTTCATGAGATGTTCTTTTCCTAAAATTCTGTGCCCTTTTTTTCTCCACACATACCTTTGATCATTGTAGCCAAATAATTCAATTTTAACCTATTGCTTCAGTGGACTTGTTTCCAAAATGCATCATGCTTGTTTAGATGTTCTTTTGCATTCTTCTGACATTGAATTCTATGGTGAGGGTGCAGGAGAGGTTTTCTTCTCATGACTCTTCCATGAAGGCCATATTGTGCAGGTGTCTCTGAACAGTAGAACAATGTACCACAACTCCACTGTCAGCTAAATCTTTCTGAAAGTATTTTGCAGTCAAGCGAGAGTTCTGATTTGCCTCTCTAGCAATCCTACAAGAAACTCACTGAAATTTTGCTAGGCCTTCCAAACTTTATCGTGACCTCCACTGTTCCTGTTAACTGCCGTTTCTTAATTACATTTTGAGCTGAGGAAAGTGCAACTTGAAAATGCTTCTGCTTTTGTGGGCCTCCAGTATTTTCATTTTAAGAGTGCTAAGCAGCTGCTTAGAAGAACTCATGGC
Organism: Oophaga sylvatica; assembly: GCA_033576555.1. Lineage (NCBI taxonomy): Eukaryota > Metazoa > Chordata > Amphibia > Anura > Dendrobatidae > Oophaga > Oophaga sylvatica. The sequence goes on from JARQOD010000004.1 coordinate 29,270,764, forward strand.
TGCAATCTTTTGGCACAAGCTTAAAGGAGAATTGTTTTTTTATAAACTGTGCAATTTGAATAATCTGGCCTTTCCTAAAGGATGATAGTGAAGAAGCTGCCAATTGTGCAAGTTCTCCCACTTAAAAAGATGAGAGAGGCCTGTAATTGACATCATAGGTAGACCACAACTATGAGAGAGATAAGATGAGAAAAAAAAATCCAGAAAATCACCTTGTCTGATTTGGCAAGATTTATTTTGCAAATTATGGTGGAAAATAAGTATTTGGTCATTAACAAAAGTTCATCTCAATATTTTGTTATATATCGTTTGTTGGTATATCGTGGTATATGTCCCTTATTCCGGTATATATATCTGCCATCCTGGTATATGTCCCCCGTTCTGCTGCTGTTCTTTAATGTATAGAAAAAAAAATAAACAATTATACTCACCAGGGGTGTGCATAAAAGTCATGGGGCCTCATGAGAGAAGTATAATGCACTTCCATAGTCCTCGATACAGTATAATGCACCCCTCATAGTCCTTCATATAGTATAATGTATCCCTCATAGTCCTCCACACAGTATAATGCGACCCTCCATAGTCCTTCATATAGAATAATGCGCCCCCTACAGTCCTGCATATAGTATAATGCATCTATAAGGTTGCTGTTGGACATCTAGTGGTTGGGAGATTAACTTGAAGTAATGCTTTAGTACCTAAAAGGGCTAAGAAGCTGGACTGTAAGCCAGGTGGGCTAACCAGCATTATTGTATGGACTTGTTACTTTTTTGTTTTACCTTGTGCCAGGCAAAGGCTGTATTTATGTTTTTCTGGTGACGTGGTTTATGAGGACTGCAAAAAAACCAGCTGGACTTTAAATAGAAATGGTTCCTGTGTCTATCTCTTTAAAAAGCTGAGTCAGTCAACCTAACTCATATCCCATAGTCCTCCATATAGTATAATGCACCACATAGTCATCCATATAATATAATGCACCCTCCATTGTACTCCATATACAATGAACCGCCCATATTCCTCCACATAGTATAATGCACTTCCATATATAATGAACAGCCCATAATCCTTCATATTAGTATAATACACAGCCCATATCCTTCATATAATATAATGCACAGCCCATAGTCCTTGATATAGTATAATGCACAGCCCATAGTCCTCCATATAGTATACTGTACAGCCCCTAGTCCTCCATATAGTATACTACACAGCTCATAGTCCTCCATATAGTATAATACACTCTCCAATAGTCCTCCATATAGTATAATGCATCCCATAGTCATCCACATAGTGTAATGCACCCTCCATAGTCCTCCATATATAATGCACCTCCATATTCCTCCATAAAGTATAATGCACAGCCATAAATAATGTACAGCCCATAGTCCTCCATATAGTATACTGCACAATCCATAGTCCTCCAAATAATATACTGCACATCCCATAGTCCTCCATCTCCATATAGTATAATGCATCCCTCCATAGTCCTTCATAAAGCATAATGCGCCCTCCATAGTCCTCCATATAGTATAATTCACCCTCCATAGTCCTCCATATATAATGCACAGCCCATAGTCCTCCATATAGTATAACACAGTCTTCATAGTCATCCATTTAGCACAGCCCATAGTCTTCCATTTAGTATAATGCACAGACCATAGTCCTTCATACAGTGTAATGCACCACATAGTTCTCCATATTGTATAATGCACCTTCCATAGTACTCCATATATGTTGCACCCCCATATTCCTCCATGTAGTGTAATGCACTTCCATATATAATGCACAGCCCATAGTCCTCCATATTGTAGCTCCAGCGTCCCTGCACGCTTCCCTCCTTCCCCAGCAGGGAGGCCAACTCACTCACCACCCCTGCCCCTGTCCCACACTTCCTCCTCCTCCTGCTGCTGCCCAGGGTCTGCGCGTGGCTTGCAAGATCCCCGGGCATTGTGGTTAGGGTGTGTGCGCGCTCTCCCTCCTTAAAGGGACAGCGCACGCTGTCCTAAATTGTCCACAGCCAATCGATGGGAGAGCCTTATTAGTTATGGCACCTCCACCTGATGGAAGGTGTCTGAGCATTTTGCTCAATTTATTACTTGCATGCTTCTCAGGTTTCCTGTTCTAGTTTATCTTCCAATACCTGCCCATACATGCCCATGCCTGCCTATGCCCACTTGTATACCAGCTGTACCTGTCCGTGCCTGCCGTGCCCACCTGTATACCAGTCGTACTTGCCTGCTATGCTGTCTATGCAATATAGCATGTTTTGATTTATCTATTTTTCAATATATTTTGTAATTTCCAAGAACCTGGATTTTCTTCACTTTCATTCATATTTGTTTGCATGGATTCCATGTTTCTGCGCGCCTAGAGCCAGGGTAAGCTGTTCTTTTCTATTTACCTATTGTAACTGCCAGTGCCTGCCTGCCTGGCTGTATTCCAGCCATCCCCGTCAGCACCTGCCGCTCCTGTGTTCTTGCCGTTCCTGCCTCTACCAGGTGAACTTTCCCTTCTAGACCATTCCAGCTTCCTGCCCCTTGGGGGTCAGCTGCCGAGTGTCCGAGGTCTGTCATGGTGTACCACGTGGTGTCCATCTGGAGCCAAGTCTTACCCCATCATCATAGGTTCTAGCTAAGAGTCAGGTGTTCACCTTGTTATGCCTCTCCTCGGACCACGGCACGGTGGTTCCACCATCACTCTCGTTACATATATTAGTATAATACACAGCCTATATCTTTCCTATAATATAATGCATAGCCCATAGTTCTTAATATAGTATAATGCACAGCCCATAGTCCTTCATATAATATACTGCACAGCCCATAGTCCTCATTATAGTACAGTATACTGCACAGCCCATACTCCTCCATATAGTATAATGTACCCCATAGTTCTGCTTGTAATATAAGGCACTCTCCATAGTCCTCCATATACAGTCATGGCCAAAAGTTTTGAGAATGACACAAATATTATATTTTCACATGATCTGCTGCCCTCTGGTTTTTATGTGTGTGTTTGACAGATGTTTTTATCACAGACAGAAATATAATTGCAAACATATGAGTAACAAAAGCTTATATTGACAGTAAAGGGTATGCCACACTAAACAATATCGCTAACGAGATCGCTAAAAAACGTCACTATTTAGCGATCCCGTTAGCGATATTGTTCAGTGCGGCAGCTTCCAGCGACGAGCTTCCTGCTGTGATCTCGCTCATCGCTGGAATCGTTCCGGACCCTATTTCATCGCTGGCGCTCCCGCTGGGTAAGTATCTTATCGCTGTGTGGCACCTTTTCTTAGCGATTTAGCGGTACTTTTGTACCGCTAAAGTCGTTAAGAAGATCGCTAACGGCGATAGCGTCGTTAACTATATCGCTAAATGTGGCCGCATTTAGCGATATAGAAACGATCCCGCTAGCGATCTCATTAGTATGCAACGCTAACGAGATCGCTAGCGGGATTGTTAGTGTGGCAGTACCTTTAGAATGAGTTAATGCAGCAAGTCAATATTTGCAGTGTTGACCCTTCTTCTTCAGGACCTCTGCAATTCTCCCTGGCATGCTCTCAATCAACTTCTGGATTAAATCCTGACTGATAGCAGTCCATTCTTGCACAATCAATGCTTTCATTTTGTCAGAATTTTTAGGTTTTTGTTTGTCCACCCGTCTCTTGATGATTGACCACAAGTTCTCAATGGGATTAAGATATGGGGAGTTTCCAGGCCATGGACCCAAAATCTCTATGTTTTGTTCCCTGAGCCATTTAGTTATCACCTTTGCTTTATAGCAAGGTGCTCCATCATGCTGGAAAAGGCATTGTTGATCGCCAAACTGCTCTTGGAGGGTTGGGAGAAGTTGCTCTTGGAGGACATTCTGGTACCATTCTTTATTCATGGCTGTGTTTTTAGGCAAGACTGTGAGAGAGCCGATTCCCTTGGCTGAGAAGCAACCCCACACATGAATGGTTTCAGGATGCTTAACAGTTGGCATGAGACAAGACTGGTGGTAGCGCTCACCTTGTCTTCTCCGAATGAGGCGTTTTCCTGATGTCCCAAACAATCGAAAAGGGGATTCATCAGAGAAAATAACTTTACCCCAGTCCTCAGCAGTCCACTGCCTGTACCTTTTGCAGAATATCAGTCTGTCCATGATGTTTTTTCTGGAGAAAAGTGGCTTCTTTGCTGCCCTCCTTGAGACAAGGCCTTGCTCCAAGAGTCTCCGCCTCACAGTGCGTGCAGATGCACTCACACCTGCCTGCTGCCATTCCTGAGCAAGCTCTGCACTGCTGGTAGCCCGATCCCACAGCTGAAACACTTTTAAGAGACGGTCCTGACGCTTGCTGGTCTTTCTTGGGCGCCCTGGAGCCTTTTTGGCAACAATGGAACTTCTCTCCTTGAAGTTCTTGATGATGCGATAGATTGTTGACTGAGGTGCAATCTTTCTAGCTGCGATACTCTTCCCTGTTAGGCCATTTTTGTGCATTGCAATGATGACTGCACGTGTTTCTTTAGAGATAACCATGGTTAACAGAAGAGAAACAATGATGCCAAGCACCAGCCTCCTTTTAAAGTGTCCAGTGGTGTCATTCTTACTTAATCATGACAGATTGATCTCCAGCCATGTCCTCATCAACACCCACACCTGTGTTAATGGAGCAATCACTGAAAAGAGGTTAGCTGGTCCTTTTAAGGCAGGGCTGCAATGATGTTGAAATGTGTTTTGGGGGATAAAGTTCATTTTCTAGCCAAATATTGACTTTGCAAGTAATTGCTGTTAAGCTGATCACTCTTTATAACATTCTGGAGTATATGCAAACTGCCATTAGAAAAAGTGAAGCAGTAGACTTTGTAAAAATTAATATTTGTGTCATTCTCAAAACTTTTGGCCATGACTGTAGTATACTACACAGTCCATATCCTTCATATAATATAATGTACAGCCCCTAGTCCTCCATATAGTACTCACATTCAGCTGAAGTAGTTGCTGGTGTCAGTGGGCCCCTTACCCGCCAGGCCCAGTTGCGGAGGCAACTGCTGTGACCGCGGTAGTTATACCCCAGTGTGCAAGGTTTGCTTTGGATCGCTGTCATGCTGAAAGGTGAAATTCCTCTTTATCTTATGATTTTTAGCAGATGCTTAAAGGTTTTGTTGCAAAATTGACAAATATTTGGAACTGTTCATAATTCTTTACACCTTGACTAAAGCCCCAGTTGTAGCTGCTGAAAACCAGCTCCAAAGCATTATGTTTTCTCCACCATGCTTCACTGTGGGTATGGTGTTCTTTTTGGGATGGTCATTGTTGGCTTTGTACCAAACATACCTTTTGGAATTATGGCCAAAAAGTTCAACCTTTTTTGACAATAACATATTTTTCCACATACGTTTTCCGGACTTGATGTAGATTTTGGCAAAACATAGCTGGAATTGGATGTTTTTCTTTGTAAGGCTTCTGTCTAGCCACCCTACCGCACAGGCCAAACATATGAGGAATACCAGAGATTGTTGTTACATGTAGTACACAACCAGTACTTGCCAGAAATTCCTGCAGCTTCTTTAATGTTGCTGTAGGCCTCTTGGCAGCCTTTGGGGCCAATTTTCTTGTCTTTTCAACAATTTTTGAGGAACATCCAGTTCTAGGTAATGTCACTGTAGGGCCAAATTTAAGCCAGTTCTTGATGACCGTCTTCATAATGGTCCATGTTATATCTAATCCTTGGAAATTTTCTTTGTACCCTTCTCATGAATGATAGTTTTCAACAATGACATTCATTTTCTGTGTTGTAAGCTGTTCTGTGACTGACATTTGCTGTAAAATGCAATTAAGGAAATGTCAGGAAAATCCAACTGCAGCAACTAAACTTTATATAGAGTTAATCAGAGTCACTTTAAGTGACGACAGCTGTGTTTCCTACTACTATTTAAACTGTTTTACTGTTTTACTTATTACTATTTAACATCAGTTTACATGTGATTGGCAAATTTTGAACTTCGACCACATCCCCAATTGTAACAGGGTGTTCACACTTATTCAACCACAGTATTAAAGTTTTGTTATTTTACCCCTCAAAATTATTTCAGTTTGTTTCTCAATTGATTTGTACCGATCGTGGGTGACATTAAAGTTGGAAAAAGTTCTGAAATGATTCTTCTTGGTATAATTTTTTTACATAACGTAAACCTGTCATTTTAACAGTCATGTGTAGACTTTTTATGGCCACTGTATACATATATATGCCTTCAAAATATAACAAAATATCTATACAGATAGATTTTTAACACACATGCATATATATATTTTATAATGCAGAATATGGAAAGATGAAGTCAGCCTAGAGTTTATCTATCATTAGTGAATAGGCTCAGTGTGTTTGTTTTCATATTCTATGATTTATTTCTTCCTTTTCCTTATCTTTTGGCTATTAATTCTTTATCAATAAACCCAGTCTCCCTGCAGAAGCTTTTAATGACATAATTTTTAATTTGTGGGTTGAATGTGGTTATATCTACCTCTCCATCTTATTATCTGTCTCTACATTTTCTCTTGGGGGGGGAAATTTGTCTGAGGAGAGGATTATCTGATGGTTACTGGACTCCCACTGTTCTTATCACTATCACTACATCATTCCCAATATGGTTTCTGTAACAGAGCCCTGAGAATCTGTCTTGTTAATGGAAACAGTTAACCATTCTGTATAATGAGATCAGGAAATGAAGTCTCTTGTAGGGTAATGAAGTTCATTTTGGAGAACGAGGGGTTAATGGACTATTGTCCATTAGCCCACTTATAGTTCCTTCCTCATCACTCTTCCTGTAGGAGGACGGCTGTGCTCCCTGGGAAAACAAGTAAGTCATAACTTTCTGTCACATTTCCCCTCCCAGAGTTAATTTGCTTTACTATTCTTCCCTACATCATGCATAACCTTTTGTCTGGCCACACTGAAGTGTGTAAATGCCAGCAGCCCTGTGAGAGGCTACAGACTACATGCAATCCAATATGAGATGTTAAAGAGAACCTTGAGGGCCTCCTGTTGAACCTCACTTTTTGAAAATCCTTTTTTTTCTCTTCACTTGTGAGGAACCATGGATGGGATTCTTAAGATCGTCGGCCACATCTATCCTCTTCTACTTATTTGCTCCTATCACAAAATTAATTGCAAGAATTCATCTTCTTTAATGGTGAGATTTCGTGTCAAAGAAGAAGTACCCATTGGCACAATTATTGGACACATATACGATGTACCAGGATGGATAAAAGATTTGAATGAAGAATATCAGATAATGCAGGAGAGTCACTTTTTTCCAGTTCAAGTAGGCTTAAAAAGTGGCTCGTTGACGACTACCGGACGTCTGGATAGAGAACAGCTTTGTCACATTCATGGACATTGCATCTTGTCTTTTAATGTTTTGGCAACCAAGGTCTTGTCCTTAGTGCATGTGGAAATTGAGGTTTTGGATATCAATGACAATGAACCTACATTTCCCAAACCAGAACTGGATATGGAGATTTCAGAGAGTGCTTCTCTGCGGACAAGAATCCCTCTTGAGAAAGCTTGGGACCCCGATAGTGGCAGCAATGCAGTAAAGATGTATACCCTTTCACCCAATGACCACTTCATTTTAAATATTACTTCTGGATCTGATGGTAATAAACATCCTGAACTAGTGGTGGTAAAGGAACTGGATAGAGAGCAGCAATCTTCTTTTAACCTTGTCTTAACTGCTTTGGATGGAGGGCATCCACAAAAATCTGGGACTGTCCAAGTCAGGATTAATATTTTGGACTCTAATGATAACAGCCCGACTTTTGGAGAAAGTTCTGTTATTCTAGAAGTCTTAGAAGATACCTCACCTGGTACACTCCTTATAAATCTTACTGCCACCGACCCAGATCAAGGTCCAAATGGTGAAATTGAGTTCTCATTGAGTAAACACAATTCTCAACATGTCCTCAATATGTTCACCATTGACCCCAAATCAGGTGGAATAGTTCTTAAAAAATCACTTGATCATGAGGAAAGACGTTCTTATGAATTAGACGTGCAGGCAAAGGATTTAGGACCAAATCCTATCCCTACTCACTGTAAAGTGGTCATTAAAGTTTTAGATATTAATGACAATGCACCGGATATCAAAGTTACTTGGGCTTCAAAGGATTCTTCAGAGATCGTGGTATCTGAGGCCATTCCATTAGGTAGTTTTGTAGCTCTGATTATGCTCAATGATCTGGATTCTGGTGAGAATGGATTAGTGAACTGCCATTTAGTTCAAGACCATGAACATTTTCGGTTGCAGAAATCTAATGGTAACAGTTACATTCTAATAACCAATGCCATACTGGACAGAGAGAAGTGGGATGAGTACGAATTGACCATCCAAGCTAAAGATCAAGGTGAGCCTTCATTTTCTGCTATGAAATCCTTAAAAATTCGGGTTAGTGATGCAAATGACAATCCTCCTATTTTTGAGAGGTCAAGCTATGATGTCTTCCTAGATGAAAACGGTGGCCCTCTCAATCATCTCCTAACCTTAAATGCTTATGATGTTGATCAAGGAAATAATGCTGAAGTCACATACAGCATTATTGACTCGGTTATCTATGGAATACCATTATCTACATTAGTTTCCATACACTCCAGAACAGGGGAAATTATAATGCTTAAGTCCATAGATTTTGAGGAAATTAAGGAAATTAAGTTCTTAGTCCAAGCAGAAGATAATGGAGACCCAAGACTAAGCAGTAACACTTCTGTTAAAGTATTGGTAAAGGACAAAAATGATAATAGTCCATTGATCGTTCAACCAAAACTTAAGAAAGGTCAGGCCAGCATTACCGTCCTTGTTAATGCTGATACAGGGTATTTTCTTTCTGCCATGGAAGTTACCAATACTGAAGCTTTTGGATATACATCAGATGAAATATTATCAGAGACTGCAAAACTTAATATACACCCATTATATCAAGTGGTGGCTACTGATGCAGACTCAGAGGAAAATGCTAAACTTCTCTACCGACTGGCAGGTAACCACCAAGCCTTGTTTATTATGGATGAACATCTTGGACATATATATCTAAATGCAAGCAATGCTAGTAACCTTATTGGAAATACATTTGACTTAGAAGTCACAGTCAGAGATTGTGGAACGCCTCAGCAGGAGACAAAAGCTCTTCTTCATGTTATGTTTAGCAGCCACTTGGACCATCTGAAAAATTCAGCAAGTGAATCCAATGGAAAACTAAGCTTATCAATGGTGATTGTTATTTGTCTGGCTGTCCTTTTGGCAATATGTCTTCTGATTTTAGCTCTTGTAATGTCCTTTTGTCGGGTGGACAGGAAGGACAACAGAGCTTACAATTGTAGGGAAGAAGAATCAGCTTATAGAAAGCAACCGAGGAGACCCCAAAGGCAAATCCAAAAGACAGATATCCATGTGGTTCCTGTACTCAGAGGTAGGCAACAATCCCAACCTGTCACACCAATAGAAGAAGCCAAGCAATTTCCTGGCTCAGATGAATGTGAAAAAATGCTAGAAGATGAATCCCTCCATACTCCTTTTCATCTAACACCAACTCTTTACCGTACGCTAAGAAATCAGCATAACCCTGATACACTTAAAGAAGATACTCCAGACTTAGAACACTCTTTCTCTTTGCCCCCCTCTGTATGCCGAACTTTACAGTACCAAAGACAGAGAAGTTACTCAAGAGAGAACCTCCAAGACACACACGCAACCCTTCCTGCAAGCAACAAAACGTTAAAAAATCCAGGAAGTCCCCAAATTAGAGCATATGATGATGACTATCCATCAGAACCCATCATCTTCAATGGAGGGGACTTTTCACCAGCCACATCTCCAACTCTGAGACGTCAAAAGAACGTAGAGCAATCTTCTAAGGAACAAATAATCAGAAGCCTGGTACGTTTGTCTATGGTGGCACTGGCGGAGAAAGAAGCGGTGGAACTCACAATGCAATCCCCACATGTACAGGTAAGACCAAGTTCTTGTTATATTTAGCAGCATTCATATTGTATTTAGTTTATGCTGATTTTTTTATCCTCTAGTTGTCATAAATTAAAAGGGTTTCCTACTCAGGGCAACCCTTTTTTTTTATTTGTGTCTTAGAACCCCCCAGGGATTAATAGCGATCACTGGGCAACCAGTACCTGGTCATACATAGACAGCTGGGTCTGCCATCCTAGCTGAGGGGAATCTGAAGCAGGGGGTCTCTCTCTATGATATCCATATGTCCTAAAATTCCTTTAAGGTTGTACTACTTCCAATAGATTTTCATATAACATTCTCGATGCATAACTTATCATTTCACTTTCGCTGTCCAATCTAAATTATGACATTATGACAAAGGGTGACTAATGCAAACCCAAAATTAACCAAGGAAGGAAGCAGAATGATCAGATATATGACGTGAAATATGAATGGATATTAAGACATTTTCCCTGTTAACGCATCACAAGACATTTCTATTTGCAGCTGTGAATTCAAGATGTCAGTATAGAAACCACAAGGACATTATTTTCCCAAAGTCCAAGCTGGTCTATACTGATAAGAAACATCACAATTTGTGAGATCAGCTGACCCCGAATCATGGGGGGTATAACAATGGTCTGACATCATTGTGGCTGCCTTCTTCCTGAAACCACTCCAGGGACTTATTCAATTGAATGCAATACCTCAAACTGACTGATTACAAAGGGGGCGCTGGTTTTAGGAAGTACGGATCCCCTTATATCAGTATTTGTAAGCCTAGACCAGGAGTGGAACAATCGGAGGAAAAGTATAATAGAAACAGGTCACCACTTCTGGATTTACCACACTCTCCTGGTTTTGGCTTACAAATACTGATGTGAAATACTGACCAAATACTGAATGTGGCCTCACTGGAGAGGTTGCCACGTAAGTCAACATTCTGCAGTTATTTCTAACTTTTACTACTTGCCGGTGACCAAGACACGCTATTGACTAGTCGTTCAGGCGGGTCTCCCCACCCGCTGACAGTGATAGGTCTCTCCCTTCGTGCGCGTATAGGCAAAGGCTGGTCAGTCACTGTCAGTGTGTGGGGAGAAGACCCCGGGACCTCCATATGTAATAGTACATTGAAAAAAAAAATCCTGGCCACATCTTTAACGAGATTGTCTAGAAAAAACATAACTGCTTTCTTTCAGCCACTCCTACCCTCAAGTGGTGTGCGGTACTGAAACTCAGCTTTATTACCTCCAAAGAAGCCGGGCTGCAATACCGGACAAACACATGGACAACTCCTTACATTTGGCAATTTTTTGCTGGGGTAAGGAGAGCTGACGTTCATAGTAAAATGACTGTCTCTAGTGAGACAACTCTAAATCTTGTGATAGTTTCATTTGTGCCATGAAAGAGTTAACCAAAAACTACCAGTGCCTGTACATTCTTGAATAAGTATAGTACTTGCCTGACTTTTGAGCTGCTGCAGAACAATTACAAGGAAGTCTTGACAATGAAATTTGTGCTGTGAAAGAGTAGCTTAAATGTTAATGTGTGGGTGAACATATATATACAGTATATATATATATATATATATATATATATATATACAGTGGGGAAAATAAGTATTTGATACACTGCCGATTTTGCACGTTTTCCCACCTACAAAGAATGGAGAGGTCTGTAATTTTTATCGTAGGTACACTTCACCTGTGAGAGAGAGTATCTAAAGATAAAAACCAGAAAATCATATTGTATGATTTTTAAATAATTAAATTATGTTTTATTGCATGAAATAAGTATTTGATCACCTACCAACCAGTAAGAATTCTGGCTCTCACAGTCCTGTTAGTTTTTCTTTAAGAAGCCTCCTACTCTGCACTCTACCTGTATTAATTGCACCTGTTAACTGTGTAAAAGACACCTGTCCACACAATCACACTCCAACCTCTCCACCATGGCCAAGACCAAAGAGCTGTCTAAAGACACCAGGGACAAAATTGTAGACCTGCACAAGGCTGGGATGGGCTACAGGACAATAGGCAATTAGCTAGGTGAGAGGGCAACAACTGTTGGCACAATTATTAGAAAATGGAAGAAACACAAGATGACTGTCAATTTTTCTCGGTCTGGGGCTCAATGCAAGGTCTCGCCTCGTGGGGTATGGATGATTCAGAGAAAAGTCAGGAATCAGCCCCGAACTAGACAGGAGGACCTGCTCCATGAACTGAAGAAAGCTGGGACCACAGTCTCAAACATTGCAGTTAGTAGGACACTACGCCGTCATGGATTAAAATCCAGCAGGGCACGCAAAGTCTCAAGCTAGCACATGTCCAGGCCTGTTTGAAGTTCATCAATGACAATTTGGATGATCCAGAGGAGGCATGGGAGAAGGTTTTATGGTCAGATGAGACCGAAATAGAACATTTTGGTATCAACTTCACTCACTGTGTTTGGAGGAAGAAGAAGGATGAGTACAATCCCAAGAACACCAGAAGAATGTTGGGGGAAACATCATATTTTGGGGGTGCTTTTCAGCAAAAGGAACATGACAAGTGCACCGTATTGAAGGGATGATGGATGGGGTCATGTATTGCAAGATTTTGGCCAATAACCTCCTTCTGTCAGTAAGAGCATTGAAGACGGGTCGTGGCTGGGTTTTCCAGCATGACAGTGACCCGAAACACACAGCCAGGGCAACTGAGAAATGACACCCATAAGAAGCATTTCAGGGTCCTGGAGAGGCCTAGTCAGTCTCCAGACCTGAAACCAATAAAACATTTTTGGAGGGAGCTGAAACTCAATATTGCCCAGCGACAGCCCCGAAACCTGAAAGATCTGGAGAAGATCTGAATGGAGGAGTGGACCACATTCCCTGCTGCAATGTGTGCAAACTTGGTCAAGAACTACAGGAAACGTCAGACTTCTGTTGTTCCACTGATTGGCCCCAGTCCTTTTGTCTCCACTTTTTCACACACTGAGGTCAATTTCGACACATGGTAACGTTTTTTTAATATTAGGCAGTGTAGGACTGTCCCGATCAGAGTTACCTTGTCGTGGTGGGATGGCTTTTATGCTATTTTTGATCAAAAACAGTATTACTAAAAACTCTGTGTTATTTAAATGCACTTTTTGCTTTTTATTTACTTAGTTACAGCAGGGTTTTTGCTCATTTTTTCTCTTGTAGGTTTTATATGTTTTATGGCCAATGTGAACATGCGTTTATATGTTCTGCATATGTACCAATGCAAGTCAAGCTCAATTTTTGTGTTTTTTCTCTGTAATTGCAAACAATGGTTTCTGTGCCAAATGTTAAGTTCTGTTTTTCTATTGTATCAAATTCTTATTTCATGCTATAAAATGCAAATGAAAAATCATACAATGTGATTTTCTGGATTATTTTTAGATTCTGTCTCTCACAATTGAAGTGCACCTGCAATAAAAATTACAGACTTCTCCATTCTTTGTAGGTGGGAAAACTTGTGAAATCGGCAGTGTTCAAATACTTATTTGCCCCACTGTATGTATATTTACTAACAGATGTAATGTAGTGTATATACAATGTGTAAATATATTGTACTGATCCTGAGATTCAGCCTGAATTATACTTCAGAGCTGCATTCATAATACTGTCAGTTCAGATACTAAATCTTACCTAGTTACAGTAAAGGGGCAAATGTTGTGAACGTTTTGGAGACGACTTCGGAGCTGAAGCTCCCTCTGGTGGTTGCTGAGGGTATTAAACCAATGTTGAATACCAAGAGCCCTACACCTGCAAATAACGAGTGGTTGTCAGGTGGTACTGACTGACCTGATATAAGTGAGCTGAACTCCCATGATCCTCGCCCGTGATCAATTGTGCTTCCTGGTCTAGGTTGGAATTCAGATTTCTTTCCTGCTGTCTCCTGCTTGCTTTCAGATAAGTCTCTTTCAGTTTTTTTTTACTGTGGTTTGAATTCCTTGCTTTTTGCTGCATTACTTTTTGTATTCAGCCGGGTACCCTTTGGGGGGCTTTGGCTGGTCTCCGTTAGTTTTTTGTATTTGTTCATTTGCTCAGTTCTTGTGATATTTTACTGCTGGGTTGCTACGTGCCCACACCAGAGATCTGATATAGGTGGTCGAGACCGTGTGGTCTCAGTGTTTTTGTATTCAGAAGTGTTGGAGTTTTTCCTAGGGTTTTTCTTGGTTGCAGACAGTATTCTCTCCTGTACTATCCTATCTAGACAGTTTTGGGCCCCAGCGTTTGCTCAATCTATTTTCTGTCTGTGTTCGTATTTTCATCTTGTCTAACCGTCATTATATGTTTGGCGGCTTCCTACTCTTTTGGGGTCTACTCTGGGGCAGTCAACTTTCCTCTTTCCATTTTCAGGGATAGCTATCTCTCCGGCTGTGCCGAGGCGTCTAGGACCACCGTAGGTATGCTCCACGGCTGCTTTTAGTTGTGCGGTTAGTTTAAGGGTCTGCAACCTATTAGTTTCCAACCTCTCTGGTGTCAGGCTGCCTATGCGGTTTTTTGCTCCTGCCTCCTCAGCTACCAATACATAACAGGCAAAGTAATAGTGAACGAGCTATATTTTTTCACATGTAAACAATCTGCAGATCACCTGTTGAATGGGCAAAATACCTGTCCACTGTGCCTGCAGCACAAAAGATCATTGTTCTCGGCGGTAAACAGGACTCGCACTGCGGAGATCTATGGCAGCCTATCCGCACTAAACGATATGTACAAACTAAAAGATCATTTCACCCTACGAACAAGTGATTTGCTTGCTTGTCAAGTGATCGGCAACCTGTTTAGACTGCACGACCATCGTTACACACACATACCAAATGAGCATGTTTGCCAGACTACGACATGGTGGGTTAGGGAATTAACCATAATTAAGATATTGCCTATCTGAGAGTGTTGGATTATGGATTAATGTGCAAATGAGTCATGTGGTGGTCAAATCTGCGTTGCCATTTCTGGTTTTCCGTTCCATCCTAGAAGTGCAGCCCCGTCACTCCATGGACACCAATGGCCCCCATTGAACTACATAATTGTGTTTGTTGCGTTCCGTCATGGTGTCAGTCATTTTGATGGAAAGGATAGGTGCTACATGCTATTATTCCCACCAACATTTAACGGAGCTTAGTATGTGGTTATCGTCTACAACATGTCAATAACCATTGAGTTTTCATTGGCTAATGACTTACAGGAACATCTGGTCAAAGAATTGTATGAGTTGGCGCTTGTCCACATCCTGCCCCACATTGCCTCCATCCAGGTGCTGCAACGACTTCTGAATTCCACCCAAATAAAACATTTTCCATGTGATATTTCTGCTGACTTAACATCATGCTACGTGAACGCAGCTGTAGGATTTATAGATGGAATAATGGGTTGTATTTATCAATTTACTTATTTCACTCGCTTATTTAGCACCATCATATTCCTCATCACTTTACAGACATTATCGCCACTATCACCATTGAGGCTTACAATTCAAATTCCCTATCATTATGTGTTTGGAGTTTGGGAGTAAACTGGTGTATCCAAAAGAACCCAACGCAAACTCCTTGAGGATGTTGTTTTTGGGTCTGATTGATCTCTGGACCCAGCACGGACTTCAAGGCTACAGTGATAATTACTGAGCCACCGTGCTGCTTCCTTGTTGTGGTAGTTTCCTTTCTGCAAGCACGGTCACTTGGGCATTGAGGTGAGATGAGCATCTCCAGCTATCAAAATACAAAATTAAAAAGGTTGCCTTAGGTCACAAGTCTGCAGTCACTCTATGTGACTGCAGATTTGTGAATCCTCACATTGTGCACACTACTCACTGGGAGTCGGCATCGGAAGCAGCAGGCGCGTGACTGTAAGTATGTGATTTACATACATGTGGTCACATTCTGACTAGATGGGCAAGTGTATTGAGCAAGTCTGGATACGTCTAGTTGGAATGTGGCCAGAAGTATGCAAATCATATTTTTGCGGTCACATGACTGGCCGCTCCCGGCACCAGCATCGGAGAATCCTCACAGTGTGCCGTGAGCACGATGTGAGTATTTACAAGTCTGCAGTCACTCTATGTAGCCTAAGGCAGGATATTGCCTTAAATTAACCTGTATGGTAAATGGATCGGGTCCTGGAAATCCTTTTGCACCTTCTCTACCATGGACTCAAAGTGCAGCTAGGACATTTTTTCTGTTATGAAAAACGCTTATTCCCCATCATACACTTGGGTTAATTTTTACAGGAGGCTGATCAAAAACTAATATTTATTTACAATTAGTTAATAATCATACAGCATAAAATATATTATTTTAGGACATTCTGTAGGAGCGGCTTGATTTTCACATTCCTGTATTTTCAGAAGGGACTCTTGAAAATAGGCTTATGTATGGGTGCCCCATAGTTGGGACCTTTAAACTCTACTGTAATCTGTAAAACCCAGTAGCAACTTGCTGTGAAATATCAGCAAATTGGGAAATGAGGAATTATATAGTACTTGTTGATAACCATGAACAGTCTGTGTATAATAGATGGAGGCCCTAGGTCCTTGAAAAAAAGAAGCTCTTTGGAACTGCTCTGTTCTCTGGCTGCTTTGCTTGGGCGGCCTGAATGGGGGAACATATTTAAAATGTCGTCATAGTATATTAGAGATGTATTCTTCTAATTAGCCAAATTTAGGAATGATTACACTATGTAACACAATTTTTGTTCCTGGCTTCCAAGTGTAATATATCAACTGCTTATGTTTAAAGACTATGTAAAAACTACTACATTCAGCACAAACTTTGATTTTATGACCACAGGCCAGAAAATTTTGTATTTATTGTGTCAAAAAAAAGGAAATTATTATATTTTCGTTCATGCGGTCTAATAAAAAACAACACTTGCATGGTAAATAGATAAAGACAATCAACACTCACTCAAAAAGGTTCAGAAATGAGTAGTTTTTCTAGATTTGTGAGTGTACAGCAAATCGCTTAATCGAAGAAGCCCCAAATGTAGTCCCCCATCATGTTTTCGTTATACTGTCCTTGGTAATGACGTTCAAAGTCCAATATATCTTGATGAAAGCGCTCGCCTTGCTCCTCTGAGTAAGCGTCCATGTTCTCCTTGAACTTGTCAAGATGAGCGTCAAGGATATGGACTTTGAGAGACATTCTGCATCCCATTATGGCGTAATTCTTTATGAGAGTCTGAACCAACTGCACATAGTTTTTAGCCTAGTGATTACCTAGGAAGCCATGAACCACTGCAACGAAACTATTCCAAGCTGTTTTCTCTGTCCTGTTCAGCAGCCTGGCGAACTCGTCACATTCTATGATCTTCTTGATCTGTGGTCCGAAGAAGATACCAGCCTTGACCTTTGCCTCGAACAGCTTTGGAAAGAGATCTTGGAGGTACTTGAAAGCAGCTGACTCCTTGTCAGAAGCCGTGACAAATTGCTTGATGAGGCCTAACTTGATATGCAGTGGTGGCATCAGCACCTTCAGAGGTTTTTCCATCAATATGGCCATGTGAGGGCTTACTTTTTGTGGAACGAGTTGTAATTTTGAAAGACTCAATTGGTTTTAGCATGTCTTGTACTCGAAAACAGGAAAAAAATTTCAGGTGCAGTGAAATTTCAAAAAAAGTGCAATCCTACACTTGTTTTTTGTTTGGCTTTTTTGCTAAGTTCACTAAATGCTAAAACTGACCTGCCATTATGATTCTCCAGGTCATTATAAGTTCATAGACACCAAACATGTCTAGGTTCTCCTTTATCTAAGTTTGCTAAAAAAAAATTGCGTGATCTCCGGTTGAGTGAGGGCTTATTTTTTGCGTTACCGAGCTGACGTTTTTAATGACACCACTTTTATGCAGATACGTTCTTTTGATCGCCCGTTATTGCATTTTAATGCAATGTCGCAGCGACCAAAAAAAGGTAATACTGGCGTTTTGACTTTTTTTGTCGCTACGCCGTTTAGCGATCAGGTTAATCCTTTTTTTTATTGATAGATCAGCCGATTCTGAACACGGTGATATCAAATATGTGTATGTTTGATTTTTTTTTATTGTTTTATTTTGAATGGGGCGAAAATGGGGTGATTTGAACTTTTTTTTTAAAACATTTGTTTTTACTTTTAGTATGCTTCAATCGTCCCCATGGGAGTCTAGAAGATGCCATAGCTCGATCGCCTCTGCTACATAGAGGTGATGCTCAGATCACCTTTATGTAGCAGAATTACTGCATTGCTATGAGCGCAGACCACAGGGTTGTGCTCATAGCAATCCGGCATAACAGCCTTAGAGGTCTCAAGGAGACCTCTGATTGTTATGCCGATGCACCGATGACCCCCGATCACATGACGGGGGTCAGCGGTGTGCATATTCGCGATTCCACTCATGCCTATTGCGGGCATATGTCAGCTGTTCAAAACAGCTGACATGTCCCGGCTTTGATGCGGGCTCACTGCCGGAGCCCTCATCAAATCGGGGGGATACTGGCCACGGACGTACTATTCCGTCCGCGGGCAGTAAGGGGTTAAACTGTACTCGATCTAAATCATTGAGATTCTACAAAATAAAGCACTGCCATGTAAACGAGCAGCAATTATTCACCTTACCTTCAAGAGTTTTCTTGCAATATTCGCATGTGCAATATTCGCATGTGAAATGAGGCACTTGTATGACTACTATTGAACAGTCTGAGAACGTTCTAGAAAGTTCTAAAAGTTTCTAGACACTTCCAGATAATTCTGGAAAATTGTAGAAACTTCTGCACAATTCTAGCAGTTAAACAATATTCTAGAAGACTACTCCGTATTGAATAAGAATCGAGAATTTTCCCGAAAACAGACAAATTTCAAAATTTCATTGTCCTGATCACAAAAGCAAAGTTTTTGTGGAACAACAACTATTTTCTATTTGTTTTAGGCATAACGGGTTAGGAAAACACACTTTGGACCCAGGAACAAAAAATAAATAAAAATTTGTTACATAGTGTTATGCCTGTCAATATAAGAATCTATACTGATCTATACTGTGTAGTATATGTTTTTTTATGTTTGAAGTGAAGATTTGTCAAAATGTTTCCAATGCTCCTGCCAAGAATGGAAGCAGATATTATATTTAGGGCCCCTATGGACTCTTTAGAATGATTTCTGCAGTTAACTAAAAAAACATGGAATTAATGACATTAAAGCGACCCCCACTCTGGCACTGAAAAGCAGCGATACATGTCAGAAGTATGGCCACCTTAAATGATGCCCTCCGGTACCTCCTGCTGCTCCTCTGATCAGATGGGTGTTCCTTTCATCCTGATTCCAGTATGGCCACCGCAGTAACATGAGTAGTGCAGTGGTAAATTTGAACCACACTTTCTTTACAGTGTTTTATAGGAAAGTCAGGGGAGATGTAGTTTAGACTTACTACTGTAAGTGCCAGGACAGTATGGTGGTCATATTGGATGTAGGAGGCAAAGAATGATGATTTGAGTGGAGGAGGCAGCGGGAGACATATAGAGGGCACCAAGTATGGTGACTTGATATGAGAAATGTAGCCACCCTACATTTAAGCATTGTATTAAGCCATTACTAAATTGTAATAATAGTTTGCCTGGGTTCAAAATTAGGCTTCTGTGACTTCATTACAACAGGCCATGAGTCTCTTTAAAGCGCCTCACCATCCTTCTAATGTGACTATACATATCTCACAGAGATAAGTAAATTGATTCGCAGGACCTTGGTCCAGCTGCCAGGTCAGTATTCTGTGGCTTCTGGACAGGAGCCCTGGAAATCATCTCCTACCTAACCTATCCACTTTTGACCAGTTGGCCTGGTGCGAGGTTATCATTGTGGCGTGATGCACACATGACGTCGCTAATCAAAAGAGGAACCTTGGATGTTATGATCTGCTACAAGTACTAAGGAAAGACGGGAACTCTGTCCCTACAATAGAACTGAGCTGGATCCCTACGATGTAACGGGGAACCTGATCCTGCGACCAGACCCGCTAAAGTCCTCAGCTAGTCTGATCGAAGACCTATAGTTGCGAGGGAGGAATCCCTACAAGATCTAGGGACTGGGTGAAAAGGTGGACACCTCCTAACAGAAAGTGTAGCAGGGAAAATAAAACAGAAAACAAATTACTAAGAGATCCTAAGATCAAGCAAAACTGACAGAGTAAGGCACCTAAGCACCCGGCTAGCTTAAGAGTAGGTAATACAATGAAGTCCAGCAAAGCCAGAAGGGCGGAGCCAGACTAAATAGGGTAAAAAGGTCATGTGACCAGCAAACTGAAACAAAACCTAACAAGAGGGTTGTAACAGTACCCTCCCTTCTAAGAGGATCCTCCGGATCCCCTATGACTTAGGCTTATCCGGAAACCTCTTGTGAAACGCTCTGACAAGTCTAGATGCAGAAACATCATCCGCCCTCACCCATGAGTTATCCTCGGGTCCATAACCCTTCCAAGCGACGAGGTACTGCAAACCCCCTCTATACCGTCTAGAATTTAGGATGCGGGAAATCTCATATTGCCCGTCCTCCACCACCAGGGGAACAGTGGCCGACACGTCTCCCTCTGAGACCTCAACTTTTTTCAAGAGAGAAACATGAAACACCAGATTAATCTTCCAGGAGGTAGGAAGCTCCAACTTAACAGCAGATTGGTTAATAACCTGAAGCACCTTAAAGGGCCTTACAAACTTGGGACCCAATTTCTTAGACGGAATCCTCAAGCGCAGATTCTTAGAGGACAACCAAACCATGTCACCAATAGCAAACAAAACCTCTTGTCGTTTTCTATCAAAATACACTTTGGATCTTTTGTTAGCCTCCTGAAGATTACCACGCACATCAGTCCAAACTCTCTCCAAAACACCAGAAAAATTCTCCTCTTCAGGTACAGCCGATCCCAACTTGGAAAATGACCCAAATGACGGATGTCTCCCAGTACAACAAAAAAAGGCGAACAACCAGCAGAAGCGGATGTATGGTTGTTAAGAGCAAACTCAGCAAGTGGCAGAAACTCAGACCACCCCTCTTGATTATCAGTCACAAAACAACGCAAGAACTGCTCAACACCCTGGTTTTTCCTTTCTGTCTGGCCATTAGACTCAGGATGATATCGGATGAAAACGACAAATGAACTCCCAACCTGTCACAAAAGGCGCGCCAAAAATGAGCACGAACTGAGGTCCCCTATCAGAAACAATGTCAGTAGGAACGCATGTAGTCTGACAATTTCCTTGACAAAGGCCTTAGCGAGAGTCTTAGCGCAGGGCAGTTTGATGAAAGGAACCAAGTGACACATCTTGCTAAAACGGTCCACTACCACCCAGATGACAGTGAAACCTCAGAGGGGGGAAGGTCAGTAATAAAGTCCATAGCAAATGTGTCCAAGGAGCACTAGGAACCTCCAGAGGGCAAAGCAACCCGCAGCAGGAGTATGAGAAGACTTAGATCTAGCACACCATGCATTGACGCACCCACTTAATGACTTCCTTCTGCCATCCAGGCCACCAAAAGCTGCGACCCACAAGTCTCTTGGTCTCAGAGATTCCAGGATGACCTGCCAACGAGAGTCATGACATTCAGCAAACAAATCTCTCCTCGGGTACCAGGCACAAACAACCTCCCATGCGGTGTGTTAGATGGGGCATTCTCCTGTGCTTTAAGAATCTCATCTTCAACACAGAGTCCAAAACAGCAATAACAACCCCCTCTTGCAAAATGTTTTCCTCCTCCTCAGTACCCACCATAGGAGAAAAGCTGCGAGACAAAGCATCAGCTTTAACATTTTTAGTACCTGGGATGTAAGTAACGGTAAAATTAAACCGCGAGAGAAAAACAGTGCCCACCTAGCCTGACGGGCATTCAAGCGTTTGGCAGCATCAAGGTAGATCAGATTTTTATGATTGGTGAATACTTGAACGGGAAATTCCGCTCCCTCCAAAAAATGACGCCAGTGTTCAAATGCGAGTTTAATTGCCAACAATTCCCGATTACCGATATCATAATTTAGTTCAGACTCAGAAAATTTCTTTGAAAAAAAAGCACAAGGATGTACTCCATCCGTCTTTTCCTGAGACAACACCGCGCGACCCCGACAGAAGAAGCATCAACCTAAACCCAAAAATGGTTTAGTCACATCAGGCTGCGTAAGGATGGGAGCAGAGCTGAACCTCTCCTTTAGCAACACAAAAGCCTCAATGGCCTCAGTAGTCCACTGAACCGCATCAGCACCTTTCCTGGTGAGATCAGTCAGAGGTTTGGCAATCACAGAAAATTTTTTAATGAATTTTCTATAATAATTGGCGAACCCCAAAAACCTCTGTATTGATTTCACACCAATAGGTCTAGGCCAATCCTGCACAGCTTGCACTTTCACCGGGTCCATCTCAAAACCTTCACTGGAGACAATGTAGCCCAAAAAACTAAGTCTCTGTACAGCGAACTCACATTTTTCTAGCTTGGCAAAAAGTGAATTATCACTCAATAACTGTAATACTTCACGCACACTCCTCCAATGAGACTCCAAATCCGGTGAATAAATCAAAATGTCATCCAAATACACAACCACACTTCTGCCAATCAAAGGTCTAAGGATGTCATTAATAAGATTCTGAAAAAATGCCGGAGCACTGGAAAGCCAAAAGGCATGACCAGATTCTCAAAATGACCCAGTGGAGTGTTAAATGCAGGCTTCCATTCATCCCCTCCTTCATGCGCAACAAATTGTATGCCCCTCGAAGATCAATTTTCGAGAACACTTGGCCCCACTAACTGATTAAACAAATCAGGAATCAATGGCAGTGGGTAAGGATTGCGTACAGTAATCTTATTAATCTCACGAAAGTCTAGCCAAGGCCGTAAACCGCCGTCCTTTTTTTTTAACAAAAAAAAATCCAACCGCCACAGGAGACTTAGAAGGTCTAATGTGACCGGCGGCCAAGCTTGTCTGTATGTATTCCTCCAAAGCCTTTCTCTCAGGAATAGTCAAATTAAATAAACGACTTTTAGGAAGAGTCGCTCCAGGGACAAATTCAATTGCACAATCATATTCTCTATGAGGAGGCAATACCCGCGATTCCTTATCAGAAAAAACTTTCCAAAAATCCTGAATAGGTACAGGTAACTCCCCCTTAATACAGCAGCAATACGCCCGTTACAACACTTGTCATAACAATTGGGACTCAGGACTTAATTTCATTAGTAGACCAATCCAGTACCGGATTGTGCAATTTTAACCAAGGTAACCCAAAATCACCGGGGAGGGCAAATTATTCAAAACTACCAAATCCAAATTCTCTGATGAACACCATTAATAGTAAGAGGAAATTCACAGATATGGTGAGTAACATTTTTCAAGGGAGAGCCATCCACAGACACCACATTAATAGGGGAAGACAGAAGTTTGGGTTTTAATTTTAGTTTTTCCAAAATTTCCATCAATTACATTGAGAGTTGAACCACAATCCACAAATACCGAAACTCCATTAATTCTCCTCACCAGCAGTGGTAGCAGAAAGAAAGACACCTTTATTGTTTAAACAAGCTATGCGGGCGACACTGACCTAATTTTTTTTTCTCTCTTTATTCATTCGAAGCGCACAGTTTCTTCATAAAATGCTCAGATTTGCCACAATAGAAACACAAACCTTTAGCAAATCTACGTTCTTTTCCGAGAGTGAGGTGCCATTGCTCCAATTTCCATCGGCTCTGCAATGTCAGTACAGTCCGTCTCAGAGTTGGAGCTGACAATGCAGATTTACTCTCATTAACCCTTGCACGCAGTCTCCTATCCACCCGTATGGCTAATTGCATAGCCTCTTGAAAGTTTACCAGGTATAGGATAAGCAATCAGCAAATCTTTAACCCTTTCACTTAACCCTGCAAGAAATAAACTTTTCAAAGCTGAATCGTTCCACCCCACCTGAGTGGACCACCTTCGGAAGTGAGTACAAAATTTTTCCACATTACCTGATCCCTGTCTCAAACGTCTCAATTCTGTCTCAGCTGATGAAACACGATCAGGATCGTCATACAATAACCCAAAGCAGAAAAAAAACTATCCACTGATCTAAAGCATGGATCACTAGGCTGCAGAGAAAAGGCCCAGTCCTGAGGTTCTTTGCGCAAAAGTGACATTATGAACCCTATGCGCTGTGATTCATCACCAGAGGATCTGGGTCTCAAACGGAAATACAACAAGCAAGCATTTTTAACCCCTTCACCCCAAGGGTGGTTTGCACGTTAATGACCGGGCCAATTTTTACAATTCTGACCACTGTCTCTTTATGAGGTTATAACTCTGGAAACGCTTCAACGGATCTTCGCGATTCTGAGATGTTTTTCTCGTGACATATTGTACTTCATGTTAGTGGTATAAATTTCTTCAATATAACTTGCGTTTATTTTGAAAAAAACGCAAATATGGCGGAAAATTTTGAAAATTTTGCAATTTTCAAACTTTGAATTTTATTCCCTTAAAACAGAGAAATATATCACACAAAATAGTTAAGAAATAACATTTCCCACATGTCTACTTTACATCAGCACAATTTTGGAACCAAATTTTTTTTTGTTAGGAAGTTATAAGGGTTAAAAGTTGACCAGCGATTTCTCATTTTTACAACAAAATTTACAAAGCCATTTTTTTTTAGGGACCACTCACATTTGAAGTCACTTTGAGGGGTCTATATGGCAGAAAATACCCAAAGTGACACCATTCTAAAAAACCTGCACCCTCAAGGTACTCAAAACCACATTCAAGAAGTTTTTTAACCCTTCAGGTGCTTCACAGTAACTAAAGCAAGTGGAAGGAAAAAATGAATATTTTACTTTTTAGCCACAAAAATGATCTTTTACAAACTTTTTTTTTATTTTCACAAGGGTTAAAAGGAGAAAATGGACAGATAAGGTTGTTATGCAATTTCTCCTGAGTACGCCAATACCCCATATGTGGGGGGAAAAAACCACTGTTTGGGCACACGGCAGAGCTCGTAAGGGAAGGAGCGACGTTTGACTTTTTCAAACTAAAATTGGCTGGAATTTAGATTGGATGCCATGTCGCGTTTGGAGAGCCCCTGATGCGCCTAAACAGTGGAAACCCCCCACAAGTGACACCATTTTGGAAACTAGACCCCCTAAGGTACTTATCTAGATCTGTTGTGAGCATTTTGAACCCTCAAGTGTTTCACAAAAGTTTTATAAAGCCTGGGTGTGAAAAAAAAAAAAAATCAATTTTCCACAAAAATGATTTTTTAGTCCCAAATTTTTGATTTTTCCCAAGGAAATTGGACCCCAAAGTTGTTGTCCAATTTGTCCTGAGTACGCTGATACCCCATATGTGGGGGGGGAAACTGTTTGGGCGCACGGCAGGGCTTGGAAAGGAAGCAGTAACGTTTTGGAATGCAGACGTTAATGGGGGTCATGTTCCGTTTGCAGTGCCCCAGATGAGCCTAAACAGTGGAAACCCCCCACAAGTGACCCCATTTTGGAAACTAGACCCCCTAAGGAACTTATCTAGATCTTTGGTGAGCACTTTGAACCCCCAAGTGCTTCACACAAGTTTATAATGCCCGGGCATGAAAATAAAAAATCCTATTTTTTTCCCACAAAAATTATCTCTTAGTCACTAATTTTTTATTTTCCCAAGGGTAACAGGAGAAATTGGACCACATAAGTTGTTGTACAATTTGTCCTGAGTACGCTGATACCCCATATGTGGGGGGGAACCACTGTTTGGGCGCACGGCAGAGCTCGGAATGGAAGGAGCACCATTTGACTTTTTCCAACCAAAATTGGCTGGAATTGAGTTTGGATGCCATGTTGCATTTGGAGAGCCCCTGATGTGCCTAAACAGTGGAAACCCCCACAAATGACCCCATTTGGGAAACTAGACCCCCTAAGGAACTTATCTAGATTTTTGATGAGCAATTTGAACCCCAAGTGCTTCACACAAGTTTATAACGTAGAGCCGTAAAATTTAAAAATCATATTTTTTCCACAAAAATGATCTTTTCACCCCAATTTTTATTTTTCCAAGGGTAACAAGACTCCAAAAGTTATTGTGCAATTTGTCCTGAGTGCGCTGATACCCATTGTGGGGGTAAACCACTGTTTGGGTGCATGGCAGAGTTTGGAAGGGAAGGAGCGCCGTCTGACTTTTTCAATGCAGAATTGGTGGACGCCATGTCGTGTTTGGAGAGCTCCTGATCTGCCTAAACAGTGGAAACCCCATAAATGACACCATTTTGGAAACTAGACCCCTCAAGGAACTTATCTAGATGTGTGGTGAGAACTTTGAACCCCAGTTGTTTCACTAAAGTTTATAACGTACAGCCGTAAAATAAAAAATCTTTTTACAAAAATGATTTTTTGCCCCCAATATTTTATTTTCACAAGGGTAACAGAAGAAATTGGAACGCAAAAGTTGTTGTCCAATTTGTCCTGAGTACACTGATACCCAATATGTGGGCGAAAACTACTGTATGGGCACACGTCGGGGCTCGGAAGGGAAGTAGTGACGTTTTGGATTGCAGACTTTGATGGAATGGTCTGGGGGCGTCATGTCACATTTGGAGAGCCCTGATGCACCTAAACAGTGGAAACCCCCAAAGTGACCCCATTTTGGCAAATAGACCCCACAAGGAACTTATCTAGATGTGTGGTGAGCACTTTGAACCCCGAAGTGCTTCACAGAAGTTTATAACGCACAGCCGTAAAAATAAAAAATCTTTTTTTTTACAAAAATGATTTTTTCGCCCCAATATTTTTTTTCACAAGGGTAACAGGAGAAATTGGACCCCAAAAAGTTGTTGTCCAATTTGTCCTGAGTACGCTGATACCCAATATGTGGGAGGAAAACTACTGTATGGGCGCACGTCAGGGCTCGGAAGGGAAGTAGTGACGTTTTGGATTGCAGACTTTGATGGAATGGTCTGGGTGCGTCATGTCGCATTTTGGAGAGCCCCTGATGCGCCCTAAACAGTGGAAACCCCCCACAAGTGACCCCATTTTGGAAAATAGACCCCACAAGGAACTTATCTAGATGTGTGGTGAGCACTTTGAACCCCGAAGTGCTTCACAGAAGTTTATAACGCACAGCCGTAAAAATAAAAAATCTTTTTTTTTTTTTGCAAAAATGATTTTTTCGCCCCAATATTTTATTTTTACAAGGGTAACAGGAGAAATTGGACTCCAAAAGTTGTTGCCCAATTTGTCCTGAGTACGCTGATACCCAATATGTGGGAGAAAAACTACTGTATGGGTACACGTTGGGGCTCGGAAGGGAAGTAGTGACGTTTTGGATTGCAGACTTTGATGGATGGTCTGGGGGCGTCATGTCGCATTTGGAGAGCCCCTGATGCGCCTAAACAGTGGAAATTCCCAACAAGTGACCCCATTTTGGAAAATAGACCCCACAAGGAACTTATCTAGGTGTGTGGTGAGCGCTTGAAGCCCCAAGTGCTTCACAGAAGTTTATAATGTACAGCCGTAAAAAACAAAAAAAATATTTTTTTTTGTACAAAAATGATATTTTTCGTCCCCAGTTTTTTATTTTCCCAAGGGTAACAGAAGAAATAGGACAAATTGCACAATAACTCTTGGGGTCCAGAGTACGCTGATACCCCATATGTGGGGATAAACTACTGTTTGGACGCATGGCAGAGCTCAGAAGTGAAGGAGCACGTTTGACTTTTTCAACGCAGAATTGGCTGGAATTGAGATCAGACGCCATGTCACATTTGGAGAGCCCCTGATGTGCCTAAACAGCGGAAACCCCCAATTCTAACTCCAACCCTAACCCCAACACACCCCTAACCCTAGTCCCAACCCTAACCACAAACCTAACCCTAACACACCCCTAATCCCAACCCTAACCCTAATCCTAACTTTAGCGCCAACCCTAACCCTAACTTTAGCCGCAACCCTAACCCTAACCCTAATGGGGAAAATGGAATAAATACATTTTTTTAATTTTATTATTTTTCCCTAACTAATGGGGTGATAAAGGGGGGTTTGATTTACTATTTATTAGCGGGTTTTTATGATTGGCAGCTGTCACGCTAAAAGACGCTTTTTTATTGCAAAAATAGTTTTTTGCATCGCCACATTTTGAGAGCTATAATTTTTGCATATTTTGGCCCACAGAGTCATGTGAGGTCTTATTATTTGCGGTACGAGGTGCCGTTTTTATTGGTACCATTTTTGAGCAGGTGACATTTTTTGATCACTTTTTATTTCGATTTTTGGGAGGTTAGAATGAACAAAAATCAGCAATTCATGAATTTCTTTTGGGGGAGGCGTTTTTATTGTTCCGCGTGTGGTAAAATGATAAAGCAGTTTTATTCTTCGGGTCAGTACGATTATGGCGATACCTCATTTATATCATTTTTTTATGTTTTGGCGCTTTTATAGATATAAAAACAATTTTATATAAAAAATAATTATTTTTGCATCGCTTTATTCTGCGAGCTATAATTTTTTATTTTTTCGCTGATGATGCTGTATGCGGCTCGTTTTTTGCGGGACAAGATGACGTTTTCAGCGGTACCATGTTTATTTATATCGGTCTTTTTGATCGCGCGTTATTCCACTTTTTGTTCGGCGGTATGATGATAAAGCATTGATTTTTTGCTTCGTTTTTTTTTTTTTTTTTTTTTAAGGGGTTCACTAAAGGGGTTAACTAGTGGGACAGTTTTATAGGGGGGGTAGTTACGGACGCGGCGATACCAAATATGTGTACTTTTATTGTTTTGTTTTTTTTATTTACAGGAAGAAATTAATTTATTGGGGAATATTTTTTTTTTTTTTTATTTATTTTGGATTTTTTTTTTACACATGTTTATTTTTACTTTTTTAAACTTTTTTACTTTGTCCCAGGGTGGGACATCACAGTATTTTATCAGATCGCTGGTGTGACAGTGTGCACAGCACTCTGTCACACAGCGATCGCACAGGCATAGATGCAGGCTTCTCAGTGCCTGCTCTCGGCAGGCACTGAGGTAGCCGCCTCCCTCCAGGACCCCGGCGCCATCTTGGATCCGGGTCCTGGGAGGGAGGAAGCCCTCAGAACAGCGCGATCACATCGCGCTGGTCTGAGGGTCTCAGGGGGGCGCGCAGGGAGCCCCACCTGCGCGATCCTCCCCTGTGCCCCCAGTACACCGCGATCATGTTTGATCGCGGTGTGCTAGGGGTTAATGTGCCGGGAGCGGTCCGTGACCACTCTGACACACAGTCACGGGTGTCAGCTGTGATAATCAGCTGACACCCGGCGGCGATTAGCTGCGCTCCCCTCAGGAGCGCAGCTGATCGCCTATGACGTACTATCCCGTCCATGGGCAGAATGGCACGGGTTTTATGGACGGGATAGTACGTCTAATGTCAGAGAGGGGTTTAAAAGAAAAAAAATCTTGTTGTTCACCAAAAAATAAATCAGGCAAACGTACCTTTGGCTCCACGAAATGTGCTCCAGGACAACTACTCACGTGTTGCTGGATTTCAGCCCTCCAGAGAGAGACCCTGCAGGCGTTGAACCAAATCCTGAACCGACACCATGATGGAAACAGAAAATCTTTCCTTAGAGATTTTTTTTTTTTTTTGGGCTGGACTTACTGTTATGATCTGCTACAAGTACTAAGGAAAGACGGGAACTCTGTCCCTACAATAGAACTGAGCTGGATCCCTACGATGTAACGGGGCACCTGATCCTGCGACCAGACCCGCTAAAGTCCTCAGCTAGTTGATCGAAGACCTATAGTTGGGAGGGAGGAATCCCTACAAGATCTAGGGACTGGGTGAAAAGGTGGACACCTCCTAACAGAAAGTGTAGCAGGGAAAATAAAACAGAAAACAAATTACTAAGAGATCCTAAGATCAAGCAAAACTGACAAAGTAAGGCACCTAAGCACCCGGCTAGCTTAAGAGTAGGTAATACAATGAAGTCCAGCAAAGCCAGAAGGGCGAAGCCAGACTAAATAGGGTAAAAAGATCATGTGACCAGCAAACTGAAACAAAACCTAACAAGAGGGTTGTAACATTGGATGCCGGAAAGTAGGAGGCATACACAGGATAAAGGCTGTCATACCAGGGTCCAGCTATTTTATTTGCTCATCTCAAATTTCATAGACACTATACCTAATGGCCTCTGGACTCTTGGCCACCCTTCCACATTGGAGATCGATGTCCAGTAATTATTATTTATTATTATGGCGCCATTTATTCCATGGTGTTTTACATGTCAAAAGGGTAGACATAGCGAACAACAAGTACATTAATCTTGAACAAAACGAGTCTCTGACTGGTACAGAAGAAGAGAGGACTGATTCAAAATGGCCTCTACAGAAATGAGTAGCACTGTGATAAGTGTGAACCAAGCCTTTTCTGCCTTTCTATTAATGTGGGATAGACTATCACTGATGATGAGGGTACTGAGTTCATCCTTCAGTAGAGGAAGGCAGGGGAGACATGGATCATGCTTACCATAGTGATCCTCATGCATCTCCATTGGCCACTTTGGACTTGAAGAGAACCGGGTATCAATCTCAGATACAGAAGGAGAAGCAGAGTGGAGGCCAATAGGTAGACTGACTTCACATTAAAAATGTTATGGTATAGTATAATATGGTAACATTTATCATGGGGAGTGGAGTGTCACTTTAAGAAAAGCATTTAACTACAAAACTAGTCATTGAATTACAGCCAGATGGTTAAAATTCACTTAGTGCAATCTGTTACTGTTCCTGTGCAGGTAAAGGTAATAACAATGACAGATTTCCACAAGTAGAGTAAATCCCATATGTGTCCTGTCAGTTTGCTAATTATCCTTTTATTATACCGAAACTAAACACGTTCTATTTTGTATCATCTTTTTAGCAAATTTCTCAGCTCCTTTCCCTGCTCCACCAAGGACAAGTTCACCCCAAGACACTTCACAGAGGGAACAAGTACTCGTCTAAAGCTGGCAGGTAACGTGACCAAAGTAATGGCTGAATATATGAAGGAAATTGCTTCCAATTAGTAGATAGTGACACACAGAGTCATCCTTGTCTTCAGGGGAAGCTTTGCTTCCTTAGATAATAGCTATGATTTTGCACAACTGTCAGGCTATACAAATATTTGGAGGCACCTAGAAGTAGAGATGAGCAAATTTGTTCGGGTTTTGGCCCCGAATCTGATATTAGAACAATATTTCATGCCGAATGTTTGTCTTATGATCGGTTCCGAACATATTCGCACTTTCCACTCCCATTGACTCTAATGACGTTCGGCTGTGTGCAACGAATATTGCAAAAAAACAATATTCGAATCCAATCGTATTCTTAACCGAATCCGAACAAATTCGCTCATCTCTACCTAGAAGGACCACATCTGGGAAACATTTATCGTAAGTTTGACATTTCAAGACATAGTATAACTGAAGCAGCGCCTTCCTAATTTAGATTGTAAGAGATAACTTAAAGGACTTTTCCAAGTTTGTAAAACCTCTTTAACCCATCGTTATACTCACCCTCCCTGGTTCCAGTCCTGAGTCTGCACTGCTGCTCCCTGTGTTTGTTATTGACTGCGGCGCTTATGTGTGGCCCAGCTGCGCTTGGTACACATGTTTCCTGGAGAGTGCACAGGAAGGTAATTGTAAAGCCTGATATTCATTCACGCACACTTCCCAACACTACCACCAGAGGGCATCTTAGATTATTTAAGTAGTGTGACGTAGCAGTCAGCGGATTGAGGTTCAAGTGTTCAGTCTTGGAGGGAGAGGAGAGAAGACTAGACCTGGCGGAGCTCTGGTAGCTCATCTTGTACTGAAGTGGAGGCTAGTACGAGTGGAAAGGAATCACTCTAGCCTAGTCAGAGCTACATCTGAATCTGAAGCTGTTACTCAGAACAAGCCGCCTGTGTTCCCTAAGAACGTGGAAAGTGACTCTCAGAGCGAGCATGAAATCAGTTTGACAGAGTTCCTGATAGCCACTCTGGACAGAGTTTTGGAAGGAAAGAAGGAAAGGATTTACAGCAGTTATAACATCGAGCCAACTGAGAGCAGGTCAGTGAGCATTGGAAGAACAACTGACTATTACACTTACTGCTACCCGTGCTTATGTTAAGGGTAAGAGCAGGGCGACAGGCGAGTGGTGAAAGAAGAACAAGTGACTTAGGTGACAGATCACCTTCACTAAATTGACCGGACACCGGGTCCGAAGCATTGCTAGTACTTCACGGCTAGTAATAGAAAATCCGGAGGCCTTGCTGGACTTCAAGTCGCAGAAGGTAGCCCCAAGTGTTGATACGTAACTGGAGTCAGGGAGAACAAGGACTTTGAGCAGGACTGTAATGTATGTAGTACAGTTCATATAGCGTCTTGTGCTTGGGTGCGATGAAAACACAGGAGTCACAGGTTTGATATAGAAAAGTCCTGTATTACTTCATACAAGTTGGCAGAAATAGTCACACAGTTTGCAGACACAGAAACAGGAGACACAGCAGGCCAGAGTAATCCAAGCTCAGCAATCACTCTCCAATACAGATTCAGGATCTTCTTCTCTGTTACCGTAAGTCCATGCAAACGTGGGTCTTTCAAAGAGCAGGGTTCAGAGTCCACAAGTGCTTCAGAGTTCCTCAGTAGGAATAGCTGGAGTACAAGGTCCAAGGCTTACAGGAGTCAAGTCACAGGTTCACTGCAGGCTAGATTCTGAAGCACTGATTGCTCAGCTGTGGCTGCTTAAGAAGCAAAGGAGAGAATCAGGGCGGGAACATGCAAGCTGGAAACTCCATTTTGACTGAGGGCAAGATAGCTGCAGCAAGACAGAAAGTAAAATGGCTGACGAACAAAACTGAGTTTCAGGAATATATACATAGAACCTTACATTACTCCCCCCTTAAGGACAACCTCCGGATGACCTCAGACCAGGCTTGTGTGGGTACCTCTGATGAAACTGACGGAGCAAGCGAGGAGCATTAACGTTATTGACCGGTTCCCATGAGTTGTCCTCCACTGGGTAGCCCTGCCATTTAATCAGATATTGTAACTGATTTCTATACAACCTGGAATCTAAAATCCTTTCCACCACAAATTCTTCCTGACCATCGACTAGCACTGGGTCAGGTCAAGGAGAGGAACGTCCAGGAAACGTATTGGGTGTCGCAGCCTTTAGTAGGGATACATGAAAGACAGGGTGGATTCTCATAGTTCTGGGCAGTTGAAGACGACAAGCAACGGCACTTATAATTTTACTGATTTTATAGGGTCCAATGTACTTATGTCCCAACTTAGACGATGGAATCCTTAACTTAAGATTTCTGGTTGACAGCCAGACCAAGTCTCCTACCTTGAAAGCTGGTGCAGGTTTACGAAATTTATCTGCTGCTTTCTTGTACCTTTCTTGAGCCGATTCCAGATTTTCCTTTAGAAGATCCATATTCTTCTGTAAAGACGTGATTCTTTCAGCCACTGCTGGTAAAGGCGTTTCTATGGGAAATCGTGGTAGAATGTTAGGATGATAACCTAGATTAGAGTAAAAAGGAGACTGTTTAGTGGAGGCACTCTGAGAGTTGCTATACGAGAACTCAGCTAATGGAAGTAGATCCACCCAATCATCCTGTAGGTGGCAGATAAAGCAGCGGAGATACTGCTCCAGGGTTTGATTGGTTCGTTCGGTCTGTCCATTAGTCTGGGGATGAAAAGCAGAAGAAAGGTTTACTTTAATGTCCAATGCTGCACAGAAATTTTGCCAAAACCTAGAAGTGAATTGCACCCCTCGATCCGAAATAACCTCATCCGGTACTCCATGTAAGCGAAACACATCTTTAATCATCAAATCTGATGTCTGTTTTGCAGTGGGTAAGCCGACACAAGGGATAAAATGAGCTGCCTTTGTTAGACGGTCAACCACCACTAGAATGGTGTTCTTCCCCTGAGAGGTTGGTAACTCCACAATGAAGTCCATAGAAATGGATCCCCACGGGCGGGACGGGGTGGGAAGAGGCTGTAACAGACCAGTTGGTGAGGAGCGAGGTGTTTTGCATCTTGCACAGACCTCACATGAAGTGACATAATTCAAAACATCCTTCCTGCAAGTGGGCCACCAAAAGAAACGAGAAAGATATTCCTGTGTCTTTAGAATTCCTCTATGCCCAGCTATCTTGGAATCGTGAATGAGTTGCAATACTCTTAATCTGACTGTTTCAGGAATATACAGACGTTGTCCCTGAATCCACACACCATTCTTAAAGACAAGACTTACGTCCCTTGGGGGTTGTGCCAAAAAGGAATCCGCATGGTATGCTTCCTTGATGTCCTTAAGTAGGTCTTGATTATGAATTACTCTAGGAATCTAGAGTCAGGAAGAATAGTCTTAGGAGGAGTAATTGGACGTGTCTCTGCTGAGTAAATCCTAGAGAGTGCATCAGCCTTTCCATTGCGCGATCCTGGTCTATAAGAGATGATGAAATTAAATTGGTTTAAGAAAAGATTCCAGCGAGCCTGGCGAGGAGTCAGGCACTTAGCCGACCTGATAAACTCAAGGTTACGATGGTCTGTCAGGACGACAATTTGCTGTTCAGCTCCCTGAAGAAGGTGTCTCCATTCTTTGAAGGCGGCAATAATGGCCAACAACTCTCTATTGCCCACATCGTAGTTCCTCTCAGCCGAAGACAACTGCTGGGAAAAGAAGGCACAGGGATGCAAGACATTCTTCTCACCTGTTCTCTGAGAGAGTATAGCTCCAACGGCACAGTCTGAAGCATCCACCTGTATTATGAAGGCAAGCTCGGGGTTGGGATGTACTAGGATAGGTGCAGTGGTAAATTTATCTTTTAGACGGGAAAATGCTTCCTGGGCTTGGGGAGTCCAGGAAAACCTAGACTCTTTCCGGGTAAGTTGAGTGATAGGTGACACTACCTCAGAGAAATTTCTAATGAAACGTCTATAGAAGTTGGCAAACCCGATGAAGCGCTGTACCTCCTTCACATTTCTAGGACTTGGCCAATCCTTGATGGCTTGGGTTTTGCTTCCATCCATACTAATTCCTTGTGTAGACAGTACATACCCCAGAAATTGAATTTCGGTCCTATGGAATTCACACTTTTCAAGTTTGATGTAAAGATGATTTTGTCTTAGACGTTCCAAGACCATTCTCACATGTCCATGATATTCCTCTGTGGAGTTAGAAAAAATTAGAATATCATCCAAATAAATTACCACGAATGTATCTAGGAGATCCCTGAAGATGTCATTCACCAAGTGTTGGAAAGTGGCTGGGGCGGTACTCAGACCAAAAGGCATAACTAGATATTCAAAGTGTCCATAGCGGACCTGAATGCAGTCTTCCATTCATCCCCAGGTCTAATACGGACTAAGTTATAGGCCCCACGAAGATCTAGTTTAGAAAAAATTTTGGCATGTCGCACTCTCTCCAATAACTCAGGGATTAAGGCAATGGATAACGGTTTCTAATAGTAACCTTATTGAGTTCCCTATAGTCTACGCATGGTCTCAGAGATCCATCTTTCTTCTTTACAAAGAAGATGGGTGCACCTGCAGGAGATGAAGAGGGGCGTATGAAGCCCTTGGCTAGATTTTCATCTATGTAATCCTTTAAAGCCTTTAGCTCGGGCCCCGCCAGGGGGTAGATCTTACCAAAAGGTATCTCTGCTCCAGGCAATAATTCAATTGGACAATCATATGGACGGTGAGGAGGAAGCTGGTCAGTGTTCTTCTTGTCACATAAATCCACATAGTCCTGGTATACAGCTGGTAGTTCAGGGACTGACATGATTCCTTTAGGAACAGAGCAAGCTGAAACTTTTGGACTCATCTGTTTCTCTGGAAAGTGTAATTCCTTGGTCTCCCAGTTAATGGTAGGATTCTGAGCCTGCAGCCATGGTAGCCCTAGAATAATGGGAAAGTGGGGAGAAGAGATAAGCATAAAGGACAGTTTCTCTTGATGATCTTTACCCATAAGAACCCTCAAAGGCTCTGTTTCCTGATCCACTGGTCCAGAGGTCAGCAGGGAGCCATCCACAGTTTCCATCTGTACTGGAGTAGCCTTCTTCACTGAACGTATTCCCTGTTTCAGAGCAAAGGAGACATCCATAAAATTTCCACTTGCCCTGAGTCGATCATAGCAGAGCTAGACACCCAAGCTGAGTCAACCCAGAGTTTGATGGAAAGAAAGCAATGAGAATTGTTTTTCTTACAACTCAGCTGGGACACCGCTGAGGAAACTTGAAAAATGGCAGCGTTTACACAGTCAACGTCCTCAGAGGTAACGGAGTTTAAGTCCGAGAAATCAAGATCTGTTGCTGCAGATCTCTCTGGAGCCTGAGGCTCGGACCTGACAGATCCCCTCTCGCAACACTCACAATGAATGAGTGCTGCAGTAGTCTTACGAGAACGGCTGGGGCAGTTTATAATGAAGTGCCCTGACTTACCACAATAGAAACATAGATTCTCCTTAAAACGATGTTCCTTGCGTGCATCACTAACCCGTCGTTGTAAAGAGTCTACCTGCATGGGTTCAGGTTCAGGTTCCCGTGTAATCCTACTCAAAGGTTCCTTAGCTGGAGAGGAAGGTAGGAAAAGGTTAGTACGATTGCTTTTGAACCATCTCTCTTGCCTGCGTTCAGTCAGACGAGTATCAATACGGATGCAGTAGTTAATAAAGTCACCTAACGCAGTGGGAGGGTCGGCACGAGCAAGTTCATCCTTAATCAGTGGAGATAACCCCTTTCGAAAAATAGATTTTTTGGCGGAACTGTCCCAGGTGGTATCAAGGGCCCATCTCCTGAAATCCAAGGCATATTCAGCTACCGAGTGCTTACCTTGGCGCAAAGCTAACATGGCTGCTTCAGCTGTTGCACCTCGATTGGGGTCATCAAACACCTGCCCATGGCTGAAATAAAATCATCAAGGTGATTCAAACAATCATCCTCAGTCTCAATCAGAGGGTTTGCCCACATTAAAGCCTTGTTGGTAAGCAACATAATTATAGTAAGCACCTTAGATCGTTCAGTGGGAAATTGTGAAGCATGTGCAGAAAAAAAAAGATTGCATTGATTAATAAATCCCCTGAATTTCTCACGTTCACCGCCAAAACGAAAAGGGGGCAACTTGGGAATCCCAGCACTCGGGGCTACGGCAGGAGCCTGGACTCGCCCCTCTAGAACCTCAATCCTGGCTCGCAAATCCTGGGTAGTCTGTCCAACCACTTGCAAATTGTGATTATTGAGGTCCTGTAGATTTGTAAAACGGGTCTTTATATTCTGCAAATCTGCAAGGATATTATCAGTCACTCCGCAAAGTTCCTTTATGCGGGCCTCTCCCTTTTCCAGATCTTTTAAGACAGGATTACTGGAAGAAGAGGAGAGAAAAAAAAACAATAGTGTTCACCTGTGGCAACACTGCAGAGAGAAAAAAAAATTAAGGGAACTGCTCACCTGGAATGGTTGTGAGAAGTCACAACCACTATCATCACAGAAAGTTTCAACCAGACATCTGGAATGGTTGTGAGAAGTCACAACCACTGTCATCACAGAAAGTACAACCGGACGTCTGATATCCACAGTACAGCAGACACAGCCTTCCAGACCCAGCAGACACTAACGTTTTGGCTTCAGAATCTTGTAATGTATGTAGTACAGTTCATATAGCGTCTTGTGCTTGGGTGCGATGAAAACACAGGAGTCACAGGTTTGATATAGAAAAGTCCTGTATTACTTCATACAAGTTGGCAGAAATAGTCACACAGTTTGCAGACACAGAAACAGGAGACACAGCAGGCCAGAGTAATCCAAGCTCAGCAATCACTCTCCAATACAGATTCAGGATCTTCTTCTCTGTTACCGTAAGTCCATGCAAACGTGGGTCTTTCAAAGAGCAGGGTTCAGAGTCCACAAGTGCTTCAGAGTTCCTCAGTAGGAATAGCTGGAGTACAAGGTCCAAGGCTTACAGGAGTCAAGTCACAGGTTCACTGCAGGCTAGATTCTGAAGCACTGATTGCTCAGCTGTGGCTGCTTAAGAAGCAAAGGAGAGAATCAGGGCGGGAACATGCAAGCTGGAAACTCCATTTTGACTGAGGGCAAGATAGCTGCAGCAAGACAGAAAGTAAAATGGCTGACGAACAAACTGAGTTTCAGGAATATATACATAGAACCTTACAAGGACGCTGCAATAGGAGAACTTCGTTCTTGCCAACATCTAATTATCAGAGACAGAAAAGGCTCTACCACAATGTTGACCGGGCGTAGCTGCTGTAGTAAGAGTTAAACTTGACTTCATGCAAGTTAGGACTCATACACATCAAAGGTAAAGGAGGCCTCAAACCTGCTCAGCAATTCCCTGAATGTGCATTCTCCAACCTGACCAGCTTCCCGGGACATACCTGCCAACAACATCAGTAAAGGTATGGAAAGAGACTGACTTGTGTGTCACTGCTTATTTGCCTGCACTCTGCACCACCATAGACTTCAAGGGAAAAGTCTCGCCTGTGGGAGACTCACCATCTTGCTGCCCCATAACATCCCCTTAGAAGATCCATATTGCAGCGCTGGTCAAATTGATCAGATACCACAGGTGGCGTCACGAACTAATCTTTATAATCCCCTGTAAATATCCCCTTTGTATGAGCGCCCAGGGCCACGGACCGAGCTCTGCTGCCAGTGACAACCCCCATAGACTTCCATGTGCTCGGTGCCGAGTACCCCATAGCCCTGGTACCATGTGCGCGTCACTTACACCCTGTCAACAGGGCTACAGACAATCACTGAGCTCAGTTGTCCTACCTGAGTTTACAGGATGAGCCGCTAAGAGTTGTTGAACTCATCGATTGGCTGAAGCGTTAGTGACACAATGTCAGCACTGCAAACAATAACACAGACCGGGACCAGCAGCGGATGCACAGCGCTGGACCCAGGGAGGGTGAGCAAAGAAGTTTGTTTATAGTGAAAAGAAGAGGGGAGGAATGGCACATCAACGCTGAAAAAAAATCTTCAAACTATTACATACAGAGTTCATCAGAATAAATCCACACAATGGTTTTAGAAAAAACACTGACGCTTTTCTGACACTAGCTATGCCCTCTATGTGCCAGAAACCCGTCAGGATTTTTTTCTCCAAAACCAAAGTGTGGATTTTAACCTGATGAATATGTAACAAAGTTTGAAGATATTTCATTAAACGTGGATGTGCCACTATATGCATTTTCTGTCAGTCAGCAGTATTGGAATGACACCCATCAAGATAAAGATGGTTTTCAATTTCTATGCACGGTCAATGAGCAATAATTTTTCCTTTTCAGACCAGTTTGTCTTAAAAAAAACAACTAGGGGACTGGGTTTTCCACACTAGAAAACCCTTTTAAATTAAGATAACTGCGAAATCTCTCCAAAATCACAACTCCCTATTTTCAGTTACCCCATAATTATTATTACTGGACATCTTCTTTGAGGAAACCACCTTCCTAGAATAGCACTTTACAATGCAAATTTAGAGGGACTTCCAAAAGAGGTTTCACATTATATAGTATTACTTGTAATTCATTCGTTAAAATCCCTGGTCTTTTTGGGCTTAGAAGGAGCAGGACATTAAATGAATGAATTACATGTTAAAGTGCACCTGTCACCAGTTTTGGCCGATATAAGCAGCGGCCATCACCTTTCAGGGCTTATACACAGCATTCTATAATGCTGTGTATAAGCCCCCAACCCGACCTGGAAGACATGAAAAATAAGTTTTATTATACTTACCTGCAGGGCGGTTCGGTCCGATGGGTGTCACTGGTCCCGTAAGCCCACTTGTCACTTTATTGTGGCCTCATTCAAGTGTGTCCCTACTCTTACAATCTCGCTCACCTTTTACATACTTTTTTGAGATGTCTTCTGCTTTCACTAAATGAATTCAGGGAATTGATAGTCAGTCTGTATTAACTCTTTCAGATGTACTGGACAAGACACAGACTGGCAGAGCACAAAGGACAGTGGACATGGTGAAAGCGAGGCTGGTGACTTGGAATCTGAGCCAGGTGGAGATCTTTCTTCTACCCATCAGATGTTAGAGGACAATCTGGAGGCTCTGTTTGGTCCATGTATAGGTGAGTCCCCATAATTCAACATGACCTGTCATTGAAGAATAGAAATTTGCTGAAAATAAGCATAATTAGATGTGACTTAGAGCATTTCATTTTTTGCCAGTAAGCTATCTATCACAAGTGTCTGAGAGCCATACGGTGAATTGAATGCTTTCCATTACATGGATCTAATATAATGTTGGTGGGATGTGCGATCAGCTCTTTAAAACAGCAACTGTATTACAACAAATACCTTTTTTTAATCTTTTCATCAGGTACAGAGAGCAATCGGTTGAGTGATCTAGATCCAGGGTGGATTGCCCGTCTTTCCTTGCCTTTAGCCAACAACTACAAGGAGAATATTTTTACGCCAAATACTCAAATCATTCAAGAGCCCACAATTACGACAGCCGACAAAGAAGATCTCAGAACCTTCCTGACTTTTGGCAAAGCGTCTGATGGGTCTCAAGAGAACAGACTGGCCAGCACCTTCCTTTCCGAAATGAGTTCTCTATTTGAGATGCTGTTGACACAGAAAGCCGAATCTCATGGAAATGCAACGTCTGAGGTGCTTATGAGGCTGTCAGCCTCCAGCAAGAGCATGGATGGGTATGGACAGTAATAAAAGTGATGGGCCCAAGATTTAACCGGAAGACTGTTAATTGAGAGTCAACAAGATGATTGAGCATGAGGTTCTAGTCTCAGCCATCCATCTGCTTGTGTATTAATATGGCACTTAGGATGAAGTTTTTGAATTCGAATTGACTGAATGGGGAGATTTGTAGATATGAAGGTGAAAGGGCTATGGCAGCACTTGCCTTAATTGATGGATATGGATTATTGGTGACTTTTACAGTATAATCATCAAGAGTAGTTGGAGATATAGATTTTTTGCCTCATGCAAGACAATAGAACACAGCATATTCACACAGTTACATAGTATTTTACTATTGGTGCTACCAAAGGCAAATTTGCACATTCTTTAACAAGGGATAATTTGCACTATGCAACAGTTTGCCATAGTGGACATACAGAAAAAATGTAAGATTGGCTGAAATAGTTTTTTTTTTACAAAGCTTAAAGGGCTTTTCCAGTTAAAAAAAGAAATGCCGCAAACATGATGAAAATAGCAAGTTATACCATTTACTAATGTACTTCAATAATCTAAGGTGCCCGATCTGAAGACATCTGCTCAGGCATTGGTGGGTCTAGTTCCGATTTGTATTTGACATGTGACAGAGTTCTCTTTGTCAGTATTTGTGGCAAGTGCTATGTGTCGGGGGGCTGGCTGACTGTCTAACTTAAATAATTAAGCCAGCCCCCTTCTCTGTCACATAAAAAGCCTGGTTTACCTAGTGAATCGAGCAGAAATTTGCTCTTTCCACTCAAACTTGTGGACAAAGGAAATGTTCTTTTGTGTCGAACGCATGTCGGAAGTAATTATAACGAGACCTAGGACTGGAACAGATATCTTAATATCAGGGAACTCTTGAAGTATTGAGCTCTATTAGTAAGTTATATAAATTACTATTTTGGATGGGTTTATTAGCCAATATCAATTATATTTAAAAAAAAGACTTTTTGGAAAAAGTAAAAGAAATGATACTCACCGCACCGGTCTCGGACATGGACTGTTTGGCCCGATAATCCATCTCCGGTGGTCTATACTTCCTGGTTCCATCCTCAACAGAAAGGATGGCACGCCAATGGTTAGATGAGTAGCCGTTTCCTGGTCCAGGAATAACCGATCTGAGGGCACCAAGGGAGGACCAGAAAGGGACCTGCATGAGATCAGTAAGGGTATCAGTTCTTTTTTCACCTGTATGTCATGTCAACTATAATTTTGATAAACTGGAAAACTCCTTTAACCCACATTCAAGAAATTTGACTGACGATAGATGTCGAACAATTGTGCATATTGTGTATAAACTATTCACATGTCTACAGATGTTCAACTGAACCCGAGACTTCTGAAGCTAATGGACGTGTATGACAATTCATGAGATAGAAGCAGATTAAGCATAAAGTACTTGAATGAACTGGTTTGACCTAGACTAGACTACTTATCTAGAATTACTTTCTGCTGTATTTTGTAGCCTGGCTTATCACACCATATTTCATTTAAACACCGTTTATCCCCGAATATTTATTATTAACAATAACTAAAAAAAGTTTAAATTACATTGAAAACTCACAAGGCTCTTTCCAGGGTCAAAGTTACAATGAAAGTTTCCTCCAGTGAGTGGTGCTAGCGAAGGTTTTTTTTGTGTTCTGGGTAATTTGTATAGTTTTTTCCATGAAGCATTGTTATTTAGACTCCACACAATTCTTAAAGAGGACCCGTCATCAGGTCAAAAGTGGTCAATTCATTTACCTTATTTTAAACCAACTGACCCCCTAAGTATTGCGTATTTTTTTTTTTAAATCTGCCATATGGTTCCAGAGATATGTGCCTTTTCATTCAGTGTTTATTTTTATAAACTTTCCCAATGGGCGTGGTAATTATGCAGAGCAGCCTAAAGACACGCCCCAGAGGATCATACGAGCCACGCCCCTTTGAAAAGCCCCTTAAAATTAGCACCAAATAAAAAGGTCCATATCTCTGGAGCCATATGGCAGATTTAATTAAAAAAAAAAAATATTCAGAGAAGCAGTGGGAATGAAATGCAAGGAAAAGATGGCCACATTTCACCTGGTGACAGATCCCAAGTTTATAAAATGTTTTACATTGGCTCTAAAAGAGTCATTCCTTCGCATTACATTTTTATGCTGAGATACAAATTGAAGGTATTTAATAGCATTTCAATATACAATGAAACATTGTTTTTAGACATTTTCTTTCTCTTTTTGCATATAATGTATATAACTTTTCACTGTCTAGATCAGTGTGTAGGTCATAATATGGAGGCCTCCATTGCCGACACTGTGTCAGTCACTCAACTACAGTGATATATGGGAGGAACAAGGATCACAAATACAGTTGTTTGAAAAAGTGTTTGCTCCCTCCTGATTTCCTATTCTTTTGGATGTTTGTCACACTTAAATATTTCAGATCATCAAACAAGTGTAAATATTAAACAAAAGATAACACAAGTAAAGACAAAATGCAGTTTTGAAATGAAGGTCATTATTATTAAGGGAAAAAAATCCAAATCTAAAGGGCCCTATGTGAAAAAGTGATTGTCCCCTAAACCTAATAACTGGTTGGGTCACCCTTAGCAGCAACAACTGCAATCACGCATTTGCGATAACTGGCAATGAGTCTTTTACAAACACTTGGAGGAATTTTGGCCCACTCATCTTTGCAGAACTGTTGCAATCCCAGTCACACTGGAGGGTTTCCAAGTATGAACAGTCTTTTTAAGGTCATGTACAGCATCTGAATCGGATTAACATCAGGACTTTGACTAGGCCCCTCCAAAGTCTTAATTTTGCTTCACTAAAGCCATTCAGAGGTGGACTTGCTGGTGTGTTTTGGATCATTGTTCTGCTGCAAAAACCCAAGTGGTGCTTTGGATTGAGGTCATGAAGAGATGGCAGGACAACACTCCTTCAGGATTTTTGGTTAGCCACAGAATTCCATTTACCACAGCATGTCTTCCAGGTCCTGAAGCTACAAAACAGCTCCAGACATTAAACCACCACCACATTTTACTGTTGGTGTGATGTTCCTTTTCTGAAATGCTGCTTTACTTCTACACCAGATGTAATGAAGCATACACCTTCCAAAAATTTCAACTTTTGGCTCATGAATCCACAGAGTATTCTCCGAAAGTCTTTGGGGTCATCAAGATGTTTTCTGGAAAAACTGAGATGAGCCTTTATGTTTTTTTTGATAAGCGGGCATGAAAAAAGGCCTTATGAGGCAAAGGGGCCCCACGTTTTTTGGTTTATTGGGGGGCTTTTTTGACCTTTGGGGGGCATTTGAAAACTTTGGTTTGGCCGGGGCCCTTGGGAATTTTAGCAATGTTAATTTTTGTATTTTTGGATAAGTTTTTGAACCTGTAGACTAAAAATTATTTGTTTCTCACCTTTTCCAAAATTTTCTTTGGATTGGCATTATGTTGTTTTTGAAAACTTTTGGTTTTTTACTTTGTCGGCAGGTCCATTTAATTTTCTTTGAAAAACGGTTGGCAAAAACAGGGGGGTGTTGGGAATTTGAGCACTTCCCAAAACTTTAAAAACCCACAGAAAATTTTTTTTAGTGGGGGGGGAAATGCTTTTTCCACGGGCCCGTGGTTTATTTTTTTTCCTTAAAAAAAAAGCCTTCATTTAAAAAAAACT
The DNA here is from genome assembly GCA_033576555.1 of Oophaga sylvatica. Taxonomy (NCBI): domain Eukaryota; kingdom Metazoa; phylum Chordata; class Amphibia; order Anura; family Dendrobatidae; genus Oophaga; species Oophaga sylvatica. The sequence goes on from JARQOD010000004.1 coordinate 29,315,060, forward strand.
TTTTTTTACTTGTTTTCTTTGTTAATTTTAAATTTGTAGGTGATCTGAAACTTTAAGTGTAAAATATCCAAAAAATTTGGGAAACAAAAAGGGGCAAAATTTTATACAGCACATTTTTAAAAAAAAATAAAACAACTAAAACACACCAAAATTCCTTGGAAAGGGCTTAAAAATGCCACCCTAGAGGGAACTTTCTTGTAAAAGGGCATTATGCCCCCCTGGGGGCAAATAGGCATTTAGAGCTCCTTGGGCCCCCCATGATCTACATGCATTTCAGGCTTAATCAAAAATTTCAAATTTCCCGCCTTGGAAACTGCAATATTTCAAGTTAACCACCCCAAAAATCAAGGTTTTAGCCATGCCATACTATTTTTTTGTTTTGCAAACCCCCCCTTCAACACCCCGGGGGGGGACATTTTAGCTCGAAATTTTTTTTTTTTTATTTTTTTATCGATGGTTATTGTTTTTTTAGGTTTTTTTTCCTTTAATTGTTCCTTTTTTGAACGTGTTAACCAAAAAAAATAAAAAACCTACCCTTTACGGAAAAGATTTAACATGCGGCGAGGGGCCCGGACTTAATTAATTAGATTTTGAGTTAGGAATTTTAAGGGCCCCAAACATTAGTAATTGGTTAAGTTCGGGGTAATTTGGGGGGGGTGAACGGCATCCAAACCCCGAGCGTTCTATATCAGAGGATTCCCGATTCGCGGGTTGCGGAGGGTTGTACGGGGGGGGGCCCTTTATGACCAGCGATAAAAAATGTTAATAGCGGATTTTACTGTCTTTTTTCCTTTATGAAAAAAAACATTTTAAACGGGAAAAAATTTTGAGGTTGGGAAACCGCTTTCCCCGGGACGTTTAAAAATGGATAAAAATAAAGATAATTCCCCCGTATTTTTCGTTTGTTGGACACTGTGGGGTCCCCCGACAACAATAACAGGGCAAGGAATGGCCAACCCCAAAACCATTAAGGGAAAACAAAAATCCATAAAAAATCACCACACTGGAATAATCGTCCGAAACGAATGAGGCTAAAGGAAATGTTAGGGATATCCCCAAAATCCAAAGACAGAGGATAAAAAAAAAAAAAACCCTACCTTTTTTTCCTTTACGTGCTGTGTTTTAAAAACCTTCCACCACCAAATTGTTTCCCCCCCCCGGGCCCCCCCAACCCCCCCTTAGTCCCGGGGTGTCAGCCCCTTGATGGCTTT
>JARQOD010000004.1:29316370-29330559 GCA_033576555.1 Oophaga sylvatica
TGATTGACAGCGCTGCAGATTACTGTTTATAATTGTTTACAATCGTTGGGAACTTTGGAATGAAGGTGGGGTGAACAGACTGTCATTAAAATCCCCAGAGTTCATTTGTAAGAAATCATTATCCTATAAAAGTGGCTTTCATATAACAATTAAAGCATCTTAGACCTGTTGGAGTTTATTTAAAGATTGACATTGGAAAGCTGGAATACTACAACTTAGAAGCCAATGCTAGGATCTGAGGAAGAGAAATATTAATCGGAAAAGAAAATCCTATGAGACTCTCAGCTAATTAATATAGAAAATTACAATCTGTTGTGGATTTTATTTACAGGTTGAAGATTTCAAACTAAGGTCAACAAGATTTGTGAAGATACTTATATTTAGATTTGGAGTTTTATTTGTATTTTGTTTATTTAGTTTATTATCCCAAAGAAGGGATAGATCTCTACAGAAAAATATTTCGTTTAATAAAGGGATAATTTAGTTGATAAGATATTTAGGTTGTAATTGCATAGACCTAGAAAGTTAGATTAAATCGCATACTATTATACAGGAATATTTTATTATTGTAGCGTTCTAGATAAACGGATATTACCATTCTAGAGGAATTATAATTATTAGAGTATCTGTAATTGTTTTGCAGGTTGTTTTGGTTTAAGAAGTGTATAGTAGTTTCATTCTATTTATAGGACCTGCCGTTTATAAAAAAGAATTATCTTTATTAAAACTACATAGATATCTTTAAAAAGATCACTTATTACAATGAGTACTAAAAATAAGCCTAGACCCCAAAGAGATAAATCAACATCAAAATCCATGTCAAATAAAGAATCCGTGGATATTACAGAGTTTGTTGAACCTAGGTGTATTAGTCCGCCACCTTTATCTCAAACGAAAAAAATCTCAATTGGGCAAAAAGGAGATACTACGACTCTTATGCTACAAGAACTCAATAATATAATTAAGGAGCAAGCAGATATGGATACATCTAGTACTCCTTCTGCTACAAGTGCAGATAAAACATCTAAAAGAAAAGAACTTACCACAAACGACCCAGTTTTGACAAAGGAGGATATTTCCCCGTCGCATAGTCCAGAAAAAAGCAGACCTAGAATTGAAGAAACATCCCTGGTAGAGCATTCTAAATCTAATCCTCAACCCATGATTGATTCTATTCAGGCAACGGATAAGGGAGTGTCAGAATTATATATAAAAATTTAATCATTGCCCTTAACTCCAACATAGAGTCTAAATTTGATAAACAGAATAGTATGATGCAAACTAATATAGATGCAATAAATATTAGAATAGATAAAAACGATAACAAAATAGTAGTTTTAGAAAAGGAATCCGACAAATTAAAGAAACAACAGACAGATACTCAAAAGGAAGTCCAATATTTAAGGAACAAATTAGCGGATCTTGAAGACCGCAACAGGAGAAACAACATCAAACTTAGAGGAGTATCTGAGAAAATAACTCAGAACAATCTTCAGAAATATGTAAAGGAGATATTGACTGCAGCGTTGCCATCAGTTCCCGATTTAGAACTTTTAATAGATAGAGTCCATAGGCTTCCTAGGCCAAGATTTATACCACCAGAGACTCCAAGAGATATTATATTAAGACTACATTTCTACCCCACCAAAGATAAGTTTCTTAATTATCTAAAGAAAAATAAGCAGCTACCCCGCCCATATGATCACATAAAGGTCTTTTCAGATCTCTCAAAGGACACACTTCAGACGAGAAAAAGCTTTCAGGAGGTAACTTCAATACTCCAAAAAAATGGGGTACAGTATAGGTGTGGGTTTCCTACAAAATTACTGGTTACCTATGAAGGTAAAATTATTCCCATCTACACTCCCCAGGAAGGAATGTCTTTTGTGTCCTCTCTAGATATGGGAAAGGGAAAAGGAAAAGTGGGATGAATATAACTTTGGATTTGAGTTCCTTTTTCAAATAAATGTTGACGTTATTTTGTTTTTGCTTTTCTTGCCTTTATAAGCATATTATTTCTCCAGGAGCTTTACACACGAACTTTACCTATAAGGAAGTACATCCAACAGAGATTGGATTTTTCTTCCGACATTTTGTTTATTTGAATTTTATTTAAAAATTTTAGGGTTAAGTTGTTAATATGGTTAAGTTTTTGTCATTAAACGTGGGAGGATTGAACAGTCCAATCAAGAGATATTTAGTATGGAGAGAAATCAAGAAAAGTCGAGCAGATGTGATATGCCTCCAAGAGGTAAAGTTAGCTACCGCAAAACATCCGGAAATAAAGAATAAAAATTTTCCCGTTGTATTTAAATCACTAAATGAAAAAAAGAAAGCTGGAGTGATTATTTTAATTAAAAATACCATCTCGTTTGAGTTAATAAACGAATACTCTGACTCAGAGGGGAGATACTTGATTGTTGTTTGCTTAATAAATAATCAGTTAACGACTATAGTAAACATATATGCACCATGCAATGCACAGATGCGCTTTTTTAATAATTTAGATAAGATAATCCAAGAAGTAAAAAAAGGAACTCTTATTATGATTGGAGATTTTAATATTGTTCCCAATAGCTCGATGGATTCAACTGCTCCTAATAGATCAAAATCTCCAGAATTGAGAAACTGGATGTATTCACATGAGTACCTAGATGTTTTTAGGTGCTAGAACGCATCTTCGTTGGAATACTCTTTTTACTCAGATGTACATAAGACCTTTTCAAGGATTGACCTCCTTTTGACAGACTCCAACTCAATTTCACATTTTGAAAAAATAAATATAATGTCTAAAACATTTTCGGACCATTCACCATTAGAATGTGAAATTCTATTAGGGAGACCAGATGGATCAAATTTTCTATGGAAATGCAACTCTACACTTTTATATGATCCTATAATTAAAGAGGAAACTGAGAAGGCCATTAAAAATTATTTTAAAGAGAACGATAAAGACGACATCTGTCCTTTTGTGTTATGGAATGCTCATAAAGCAGTTATTAGAGGGGTTTTATCTTATATGGCTTTCAAAAAGAAAAAACAAACAAAAGAAAAAATCACTAAAATACAAGACGAAATTAATAAAAGGGAGATTATTCAGCAGAATTTATCCAAACCATCTCATGATATACATCTGGACATTCTTAAACTAAGAAGCGATTTGAAATCTTTGCTTTTCAAAGAATATGAAAAGTTTGCGAAAATAATGAAAACAAATTTTTATTCATCCTACAACAAACCAACTAAAATAATGGCACAAAGGTTCAAGGCAACTAGGGTTAAAAATAGAATCAATAAAATTAAATATCAGAATTCTTTGGTGGAACATCCCAAACAAATTGTAGAGGCTTTTGCAAAATATTACGAGTCCTTATATAATCTTAAACTAGATAAGGACACACACATACCTGATAAAAACGAAATAGAGGCTTTTTTATCGAATTTAAACTTACCTAAAATTTCAGATAAACAAATTGTGGACTTATCTGCTCCTTTTTCAGAAAATGAGGTATCAGAAGTAATTAAAAAACTAAAAATCAAAAAATCACCAGGACCAGATGGGTACATAAATGAATATTTTCAAATTTTTGAACAATTTCTTACCCCATACCTTACTAAAATTTTCAATAAAGCATTTATAGTGGGAGAATTTCCCCACGAAATGCTCCAAGCTACTATAATTTTAATTCCAAAACCTAAGGGTGATCTAGAGCTAGTAAAGAATTATCGTCCAATATCTTTAATAAATACAGATATAAAAATATATTCAAAAATCTTAGCAAATAGATTAAAAAATATTCTTCCGACGATAATTCATAGAGACCAACTGGGATTCGTGGAAGGTCGTCAGACCAGCGACGGGACTAGAAGGATACTTGACTTAATTCATACCATTAAAAATAATAAAACCCCTTCCATATTACTAGCTTTAGACGCAGAAAAAGCATTCGATAGGATTAATTGGAATTTTTTAGAGGCCACACTATACAAATTTGGTTTAAGTTCCCAAATTGTTAAAATGATAATGGCACTTTATATATCTCCCTCAGCTAAGATCTATGCAAACAATTTTATGTCTGAAAAAATATTAATTACAAACGGAACAAGACAAGGATGTCCGTTATCACCACTTTTATTTGCTTTAATTATGGAACCTTTGGCCGAGTCAATAAGAACTAATCAGAAAATTAAGGGTATTCGAATTGGGGAAAAACAATTTAAAATCGGTTTGTTCGCAGATGATATCATACTTAGTCTTAATACTCCTTTAACATCTATTAAAGAAATTCTCCTGGTCTTTGAGAAATTCTCATTGGTCTCTTATTATAAAATAAACGAGACCAAATCTAAAATACTAGATTTTTACATATCCAAAAAGAATGTTTCAGTCATTAAGAAATTGGCCAGATTTGAATGGGAAAAAGAGGCTATTTCATACTTGGGTATTGAAATAGCAAGAGATAACGCGAAAACAATCGAGTTAAACATGCAAAAATTATTAAAAATATCCAAATTGAATTAAATAACCATTCGAGATTTGAAATATCTTGGGTTGGAAGGATAGTTTTACTTAAAATGTTCTCCCTTCCAAAAATTTTGTATATTTTTAGAGCATTATCATTATCTATCCCCCTAAAATACCTCAGAAAACTACAATCTTTATTTAATAATTTTGTATGGAATAAAAAGAAGGCAAGAATTGCATTTAAGACTCTTATTAGAGATAAATCAGGAGGTGGCCTTGCTCTTCCGAATATTACAAGCTATTATTATTCCATATTGATTAAGCAGTCATTGAATTGGTTAAAAAAGGATACAGGTCCAATATGGAAGGACATTGAGGAAGAATATTGCAAAAATATATCTTTATCAAAATTGATAATACACAGCCTTACATCTACTCATCAAATTGAGAATAATCCCCCAACTATTACAGCGACTTTATTAGCCTGGAAGCACTTAGCTAAACCTCAGGTCCAGTTAAAAAGGAAGTTTAGATATGAACAAATAAAGAGTATTCCTTTAAAGATCTTTGGCATGATTATGGAGAGGGAATTACCTCTTTCTTGGAAGGAAAATAAAATTATTAAGGTATCTGATTTGCATGATGGTATACAATTTAAAAGAAAAGAGATACTAGAATCTCAAAATGGATTTTCTTCACAGGATTTTAAAATCCTTGCTATATTAAAAAAATATATTTTGAAATTCCTGAGAAGAAGGTCTTCTATAACAAATTCAATATCATTGCTACTATGTAATCCGGATAGGAAAATTTTTTGGACTTCTAAGAGCATTTACAATACATTAAACTTTGAAGAAAATTTTGAGAAAACCTCATTTATGCGTAGTTGGGAAGAAGATCTAAAAATAACAATCTCACAGGAACAATGGAAACAAGCTTTTGAGTTGTCTTACTTCTCAAATATTTGTGTCTCTTTGCACAAGTCCTATTACAAAGTTGTTTCTAGATGGTATTATACGCCTGCAAAATTAGCGAGGATATTCCCAGGTAAATCTCCTAATTGTTGGAGGAAATGTGGCTCGATTGGTAATATTTTACATATGTTCTGGGAATGCCCTAAAATAAAATCTTTATGGTTGGAAGTTTCCAAAATAGTTAATAAAATTATTGGGAAAAAAATTATGTTAACTCCACAAATGGCTATTCTTTCATTAGAGTTAGACGAAATACATCCGTCTTATAAGCCAACAATTATTCATATTTTTTTGATCACAAAAAATGCTATCGCAACACTTTGGAAGGAAGAATTAATTCCTAAGCTTGACGACATATTAGATAAAATGAGGTTACATAACTCCTATGAAAATAGCCATGCGATAGTAAATAATTATTACCAGAAGTATCAAAAAAGATGGAAGGCATGGACTGATTTTATCTCCAAATACGATTTGAAATGAAGGTATAATTTCAGATCTGTTTCTTGACTGTGAAATTCTCAGAAAGAAAAACGATATAGTGTTCATTTGTAAATTTAGATTTTACACTACTGTTAGGATGTAAAATGATTAGTTAGATAGGTTTATTATTTAAATTCTACTATATATAACCCAGCTCTTAATATTAATACTGTTAAATGTTATTTATTTATGTTGATATATATACAATTTAATGGTAAAGTGGTGTTTCTTACTGTTAATTAATAATATGTTGTTGAAAATTTAATAAAAATATTTGAAAAGGACCCATCCCATGTTCGACACAATTGACTGGTCAGCATTAGAATCTGGAAAACTCTCTCCATCACTCCACGTGGAGCCGGTAGGTACCTAACACCCTGGGGGCTTTCTGGGGAGATGACTGAGAGCAGTAATTGACATTAAATCTAGGTATAACTTTTGGGGACGGGTCCTCCAGGCTTCTTGTGGGAAGTTGCAATTTTGCTCTGGATATTAGTGAACTCTGACGTCAAACTTTTCTTCTCACAGACACCAGTGCAGGATGACGTTATTCCCGTTGCGGCCATGCTGAAAGCAAGAAAACCGCACGGGCCTCCAATAACACCCAAGGAACAGCGGGATTTCATGGACTTCAGCGGTATCAGTAGCAGGTGGAAAGATCTCCAGCCTATGAAGCTGCGGAGAACAACATCTAACTCCATCAGTTCTCCTGTAGATGAAGCCCTGATAGATAATGTGAGTCTTCTAACCCTAGATAATGTTTATCATGTTAAATGGGTTGACCAGGCTGACATGAAAAGTCTGCAGATAATTATGTGATTGCATATTGCTGAATCAGAACTGTGTAATGCGCACACTATCATGATTTCCCTGTATTCCACGTGTGGGTGGTCACGTTACCAGACTTACGCAATTTGCAAACTTACAGTCCGGACTCATCTGGCTACTCTCAACTCTCTTCTATGGAGATGTTAAGTGATTGCAGACTTTTCGTTTCAGCCTGGACAAGCCCTTTATGACTACTTTTTTAGGACAAGCCCTTTCGGCTATCATTTATTCATAGATGTGAATTTAACTCTCTTTTTTCTTCAACTCACAGGATTTATTTTCATCCACTATGTCATCCTCCTCACCATTCATATTGTTATTTCTAGAGCATTTCTTTTCTTTTTTTTTTGATTGGCTCACTTATTTGGCGCTATTAATTCAACAGCGCTTTACCGAGATTTTGGAAGAACAGATGAAGATGTAAATTTGTCAAACACCTGTGCCCAAATGAAGGGTCCTCCTTCCATCACGCTTCATAGAGTTTTTCCCCACTGGGGTTTTTTCCCTCTATGACATGCAGTAGGTCGACTCTTCTTAATTTGAGGCAATTATCATCTCCTATATTATTGGTTAATCCATGTGTGAGACATCACAATAAATACAATATCTGAAAATGTTACTTGCGCCTTTTTCTATGTTTTCTAATTCCTTATTGGAAGAAGCGAGTCCTATTGTAGCCAATATTGGGCTTTAGTAGCCTTTTTTCTTCATTTTTAATTCCGTACTGTTTTTTCCAGCCCTTTTTGGATGAGTTGCCTTTACTAACATGGGTTGAGCAAGAATATCCTTTATGGCATCTACATAGTTGTTTGGCTCAGCCAATCAGAATACAGTAGTGTGTCCAATGGGAGAAGCGCTTCCGCTGATTTGAATTTAGAGAGTGCGGGAGCGTTGGAGGAGTTGACGTCAGGTACCGGGATCTTGTACCAAAGCCAAAATGGGGGTCCGCTCCCAGTTTGCAGGCCGATATAGGAAGGACATGAGCCTGGAAAACCTAAGAGCCAAAGTCTCCCGACGTAAATCCATGTCTCAGAAGGCGAACAGACACAAGGAGTTCAGGAAGAGCCGGGGCGTGTTGCTGGCCGATGTCAATGTCTCCCTTATAAAGGAGCAGGAGCTGACGGTGGTCGCGGAGGTGAACGAGTCCTGCCTTGTAAGAGGGTCTGAAAATAAGCCAGTAAATCAAGGAAGAACAAAAGAGCAGGTCATCAAGGATGAACGACGGGCGATGTTGCAGCGCTATAAAGAGGAGAAGCAACTGAGGAAACTGAAGGAACAAAGAGAAAAAGCCAGTAAAGGCATCTTTAAGTGTGGGATCTACAGGCCGGAGGAATAATTTATTCCTGTCCTTAACCCCTTCATGACCTGTGATACAGCGTATGTGTCATGAAAGGATCGCGTTCCTGCGGGTCGGGTGACCAGGGTCACTGAAAGGTCACCCAACACACAGGCACAAGACCCTTTGTGCTTCACCACAGGGGGTTGGCTTAACCCCTACGTGGCTACGATCGCTCTGATTGGCTGTTAAAAGTGAAACAGTGCTCCCTTTATTCCGAGCCCCGACGTGTGCCCAAACAGTGGTTTACCCCCACATATGGGGTATCAGCGTACTCAGTAAAAATTGCACAACAACTTTGGGGGTCTAATTTCTCCTGTTACTCTTGGGAAAACAAAATTGGGGACTAAAAAAATTATTTTTGTGGAAAAAAAATGATTTTTTATTTTCACAGCTCTGCGTTATAAACTTCTGTGAAGAACTTGGAGATTCAAAGTGCTCACCACACAACTAGAGGAGTTCCTTTGGGGATCTATTTTCCAAAATGGGGTCACTTGGGGGGGTTTCTACTGTTTAGGCACATCATGGGCTCTGCAAACGTAACATGACGCCCGCAGACTATTCCATCAAGTCGGCATTTCAAAACATCACTACTTCCCTTCCGAGCCCCAACGTGTGCCCATACAGTAGTTTTCTCCCACATATGGGGTACCAGTGTACTCAGGACAAACTGTACAACAACTTTTGGGGTCCAATTTCTCCTGTTACTCTTGTAAAATAAAAAATTGTGGGTTAAAAAAATCAGTTTTTGAGGAAAAAAATGATTTTTTTTTTTACAGCTCTGCATTATAAACTTTTGTGAAGCACGTGGGGGTTGAAGGTGCTCACCACACATCTGGATAAGTTCCTTGGGGGGTCTAGTTTACAAAATGGGGTCACTTGTGGTTGGTTTCTACTGTTTGGGCACATCAGGGGCTCTGCAAACGTAACAAGATGCCCGCAGACCAGTCCAACAAGTCGGCATTTCAAAGCGTCACTACATCCCTTCCGAGCACTGACGTGTGCCCAAACAGTGGTTACCCCCACATATGGGGTACCAGCGTACTCAGAACAAACTGGACAACAACTTTTGGGGTCCAATTTCTCCTGTAACCATTGTGAAAATAAAAAATAGGGGCTAAAAAAATCTTTTTTGAGAAAAAAAATGATTTTTTATTTTCAAGGCTGTGCATTCTAAACTTCTGTATAGCACCTGGGGGTTCAAAGTGCTCACTGTGCATCTAAATAAGTTCCTTCGGGGGTCTTGTTTCCAAAATGGGGTCATTTGTGGGGGAGCTCCAAAGTTTAGGCACACAGAGGCTCTCCAAACACGACATGGCGTCCGCTAACGATAGGAGCTAATTTTCCATTAAAGTCAAATGGCGCTCCTTCCCTTCTGAGCCCTACTGTGCACCCAAACAGTGGTTCCCCCCCTCATATGGGACACCAGCGTACTCAGGAAGAACTGGACAGCAACTTTTGGTGTCCAATTTGTCCTGTTACTCTTGGGAAAATAAAAAAATAGGCTAAAAAATCATTTTTGAGAAACAAAAATGATTTATTTTCACTGCTCTACGTTTATAAACTTCTGTGAAGCACTTGGGGGTTCAAAGTGCTCATTACACATCTAGATAAGCTCCTTGGGGGTCTAGTTTCCAAAGTAGGGTCACTTGTGGGGGGTTTCTACTGTTTAGGCACATTAGGGGCTCTGCAAACGCAACACGACGCCCGCAGAACATTCCATCAAGTCTGCATTCCAAAATGGCGCTCCTTCCCTTCTGAGCTCTCCCATGCTCCAAAACAGTAGTTCCCCCCCACATATGGGGTATTGGTGTACTCAGGACAAATTGCACAACAACTTTTGTGGTCCAATTTCTCCTGTTGCCCTTGTGAAAATAAAAAATAGCGGGCTAAAAAATCATTTTTGAGGAAAAAAATGATTTTTTTATTTTCACTGCTCTGCGTTATAAACTTCTGTGAAGCACTTGGGGGTTCAGAGTGCTCACAACACATCTAGATAAGTTCCATAAGAGGTCTAGTTTCCAAAATGGTGTCACATGTGGGTTTTTTTCATTGTTTAGGCACACAGGGGCTCTCGAAACGCGTCATGGTGTCCGCTAATGATTGGAGCTAATCTTCCATTCAAAAAGTCAAATGGCGCTCCTTCCCTTCTGAGCCCTGCCGTGCGCCCAAACAGTGGTTTATGACCACATATGAGGTATCTGTGTACTCAGGAGAAATTGCCCAACAAATTTTAGGATCCATTTTATCCTGTTGCCCATGCAAAAATGAAAAAATTGATGCTAAAATAAATTTTTTGTTGGAAAAATTAAAATGTCCATTTTTTCCTTCCACGTTGCTTTAGTTCCTGTGAAGCACCTGAAGGGTTAATAATCTTCTTGAATGTAGTTTTGAGTAGCTTGAGGGGTGCAGTTTTTATAATGGTGTCACTTTTGGGTATTTTCTACCATATAGACCCCTCAAAGTGTCTTCAAATGTGAGGTGGTCCCTAAAAAAATGGTTTTGTAAATTTTGCTGTAAAAATGAGAAATCGCTGGTCAACTTTTAACCCTTATAACTTCCTAAAAAAAAAATTTTTTGCTTCCAAAAATTGTGCTGATGCAAAGAAGATAAGTGGGAAATGTTATTTATTAACTATTTTGTGTCACATAACTCTCTGGTTTAACAGAATAAAAATTAAAAATTTGAAAATTGCGAAATTTTCTAAATTTTCGCCAAATTTCCATTTTTTTTCACAAATAAATGCAAAAATTATCGACCTAAATTTACCACTAACATGAAGCCCAATATGTCATGAAAAAATAATCTCAGAATCGCTAGGATCCGTTGAAGCGTTCCTGAGTTATTACCTCATAAAGGGACACTGGTCAGAATTTCAAAAATGGCAAGGTCATGAAGGGGTTAAAATCCAGACTGGTGGCAAAGTGAAAGAGAAGCCCGCTGCACCCAGCGTAACAAGAATTACACGGTCCACAGCGAAAATCGAGCCTCCCGCTAACAAGACCCGCACCCAGACCGTTCCTGTAAATATGCTGAACAGCAGAGTAGATGGAGCAATTCCAAAAAGTCGGGGCCAGACGTCAGTCCTGAAGAAGAATCAAAAGGAAAACAAAGTTTCCATTCAGTCTATAAGAATCACAAGATCGGCTGCAAATGCAACCTCCAAAATTGCCACAACTGCTGGCAAAGCACCAGTGAAAAAGGCTGCAGCTATGAAACCACAGGTCACAAGGGAGACCAGCCCAGAGTTGGCCATTGATAAAAGTGAGCCTCCCGTAGTTGATCAAGCTACTGAAAAAGCGCAAGAGCTCGAAACCATCCCCAAAGATTCCTGCGTAGAAAGGTCGTGAGTGCAGTCCTTCGCTCCAGAGAACTTTATCTTTCAGCCTCTGGACGGATTGCCAACATTCAAGTTTCAGCCCATGACTCCTAACAAGGCCAATGCATTTCTGACCCCGACTTTTACATGGAGTCCCCAGGATGGTAGCAGGAACTTTGTGGTTATACGAGAACATAATACAGAAGAGATTGATCCTGTGTTTTCATCTGAACCATCACCCATAACCATGGAAGTAAAGCAGGACGAGAACTTAAATGTTTCTCCCCAGGATCAAGAATGTACAAGTGATGCCAGTTCTGCCCCACAAACCAGTCCGGCACTGAGACCACCAGCTTGTGAGCCAAGAGTGGAGGAGAGGACCATACCAGCACAGGAGCCTCAGCACGACGTGCCATACTTCAGGGACATCTTGAAGTCTGAGATTCAGAAGCTGACACTGTTGTGTAGCGACTGGGATAAAAAGATTGACGTGGATATTCCAGAAGACGCCAAAGACCTGATCCGAACCACAGTGGGGCAAACAAGACTATTGATGACCGAACAGTTTAAGCAGTTTGAGGGACTGGTTGACAATTGTGAATTTAAGAGAGGGGAGAAGGAAACTACATGTACGGATCTCGATGGCTTTTGGGATATGATCTATTTTCAGATTGAAGATGTGAAAAAGAAGTTTGTTAATCTTGAAAAACTAGAAGAAAACTCCTGGCAGCAACATACAGTTCCGACTCAAGCTAAAAAGGCTGTAAGGAAAAAAATTGCTCCAGCAGCAACTGGGAAACCGAACCAAGGAGATATCGGGAGTGCGGCCGCCAGAAGTCGCCTCGCTGCCGTCAAAGCTGCAATGAAAAATAAAGCTCAAACTGAAGAACCGATCTCTGAAGTGGAGGCGCCAGTAATCCCAGTGCAGGTGGACCCCATCGTATTTGATGCTGGATTCTTTAGGATTGAGAGTCCTGCCAAAGTCCCCAGCAGTCTCTGCAGAAATCGATGTTCTTCTCGGCCAAATACACCGAAGTCGAGACAGAAAATTGCCCAGAACTCGGGAATGCCAATTACCAGTTGTATAGAAGTTGCAGAAGACCTGAAACCAACGAAGTCTCCAAGCCCACAAAGTCCCCTATAAGAAAAGCCATGTTTGGTATACCATTGGGCTTTAGTAGCCCTTTCCTTCATGACATAATTCTGTGTTGGAAACATTAATGTGGTATTATACTGTGTTGTGGGCACTATGGGGCATCATAGTGTATTGGGGGACACCATACTGAGTTTGGAGTATTATTTGTCCATTATTCTTTTTGGGGGCACTGAGGGGACATCATACTGTGTTGAGGGCACTGTATGGACAACATGCGTCTACTGTGTAAAGGACACTGACGGGGCATCCTACTTTGTTGGAGGGAACTGTAGTTACATCATATTATTTTGGGGATGCTGTGAGGACATCATACTATGTTGCAGGAACTATTGGAGTATCATGCAGTGTGGGGGTCACTGTGAGGACATTCTTCTGTGCTGGCAAAGCAGTGCATGGCATCATGCATTCTTGGGGGCACCACAGCGGTTTGGAAATCAGTATGGGGAATTATACTGTGTCAAGGTACTGATGAGGTGCTGGGAACACTCTGGGGACATCATATATTGTGTTAGAGGCACTGATTGGGGCATCAAACTGTTGTGCGGTAACAATTGTAGTACATCGTTTAGATACAAATTTACAGCCATTTTTAAAAATGTGTTTTAGGTTTTTTTTTCTCTGTATCTAAAATAGGCAAGTGTTTTTTAATGATATTGACTACCTGGTAATATACCTTGACTACCTGGAAATACCTATTTGAAATTGATATAGGAAAGATGTGTATCTTCGTACCGTGTTAGCCAGTAGATAGAAAAATATTTAGACTTGAGAGTCCTCAGTGGTTGATACCTTTTAATGGCTAACTGAAAAGATGGTAACAAATTGCAAGCTTTCGAGACTACTCAGGTCTCTTCATCAGATGTTGTATTAGTCTATGCCTGATGAAGAGACCTGAGTAGTCTCGAAAGCTTGCAATTTGTTACCATCTTTTCAGTTAGCCATTAAAAGGTATCAACCACTGAGGACTCTCAAGTCTAAATATTTTTCTATTTGAAATTGATTTTGCTTTGCTGTCAACACAAGTCTCACATCCCTGCACCGCTGAAGGAGCAGCATACATCTATGAGTGAGCTAGATAATACTTTTTTCCACTGTGCTCCATTTCATGTTGACAAAAATCTTTGCTCACTCATATATGATTGAAGAATAATATTAAATTTATTGATACAAGTAACAGCATATGTGAAAAAGACCTTGGTATACTAATAGATCACAAACTGAACATGAGTCAACAGTGTGATGCTGCAGCAAAAAAGGCAAATAGAATTCTAGGATGTATTAAGAAAAGCATAGAGTCTTTTCATACAGCACTATATTTAAAAAAATATATAAAACATACATAACAACACACACAACTTGCCTTGGAAATGGTGAATATACCAGAGTGCCACCCTAGCAGAGAGAAGCTATGCTTGTATAAATGGGCATGTATGCCAAACTGCCATACTATTCTTTCTGTTGAGCCAAATCCAGACCATTCAACACCCGGGCTGATGACATATGTTAGACTCGTAACATTCTTTCTTTATTTATGTTATTTATCGATGGTTAGCTTAGTTTTCTAGTTTTTTTGTACCTTTACATTGTTGCCTTATGCGAACTGTGTTCAACGCAATAAAAATAATGAA
>JARQOD010000004.1:29330659-29346910 GCA_033576555.1 Oophaga sylvatica
TTCATAGAGTTTTTCCCCACTGGGGTTTTTTCCCTCTATGACATGCAGTAGGTCGACTCTTCTTAATTTGAGGCAATTATGATGTCCTATATTATTGGTTAATCCATGCGTGAGACATCACAATAAATACAATATCTGAAAATGTTACTTGCGCCTCTTTCTATGTTTTCTAATTCCTTATAGGAAGAAGCGAGTCCTATTGTAGCCAATATTAGGCTTTAGTAGCCTTTTTTCTTCATTTTTAATTCCGTACTGTTTTTTCCAGCCCTTTTTGGATGAGTTGCCTTTACTAACATGGGTTGAGCAAGAATATCCTTTATGGCATCTACATAGTTGTTTGGCTCAGCCAATCAGAATACAGTAGTGTGTCCAATGGGAGAAGCGCTGCCGCTGATTTGAATTTAGAGAGTGCGGGAGCGTTGGAGGAGTTGACGTCAGGTACCGGGATCTTGTACCAAAGCCAAAATGGGGGTCCGCTCCCAGTTTGCAGGCCGATATAGGAAGGACATGAGCCTGGAAAACCTAAGACCCAAAGTCTCCCGACGTAAATCCATGTCTCAGAAGGCGAACAGACACAAGGAGTTCAGGAAGAGCCCGGGCCTGTTGCTGGCCGATGTCAACGTCTCCCTTATAAAGGAGCAGGAGCTGACGGTGGTCGCGGAGGTGAACGAGTCCTGCCATGTAAGAGGGTCTGAAAATAAGCCAGTAAATCAAGGAAGAACAAAAGAGCAGGTCATCAAGGATGAACGACGGGCGATGTTGCAGCGCTATAAAGAGGAGAAGCAACTGAGGAAACTGAAGGAACAAAGAGAAAAAGCCAGTAAAGGCATCTTTAAGTGTGGGATCTACAGGCCGGAGGAATCATTTATTCCTGTCCACCTGTGACACAGCGTATGTGTCATGTAAGGATCGCGTTCCTGCGGGTCGGGTGACCAGGGTCACTGAAAGGTCACCCAACACACAGGCACAAGACCCTTTGTGCTTCACCACAGGGGGGTTGGCTTAACCCTACGTGGCTACGATCGCTCTGATTGGCTGTTAAAAGTGAAACAGTGCTCCCTTTATTCCGAGCCCCGACGTGTGCCCAAACAGTGGTTTACCCCCACATATGGGGTATCAGCGTACTCAGTAAAAATTGCACAACAACTTTGGAGGTCTAATTTCTCCTGTTACTCTTGGGAAAACAAAATTGGGGACTAAAAAAATGATTTTTGTGGAAAAAAAATGATTTTTTATTTTCACAGCTCTGCGTTATAAACTTCTGTGAAGAACTTGGAGATTCAAAGTGCTCACCACACAACTAGAGGAGTTCCTTGGGGGATCTATTTTCCAAAATGGGGTCACTTGGGGGGGGTTCTACTGTTTAGGCACATCATGGGCTCTGCAAACGTAACATGATGCCCGCAGACTATTCCATCAAGTCGGCATTTCAAAACATCACTACTTCCCTTCCGAGCCCCGACGTGTGCCCATACAGTAGTTTTCTCCCACATATGGGGTACCAGTGTACTCAGGACAAACTGTACAACAACTTTTGGGGTCCAATTTCTCCTGTTACCCTTGTGAAAATAAAAAATTGTGGGTTAAAAAAATCAGTTTTTGAGGAAAAAAATTATTTTTTGTTTTTTCAGCTCTGCATTATAAACTTCTGTGAAGCACGTGGGGGTTCAAGGTGCTCACCACACATCTGGATAATTTCCTTGGGGGGTCTAGTTTACAAAATGGGGTCACTTGTGGTTGGTTTCTACTGTTTGGGCACATCAGGGGCTCTGCAAACGTAACAAGATGCCCGCAGACCAGTCCATCAAGTCGGCATTTCAAAGCGTCACTACATCCCTTCCGAGCACTGACGTGTGCCCAAACAGTGGTTACCCCCCACATATGGGGTACCAGCGTACTCAGGACAAACTGGACAACAACTTTTGGGGTCCAATTTCTCCTGTAACCATTGTGAAAATAAAAAATAGGGGCTG
Source organism: Oophaga sylvatica (assembly GCA_033576555.1). NCBI lineage: Eukaryota > Metazoa > Chordata > Amphibia > Anura > Dendrobatidae > Oophaga > Oophaga sylvatica. Next base: position 29,332,633 of record JARQOD010000004.1, read on the forward strand.
AAAAAATCTTTTTTGAGAAAAAAAATGATTTTTTATTTTCAAGGCTGTGCGTTCTAAACTTCTGTATAGCACCTGGGGGTTCAAAGTGCTCACTGTGCATCTAAATAAGTTCCTTAGGGGGTCTTGTTTCCAAAATGGGGTCATTTGGAGCTCCAAAGTTTAGGCACACAGAGGCTCTCCAAACACGACATGGTGTCCGCTAACGATAGGAGCTAATTTTCCATTAAAGTCAAATGGCGCTCCTTCCCTTCTGAGCCCTACTGTGCACCCAAACAGTGGTTCCCCCCTCATATGGGACACCAGCGTACTCAGGAAGAACTGGACAGCAACTTTTGGTGTCCAATTTGTCCTGTTACCCTTGGGAAAATAAAAAAATGGGCTAAAAAATCATTTTTGAGAAACAAAAATGATTTATTTTCACTGCTCTGCGTTTATAAACTTCTGTGAAGCACTTGGGGGTTCAAAGTGCTCATTACACATCTAGATAAGCTCCTTGGGGGGTCTAGTTTCCAAAATGGGGTCACTTGTGGGGGTTTCTACTGTTTAGGCACATCAGGGGCTCTGCAAACGCAACACGACGCCCGCAGAACATTCCATCAAGTCTGCATTCCAAAATGGCGCTCCTTCCCTTCTGAGCTCTCCCATGCACCAAAACAGTAGTTCCCCCCCACATATGGGGTATTGGTGTACTCAGGACAAACTGCACAACAACTTTTGTGGTCCAATTTCTCCTGTTGCCCTTGTGAAAATAAAAAATAGCGGGCTAAAAAATCATTTTTGAGGAAAAAAATGATTTTTTTATTTTCACTGCTCTGCGTTATAAACTTCTGTGAAGCACTTGGGGGTTCAGAGTGCTCACAACACATCTAGATAAGTTCCATAAGAGGTCTAGTTTCCAAAATGGTGTCACATGTGGGGTTTTTTCATTGTTTAGGCACACAGGGGCTCTCGAAACGCGTCATGGTGTCCGCTAATGATTGGAGCTAATTTTCCATTCAAAAAGTAAAATGGCGCTCCTTCCCTTCTGAGCCCTGCCGTGCGCCCAAACAGTGGTTTATGACCACATATGAGGTATCTGTGTACTCAGGAGAAATTGCCCAAAAAATTTTAGGATCCATTTTATCCTGTTGCCCATGCAAAAATGAAAAAATTTATGCTAAAATAAATTTTTTGTTGGAAAAATTAAAATGTCCATTTTTTCCTTCCACGTTGCTTTAGTTCCTGTGAAGCACCTGAAGGGTTAATAATCTTCTTGAATGTAGTTTTGAGTAGCTTGAGGGGTGCAGTTTTTATAATGGTGTCACTTTTGGGTATTTTCTACCATATAGACCCCTCAAAGTGTCTTCAAATGTGAGGTGGTCCCTAAAAAAATGGTTTTGTAAATTTTGCTGTAAAAATGAGAAATCGCTGGTCAACTTTTAACCCTTATAACTTCCTAAAAAAAAAATGTTTTGCTTCCAAAATTGTGCTGATGCAAAGAAGATAAGTGGGAAATGTTATTTATTAACTATTTTGTGTCACATAACTCTCTGGTTTAACAGAATAAAAATTCAAAATTTGAAAATTGCGAAATTTCAAATTTTCGCCAAATTTCCATTTTTTTCACAAATAAATGCAAAAATTATCGACCTAAATTTACCACTAACATGAAGCCCAATATGTCATGAAAAAACAATCTCAGAATCGCTAGGATCCATTGAAGCGTTCCTGAGTTATTACCTCATAAAGGGACACTGGTCAGAATTTCAAAAAATGGCAAGGTCATGAAGGGGTTAAAATCCAGACTGGTGGCAAAATGAAAGAGAAGCCCGCTGCACCCAGCGTAACAAGAATTACACGGTCCACAGCGAAAATCGAGCCTCCCGCTAACAAGACCCGCACCCAGACCGTTCCTGTAAATGTGCTGAACAGCAGAGTAGATGGAGCAATTCCAAAAAGTCGGGGCCAGACGTCAGTCCTGAAGAAGAATCAAAAGGAAAACAAAGTTTCATTCAGTCTATAAGAATCACAAGATCGGCTGCAAATGCAACCTCCAAAATTGCCACAACTGCTGGCAAAGCACCAGTGAAAAAGGCTGCAGCTATGAAACCACAGGTCACAAGGGAGACCAGCCCAGAGTTGGCCATTGATAAAAGTGAGCCTCCCGTAGTTGATCAAGCTACTGAAAAAGCGCAAGAGCTCGAAACCATCCCCAAAGACTCCTGCGTAGAAAGGTCGTGAGTGCAGTCCTTCGCTCCAGAGAACTTTATCTTTCAGCCTCTGGACGGATTGCCAACATTCAAGTTTCAGCCCATGACTCCTAACAAGGCCAATGCATTTCTGACCCCGACTTTTACATGGAGTCCCCAGGATGGTAGCAGGAACTTTGTGGTTATACGAGAACATAATACAGAAGAGATTGATCCTGTGTTTTCATCTGAACCATCACCCATAACCATGGAAGTAAAGCAGGACGAGAACTTAAATGTTTCTCCCCAGGATCAAGAATGTACAAGTGATGCCAGTTCTGCCCCACAAACCAGTCCGGCACTGAGACCACCAGCTTGTGAGCCAAGAGTGGAGGAGAGGACCATACCAGCACAGGAGCCTCAGCACGACGTGCCATACTTCAGGGACATCTTGAAGTCTGAGATTCAGAAGCTGACACTGTTGTGTAGCGATTGGGATAAAAAGATTGACGTGGATATTCCAGAAGACGCCAAAGACCTGATCCGAACCACAGTGGGGCAAACAAGACTATTGATGACCGAACAGTTTAAGCAGTTTGAGGGACTGGTTGACAATTGTGAATTTAAGAGAGGGGAGAAGGAAACTACATGTACGGATCTCGATGGCTTTTGGGATATGATCTATTTTCAGATTAAAGATGTGAAAAAGAAGTTTGTTAATCTTGAAAAACTAGAAGAAAACTCCTGGCAGCAACATACAGTTCCGACTCAAGCTAAAAAGGCTGTAAGGAAAAAAATTGCTCCAGCAGCAACTGGAACCAAGGAGATATCGGGAGGGCGGCCGCCAGAAGTCACCTCGCTGCCGTCAAAGCTGCAATGAAAAATAAAGCTCAAACTGAAGAACCGATCTCTGAAGTGGAGGCGCCAGTAATCCCAGTGCAAGTGGACCCCATCGTATTTGATGCTGGATTCTTTAGGATTGAGAGTCCTGCCAAAGTCCCCAGTAGTCTCTGCAGAAATCGATGTTCTTCTCGGCCAAATACACCGAAGTCGAGACAGAAAATTGCCCAGAACCCGGGAACGCCAATTACCAGTTGTATAGAAGTTGCAGAAGACCTGAAACCAGCGAAGTCTCCAAGCCCAGCAAAGTCCCCTATAAGAAAAGCCATGTTTGGTATACCATTGGGCTTTAGTAGCCCTTTCCTTCATGACATAATTCTGTGTTGGAAACATTAATGTGGTACTATAGTGTGTTGTGGGCACTATGGGGCATCATAGTGTATTGGGGGACACCATACTGTGTTTGGAGTATTATTTGTCCATTATTCTTTTTGGGGGCACTGAGGGGACATCATACTGTGTTGAGGGCACTGTATGGACAACATACGTCTACTATGTAAAGGACACTGACTGGGCATCCTACTTTGTTGGAGGGAACTGTAGTTACATCATATTATTTTGGGGATGCTGTGAGGACATCATACTATGTTGCAGGAACTATTGGAGTATCATGCAGTGTGGGGGTCACTGTGAGGACATTCTTCTGTGCTGGCAAAGCAGTGCATGGCATCATGCATTCTTGGGGGCACCACAGCGTTTTGGAAATCAGTATGGGGAATTATACTGTGTCAAGGTACTGATGAGGTGCTGGGAACACTCTGGGGACATCATATATTGTGTTAGAGGCACTGATTGGGGCATCAAACTGTGTTGCAGTAACAATTGTAGTACTTCGTTTAGATACAAATTTACAGCCATTTTTAAAAATGTGTTTTAGTTTTTTTTTTCTCTGTATCTAAAATAGGCAAGTGTTTTTTAATGATATTGACTACCTGGTAATATACCTTGACTACCTGGAAATACCTATTTGAAATTGATTTTGCTTTGCTGTCAACACAAGTCTCACATCCCTGCACCGCTGAAGGAGCAGCATACATTTATGAGTGAGCTAGATAATACTTTTTTCCACTGTGCTCCATTTCATGTTGACAAAAATCTTTGCTCACTCATATATGATTGAAGAATAATATTAAATTTATTGATACAAGTAACAGCATATGTGAAAAAGACCTTGGTATACTAATAGATCACAAACTGAACATGAGTCAACAGTGTGATGCTGCAGCAAAAAAGGCAAATAGAATTCTAGGATGTATTAAGAAAAGCATAGAGTCTTTTCATACAGCACTATATTTAAAAAAATATATAAAACATACATAGCAACACACACAACTTGCCTTGGAAATGGTGAATATACCAGAGTGCCACCCTAGCAGAGAGAAGCTATGCTTGTATAAATGGGCATGTATGCCCCACTGGGGGCATCACATCAGGCACTTGAGAACTCCATGTGGCCCCCATCACTGATCTACATGCACTATGTCAGGTCTTCAATACCATAAGTTACTAATTACCATAGCTCTTAGTGAACTACTGCTAACTATTTCAAGCTAATCATCACCCAAAAAGTCAATGGCTTTCTAGCCATGCCATACTATTCTTTCTGTTGAGCCAAATCCAGACCATTCAACACCCCGGGCTGAGGACATATGTTAGACTCGTAACATTCTTTCTTTATTTATGTTATTTATCGATGGTTAGCTTAGTTTTCTAGGTTTTTTGTACCTTTACATTGTTGCCTTATGCGAACTGTATTCAACGCAATAAAAATAAAGAAACTCTACCTTGTACTGGAAAATGATTTAACATGCAGGTGAGGGCCTGAGACATTTAATTAATTAGTATTTTGATGTTCAGGAAGTTTTCATAGGCCAATCATTCACATACATTGGCTTAATGTTCTGTGAGTAATTGGCGGTGAGTGATATCTGTGCACTCCCAACCACCGAGCGCTTCCTATAGTCAGAGGATGTCCCTGATATCAGCGAGGCATTGCTGGCAGAGAGTCTGTACAGTGTGGTGAGGCCCGTCACTGACAGCTCAGCAGATAGGAAATATTAATGATGCTGTGATTTTACTGTCGTTGTTTCCTTCATGAAGAAACTACACTTCAAAACACACGGAATAAATTTTGAGGTTGGAACCTGCTTTCCCTGGGAACGTTCATCTACAATAGCGCATACAAAATAAAGAGTAATTCCCCTGTATTTTGTCGTTGTGGTTAGGACATCTATCGCGGGGTCCTTCTCCAGTATCACACAATCAATAGAGCAAGAAAAGTGCGAACAATCCCAAGACCTTTATTATAGGCAAAACTAAAAGGTCCATAAACAATCCACCACACTGAGGATATAATCGTCCAGAACACGAATGCAGTTCAGTAACAGGATAAATGTCTCAGGAGATGAGTCCAATAATCCAGACGACAGAGTATAAAAAGAAACCATATTCTTCTTTCTCTCTGACGTGCTGTGTCTTTACACCCTCCTCATCACACAGGATTTGCCTTCCCCCTCCCTGTCCTCCTCAGACCCCCTCCTTATGTCCCAGGGTAGTCAGACCGGTTGGATGGCTTTCAGGACTCTCTGACCTGGGAAAGGTGCCTCAGGGATTAAGGCACTACAGGGGGTGACTGGCTGCATTTGGATAGCTGAGGGGTCATGAATGGACAATCAGGAAATGTCAGCAGGGGTTCATCAAGTTGCATAGACACATTCAGGCTGCAGATGGTAGGTGAGCTAACTCAATTATCAGCCAAAAGGCTGATAATTGAGACTCTAGACTATATGTGGAATACACAGAATGATACCGGGCAACAAGAAAACACCATGTAAATCAGTAAAATAGAAATATACACAAAATGATACCCACAGAACATATCACACCTTCACAACATCCAAGAACATCGAGAATTTGCGGAGCTACTGATGACAGCCATGTCTAAACCTCAGGAAAATGCATCCATTTCTTACCTACATTTTTTCTACCCTTTTTCCCTTGTCCTATATTTGCTCTATGCCATTCAGTTGTCTTCCAGCTGCTGTTCCCCCTATCACAGTATGTACATAGATTGCAGAGTGCCTGCAGCTTCATTTGCCCATCCTCCCTGTCTAGTATGTGTTTTCAGTTTTTCACAGCACAATTGGAGCTATAAATGGGTTATTCAGGACTAAATTATTTTTTTACTATTAGTGTCAGGAATTACTATTTAATATGTCAGGGATTTATTTGTCTATCCAACTTTCAGTCCTGGTTCAGAACTTGCAGCTCTCTGGCGCCACCCTTACCCTCAGGTCCATCAAGGAACTACAACTAGGATAAGTAGTCACCAGAAAGGCTGCCTTGCCATGTACTGGCTATTGGACACTCTGCGGTATGTATATTCCCAGTCTCAGGCCAGAAATACACATATAAACCCCTGTTCTGTCACTGCCAGGGTGATCAATGAGTGGAACAGGCTGCTACCAGAGGTGGTGAGTTCTCCTTCAATGGAATTCTTCAAATAGAGGCTGGACAGACATCTGTCTGCAATGGTTTAGTGACTCCTGCACTGGGCAGAGGGTTGAACACAATGGCCCTGGAGGTCCCTTCCAACTCTAACATTCTATGATTCGACATGTGAACAGTGTTGGAAATATGTGAAGTCAGATGTGTCTTTGTTATCTCTGCAGATGAATTTTGGCTGGAGAAGTAGACAAGTCGGTCTGGGCCAGATGGAAAAGTGAACAACTCCATCAGAAAGAACCCCAGCTGTAAGTTACTATCTGTAACTGCACTGTAATCTCTATATGTCCTGCAGGACTGGTATCTATCTACCACTAAATATCACCGTATGGCGGTAATATCATTGCTGGTCTGTGTATAGAGATTTATTTTCAATAATAGTGCAGTCAACTCCTGAGGTTCCCCTATACCAATGTCGTTATATTATAATCATGATTACCTGGTTAGGGGACACAGACAAAAAGGGCCCATGTGCAAGAACAATGTATGGACCCTTTGCAGTCCAAGAATTCCTAAAAATGGCAAAATTGCACCTTCTTTCTTCTTTGGAGGTAGAAATGAGCCCCTTACCTGTTGCACCCATGTGTGGCCGCGCAGTTTGCACCAATGATATCTCCGCCTGTTAGGGGCCCACTCACATGTTTCGCTCCCCACCTTAGCTGAACCCCTAGTTACGCCTCTGCCTGGGAGAGCAGTGATATAAATTGCTCTGAATGGTTCAATCATTGTCTGTGCAAAAGATCACTAAGCGCAAAGAGAAGTATGCAAGGGTCAGTAGAAACTGGGCCCAGACCATGCATGATCCACATGACCTGATGTTCACATGCCATGTTCTGTGGCGTTTGATTCATGTGATATCTTCTTACACTTACCCTGTGACCTCCATGGTCAGAGCCTGATCTCAAGAAGGGAGGCAGTGTCAGATCGAAGGAAGTAAATCATACCTGAGATGTAAGCTGTGGTCACCAGCGCTGGCCTAAGGGGAGGCAGAGCTCAGCGGTCATCTACCATAGGGGTCAGCCAACTGTGGAGCTTCAACTGCTGTGAAACTACAACTCTCAGCATCCCTGGTAGCTAATGTTGGGAGTTGATCTGATACATCACTAATTACATAACAAATGCCACTAAGGTCAGTGATTGGCTGCAGTGGTCATGGACTCGTGTATAAGTGGGAAATGACACCATAGTAAACAGAAGACCAGTAGGGAGGATTGGGAAATGCAAGGATGAAATGGGACAGTACACATTTACTCATTGCTGAATGTTGGTAGGTTTTAATTAACTTGGAAAATCTCTTTAAGGCCTCATTCCAAAGTCCGTGTCGCACAGATAATGGGGCAGTAGCCGTGGATGAGGTACTTGTCTCTTACACCCCGGCACGTTACATGAAGGTAGGGGTCCTGGCTGGGTGTGTGGATTTGTGCTTTTGGGGGCGCTGCGCCCTTGCAGGCCACATGTTACTGCTGACTTTGGTTGGCCAGAATCAGATGTTGAGGACTTCAACGAGGGAGACAACCTGTCAAAAATAAACATTTTACTGAGAAGAACTTGGTGTGGATTATGTACAGAGGATAGCAGGTACACAACCTGAAGGTTTCCTTCACAGCATGGAGCATTTTCATACACAGTTTCTGTGCGCTTCTCTCGACTCACTTGGTTCCTGTTTCCACTAGTTCACCTGCCTTCACCACGCCCCAGCTCAGTACTACAGTCTAGTTAGTGAAAGTCTTATTCTCAACCCGAGGTTCCGCGTCTTTTCACTCAAGGCAACTATTTTGCCAATATTGACGGTTCTTAGCTTCTATGCTACTGCTGTGTTGGAACTCCTGCTTGTGGCATTCTCTTCATCCTGGCCCATTACCTCTCTGAGCTATAAACTCTGGGCCGTACTACTAGTTGTCCTCTCATAGGACCAGTCTTTGATTGATAACTCTGTCCTTCATGGGTTTCCTTTTCTCTGGATCACGCCATCCAGTGCCTCAATCTCCTCCTGCTTCGGGACACCCACGTCATGCTGCACTGCTTGCTGTTCACACCTTAGATCTGCCTATCAAGCACACTGGGCCCTCTCCGACATTCTGACAGGAAACGGTCTCTGTCCCTTCACCTTAGCCCCTACCACTCTGGGCTAGGCCCAAACATTAAGTCCAACTTTCGATACCATCAGGCAAAACGCAAACTATCATGAATAACGGTGCTATGCACATGTCCATGTTTTTTTACAGACCGTGTATCCGTGCAGAACTCACTTGGTTCCTGTTTCCACTAGTTCACCTGCCTTCACCACGCCTGCTTTTCTCCGGTATCACACATGAAAAGGGACAATACAAGTCTATGGGTGTATGAAAAACACATACAGCACACGGATGGCATCCATGTGTTATTTAACATTGCAAATTACGAAAGAAGCTTTGTCATTTATTTATTTATCATCCATGAAAAATTACTGATGACAACTGATGGAAAAAATGGGCAAAGGTGACACATTGATGCAAAACACTGATGACACCGACAGCATTTTTTCCACGTACCTATTTAAATACACACATGTGAATGAGGCCTTAGGCAGTGCTCACACATAATGGAAAAAAAATTGTTGCAGATTTGCCCCAGAATTCACCTTGTGCATTGCAGAGGGTGAAATCCGTGCTGAAAATTCATTGTTAGGTGAAGTTGTTTCTTGAAGTCGTTTTCTTTTGAAAACCCATAGGTTTTGTCCACGCTTGAAAAAAAAAAAAAGCATCATGTGAACATCGCCAAACAATTGAGATCTGCACTGAATGTCAATTTCTGTGTGTGATTTCTTAAAATCTCATCCACTTTGCTGCCACTATAGTACGCAGCGGATTTTCATCTCGTAATTTCAGACAGCATTGTGCAGGCAAAATGCAATGTGGTTTTTGTAGTGTCAGGAAAATTCCTGTTCCCTGGCAGCAGTTAAAGCAAAAAAAAAAAAAAAAAAGTTGCGCTTTGCTCACCCTCCCCAGGTCTGGCACTGGGTCTCAATAATGTGGGAACCTATAAGTGAGCTGAGCTGACAGCACAAGCGCTCATTTACATTAGTGATATAGATCGTTTTTACAAAAAAAAAAATATTCTGATTTCATCCATACCGACCCTCTGAGGATTTTATGTAATGTGCTGTATATGTGAATGTGAGAAACCAAAACACACAGAAAATAACATTTACATCTAGGAAGACCGAGAATAGCAGCTGTTTGACACTTGAGAGATAGGAAGACATTCCAGGAACATAATATTTAGGTTTGGCGCAACCTGAGTTTTGCTTCCTTACAATGGTGGATATACTGTTAAAAAAAAGAAAAATATTAACATTGTCCCAAACACAGAAAGGGAAGAGATAATGAGCGATGGCTTCCTGTTGGTTTGTGTCTTTGGTTAATGGCTATCGGAAGAGCGTAGGATGAGACGTCCGGTGCGAGCGGCCAAACAAGATGCAGAATAGGTTGACGTCTTGCGACAAACCGTGAAGGAATGCTCAGATTCCTTATTCTGTTCAGCAAAATTCCTTCATTATTTAGGGTCTGGTCAAAGATGTCTAATCTAATACAAAGGTGAATAAAGCAAAAAAAAAAAAATAGGGTTTTATCCGAGTAACAGTGGGGAGACCAAAGGCAATGGTACTCAACTTAACCCCTTAATTACCACAGGTATTTTTGTTTTTGCATTTTTGTTTTTCGCTCCACTTCTTCCCAGAGCAATAACTTTTTTATTTTTTGGTCAAAATGACCATGTGAGGGCTTATTTTTTGCGAGAGGAGTTGTACTTTTGAACGACACCATTGGTTTTAACATATTGTGATCTGGAAAATGGGAAAAAAATTCCAAGGGCAGTGAAATTGCAAAAAAAAGTGCAATCCCACTGTTTTTTTTTTTTACCATGTTCACTAAATGCTAAAACTGACCTGCCATTATGATTCTCCAGGTTATTCCGAGTTCATAGACACCAATCATGTCTAGGTTCTTTTTTAATTAAGTGATGAAAAAAAATTACAAAGTTTGTTAAAAAAAATTGCGCCATTTTCCGATACCCATAGCGTCTCCATTTTTCGTGATCTCGGGTTGGGTGAGGGCTTATTTTTTGTGCGCTGAGCTAACTTTTTTTAATATTAATATCAATTCGGTGCAGATACAATCTTTTGATCGCCCGTTATTGCATTTTAATGTAATGTTGTAGCAACCAAAAAAACTAAATTCTGGCTTTTAATTTTATTCTCGTTACGCCGGTTAGCGATCAGGTTAATTCTGTTTTTATATTGATAAATCGGGTGATTCTGAATGTGGTGATACCAAATATGTGTATGTTTGATTTTTATTTTTTAATTGTTTTATTTTCAATAGGGCAAAAAGGGGGTGATCTGAACTTTCATTGTTTTATTTTAATATTTTTTTTTTACTTTTTGCACGCATCAATAGTCTCCATGGGAGACTAGAAGCTGCAGATGTCTGATCTCCTCTGCTACATACAGGCGATGATTAGATCGCCTGTATGTAGCAGAAATGCTCACTTGCTATGAACGCCGACCACAGGGTGGCACTCATAGTAATCCGGCAATGACTACCATTGAGGTGTGCTGGAGTCCTCTGGTTGTCATGCCAACACATTGGTGACCAGCAGTCATGTGACAGGTTCACCGATGGGCAGCTTTAGTGTCCGGTAAGCGCTAGTTAAATGCCGCTGTCACAGATTGACAGTTCATTTAACTAGTTAACAGCCACGGGAGGATCGTAATTCCATCTGTGGCTGTTGTCAACTATATAGATCAGCTGATATGTGCCCAGTGCGCATGAAAACACAGACATGTGAACAGCTCCATACATTATAATGGGTACATGTTCTGTGAAAATGACCGATAGAAGACATACGTGAAGGATGGATGTCTGAGTGAGGCCCTACATAAAGTCTATTGATTTTAAAAAGCTTTTTTTCACCAGAGGGGGCGCTGCAGGGAAATTGCAAATCAGCAGGATACTGCAGGGAATTATGCCAGAAGCAATGTGGAATCAAGTTTTTTGGATTTTGGTACCAATTTCCCGCTGTCAACATTGCAAAAAAAAAAAAAAAAGGAAAAATAAATATTTTATGGATATGTCTGTGGCAGTTCCCTCACCCTAGTATTATATTTACCTGCTGCCGCCTTCACCTTTTAACAGCACCGCTTGGATCCCGCAGGCGCCATCTTGTGACCTCAACACCTGACTGATCCGAAGTCAGAGGCAACGGTCACAAGCTCTCAGTGTAAGTCTATGAAAGCCAGAACGAGGCGCTCATAGACTCGCATTGGAAATGGACCTCCAGCTTGCCTAGCAAACACTAGAGGGATCCAGCCGGTCACATCCTGTTGAACACCAACCAAAAAAGGACTGATCGAAGGTGAAGACGGCGATTGGTAAGTATAATACTAGGGTCAGAGACCTTAGATTAGAAGCACCACTCCAGCACTGCAATAAAAAAAACTCGTTGGAGTGGTGCTTAAATTTATTTTTATCCTACAGCTCTGTCATGACTTCCGGGGCTCATACTCACTTGAGCCGAAAACGGATGATTTTCAGCCACTAAAAAATCTGATTCTAATCGGACCAATGTTATTCAATAGGTGACATCTCATTTGCGATTTTTTTCTCAGCCGAAATCGGTGTGAGAAAAAAATCGCAACATGCTGCGATTTGATGCGATTTTGGCATGATAATCGCTAATGCAATAGATGGTGCTTTAAAAAATTGCATCCAAATCGCATGACATTTGCACATAATCGGACCATCCTGAAAACTGACCGTTTTTTTTCCAGCAAGTGAGTATGAGCCCTCAGGCTTATTCTCCAACGCGGCCATAGACATTAATTCAGGAACATAGAGTCGATTCTCACAAAATTAGAATATCATCAAAAAGTTAATTTATTTCAGTTCTTCAATACAAAAAGTGAAACTCATATTATATAGAGTCATTACACACAGAGCGATCTATTTCATGTGTTTATTTCTGTTAATGTTGTTGATTATGGCTTACAGCCAATGAAAACCCGAAAGTCATTATCTCAGTAAATTAGAATACTTTATAACACCAGCTTGAAAAATGATTTTAAAATCCAAAATGTTGTCCTGCTAAAATGTATGTGTCAGGGAAATATGAAGCATTTCCTCATGTCCTAGGTACACATACAGGTCCTCCTGTTGCTCCTACCTCAAGTTGGTTCGTGCATTCTAACACTGAGCTTCTCATGCTGCCCCCCCATTAGGTTTGTGCAGGGCACACACAAAGCCCCATGTGCAGGCACAGCTGCACCAGCCCCCTCTTTCTCCCTGATGGAATGTCCACTCGCGCCTCCCTGCAGTTAAACAAGCTTGTGAAATGTGAACTCATGACTAGTTAAATCCGGCTTGTTCAAAGCACATGTTTCTTTGTTCCTTCAAACTCAAATTTAATAACGCAGAATACTCCTAGAGACGGGAAACTTATATTTTTAGAATCTGCATAATTAAAGCTATTCACAGCGTTTTGCAGCGTGTGTGGATGCCAGAAACCAAGAAACGGATTTCTGCCCGCCCGCACCACCCACACATGTCGTGTTCGGTCTTAAATGAAATAGCAATTTGTAAGAAAACATATGATACCCCTGTCTTCTCTCTGCTAGCTTCCCAGCCTGAGTTATGGCCTGCAGAAGTTTTTTAATAACTTTCTAAAGGGGGCATATCCAGCCCACCCTGTGAGGTCAGTGAGGTGGGAGACCCTTGGTTTTGGGCAAAGGTATAAAGCTCAGATGCTCAAACAAAAAGGGGTCATTTGCCTGGAGAAGCAGCTTGCAGGAGGCTGTGCTTATGAACGATTTTTCCTTGGGAAGATTCTCCTCCCCTCATCCACGTCATGCCAGTGACTGAGATGTGTAAGTTCTTATCTTAATCCTCTTTTATTTATAATTGTTCTGTATATAATGTATTTTGTCTCTTTTGAATTTTTGTAAACACTGCCTATATTTTTCTGGAGTAAATCTATAAAATTTTCCTTGCTCTATGAACAGAACGCCACGTCCTCCGTGCTAAATTACGCTACCTTGTGGGTGGGCTCCTGACCCGAAATTGGTTTTAATGTCAAACGAGGGGCTGGTGGCAGCAAAGTGTTCTGGGAATTTGGGAGACCCTGGCAGTGATGGAACGGGGTTTATATGTGTATTTCCAGCCTGAGAGTGGGGATATACATACCGCCCTCACTGCAGAGTGCCCAATAGCCAGTACATGGCAAGGCAGCCTTTCGAGCAACTACTTATCCTTGGTGTACAGTAGTTCCCTGACTGACCTGAGGGTAAAGGGGACGCATGAGAGCTGCAAGTTCCGGACCGAGACTGAGAGTGGGATAGACAAATAAATTCCTGACATATCAAGTAATTTCATGACAGTATGTTTAGTAAATGCACTCAATACTTGGTAGGGGCTCCTTTTGCATCAATTACTGCATCAATGAGGAATGGCATGGAGGCAATCAGCCTGTGGCACTGCTGGGGTGTTATAGAAGCCAAGGTTGCTTCGATAGCAGTCTTCAGCTTGTCTGCATTGTTTGGTCTGGTGTCTCTCATCTTCCTCTTGACAATACCCCATAGATTCTCTATGGGGTTAAGGTCAGGTGAGTTTGCTGCCAATCAAGCACAGTGATACTGTTGTTTTTATACCAGGTATTGGTACTTTTGACAGTGT
>JARQOD010000004.1:29347010-29357524 GCA_033576555.1 Oophaga sylvatica
CTAATCCCTCACCTTGGAGGTACTGATAATGGTTCAGAGGTCCAAGTCTCCAGCCTAACCTAGTCTCCTATCAGTCCCTGAACCCTGTAATCAGTCCTAAAAATGACCCTGATTACCACCAAAGGGATATGGGCTGATCTCTGCTAAATACACAGATTAGACATATAGGACAGACTGGAGAAAACACAGACTCGCATACACACTCAAACACAGAAGGAACATAAATGGTCTGGGATATAAAATTCTAAGCAAGTTGAGCTTAAAACAACTAAGGAGCTCTTTAACTTAAGTCTATACAGATTCAATCCTATCTGTGGTCTGCATGAAGAATTTCACTGGCAACTCCCAAAACAGACAACCAGGGATTTAAAGGAAACCAATCAACAAATAATCAATTGCAGCGGGAGAAACTGAACCCAGTCCCAGAACCGAGCACAGACAGAATTAACTCCCTCACTGCCAAACACAAAGAAACAGCAACTCAGCTGTGAGAAGTCAGAATGTGCAACCGCGACGATCTTCGTGGCGATGCACACATGACAGCATCCGCCTTAACATTCTTAGTGCCAGGAAGAAAGGAAACCACAAAATTAAAACGTGTGAAAAACAAGGCCCACCTGGCCTGTCTAGGATTAAGTCGCTTGGCAGATTCCAGATAAACCAGATTCTTATGGTCCGTAAGGACCACCACCTGATGTTTGGCTCCCTCCAGCCAATGTCTCCACTCTTCAAAAGCCCACTTCATGGCCAATAACTCCCGATTACCCACGTCATAATTACGTTCAGTAGGAGAAAATTTTCGAGAGAAAAAGGCACAAGGGTTACTTTTAGAGGTCTCTGGATCTCTTTGGGACAAAACGGCACCTGCCCCAATTTCAGAGGCATCAACCTCCACCTGAAATGGCAGAGAAACATCAGGCTGCCGTAGAACAGGAGCAGAAGTGGATCTCTGCTTAAGTTCCTGAAATGCAGAGACTGCCTCAGGAGGCCAATTCACCACATCAGAACCCTTTTTGGTCAAATCAGTTAATGGTTTAACAATAACCGAGAAATTACCAATAAATTTACGATAAAAATTGGCAAAACCCAAAAATCTTTGAAGAGCCTTTAATGAAGTAGGTTGGACCCAATCACAGATGGCCTGAACCTTGACCGGGTCCATTTCAATAACAGATGGGGACAAAATGAATCCCAAAAATGAGATCCTCTGTATGCCAAAAAGACACTTTGATCCCTTCACATACAAGCATTCTCTCTCAAAATCTGGAATACAGTTCGAACATGTTTCACATGAGAGTCCCAGTCATTGGAAAAAATCAAGATATCATCCAAATAAACAATCAGAAATTTATCCACAAAATCCCTGAAAATGTCATTCATGAAGGACTACACGGCCTTAATGAACCATCCTTTTTGGCCACAAAGAAAAAACCGGCACCTAAGGGTGAAGAGGATGGTCTGATATGACCCTTCTCCAATGACTCCTTGATATAAGACCGCATAGCGTCATGTTCAGGTACAGACAAGTTAAAAAGGCGACCTTTAGGGAATTTACTACCAGGCACTAATTCAATAGCGCAGTCATAGCTCCTATGGGGAGGCAAGGATGCAGATTTACTTTCGCTAAACACATCAGAAAAATCAATCAAAAAGTCAGGAACATCCTGAGCCTGGGGGGAGGCAGAAAAAACAGGAGTGTTGGTATTAACACATTGGCAGCCCCAACTGGTTACAGACACAGATTTCCAATCCAAAACAGGATTATGAGACTGTAACCAAGGGAAACCCAGTACGATAATGTCATGCAGATTATACAGAACCAAAAATTTGCAGCTCTCCTGATGATCAGGTTCAACCCTCATTATCACCTGAGTAGAGAACTGAGGTTTATTCTCAGCCAAAGGGGTAGAATCGATCCCCAGTAGGGGAATAGACTTCCGTAGGGGTATCAAGGGAAACCCACAACGTTTAGCAAAATCAAAATCCATCAGGTTAATAGCTGCTCCCGAATCAACGAAAGCCTGAGCAGAAAATGAGGACAGAGAGCATATCAGAGTAACAGTTAATAAAAACTTAGTCTGAACACTACCCAAGACAACTGAGCGTGCAAAACGTCTTCCCCGCTTAGGGCAGACTGAAATAGCATGAGAGGCATCACCACAGTAGAAACATAACCCATTGCGCTTTCGAAACTCATGACGCTGTGCCCCAGAAACCACTCTATCACACTGCATGGATTCAGAAGCAGGTTCACAAGGCAACACTATTCCACGCATACTTCTCCGCTCACGCAAACGTCTGTCAATTTGAATCGCTAATAACATAGAATCATTGAGACTAGAGGGGACAGGGAATCCCACCATAACATCCTGTACATTATCTGACAGACCCTTCCGAAAAAGGGCTGCTAAAGCGTCGTCATTCCATTTGGTCAGGACTGCCCACCTACGGAATCTCTGACAGTATAACTCAGCGTCATCAAGCCCCTGATTTAATGCCAACAAGGCTTTTTCAGCTTGATCAGTGACATTAGGCTCATCGTACAATAACCCCAGGCCTGAAAAAATGCATCAACATCACTCAAAACAGGATCCCCAGGTGTCAGGGAAAAAGCCCAATCCTGAGGATCGCCGCGCAGGAGAGAGATGACAATTTGAACCTGCTGCGCTGCGTTCCCTGAGGACTTAGATTTTAAGGCAAAAAACAATTTACAATTATTTTTGAAATTCAGAAACTTGGCTCGATCCCCAAAAACAAATCTGGCATGGGAATCCTAGGTTCCACAACAGGCAACCTAGCAAGATAGGTAGCAATACTCCGAACCTCAGTGGCAAGCTGATCCACATGGCCAGACAACTGTGCAAACTCCATTGAGAGAAAAAATCCTCCCCAGCACCCAGAGATACAGAGGGAAAAAAAAAAATGCAACAAACCGAAAAATATCTCTGACAACTCTGACAACCTTTTTTCTTTCACAATATTTTTCCCTTCTGTGAGTACCATACAATTTTCAATTTTTAGGCCGGTGATACTGTTGTGTTTCGGTAGCTGAGGAGTGCAGGTAAAAAAGGCAATACACCAGAGCAGTTGGAATCTATGAGATTGCAGTACCCTGACTAACCACCACAACTAGAGGCAGCCGTGGAGCGTTCCTACGTTGGTCCTAGATGCCTCGTCACAGCCTGAGAAACTAACTACACCTAAAGATAGAAAGAGGAAAGCTATCTGCCCCGGAGCAGATCCCCAAAGAACATAGAAAGCCCCCAAACATGTAATGGCGGTTAGACAAGAAGAAATACTGACACAGACAGAAAATAGTATGAGCAAACGTTGGGGCCCAAACTACCTAAATAGAAAAGGATAGGAAGGGCACTTACTGCAATCCCAAAAAACCCTGAAAAGCACCAACTCTACTAATTTCAAAAACACCTGAGATCACACGACCTCTACCACCTAAATTAGTTCTCTGGTGTAACAAAATCAAAACAGCAGCCACTGAAAAAACTGGAAAAAGCAAATGTACAAACATCAGTGGCTGAACTAAACTGAGAGGGCAAAAGCCCCGGAGGGGACCCTGAAGGCCCCCACAGAAGTGCAGGACAAAATGCAAAAATCAAGCACAAAAACAAAAGAAGAAAATGTCTTATCTGTTAGCAGGAGATGCAGACACGACACAGCAGGCTACAAAGGAAACAGGAATCAAGGATTGAGACCAGAACAATTGATCACCGGCAACCCTGATGGGAAGGCGACTCCCTTATATAAGACCAGTCAGTAACACCTGATTCCCAATCCTCACAATCTTCACTGGACAGTCCAGTACCGCTTGTAACCACCAGAGGGAGCCTCTGCTCAGAACTCATTTCAAGTCCATTCACAACACATTACTAAACGTCACTACTTCTATTCCGAGCCCCAACGTGCGCCCACACAGTAGTTTTCTCCCACATATAGGTTATCAGTGTACTCGGTACAAATTGGACAACAACTTTTGGGGTCCAATTTCTCCCCTTACCCTTGGGAAAATAAAAAATTGGTGACTAAAAGAACATTTTTGTGGGAAAAAATTGGATTTTTTATTTTCATGCCAGGGCATTATAAACTTGTGTGAAGCACTTGGGGGTTCAAAGTGCTCACCACAGATCTAGATAAGTTCCTTAGGGGTCTAGTTTCCAAAATGGGGTCAATTGTGGGGGGTTTCCACTGTTTAGGCTCATCGGGGACTCTGCAAACTGAACATGACATCCATCAAAGTCTGCATTCCAAAACGTCATTACTTCCTTTCCGAGCCCTGCGGTGCATCCAGACAGTATTTCTCCCCACATATGGGTATCAGCGTACCCAGGACAAATTGGACAACAACTTTTGGGGTCCAATTTCCTTGGGAAAAATCAGAAATTGGGGACTAAAAAATCATTTTTGTGGAATTTTTTCTTTTTCACACCCAGGCATTATAAACTTTAGTGAAACACTTGGGGTTCAAAGTGCTCACAACAGATCTAGATAAGTTCCTTAGGAGGTCTAGTTTCCAAAATGGTGTCACATGTGGGGGGTTTCCACTGTTTAGGCACATTAGGGGCTCTCGAAACGCGAAAAAGTCAAACGGCGCTCCTTCCATTCCAAGCCCTGCCGGGCTCCCAGACAGTGGTTTTCCCGCACATATGGGGTATCGGCGTACTCAGGAAAAATTGCACAACAACTTTTTCTGTCCATTTTCTCTTTTTACCCTTGTTAAAATACAAAAATTGTTTGTAAAAGATCATTTTTGTGACTAAAAAGTTAAATGTTCATTTTTTCCTTCCAAGTTGCTTCAGCTCCTGTGAAGCACCTGAAGGGTTAATAAACTTCTTGAATGTGGTTTTGAGTACCTTGAGGGGTGCAGTTTTGGGTATTTTCTGCCATATAGACCCCTCAAAGTGACTTCATATGTGAGGTGGTCCCTAAAAAAATGGTTTTGTACAATTTGCTGTAAAAATGAGAAATCGCTGGTCAACCCTTATAACTTCGTAGCAAAAAAAAAATTTGTTTTCAAAATTGTGCTGATGTAAAGTAGACATGTGGAAAATGTTATTTAGTAAGTATTTTGTGTGACATTATATTTCTCTGTTTTAAGGGAATAAAAATGAAACGTTTGAAAATTGCAAAATTTTCAAAATTTTTGCCATATTTCCATTTTTTTCATAAATAACCGCAAATTATATCGAAGAAATTTTACCACTATCAGGAAGTACAATATGTCATGAGAAAACAGTCTCAGAATCCCCTGACGAAGGAATATTTTCCGAAACGCGCGTCGGGGCGCATTCAAGGAAGCACTGACACCACCTTTCTTTTCCCCTCCACGGTTCCTTCAGGTTATGTTTATTCAGTTTTATCCTCATGTCTTCTCTGGGCAATTTTCTTGTATTATTTGTCACAATACATTGTGACTTGCGCTTGATCTAGCACCATTTATGTGCATATTGGTGTTGTTGTTTTTTCATTTTACCTGTGATCAGTATAAGCTGGATTTGGCACTATTATTGTGCTTATTGGTCACTTTATATAGATATAATTTTTCTATTTTTGCACTTTTTTCACTTCATTGGATGTAACAGTATTTATTTAATTCCTCTCACACAGATTTTTGTGTTTTTGCACTATTATAATAGGTTTATCACCCACGTCAATTGAACACCACAGGGTTTATTCATTATCATCACACACTATTTCTCGTGTTTTTATTTAGGTTGCATTTTTTAGTGGTCATCACTTATATCTTGCTTTTTGTTCACTGTTAGCCATTGGATATTTTAGTATTTTATTACTTACACTTGTTGCATATTTACCTGATTACAATTATTTAAGACCTGGGTATTGGGCACTATAAGGTGGTGTTTATGCTTCCTTTTTATTCATTCTTATATTTATGCGATAATTGTGCTATGTTTTTATGTCTGTAATTTAATCAATAAAAACTTTAACATTGTGTACCTTACCTGCCTGGTTGGTGATTTTTCTTCCCCCTGTTTTTCATGCACTTGGGTGTCCGTAGTCTTAGAATCGTGAAGATCCATTGAAGCGTTCCAGAGTTATAGCCTCATAAAGAGACAGTGGTCAGAATTGTAAAAATTGGCGCGGTCATTAACGTGCAAACCACCCTTGGGGGTTATGGGGTTAAGGGAATGTGTCACATACATTTTTTAAAATGATCAATAATATCACATACAATGGACAAATACCATCACACATGGCCGTAGAACATATCACTACCACATAGTAACCTATAATACCACATAAAAGGGACAAATACGACCACACCACCATGACCAGACACATATTACGACCATATAGTAACTAAATACTACAATACTGATCATTAATAAAAAAACACAATACTAATTTTACCATAAGTGCCATTATACACAGGAGCTTTGTATATAGTGTCAGTGTACACGTAATACAGCAATCACCAGTGACATTATACACAGTAGCTCTGTATATAGTGTCAGTGTACAGGTAATACAGTGATCACCAATGACATTATACACAGGAGCTCTGTATATAGTGTCAGTGTACAGGTAATACAGTGATCACTAGTGGCATTATGCATAAGAGCTCTGTATATAGTGTACAGGTAATACAGTGATCACCAGTGACATTATACACAGGAGCTCTGTATATAGGGTCACTGCACAAATAATACAGTGATCACCGGTGACATTATACACAGGAGCTCTGTATATAGTGTCCGTGTAGACCTAATACAGAGATCACCAATGATTTTATACACAGGACCTCTGTATATAGTGTCAGTGTACAGGTAATACAGTGATCACCGGTGACATTATACACAGGACCTCTGTATATACAATGTATAGTGTCAGTGCACAGGACAAACACTGACTCACTGGTGACGTCTCTAGTTGAAGTCTTTCGTCTTCATCACGCAGAGACCGCCATCACTTCTTCCAGCCAAGACTCATCTCTGCAGAAAATAACACAGCTATCTAGAGCACATTCCCCAATTTTTCCCCAACCTCTACACTACGCCAGACGAAGAAAAAAAGCGACTTTGTCACCCTGCACAGTAACAGGACCCCTCCTCCATCACTCTGAAAACAGTATCCTCAAAACTAAAATCCTTTATTTAGCCCCTATAGTAATAATGTCCCACATCCTGCTCCCACGTGTCCTTCCATTCTCAACCCCACGTGTCCTCCTATTCTGAACCCAATGTGTCCTCCCATTCTGCCTCATGTCTTTCCTTACTGCCGCCAGTATAATGCACCCTCATAGTCATACATAGTAGTATAATGCACCCCAATAGTCATACATAAAGTATAATGCACCCCCAAAGTTATATAAAATAGTATAATGCACCCCATAGTCATATATAGCAGTATAAGGTACCCCATCGTAGTATAATTTGCCCCATAGCAGTAAAATTGCACCCCCTAGCAATATAATACACCAGCATAGCAGTATAATGCAACCCATAGCAGTATAATGCACCCTATAGTAGTATAATGCACCCCCATAGTAGTTTAATGCACTGCATAGTAGTATAATGCACTCCAATAGTAGTATAATGCACCCCCACAGTAGCAAAATGCACCCCATAGCAGTATAATGCACCCCCATAGTAGTATATTTACCCCATAGCTGTATAATTCACCCCATTAGCAGTATAAAGCACCACATAGCGGATAATGCACCCCATAGTAGTATAATGCATCCCCATAGTAGTATAATGCACCCCCAAAGAATTATAATGCACCCCCATAGCAGTATAATACACACCCATAGCAGTTATAATGCACTCCATAGTAGTATAATGCACTCCCATAGTAGTATAATGCAACCATAGTAGTATAATGCAGCTCCATTGCATTATAATGCACCCCCATAGTAGTACAATGCAGCCCCATGGTAGTATAATGGACCTCCATAGTAGTATAATGCACCCATAGTAGTATAATGCACCCCAGAGTAGTATAATGCACCCCCATAGTAGAATAAGCCACCCCATAACAGTATGATGCAACCTCATAGTAGTATAATGCCCCCCTACAGGAGTTATAATGCACCCCAAAGTAGTATAATGCATCCCCATAGTAGTATAATGCGCCCCTATAGGAGTATAAGACACCCCCATAGCAGCATAATGCAAACCCATAGTATTATAATACACCCATAGGAGTATAATGCATACCCAATAGTAGTATAAAGCACCCTCATAGTAGTATAATGAACCCCACAGCAGTATAATGCACCCCCATAGTGTATAATGCACCCCATAACAGTATAATGCGTCCCCATAGTAGCATATTGCACCCCCATAGCAGAATAATGCACCCCCTAAGTAGTATAAAGCACCCCATAGCAGTATAATGCAAACCTTTAGTAGTTTTTAATGCACCGTCATGTAGTATAATGCACCTCATGGCAGTATACTGCACCCCCATACCAGTATAATAGAACCCCATAGTCAGAGTGATGCAACCCCTATAGCAGTGTAATGCATGCCACATAATAGTATAATGCACCAACATAGTAGCATAATGCACCCCATAGTAGTATAGTGCACCCCCATAGAAGTATAATCCACCCCCATAGCAGTATTAATGCACACCCATAGCAGTAATGCACCCCCATAGTAGTATATGCACTACTTAGTAGTATAATGCACCCGAGCGAATAATGCACCCCCATAGCAGTATAATGCACCCCATAGGTATAATGCACCCCCATAGTAGTAAAAAGCCACCCACAACAGTATAATGCAACCCCATAGTATTATAGTGCACCCCTATAGTAGTATAATGCACCCCATAGCAGTATATGCACCCCCATAGAAGTATAATGAACCCTATAGGAGTATAATTTTACCCCCATAGCATTTTTTAATGCACCCCATAGCAGTATAATACACCCCAATAGTAGTATAACGCCCCACCCATAGTAGTATAATGCAGCCACATAGTAGTATAATACACCCCATAGTGTATAACGCACCCCCATGTAGTATAATGCACCCCCATGTAGTAAAATGCACGCCCATAGCAATATAATGACCCTGATAGCAGTATAATGGACCCCATATTTAGTATAATGTACCCCCATTAGTAGTTTAATGCACCCCCATACCAGTATAATACCACCCCCCTAGAAAATATAACGCACCCCCATTTGCAGTATATTTCACCCTCATAGCAGTATTAATGCACCACATAGTAGTATAATGCGCCCATAGTGCGACTTTACAAGAAAAAAACGGTTTCTCCTTACCTGGCCGAAGAGCAGCAGTGTCCTTTGCTAGGACTCTCTGGGCTCAGACCGTGGTCCGGCGTTTGGCAGTGACGTCATACGCCGGCGACATGCGCTCTGACGTCAGTGCTGGCCTGTGATTGGCTGGCGGCTGGTTAACTGTTGCCTTGCGGGAGGATATCCAATATATCCTCCAGCCGGCAAAAGAGTTTAACTGTACGGTGTCTGAGGACGCATGTTCAGTTACTGAATCGCAGAATCCTGCCACTGGGGCCCGGTGAGCAGAAGAGACAGGGCCCCCCCGCTCGCTGGGGGCCCTATGCCAGTAGTGCAGTAATGCCCTGATTTGGGGCACTGTGCTCCTGAAGACTGATCCAGAGAACAACCCTTTAGCTCGGTGGTGCGGGGGCGTGCTTTACAACCTTCATACAGATTCAGCATCTGCCGGGGTGAACACCTTTAGACCCATTTGTTAACCTACAACCATACAGGGGGTATCTCTAAGGGGGCACCCTTTTCTGAGCTTTTCTTTGCCATCACAAGCATTACAGAAATCTATTATTTTTTCTAGTGCTTCCTCTGAACCATAAGTTCCAGCGACTTATGAATAAGACTCGGGAGAGTCGAAACGTCATTGCTGTTTGTGTCGCTCTAAGGCTAAGTGCACACGTTCAGGATTATTTGCGTTTTTTTCGCGTTTTTTAGAGGGAAAAAACGGGTAAAAAAAACCCCAAAGAATTAGCATCCTATCATTTAGAATGAATTCAGCAATTTTTGTTTACATTGTGCGTTTTTTTTTTTCGCGAAAAAAAAAAAAAAAAAAAAGCATCGCGGAAAATCTAAACAACATGTTCATTAATTTTGCGGAATTCTAGCGTTTTTCCCCCTATATTATTGACCTAGAAAGTACAGGAAAAAAAAATTTCGGTAAAAACGCATCAAATTTCCCCGCAAAAGCGCAAAAAAATGCGCAAAATCCGTGTAAAAATTTGCGTTTTTACGCGAAAAAAAGTCTGTTTGTGCCTCAGGAATATTCTGCAAACATTCCTGAACGTGTGCACTTAGCCTTATTGTTGTGCTCCTCACTTGTTTGGTTGTATAAATTAAATTCATACTATTTTGCATAGAATTCCATTTGAGAGTGCAGTGGGTTTTTACGTTTCTATATTTAAGAGCAGAACTATAATCACCTCTGCACTTTTAGGTGAGATTGGTTTATAAAGAACAATCAGTGGGGCCAGAATGCAAAAACACTAAAATGGGCA
>JARQOD010000004.1:29357624-29506588 GCA_033576555.1 Oophaga sylvatica
CGGTTAGTGAAATCCAGAACCCGCATAAATGATACATTGTTTCACACTTTAACCATTTTAATTTCATGTTTTTTTATATTGTTTGAAAAAAACAATTCATGAGTGTTTTTGTGCAAATTTCAGACTGTGGGGTTTAAATTTAAAGGTGTAAATTGTTGAAAAAAAATGCGGGGGGCCCCCGCTGTATTTTTCCCCAGAAGACAAAGCAAGCGAGGGGGGGAGTTTAAAATGCCCAGGGAGGGTACATTTTTTTTGTCCCCCCCCGGTAAAAACACTCCCCCCCCAGGGACACCCAGAAAGGGAAAATTTTAAAAATTTAGTTTGCCCTTTCGGGCACTTTGCCCGTTTTTCCCCTTTGCCCTGTAGGGGGGAATGGGTTATAAGGGGGTTAAAATGCCCCTTTGCAATTGAAAGGTGCTTTACCGGGGTTAATAATTGATAGCTTCAAATTAGACAACTTAATTTTAATCCTTTTGTATAAAGAAAAATCAACACACCAGTTTAATAAAAAATAAGTTTAATTAAATAATCACACAGTTTTTGACCATATTTTATTTTCCTGCTAAAACCATTTCCTGTAATAAAAATAAAATAAAAAAGCAAAATTATACTTACCAATCCGATGTACAGTCAGGTCCCACGGTGTAATCCATCAGAAAGGGTTAACAGGTTACAGGTCGCAGAGAGCTAATAATGCTGTCTCAGACCTGTATTCCCCTGAATGAATAAGTTCCTCTCCCAGCGAAAGTAGAGGAATAGATTCATGAATGGAGCTTAATTGATTTATTGCCAATTTAACTGTAGTGACCTGACCTAAAGGGAAAGTGGACACAATCAATTAAGCTTCATTCATGAAACACATCCTCTCCTGTCGCCAGGAGAGGAACTTATTCATTCATGAGCTTTGAGCTGAGCATGCAGGATTACTTGCACTGCTTGGCTCAAAGCTAGTTAACCCTTTGTGAAGGATTACAGCGTGGGACGTGACAGATCGGCGGAATAGGTAAGAATAATGTTGTTTTATTTCTTTTTCTTTATTTTAGGAGATCAATGGCTTCGCACGGATTAAGTGTAAAATAAAATATGGTCAAAAAAAATGTGTTTTTATTTCATTAAAATTATTTATTCTTAAAGTTGTTTTTTTATTTACTTCAATAGGATTAATAATTGATAGTTGTCTAATTGACAGCTATCAATTATTAACCTGCCTTAAGGTCACCTTTCAATAGCAAGGTGACAGTAAGGTGAGATTAACCCATTCGCCACCGCTACAGGGCAATGGGAATAGACGGGCATAGTGCAGAAAGGGCGAATCTAATTATAGATTTGCCCTTTCTGGGGTGTCTGGGGGCAGATGTTAGTAGCCAGGGGGGGGCACAAAAAAAATGCACCCTCCCTGGGCTATTATTATCTGCCCCCACTCGCTTTGCTTTGTCTGTCTGGTGGAGAAAATACAGCGGGAGCCCACGCATTTTTTTTCAACGAAGTTACACCTTTAATTAACCCCTACATGTCTGAAATTTTGCACAAATACACTCATGTAATTGTAAGTTTCAAACATATATAAAAATACATGAAATTACATGGTTAAATGTGTGGAAACAATGTATCATTTCATGTCGGCTTCTGTGATTTCACAAAACCCGGCAATTGAATTAGCGGCTATTACAGTATGTAGAAGTCTAGGAACTATAAATATATGTATATATACATGTCACAATGACATGTATATATATATATGTGTTCTATGTGTGTATATCTATTCTTTCTAGTCTTTATTAAAGCTGTCAGTGTGATTTTACAGTATAGCCGGGGATGAATTGCCGGCTTTTCTAAAGGACACCTATGCGATTTCATCGCAAGTCACACGTGCGGTCCGTTTGTAATCAGATTTTTCATCGCTCCCATAGACTTGCATTGGCGATAGTCGACCCACAATCGGTGACAATCGCAGCATGCTGCGATTGTACACGGACGTTTAAAACGGACCACAAAAAATCTGATACTGGGAGCTGCTCCATAGATTAACATAGGTCCGACTTCAATGCGATATTTCATCGCATTGCAGTCGTCCGATTTTGTCGCCAGTGTGACTCCGGCCTTTCTCTCGACTCACTTGGTTCCTGTTTCCACTAGTTCACCTGCCTTCACCACGCCCCAGCTCAGTACTACAGTCTAGTTAGTGAAAGTCTTATTCTCAACCCGAGGTTCCGCGTCTTTTCACTCAAGGCAACTATTTTGCCAATATTGACGGTTCTTAGCTTCTATGCTACTGCTGTGTTGGAACTCCTGCTTGTGGCATTCTCTTCATCCTGGCCCATTACCTCTCTGAGCTATAAACTCTGGGCCGTACTACTAGTTGTCCTCTCATAGGACCAGTCTTTGATTGATAACTCTGTCCTTCATTGGGTTTCCTTTTCTCTGGATCACGCCATCCAGTGCCTCAATCTCCTCCTGCTTCGGGACACCCACGTCATGCTGCACTGCTTGCTGTTCACACCTTAGATCTGCCTATCAAGCACACTGGGTCCTCTCCGACATTCTGACAGGAAACGGTCTCTGTCCCTTCACCTTAGCCACTACCACTCTGGGCTAGGCCCAAACATTAAGTCCAACTTTCGATACCATCAGGCAAAACGCAAACTATCATGAATAACGGTGCTATGCACATGTCCATGTTTTTTTACAGACCGTGTATCCGTGCAGAACTCACTTGGTTCCTGTTTCCACTAGTTCACCTGCCTTCACCACGCCTGCTTTTCTCCGGTATCACACATGAAAAGGGACAATACAAGTCTATGGGTGTATGAAAAACACATACAGCACACGGATGGCATCCATGTGTTATTTAACATTGCAAATTACGAAAGAAGCTTTGTCATTTATTTATTTATCATCCATGAAAAATTACTGATGACAACTGATGGAAAAAATGGGCAAAGGTGACACATTGATGCAAAACACTGATGACACCGACAGCATTTTTTCCACGTACCTATTTAAATACACACATGTGAATGAGGCCTTAGGCAGTGCTCACACATAATGGAAAAAAAATTGTTGCAGATTTGCCCCAGAATTCACCTTGTGCATTGCAGAGGGTGAAATCCGTGCTGAAAATTCATTGTTAGGTGAAGTTGTTTCTTGAAGTCGTTTTCTTTTGAAAACCCATAGGTTTTGTCCACGCTTGAAAAAAAAAAAAAAGCATCATGTGAACATCGCCAAACAATTGAGATCTGCACTGAATGTCAATTTCTGTGTGTGATTTCTTAAAATCTCATCCACTTTGCTGCCACTATAGTACGCAGCGGATTTTCATCTCGTAATTTCAGACAGCATTGTGCAGGCAAAATGCAATGTGGTTTTTGTAGTGTCAGGAAAATTCCTGTTCCCTGGCAGCAGTTAAAGCAAAAAAAAAAAAAAGTTGCGCTTTGCTCACCCTCCCCAGGTCTGGCACTGGGTCTCCAATAATGTGGGAACCTATAAGTGAGCTGAGCTGACAGCACAAGCCGCTCATTTACATTAGTGATATAGATCGTTTTTACAAAAAAAAAATATTCTGATTTCATCCATACCGACCCTCTGAGGATTTTATGTAATGTGCTGTATATGTGAATGTGAGAAACCAAAACACACAGAAAATAAAATTTACATCTAGGAAGACCGAGAATAGCAGCTGTTTGACACTTGAGAGATAGGAAGACATTCCAGGAACATAATATTTAGGTTTGGCGCAACCTGAGTTTTGCTTCCTTACAATGGTGGATATACTGTTAAAAAAAAGAAAAATATTAACATTGTCCCAAACACAGAAAGGGAAGAGATAATGAGCGATGGCTTCCTGTTGGTTTGTGTCTTTGGTTAATGGCTATCGGAAGAGCGTAGGATGAGACGTCCGGTGCGAGCGGCCAAACAAGATGCAGAATAGGTTGACGTCTTGCGACAAACCGTGAAGGAATGCTCAGATTCCTTATTCTGTTCAGCAAAATTCCTTCATTATTTAGGGTCTGGTCAAAGATGTCTAATCTAATACAAAGGTGAATAAAGCAAAAAAAAAAAAATAGGGTTTTATCCGAGTAACAGTGGGGAGACCAAAGGCAATGGTACTCAACTTAACCCCTTAATTACCACAGGTATTTTTGTTTTTGCATTTTTGTTTTTCGCTCCACTTCTTCCCAGAGCAATAACTTTTTTATTTTTTGGTCAAAATGACAATGTGAGGGCTTATTTTTTGCGAGAGGAGTTGTACTTTTGAACGACACCATTGGTTTTAACATATTGTGATCTGGAAAATGGGAAAAAAATTCCAAGGGCAGTGAAATTGCAAAAAAAAGTGCAATCCCACTGTTTTTTTTTTTACCATGTTCACTAAATGCTAAAACTGACCTGCCATTATGATTCTCCAGGTTATTCCGAGTTCATAGACACCAATCATGTCTAGGTTCTTTTTTAATTAAGTGATGAAAAAAAATTACAAAGTTTGTTAAAAAAAATTGCGCCATTTTCCGATACCCATAGCGTCTCCATTTTTCGTGATCTCGGGTTGGGTGAGGGCTTATTTTTTGTGCGTTGAGCTAACTTTTTTTAATATTAATATCAATTCGGTGCAGATACAATCTTTTGATCGCCCGTTATTGCATTTTAATGTAATGTTGTAGCAACCAAAAAAACTAAATTCTGGCTTTTAATTTTATTCTCGTTACGCCGGTTAGCGATCAGGTTAATTCTGTTTTTATATTGATAAATCGGGCGATTCTGAATGTGGTGATACCAAATATGTGTATGTTTGATTTTTATTTTTTAATTGTTTTATTTTCAATAGGGCAAAAAGGGGGTGATTTGAACTTTCATTGTTTTATTTTAATATTTTTTTTTTACTTTTTGCACGCATCAATAGTCTCCATGGGAGACTAGAAGCTGCAGATGTCTGATCTCCTCTGCTACATACAGGCGATGATTAGATCGCCTGTATGTAGCAGAAATGCTCACTTGCTATGAACGCCGACCACAGGGTGGCACTCATAGTAATCCGGCAATGACTACCATTGAGGTGTGCTGGAGTCCTCTGGTTGTCATGCCAACACATTGGTGACCAGCAGTCATGTGACAGGTTCACCGATGGGCAGCTTTAGTGTCCGGTAAGCGCTAGTTAAATGCCGCTGTCACAGATTGACAGTTTCATTTAACTAGTTAACAGCCACGGGAGGATCGTAATTCCATCTGTGGCTGTTGTCAACTATATAGATCAGCTGATATGTGCCCAGTGCGCATGAAAACACAGACATGTGAACAGCTCCATACATTATAATGGGTACATGTTCTGTGAAAATGACCGATAGAAGACATACGTGAAGGATGGATGTCTGAGTGAGGCCCTACATAAAGTCTATTGATTTTAAAAAGCTTTTTTTCACCAGAGGGGGCGCTGCAGGGAAATTGCAAATCAGCAGGATACTGCAGGGAATTATGCCAGAAGCAATGTGGAATCAAGTTTTTTGGATTTTGGTACCAATTTCCCGCTGTCAACATTGCAAAAAAAAAAAAAGGAAAAATAAATATTTTATGGATATGTCTGTGGCAGTTCCCTCACCCTAGTATTATATTTACCTGCTGCCGCCTTCACCTTTTAACAGCACCGCTTGGATCCCGCAGGCGCCATCGTGTGACCTCAACACCTGACTGATCCGAAGTCAGAGGCAACGGTCACAAGCTCTCAGTGTAAGTCTATGAAAGCCAGAACGAGGCGCTCATAGACTCGCATTGGAAATGGACCTCCAGCTTGCCTAGCAAACACTAGAGGGATCCAGCCGGTCACATCCTGTTGAACACCAACCAAAAAAGGACTGATCGAAGGTGAAGACGGCGATTGGTAAGTATAATACTAGGGTCAGAGACCTTAGATTAGAAGCACCACTCCAGCACTGCAATAAAAAAAACTCGTTGGAGTGGTGCTTAAATTTATTTTTATCCTACAGCTCTGTCATGACTTCCGGGGCTCATACTCACTTGAGCCGAAAACGGATGATTTTCAGCCACTAAAAAATCTGATTCTAATCGGACCAATGTTATTCAATAGGTGACATCTCATTTGCGATTTTTTTCTCAGCCGAAATCGGTGTGAGAAAAAAATCGCAACATGCTGCGATTTGATGCGATTTTGGCATGATAATCGCTAATGCAATAGATGGTGCTTTAAAAAATTGCATCCAAATCGCATGACATTTGCACATAATCGGACCATCCTGAAAACTGACCGTTTTTTTTCCAGCAAGTGAGTATGAGCCCTCAGGCTTATTCTCCAACGCGGCCATAGACATTAATTCAGGAACATAGAGTCGATTCTCACAAAATTAGAATATCATCAAAAAGTTAATTTATTTCAGTTCTTCAATACAAAAAGTGAAACTCATATTATATAGAGTCATTACACACAGAGCGATCTATTTCATGTGTTTATTTCTGTTAATGTTGTTGATTATGGCTTACAGCCAATGAAAACCCGAAAGTCATTATCTCAGTAAATTAGAATACTTTATAACACCAGCTTGAAAAATGATTTTAAAATCCAAAATGTTGTCCTGCTAAAATGTATGTGTCAGGGAAATATGAAGCATTTCCTCATGTCCTAGGTACACATACAGGTCCTCCTGTTGCTCCTACCTCAAGTTGGTTCGTGCATTCTAACACTGAGCTTCTCATGCTGCCCCCCATTAGGTTTGTGCAGGGCACACACAAAGCCCCATGTGCAGGCACAGCTGCACCAGCCCCCTCTTTCTCCCTGATGGAATGTCCACTCGCGCCTCCCTGCAGTTAAACAAGCTTGTGAAATGTGAACTCATGACTAGTTAAATCCGGCTTGTTCAAAGCACATGTTTCTTTGTTCCTTCAAACTCAAATTTAATAACGCAGAATACTCCTAGAGACGGGAAACTTATATTTTTAGAATCTGCATAATTAAAGCTATTCACAGCGTTTTGTAGCGTGTGTGGACGCCAGAAACCAAGAAACGGATTTCTGCCCGCCCGCACCACCCAACATGTCGTGTTCGGTCTTAAATGAAATAGCAATTTGTAAGAAAACATATTGTTGTGACCCGCACCACAATTGTGGGTTACCAGAGCAATGGGGTACTCAGAGCCGAGCCCATGGAAGTCTATGGGGTTGTCACAGGTAGCGCTGGCTCGGTCTGTGGCCCTGGCGGTCAGGCGTATGTTGGGGGGTATATTTACAGGGGATAGGTATATATACAGTTCGTGACGCCACCTGTAGTTCTCTGATCACTAAGACCAGCGCTGCTGTAGATCTCTGAGGGGATGGTGTGGCAGCTAGATGTCGGGTCCCCTACAGGTGGGACTGGTCCCTCAAAGTCTATGGAATCAATGATGTCGGGTGCAGGTAAATAAATCAGTCTCACACCATCCAGCGTCTTTCCATACCTTTTACTTGTCAGATGATAAGGCAGGTCCCAGGGAGGCTGTTGGGGTGGAGGATGTGCTTTGAGATAACAGCTGAACAGGTTGGGGGCCTCCTTTACTTTCCATATGATGAGTCCAACTAGCATAAAGCTTAGTTCCCTCCAAGAACTCCAGCTAACTCCTTAGCTGTACTGCCCGGTCAGTTTTGTGGTCGGAGCCTTCCTGTGATGGAACTAGGTTCTTGCTTTTGCTGATCAGGCTCAAAGTTCCTATTCCACCTGACCCCTGTTACGTACCGACCCTCCAAGGGCTGCTTTCTGCGACCTAAGGTCCAGTAAGACTCTGGTTTTTCTACCACTACGCCTGAAGCTGTAGTGACACTTCGGTCTCCAGTGACCGGTGAAATTGTGCAGGATAGTCCAATCCTTAATGCACTGCTATATCTTCTTCCACTGCGCTTACCACACTTCCTAGGGTAAAATACAAGCTAATCCCTTCTTTCTTCTTCCCAGAGCTCGCTAACAGAGGCTCAGTAATCTTCTAGTTCAGGAGCACGTCGACTGAACTCCACTGTCCTTGGGACAGGCGACTGAAGGTTCTGCTGCTGACTCCTCTTTCTTCCTGCACAGACTGCACACAGGTGGGATGACTCACTCAGGAGCCACCGGGCTAGACTGACTGACTGGCTAGATCTCACTAGCTCTTATAACCTATGGGTGTGTCTAAGTGTGTGATGGAGTGAATGTTTATTGAGCATTAAACTGTTACCTCTCCGCACATCCTCCAGGGTACTGCGTGTGCCTTCACACCAGGGCTACACAATATGATACCCCTGTCTTCACTCTGCTAGCTTCCCAGCCTGAGTTATCGCCTGCAGAAGTTTTTTAATAACTTTCTAAAGGGGGCATATCCAGCCCACCCTGTGAGGTCAGTGAGGTGGGAGACCCTTGGTTTTGGGCAAAGGTATAAAGCTCAGATGCTCAAACAAAAAGGGGTCATTTGCCTGGAGAAGCAGCTTGCAGGAGGCTGTGCTTATGAACGATTTTTCCTTGGGAAGATTCTCCTCCCCTCATCCACGTCATGCCAGTGACTGAGATGTGTAAGTTCTTATCTTAATCCTCTTTTATTTATAATTGTTCTGTATATACTGTATTTTGTCTCTTTTGAATTTTTGTAAACACTGCCTATATTTTTCTGGAGTAAATCTATAAAATTTTCCTTGCTCTATGAACAGAACGCCACGTCCTCCGTGCTAAATTACACTACCTTGTGGGTGGGCTCCTGACCCGAAATTGGTTTTAATGTCAAACGAGGGGCTGGTGGCAGCAAAGTGTTCTGGGGAATTTGGGAGACCCTGGCAGTGATGGAACGGGGGTTTATATGTGTATTTCCAGCCTGAGAGTGGGGATATACATACCGCCCTCACTGCAGAGTGCCCAATAGCCAGTACATGGCAAGGCAGCCTTTCGAGCAACTACTTATCCTTGGTGTACAGTAGTTCCCTGACTGACCTGAGGGTAAAGGGGACGCATGAGAGCTGCAAGTTCCGGACCGAGACTGAGAGTGGGATAGACAAATAAATTCCTGACATATCAAGTAATTTCATGACAGTATGTTTAGTAAATGCACTCAATACTTGGTAGGGGCTCCTTTTGCATCAATTACTGCATCAATGAGGAATGGCATGGAGGCAATCAGCCTGTGGCACTGCTGGGGTGTTATGGAAGCCAAGGTTGCTTCGATAGCAGTCTTCAGCTCATCTGCATTGTTTGGTCTGGTGTCTCTCATCTTCCTCTTGACAATACCCCATAGATTCTCTATAGGGTTAAGGTCAGGTGAGTTTGCTGCCAATCAAGCACAGTGATACTGTTGCTTTTATACCAGGTATTGGTACTTTTGACAGTGTGGACAGGTGCCAAGTCCTGCTGGAGAATGAAATTTCCATCTCCATAAAGCTTGTTGGCAGAGGGAAGCATGAAGTGCTCTAAAATTTCCTGGTAGACGGCTGCGCTGACTTTGGACCTACACCAGCAGATGACATGGCTCCCCAAACCATCACTGATTGTGGAAACTTCACACTAGACCTCAAGCAGTGATGGTTTGGGGAGCCATCTTATCTGCTGGTGTAAATAAATTTGCCCCGATTACTTTTTAAATTTTTTCGTGTTATATTTATTTTAGAAATTACATCTAGTTGAACCCCTCCAGCCATATTAATGTTTAAAGTGAAACATTAATTCACAATCGTTTTTATAGCAGCACAAGCTATTTAGATTACTCCCAGGACTAATCTGTCCGTGTCCTTGTAGCGTGAGGTGATATTTAGTCATTTGTTGACTTCTGTAACCAATCACAGTGAAGCTTTGATTTCTCCAGAGCAGGTTAAAAAATAAAAGCTTTCTTCCCATTGGTTGCTATGGACAACCAGGCCTGCTCTTCTGCTAGACAGATTTAGTACATAAGGCCTATGGGCCGGGATTGTCAGCAGCTGTTATTGGGGGGATATCAGTGTCATTGGGGGGATACCTTCTAATAGCAGAGCAGTTCTAGGGCAGCCTGTTGTCTCGATCTAAACCGGCATGTAGACACCAGACATCAGTCCGACAGCAGGATGGCCAATAAATGTGACTTCGTGATAATGTGAAAAGGAGAATTTATAAAGTTGAGACAAAGATTCACGCTGCCCTTGTCCGGCATCCATTCCAGTCCTCCATGGCGTCCGGACCGGGGCAATCTTCACTTCTGCGGCTGGCGTACTAGGTTCTGTGATGTAATGAGCTTGCAGGGCCCCCCATGATGCCGGACGCAAAAGTGATGGCTACCTTCATCCAGCTGCTACAGAGGACAGCAATGGACGTGGGACCAGGGCATTCCCAATCTTTTCGTCCCTGACTGAATTCTTTTGGCCTTTATTGGGCAAATGGTGCTGTATGTAGATGTTTTATGTATAAAACAATGTATTTTCCTGGCCTATATTCCAAATGTAGCCTCTTAAAGAGGTATTCCCAGAATCTTATCCGCTCAATATAGGATAAGGGATATGCTACTGATCGCTGGGGGACCGTCTGCTGGTACTTTCAATGATCCCGAAAGGTGGACTCTGCATGACCTTGTCCAGAATGGAGCGGACGTGTGCATGGTGGACCTATGCTCCATTTATTATCTATGAAACTGCTTGATAAAGCAGAGCACAGTGCTGGGTGATGGGCAGTACCATAGACAATGAATGGCGCAGAGGTCCAGCATGCACACTACATTGATCTGCACATGCGTTTCCAAAAACCGCAATCTAAGAGTGGGTAACTCTACTCAGCACTGAAAGCGCTGTTATGGTAATCTCGTAAGGTGAGATCTTAGTGATTGCCTGCCCCTGACCTAATAAATATGAGCCAAGTGCATGCATAAAAGAGAGACACCGGACACAAAGTCAGATGTATTCTTCTGCCTCAGCAAGAGCTGGCACTGAACTGATTCTATTAGTACAATGAAAAAGATTCCTTCCAGGGCGTAGTTCCAGGATACAAACGCCATCTTGCCACACCACATTTGAATTAGCTTATGTAAGGTTAATAATTGATTCTTTAGCCATTCTCTCCTTCACAGCGCCACTCCCGTTTTATTATTATTTCAGTGCTGGAGTGGCGCAACTAACCTAAGTTCCCTGCAAGTAGTATTATACTCACCAGCTCGTCTTCAGCTGTTCCCAGAGCTGCTCCGCCATATTGTGACTGTAACTACTGACTCAGCGGAAGTCAGAGGTAACAGTAAAAAGCTCTCAGTCTATGGGAATCTCGTTCTGACTCTCATGGAATTACATTGAGCAGTGATTTACAGCTCGCTCAGCTATCAGTGGAGATATCCGGCAGGTCACAACCTGCAGAAGACCGACCAGAGTGGTGCCGATAACAGAAGTCGGTAGCTGGTGAGTATGGGTAGGGAGCTTAGATTAATGACACCATCCAGAGCTGAAATAAAAAAAATAAAAATCCAGGATTGGTGCTTGAGGCATCACATTTTTAGGAATGAAGCCACAACCTGGGGCTATTGAGAGGACATATGTTGCACCCAATGAAAAAAAAAAAACAATTGTAGATGCTCTACAGATTTGACTGAAGAAAAGACAGAGCACAGGTTAAAGTTTAGAGATGGACACAGAGGAAACGATTAACCAGATTTTCGTAACTGAAGCAAAGTACCTCTGGAGTGGAATGTGGGATCACAAGCGCGCTAAATAAATCCCACATTTAGCTCAAATCATAGAGAACATGGGCCCCAATTCATCATTTCTCTAAGAATCTGCCTCCAGAGTTTATTTTAATTAAAAAGGGGGCATTACTAGTGTGAGACATGTAATGATTAACAGTCTGCTCTCCTGATCACACTGGTGATTCCCCTGGAAACATAGTCTCTGCTAGATCTATGTCCCGCCCATAGATCTTAACAGCTCATTTATTTTTTAAGAAAAACCTGGAAAAAAAGCAGATATTGGATCACAGATATCAAGGTATCATTTTTTCAGCTTCCTATGACCTATGGGTCCATATAGATGGCTTAGGAGGCTACAGATGCCCTTTAAGCAGTTTTGCTTGAGCTATGCAAGATCATGTCTGGATTTTCTCAATGTTTTACATTTTTGCATATTTTGATTCTCTGCACTATTGGCCTTATCACTATTAGGTTATCAGCATCAGTTATCGGATCGATGTTCACCGATATCACACTGATTATTTATCTGTATTTCCAGTATGATGAAAGTCTTATAGACTGAAACATCACGTGGAGTGCCGGAGTTTTCGTCAAGTACAAGCCCACCATTAAGTGTGAACTTGGCCTGAAGACTGGACAGAGTCAAGATAACACAATTTTTAATTCCATCTAATCAAATCTCTATAAAACTGAGTATTAGAATTGTATTTATTATATGACAGTAGATTAAAAAGGCAGAAAAATGCCGAACGATTCAATATAATAAAATAGGACGTGTAGTAGGTTTCCTATTATAAAGCTTATCAGAGTGCATATAGTTTTTTCCTACACTTATGAGGTTCTTTGAACACTTGACATAAGTGCAGTCAGCAATCCACGCTAAACCACTCATTATACCGCAGCATCAGCACAGACCACGGTTATGGCTTCTGGTGGTAGATGAAGGCTACCATCACATCTACGCTTACAATGGATCGCTGCAGTAAGTGCTAGAAAAGCATTCACACCAGACATGATTCACACTTGTGGGTTCCGTTTTTACCATTCTGTACCATTACGATGGTACCATTTGGGTTCTGTGCACACTTTGTGATGGTTTCTGTTCCATTGAGGACTTGGTAGCAAAATCACAGTAGCCCTCCATTAAAATGATAACACTTACAGTGGCTTGCAAAAGTATTCACCCCCATTGGCTTTTTACGCCTTTTTTACATTACAACGCATGTTTAAATATTTTTGTAATCCGAATTGTGTGTGATGGTGAAGTGAGAAAAATTATAAGAAACAGAAGACCACATGATTTTTGGTAAAGATGTGTAGTAAAATAAATGAATCTTTGCGACTCTGCTGAGCCCATCCCCCCATTGGTCGACTGGTGACCATTAAAGCCAGATATACACTTGCCTAAAAAGCCATTTGTAGGATCTGAGTGATCGCTACATTAGGGGGTCAGTGTAAATGAATGTGACATATATCACGGGCAATAATACATGACGGCTGTGTGAGGCCAGCAGTGTACGAGTGATAGATTGCCAAACACTGATCATGCAAATTACATGTGAATGGCCATCATTAACCCATTATTCTGATCACGGTTTTATAACTGTATGGAAGGATCATTAGGCAGAGGGTCATCGTTCAGGCTTTTTGAGAAAGTCGATTGCTAAAAGCCACGATGTATATAGCGTTTGTGCAAGTGCTTTATGTTTTTTTCTCTTTTATCCCAGATTCTGAGCAATTTGTATTGGCTAGTGCACCTCCACAGTTGTGCAGTTACAAAGTTGCACTTATTTGCAACTTTTTGCACTTGTTTTGATGCCCTTTCCGCATTTTTGAAAGGTGACTGGGATTAGCTGGAAGTGCGGGGCTATCTGGACGTATTAAAGAGGGCTTTCAGAGTTTGGAAATTACCTTGATGAGACCATTGATTGGCAGCAGCGCTGTCAGCGCTGCAGACAATAACAGAGCAGCGGCAGATACTCAGTGCTGGACCGGGGGATGTTGAATAAAGCAGAGTTTTTTAAATCTGCAGCGAGGGGGGAACGGGATATTCTGAAATACGAATATCCCTTATGAGATACCAGTGAAATCTCTCCAAAATCACAACTCCCTATTTTCAGTTACCCCATAATTATTATTACTGGACATCTTCTTTGAGGAAACCACCTTCCTAGAATAGCACTTTACAATGCAAATTTAGAGGGACTTCCAAAAGAGGTTTCACATTATATAGTATTACTTGTAATTCATTCATTAAAATCCCTGGTCTTTTTGGGCTTAGAAGGAGCAGGACATTAAATGAATGAATTACATGTTAAAGTGCACCTGTCACCAGTTTTGGCCGATATAAGCAGCGGCCATCACCTTTCAGGGCTTATACACAGCATTCTATAATGCTATATATAAGCCCCCAACCTGACCTGGAAGACATGAAAAATAGTTTTATTATACTTACCTGCAGGGCGGTTCGGTCCGATGGGTGTCACTGGTCCCGTAAGCCCACTTGTCACTTTATTGTGGCCTCATTCAAGTGTGTCCCTACTCTTACAATCTCGCTCACCTTTTACATACTTTTTTGAGATGTCTTCTGCTTTCACTAAAAGAATTCAGGGAATTGATAGTCAGTCTGTATTAACTCTTTCAGATGTACTGGACAAGACACAGACTGGCAGAGCACAAAGGACAGTGGACATGGTGAAAGCGAGGCTGGTGACTTGGACTCTGAGCCAGGTGGAGATCTTTCTTCTACCCATCAGATGGTAGAGGACAATCTGGAGGCTCTGTTTGGTCCATGTATAGGTGAGTCCCCATAATTCAACATGACCTGTCATTGAAGAATAGAAATTTGCTGAAAATAAGCATAATTAGATGTGACTTAGAGCATTTCATTTTTTGCCAGTAAGCTATCTATCACAAGTGTCTGAGAGCCATACGGTGAATTGAACGCTTTCCATTACATGGATCTAATATAATGTTGGTGGGATGTGCGATCAGCTCTTTAAAACAGCAACTGTATTACAACAAATGCCTTTTTTTAATCGTTTCATCAGGTACAGAGAGCAATCGGTTGAGTGATCTAGATCCAGGGTGGATTGCCCATCTTTCCTTGCCTTTAGCCAACAACTACAAGGAGAATATTTTTACCCCAAATACTCAAATCACTCAAGAGCTCACAATTACGGCAGCCGACAAAGAAGATCTCAGAACCTTCCTGACTTTTGGCAAAGCGTCTGATGGGTCTCAAGAGAACAGACTGGCCAGCACCTTCCTTTCCGAAATGAGTTCTCTATTTGAGATGCTGTTCACACAGAAAGCCGAATCTCATGGAAATGCAACGTCTGAGGTGCTTATGAGGCTGTCAGCCTCCAGCAAGAGCATGGATGAGTATGGACAGTAATAAAAGTGATGGGCCCAAGATTTAACCGGAAGACTGTTAATTGAGAGTCAACAAGATGATTGAGCAT
The DNA here is from genome assembly GCA_033576555.1 of Oophaga sylvatica. Classification (NCBI taxonomy): domain Eukaryota; kingdom Metazoa; phylum Chordata; class Amphibia; order Anura; family Dendrobatidae; genus Oophaga; species Oophaga sylvatica. The sequence continues at coordinate 29,372,710 of JARQOD010000004.1, forward strand.
GAGGTTCTAGTCTCAGCCATCCATCTGCTTGTGTATTAATATGGCACTTAGGATGAAGTGTTTGAATTCAAATTGACTGAATTGGGAGATTTGTAGATATGAAAGTGAAAGGGCTATGGCAGCACTTGCCTTAATTGATGGATATGGATTATTGGTGACTTTTACAGTATAATCATCAAGAGTAGTTAGAATATAGATTTTTTGCCTTATGCAAGACAATAGAACATAGCATATTCACACAGTTACATAGTATTTTACTATTGATGCTACCAAAAGCAAATTTGCACATTCTTTAACAAGGGTTTAATTTGCACTATGCAACAGTTTGCCATAGTGGACATACAGAAAATGTAAGATTAGCTGAAATAGTTTTTTTTTTACAAAGCTTAAAGGGCTTTTCCAGTTAAAAAAGAAATGCCGCAAACATGATGAAAATAGCAAGTTATACAATTTACTAATCTACTTCAATTATCTAAGGTGCCCCGATCTGAAGACATCTGCTCAGGCATTGGTGGGTCTAGTTCCGATTTGTATTTGACATGTGACAGAGTTCTCTTTGTCAGTATTTGTGTCAAGTGCTATGTGTCAGGGGGCTGGCTGACTGTCTAATTTAAATAATTAAGCCAGCCCCCTTCTCTGTCACATAAAAAGCCTGGTTTACCTAGTGAATCGAGCAGAAATTTGCCCTTTCCACTCAACACGTGTCGACAAAGGAAATGTTCTTTTGTGTCGAACGCATGTCGGAAGTAATTATAACGAGACCTAGGACTGGAACAGATATCTTAATATCAGGGAACTCTTGAAGTATTGAGCTCTATTAGTAAGTTATATAAATTACTATTTTGGATGGGTTTATTAGCCAATATCAATTATATTTAAAAAAAAGACTTGTTGGAAAAAGTAAAAGAAATGATACTCACTCGCACCGGTCTCGGACATGGACTGTTTGGCCCGATAATCCATCTCCGGTGGTCTATACTTCCTGGTTCCATCCTCAACAGAAAGGATGGCACGCCAATGGTTAGATGAGTAGCCGTTTCCTGGTCCAGGAATCACCGATCTGAGGCACCAAGGGAGGACCAGAAAGGGACCTGCATGAGATCAGTAAGGGTATCAGTTCTTTTTTCACCTGTATGTCATGTCAACTATAATTTTGATAAACTGGAAAACTCCTTTAACCACATTCAAGAAATTTGACTGACGATAGATGTAGAACAATTGTGCATATCGTGTATAAACTATTCACATGTCTACAGATGTTCAACTGAACCCGAGACTTCTGAAGCTAATGGACGTGTATGACAATTCATGAGATAGAAGCAGATTAAGCATAAAGTACTTGAATGAACTGGTTTGACCTAGACTAGACTACTTATCTAGAATTACTTTCTGCTGTATTTTGTAGCCTGGCTTATCACACCATATTTCATTTAAACACAGTTTATCCCAGAATATTTATTATTAACAATAACTAAAAAAAAGTTTAAATTACATTGAAAACTCACAAGGCTCTTTCCAGGGTCAAAGTTACAATGAAAGTTTCCTCCAGTGAGTGGTGCTAGCGAAGGTTTTTTTGTGTTCTGGGTAATTTGTATAGTTTTTTCCATGAAGCATTGTTATTTAGACTCCACACAATTCTTAAAGAGGACCCGTCATCAGGTCAAAAGTGGTCAATTCATTTACCTTATTTTAAACCAACTGGCCCCCTAAGTATTGCGTATCTTTTTTTAAATCTGCCATATGGTTCCAGAGATATGTGCCTTTTCATTCAGTGTTTATTTTTATAAACTTTCCCAATGGGCGTGGTAATTATGCAGAGCAGCCTAAAGACACGCCCCAGAGGATCATACGAGCCACGCCCCTTTGAAAAGCCCCTTAAAATTAGCACCAAATAAAAAGGTCCATATCTCTGGAGCCATATGGCAGATTTAATTTAAAAAAAATGATATATTCAGAGAAGCAGTGGGAAGGAAATGCAAGGAAAAGCTGGCCACATTTCACCTGGTGACAGATCCCAAGTTTATAAAATGTTTTACATTGGCTCTAAAAGAGATCCATTCCTTCGCATTACATTTTTATGCTGACATACAAATTGAAGGTATTTAATAGCATTTCAATATACAATGAACATTGTTTTTAGACATTTTCTTTCTCTTTTTGCATATAATGTATATACCTTTTCACTGTCTAGATCAGTGTGTAGGTCATAATTTGGAGGCCTCCATTGCTGACGCTGTGTCAGTCACTCAACTACAGTGATATATGGGAGGAACAAGGATCACAAATACAGTTGTTTGAAAAAGTGTTTGCTCCCTTCCTGATTTCCTATTCTTTTGGATGTTTGTCACACTTAAATATTTCAGATCATCAAACAAATGTAAATATTAAACAAAAGATAACACAAGTAAAGACAAAATGCAGTTTTGAAATGAAGGTCATTATTATTAAGGGAAAAGAAATCCAAATCTAAAGGGCCCTATGTGAAAAAGTGATTGTCCCCTAAACCTAATAACTGGTTGGGTCACCCATAGCAGCAACAACTGAAATCATGCATTTGCGATAACTGGCAATGAGTCTTTTGAAACACACTGGAGGAATTTTGGCCCACTCATCTTTGCAGAATTGTTGCAATCCAGTCACACTGGAGGGTTTCCAAGTATGAACAGTCTTTTTAAGGTCATGCCACAGCATCTGAATCGGATTAACGTCAGGACTTTGACTAGGCCACTCCAAAGTCTTAATTTTGTTTCCCTAAAGATATTCAGAGGTGGACTTGCTGGTGTGCTTTGGATCATTGTTCTGCTGCATAACCAAGTGTGCTTCGGATTGAGGTCATGAAGAGATGGCAGGACACACTCCTTCAGGATTTTTTGGTTAGCCAGCAGAATTCCATTTACCACAGCATGTCTTCCAGGTCCTGAAGCTACAAAACAGCTCCAGACATTAAACCACCACCACCACATTTTACTGTTGGTGTGATGTTCCTTTTCTGAAATGCTGCTTTACTTCTACACCAGATGTAATGAAACATACACCTTCCAAAAATTTCAACTTTTGGCTCATGAATCCACAGAGTATTCTCCCGAAAATCTTTGGGATCATCAAGATGTTTTCTGGCAAAACTGAGATGAGCCTTTATGTCCTAATTGATCAGCAGTCATGAACACTGACCTTAACTGAGGCAAGTGAGGCCTACAGTTCTTTGGATGTTATTGTGGGGTCTTTTGTGACCTCTTGGATGAGTCATTGCTGCACTCTTGGTTGGCCGGCCACTCCTGGGAATGTTTAGCAATGTTCCATGTTTTCGCCATTTTTGGATAATGACTTTAGAACCTGATAGATCTCAATTACTTTGTTTCTCACTTGTTCCAGAATTTCTTTGGATTGTGGCATTATGTCTAGCTTTTGAGAATCTTTTGGTCTACTTCACTTTGTCAGGCAGGTCCTATTTAAGTGATTTCTTGACTGAGAACAGGTGTGGCAGTAATCAGGCCTGGGTGTGTCTAGGGAATTTGAGCTCAGCTTCCCAAATGTGATAAACCACAGAAAATTTATGTTTTAGTGGTGTGGGGGCAATGACTTTTTCACACAGTGCCCTGTAGGTTTGAATTTCTTTTTCCCTTAATAATAAAGACCTTCATTTAAAAACTACATTTTTGTTTACTTGTGTTCTTTGTCTAATATTTAAATTTGTATGGTGATCTGAAACATTTAAGTGTAACAAACATGCCAAAGAATTGGAAACCAGAAAAGGGGCAAACACTTTTCATACAGCACTATATTTAAAAAAAAATATAAAACATACATAACAACACACACAACTTGCCTTGGAAATGGTGAATATACCAGAGTGCCACCCTAGCAGAGAGAAGCTATGCTTGTATAAATGGGCACGTATGCCCCATTGGGGGCATCACATCAGGCACTTGAGAGCTCCATGTGGCCCCCATCACTGATCTACATGCACTATATCAGGTCTTCAATACCATAAGTTACTAATTACCATAGCTCTTAGTGAACTATTGCTAACTATTTCAAGTTAATCATCACCCAAAAAGTCAATGGCTTTCTAGCCATGCCATACTATTCTTTCTGTTGAGCCAAATCCAGACCATTCAACACCCCGGGCTGTGGACATATGTTAGACTCGTAACATTCTTTCTTTATTTATGTTATTTATCGATGGTTAGCTTAGTTTTCTAGGTTTTTTGTACCTTTACATTGTTGCCTTATGTGAACTGTGTTCAACGCAATAAAAATAATGAAACTCTACCTTGTACTGGAAAATGATTTAACATGCAGGCGAGGGCCTGAGACATTTAATTAATTAGTATTTTGATGTTCAGGAAGTTTTCATAGGCCAATCATTCACGTACATTGGCTTAATGTTCTGTGAGTAATTGGCGGTGAGTGATATCTGTGCACTCCCAACCACCGAGCGCTTCCTATAGTCAGAGGATATCCCTGATATCAGCGAGGCATTACTGGCAGAGAGTCTGTACAGTGTGGTGAGGCCCGTCACTGACAGCTCAGCAGATAGGAAATGTTAATGATGCTGTGATTTTACTGTTGTTGTTTCCTTCATGAAGAAACTACACTTCAAAACGCATGGAATAAATTTTGAGGTTGGAACCTGCTTTCCCTGGGGACGTTCATCTACAATAGCGCATACAAAATAGAGAGTAGTTCCCCTGTATTTTGTCGTTATGATTAGGACATCTGTCGAGGGGTCCTTCTCCAGTATCACACAATCAACAGAGCAAGAGAAGTGCGAACAATCCCAAGACCTTTATTAAAGGCAAAACTAAAAGGTCCAAAAACAATCCACCACACTGAGGATATAATCGTCCAGAACACGAATGCAGTTCAGTAATAGGATAAAGGTACTGCCACACTAAACGTTCCCGCTAACGATCACGATAACGACGCTATCGTTGGTGTGATCGTTTTAAGGTCGCTAGTAGCTGCCAAACTTGACGATCTCATTAACGACGCATCAGCAGTTAGCGATTTTTTTAACGACTTTGGCGGTCGTTGAGACATGCCACACTGCATGTACTGTGAAAGATCACGACCTCGATAGGCGTGACTGAGCGCAACCTTTTGCACGCCCCTCATCACAGATTGGTGGTCACTATTTATCTCATAGATATTTATCACAGCTCTCCCGCTTTGTGATTGGATGACCGCGTCATAAAAGACGAGGTATCAGCACTCCTCTCCATTGCTCTCGAGCAGAAGCGGTTCTTTCAAATCTCCAGCATCATTCCAGTGTGTCCTGCTAGCCGTTGTAGCTACTGCGATCCAGTTTGCGCCACTATTGAGGTTGCTGCGTTCCTGTCTACGGCGTTGGGTTTTTGCGATCCAGTCTGTGGCGTTATATCCTCTGCGATCCAGTTTGTGACGCTATTTTGTTTCCTTATTTATTTTTATTTAATTTTTTTTCAAATCACAAAAGTTTTGTAAGGTAGGAATTTTTTTTGTCACATTTAATTTTAATTTTTTCTTTAATTTTACAGATCCATTTTTAGATCTCTGCTGTTGTTAACCATTGTCGTCCATCAATTTTTTTTTGCCATTGTTTTGTTCTGGCATTTTGTGATCCCTGCTGTTTTTTGCGTAATTGTTCATCTATGATTTTTTTTTTTTTTTTAGCCATTGTTTTGTTCTGGCACGCCTACCACCACCATTTTATGATCCCAGCTCTGCCATTGTTTACTCCAGCTGCGCCCACAACCACCATTTTATGATCCCTGCTGTTTTTACCATAGTGGTCCATCTATGACTTTTATTTAGCTCTGTCAATGTTTGCTCCTGCGGGGCCCACAACCACCATTTTATGTTCCCTGCTGTGTTCTATGTTGTAGGCTATGTAAGCATTTTATTTAACCATTCTGGCATTCTCACATAATCCTTTTTTTATTACAGATGGCCGATAAGCAGGAATTTTTGCGGGAGTTTATTGAGCTGTACCGCTCAATGCCGTGCCTCTGGAAAATAAAGTCGGCTGATTACTGTAACAGGTTGAAAAAGAAGGACGCATACCAAAAACTGGTGGAGCTCTGCAAGAACCGTTACCCAGATGAACCGGCGGATGAGTCATCGGTGAAAAAACGCATTCAGGCCCTCCGCACAGTTTACAAAAAAGAGCTCAATAAAGTTATAAATTCTACCAAATCTGGAGCGGGGGCCGAAGATGTTTATGTCCCCCAACTGTGGTACTTTGATCTGTTCGCTTTTACAAGGGACCAAGAAGTACCCAGACAAGGGACATCCATGTCGGATCTAGACCCGGTGATCCAGCCGGACACCCCTGTCGTACATGTAAGTACCTTTGTATTACAACACATTTTAATGTACATGCCAAAGTGGACTTAAATTTAAAAAAAATTATTGTGAAATTTAGATAAAATGGCAGAATTAATCCCTTCATGTACTGAGAATTTATGTAGCTCAACGGTTGAGGCCTATCCATTTACTAGTGTCGTTTTCACATTTTTGCAGTATATGGGTGTTATAGTGTGAAGATTAATTTCTTTGTCTTTGTGATTTACCATTTGTTTTTTGTTCATGCAGGACACAGAAGAGGCTGTCTCCACACCTCCAACTGAAGAAGACAGCATGCCGTTGATCCAAGATGAAGAAGAGCCACCATCCTCATCGGTGCGGCGCCGAATTTCACTTTCAGGAAGGCTCCCACCTCGGCTACCACCTCGGCTACTCCTGAATTGGTGGAAATTGCGAAAAAATTTCTTACGGCAGAAAAAGACCAACCTAAAATAACAGGGTTTGCATACTTCGCTAATGAGAAGCTACCTACATTGGATCCTGTTCAGCGGCTTCATGCAGAGAGACTCATGTTTGAGGTACTGACTCAAGCGTCTTTTGGAAACCTGGATAACAGATATGTCGTCATGCCAAGACCGCAGTACCCGGACTACTCATGGCCACACAATCCTGTGCCGAACCCAATTGGGCAAAATCCTGCAAACCCAAACGTTGGTGCTCCCCCTTATTTTTATTCACCGCAGAGGCAGCGTGGTAATGGCAACGATCCATCTTACCAGCAGTTTTAGTTTTTAAAATGTTTTACAAAAGTTTTTTTTGTTGTTTACATTTTTTTTACATTGTTATCTTTTTTAATAAAAATCATATTTATCTAATGAATTGTGGTCTTTTCTTATGTGATGTCAACTATTAAAATGTTGTATTTTTATTACATCTACTTGTCACACATGGGGTCATGGGAATACCAGCTATCATAGGAGTTCCATCATAGGGCAAAAATGAATTGAAAAAAATTTCAAAAATTAACATTTCTTTTAAAGGCCCCTGGTCACACTAGCACTAAAACCTTATACTAAAAAATAATACACCACACCTGCGTAGATTAACGTAAAATAGAAAATATATATTTTTCTCATATATATATATATATATATATATATATATAATATATTTTTTTTTTTTTTAAATAAATCAAATTTAATAAAAACCAAAAACAGTAACATAATAAAATAAAAAATTATATACAAAATATTAACAAAATAAAAATAATAAACAAAAAAAAAAATTAAGGAGGGCCCCGGACTCCAGGAAATACCCTTTCCAGCATCACCCCGTGTTGATGCACAGCTCCCAAGGCAGTTTGCAGCGCTGCCACCGCTGTTTGCATGGCTCCCACAGCGCTGCTAATTGCCGCCGTCAGCCGGCGGTGTGACAGGAACAGGTCCTGGGCAGTTGGGATTTCTGTGGAGGTATAGGTAACAGTTAACCAGGGAATTCTGTTGCAACATCAACATGTTATGTTTGTTAACACTTACGGTTTTCCTCAGAGGAACCGCTGACCGACCACCCAGGACCTGTTGCTCCGCAGGCTAGGGAAAAAAAAAAAAAAATTATATCGCAACAGTCATTACACATAAGACCTTACAAAGTTCTCAAACTTGTCTGAAGATTATATAATGTGCGTTTATTACCTGATGGGGAGCCTGCATCCGTGTCACGGGATGATGCAGGAGAGAATGTATTTCCTGGGGTAGGGCTGGAACCCACAGAATCTGGAGGGGGGGTTGCTGCCGGAGATGGGGTTGAAGGGTTGGAGAGGTGTGGTGAAGATGGTGGAGGAGGGGTAGCCGGGGAAGGAGATGGAGGTGGAGGGGTAGCTGGGGACGGTGGAGCCGCTGGTGCTGCTGAAGGTGGTGCTGTAAATAAAATATACAATTCAGTCAAATAATCCTTCTACTAACCCCGTTACTGCTAGTTCTTCCATCTATGCCTGTAAACCCCCTCACGACTGGTACTCCCATCACTGCCTTGCCCCATCACTGCCGGTACTCCCATCACTGCGGGTGCATTGATATAGGTAGATAAGGCTACTTTCACACTTGCGTTTTTTTGCGCAGCGCAACTTGCGCTATCGGATGCATGCGCAATGTTCCCCTATCTTTAACACGACGGGCGCAGGGTCTAGCGCTTGCACGCGTTCATGTGCGTTTGTCGTGCGCTGCGCATTTTCCCGGTGTGCGCCCATACGCGCTAGACGCTACATGTTGCTTTTTTTTTTTTTCGGTCAAAAAAGACAGAGATGATAGAGCCAGAGATGATGGAGATAGTGGAGACAGAGATGATAGAGCCAGAGATGATGGAGACAGAGATGATAGAAATGTGACACATAGACAACGCATGCGCCAAAAAAACGCAAACGCTTGCAAAAAACGCATGAAATCGCAGACAAACGCTGCGTTTTTTTGTCTAAATGTGCATGCTGATGCGACTAAATATCGCAGCTTTTACAAGCGTTTTCATGCGTTTTTTTAATGTGCTTCATGTGCGATCGAAACGCAGCGCAAAAAAACGCAAGTGTGAAAGTAGCCTAACCCACAAAACATAACCTCTCAAGATACCCTCATCAATACTCACTCAGAGGCCTGCGGAGCTGGGCCTGGATGCTGGCGACCCTCTCGCGTGAGCGGTATCGCAGGTCCGCCAGCTTCTTTCTGATCTGTGCTCCGGTCCGCCGAACATGAAAACGCCTCTCCAGGCCCCGCCTGATCCTCTGCAGGCATACCCTTTTGTGGCGCCTTGGATGCGCCACAGGTAGCCTGCAGCAGTGGTGATCCCACTGGTCCGTTTTCCTAACTAAAAAACGGACCTCCTCGTCCGTCCATCTTGGGCCGCGCTGTCTGTGTCTCACCGCCGCCATTACAAACAACAGCGCATTGGGCGACGCCAGCGTCATGACGTCACAGCGTGCGCACGTTACGTGCGGCCGCACTCGCGACGCAAAACGGTATTGCGATTAAAAATTGACCGCAGCAGCCACATTGCGATCACAGATCACATTGCGATCACAATGGCCTCGCAAATCTGTGAATAGCTGCATATCTGAATAGCTGGAGCTCCTTATCGTCACCTTGCGATGACAATGGCATCGCATATCTGTGAATAGCTGCATATCTGAATAGCTGGAGCTCCTTATCGTCAAATTGCGATCACAATGGCATCGCATATCTGTGAATACCTGGGATTCCCAAGTGAATGTTGACCTTTACCTCCCAAAATGTAATTTTATATATTTATATCAATTTTTTAATCTTTAATCTATGACTAAAAATATATGTTATATATTTAAACTTTATATATATATGCTGCTGTGGTGTATTATGTGTTATTTTTAATTATAAGGTTTGAACGCTAGTGAGACCATGGGCCTTTGAAATAATTGTTAATTTTTGAAATTTTTTTTTTTTATTTCTTTAACAATCGACTCCTATGACTGCTGGTACTCCCATGACCCCGTGTGTGACAAGTAGATACAATGTAAAAAAAAAAATACACAACAAAAAACATTAGAAAAGATTTTAAAAACTACAGGTGCTGGTAACATGTCTCGTTGCCATCCCCATTACTCCCTCCCCACATCTCACCCATCATTATCCCTTCTCCCATATTGATAAAATAATTGAAAAAAAAAGACACAAATACATTTTTAAAATAAAAATTTTTTATTATAAAAACATTGTTAAAAAAAGGGTAAAGTGAAACATTCTCAAAATCAAACTAGACCTGATGCTGCCAACTTACTGCACCAGGCCCATTAAAGTATTGGCAGTACTTGTCTCGGCCGGTCTTCGCATCGTCCTTGCTCCTGCCTTGATTGACAGGTTGAAGGCCTGCAATAGTGGGATCATTGTCACGCCATTCTCCAAGCACCACGTCACCATTGCTGTCCGAGTCCATGAAGCCTGGCGGACTGTAAGTACCAGCATCGCGTTTGCGTAGAAAATTGTGCAGCACACAACAGGCCAACACCACAGAGTCTATCGATTCAAGCTTCATGTTGATTGGAGTGTGGAAAACCCTGAAGCGGTTGGCCATTATGCCGAAGGCATTCTCCACAACGCGCCGTGCTCTAGACAGTCTGTAGTTAAAAATCCGCCTTTCCCTGTCAAAGTCTTTTGTGGGTATGGTTTCACAAGATGCGCATGAAGGGGGAAGGCTTCATCGCCCACAAACACAAAGTTTAGGTTGGCGGTGGTGTCCATGTTGGTTGGCAAGTTAAGTTTATTATTAAACAACCGTTCACCAAAACTTGTGTGCTCCAAAACACCACCGTCAGAAACCCTTCCATTCATGCCAACATCAACGTCAATAAACTCATAATTGGCATTAACAAGGGCCATGAGGATCACGCTGAAGTAGCCCTTGTAATTTTGAAAAAAGGATCCGCTTTTGCCTGGTTGCGTGATCCGCACATGTTTGCCATCCAAGGCACCACCACAGTTTGGGAACTGCCAAATCCTTTCAAAATCAGAGGCAATAATTTGCCACTCCGCCACTGATTTGGGAAAAGGCATGTAGCTCCGTAAACTGCGGACGATGGCGTTGCATGTCTCCGGAATTAGTTCTCCAAGCAGCGACCGAGAAATTGCAGCAGAATATTGCAAATCCTTCATTGAATGTCCGGTTGCCAGAAATCGCAGCGTTACTGCCAAACGTTCCTCTGCTGAAACAGCTGCACGCATCCGGGTATCCTGCCGTTCAATGAGTGGCCTCACAGCTTCCAGTAGGAGCTTGAATGAATCCTCCGACATCCGTAGATAATTCCGGAAATCCTGCGGATTCTTCTCCTGCAACTCCCTCACTAGATGCATGTGGGAGAATTTGGACCTCTGCTCCAGCCATTCCCTGGTCCACATGCGACGCTTTCGCTTGGAGCGCCTCTCTTCCACCCACGCCTCCTCTTGTCGATCTGCCTCCATAGATAGTGCAACTGCGACAATAACACGCTCCGCGGTGGACAGGTTCATGATGTGCAACCTTGAAGGATAAAAAAGAGAAAAGTTAATTACTAATTAATTACTATTAATAAAGTGTTTAAACAAAATAAAATAAAGAATAGAATAAAAATATATATAAAAAAAAATTAAACTTTTCAGTTAACATTTAATATACAGTTTACAAATGTCTAAAATGGTGAGGGGGTGTAAAATAAATAAAGCAGACGAAAAAAAAAAAATAAGGTTATAAACCATTATCAAACAACATCACAAACAATATTTACCTTGAAACCAAATATCCCAAAGATCCAAATCCAAATGGGGATGAATGGTGTTCTAGCGACTCAGACAGGATCGCCAAAACCCACCACTGCGCCACAAACAGGATCGCAAAACTCCGACACACGATACTATCCTCGCAACAACGCACAAAGAGACCCATAAAGTGCTCTGGAAACAATGGATGGGGGCGCAGTTATTATAGCTGAGGTGATGTTGTGGTCACCAATCGGAGCTGTAGGGCGTTAATGAAAGAAAACAAAGTCCCGCCTGCGCCGCTGACTAATGCGTCGTTAACGAGGTCGCACATCGTTCACAAAAGGTGCCAAACACAGCGATTCAGGCTCACCAGCGGGACGCCAACGATCAAAATACGGTCCAGAACTCTAGTGAACGATCAACGAGATCACAGCAGGGGCCACGTCGTTGCTACATGCCACACACTACTACGTCGCTAACGAGATTGCTAAATAGTGACGTATTTTAGCGATCTCGTTAACGACGCTGTTTAGTGTGGCATACACTTAAATGTCTCAGGAGATGAGTCCAATAATCCAGACGACAGAGGATAAACAAAAGAAACCATATCCTTCTTTCTCTCTGACGTGCTGAGTCTTTACATCCTCCTCACCACACAGAATCTGCTTTCCCCCTCCCTGTCCTCTTCAGACCCCCTCCTTATGTCCCAGGGTAGTCAGACCGGTTTGATGGCTTTCAGGCCTCTCTGACCTGGGAAAGGTGCCTCAGGGATTAAGGCACTACAGGGGGTGACTGGCTACATTTGGATAGCTGAGGGGTCATGAATGGACAATCAGGAAATGTCAGCAGGGTTAATCAAGAGGCATAGACACCTTCAGGCTGCAGATGGTATTTGAGCTAAAGGTACTGCCACACTACACAATCCCGCTAGCGATCTCGTTAGCGTCGCATACTAATGAGATCGCTAGCGGGATTGTTTCTATATCGCTAGCAGCGACCTATTTTAGCGATGTCGTTAGGACGCTATCGTGGTTAGCGATCTCCTTAACGACTTTAGCGGTACAAAAGTACCGCTAAATCGCTAAAAAAGGTGCCACACTCAGCGATTAGATACTTACCAGCGGGGTGCCAGCGACGAAAATAGGGTCCGGAACGATCGCTGTGATGAACGAGATCACAGCAGGGGCCTCGTCGCTGGTAGATGCCGCACACAACAACATCGCTAACGGGATCGCTAAATAGTGACGTTTTTTAGCGATCCCGTTAGCGATGTTGTTTAGTGTGGCATACCCTTAACTCAATTATCAGCCAAATGGCTGATAATTGAGACTCTAGACAATATGTGGAATGCACAGAATGATACCGGGCAACAAGAGAACATCATGCAAATCAGTAAAATATAAATATACATAAAATGATACCCACAGAACATATCACACCATCACAACCCCTCCCCGCTCATAATAAGTGAGCACACCATGAGGTCTACACAGACCTCTGGCCTGCTCACTTTAGTCCACATTGCTCAACTGCAATAGTCCCTTGTACAGTGACAAAGTTAGGTCGGCCTGAAAAGTCTATGGTTCTTCTTGTCGAGACAGTCCATCTGTGTTCTGGTGCTGGCTTCCCCGCCTGTATTGGATGGAAAAGCTGTAGGGTTGTAGGGACAAGCTCCATCGCAGCAATCTTCCATTGTCTCCTGATACGTGGTTCAGCCATGTTAGGGGGTTGTGGTCTGTAACAATTGTAAAGTCTCTGCCATACAAGTATGGCTGCAATTTTTTAGCGCCCATACGATGGCAAGGTAATCCTTTTCAATAGTGGCATAGGCAACTTCCCGATCCAGTAGTTTCCGGCTGGCAAAAGCAACAGGATGTTCTTCTCCAGCGGCGTTCACTTGGCTAAGTACTGCCCCAATCCCAAAGGTGGATGCATCTGTCTGCACGAGAAACCTGCACTTATTATCAGGCACAGCCAAGACAGGAGCAGTGATGAGGGCGGTCTTTAACTCTGAAAAGGCATCCTCGCATGCAGTCGTCCACGTCACATTCCTAGTCATGTTCTTGCGAGTCAGGTCGTTTAGGGGCTTGGCCAAGGTGCTGAAATTAGAAACAAATTTCCGATAGTAACCAACAGTTCCTAAAAATTCAAGTACCTGCTTTTTAGTCTGGGGTCTACACCAGTTGCAATGGCTTCCACCTTGGCAGGTTCAGGCCTTAGGGTCCCACCCCCTATTCTATGCCAGAGGTACTGCACCTCAGCCATACCTATTTGGCATTTATCAGGGCAAATGGTCAGTCCTGCAGTAAGGATACAGTCTAGAACTATGCCCAAATGTTTAAGATGTTCCTCCCAGGTTGTGCTAAAAATGGCAATGTCATCCAGGTAAGCACAGGCAAAGTCCTGACATTGCTCTAACAGTCAATCTACCAGTCTCTGGAAAGTAGTGGGGGCATTCTTCATCCCAAAGGGCATTCCCAGGAACGCAAAAAGCCCAAATGGAGTAATGAAGGCCGAGCGCTCCCGAACGTCCCCCGTTAGGGGTATCTGCCAGTAACCCTTGCTCAAGTCTAACGTGGTCACAAATTGGGCACTGGCCAGATGATCCAATAAATCATCAATCCTGGGCATGGGGTAAGCGTCACTCTTGGTGGCATCATTCAATCGTCTGTAATCAACGCAGAATCGTGTTGTGCCATCCTTCTTGGGGACCAGGACAACAGGAGAGGCCTAAGAACTGTGAGATGGCTGAACAACTCCCAGTCGTTTCATCTCCTCCAGTTCGTTCTTTATCATGCCTTGAACAGCCTCTGGAACCCGGTAGGCAGCCTGCTGGATGGGACGTTGTCCGGGGGTTTCCACATGGTGGCTGGTGAGAGTAGTCTTCCCCGGCTTGGAGGAGAAAGCAGCAGCCCTCGGCGAATATATCGTCCTTTTGTATATCCGATAAATGGGAGCCCAGGGGCACTTGTTCCACTGATCTTCCCGATTGGGCGACCTGGAGAAGATCGGGGAGATACTCGTCGTCGGCGGTATCACTAGGGGGGTGGCAGACGGTTAGTACAGGCAGAGATCAGTCGTGGTATTCTTTCAGCATGTTAATGTGGACAGTTTTCTGTCGTCGACAACTAGAGTCCAGGGCAATAATGTAGTTAGTGTCATTAATTTTCTTGACAACCTGATAAGGGCCTTCCCACACTGCTTGAAGCTTGTTGGCAGGGGAAGTAGTAATCATGAGCACTTGTCCTTCCATAAATTCCCGGGTCCTGGCATTACGATCATACCAGGTTTTTTGTCTGGACTGGGCCATCCGCTGATGTTCTTTAGCCAGGGTAGCTAGCTGGGTGAGACGGTCTCTGAACTCAAGAACATAGGGAATGATGGGCATTCCGGTGTCTGAAATATCTCCCTCCAAATGTTCTTTTAGAAGAGTGAGAGGCCCACGGACCTTCCGGCTAAACAGTAGTTCGAAGGGAGAGAACCCTGTGGACTCTTGTTGAACGTCCCGATAAGTGAAGAGGAGATGTGGCAGATATTTTTCCCAGTCTTTTTCAACGTCAGAAAAAGCCCTCAGCATATTTTTTAGGGTTCCATTAAAGCGTTCACATAGTCCATTGGTTTGCGGGTGTTATGGGGTGGTGCGAATGGCTCGAACACCACAGGTATGCCATAGGGGCTGGACTAGGTCTGACATGAACTGAGTGCCTTGATCTGATAATATTTCACTAGGAAACCCTATCTGGGTAAAGATGGTAACAAGTGCCTTGGCTACCTTTACTGCTGTAATACTGGACAGGGCCACAGCTTCAGGATACCGAGTGGCATAGTCCTCCACTGTCAGGATATATTTTTTCCCCGACCAGCTGGGGTGGGCCAGAGGACCTATGATGTCTACAGCTACACGTTGAAATGGTTCTTCAATTATGGGCAGGGATTGCAGGGGTACCTTATGTCGAGCTCCTGGATGCCACATTCGCTGGTACACATCGCAGGTGCGGCAATAATGGGCTACCGACTGCGAGATGCCAGGCCAGTAAAAACTTTGGGTGAGTCTCTTTTCAGTCCTTTTCCTCCCCTGATGCCCAGCCAAGGGGATGTCATGGGCCAGTTGGACTAGCTGTGCCCTGTACTTCTGAGGGACAATGAATTGCCTGGTCGTTGTGTCAGGGTTGCCCTTGTCACTGACTTTTGTTACACGATAATACAGTCCGTTTTCTCGAGTGAAGGCATTCCCATTATCTCCCACGCACCGATTTTCTGCCCTTAACCTAAGGGCTGCTAAGGTAGTGTCACCCTCTATTTCACTCCTAAACTCCTCTCTATCCCAAGACTCTCCCTATGTAGTAGCAGTGAACGTATTGCTTACCAACTCTGATGCGGTTCGTGGTGGTTGCTCCCCGGTGAGGTCCGGATGCCGTAGTGCTTGAAGGGCCTGTAGTCGGGTGACTGCTCCCACAAATTGGCACTGTAACTCCCCAATGTCGTTCACAAGGAGGATATCTGCAGGGAGTCCTCCCATAACTCCAATACAACAGTTTTTCTTCATAACCATAATCCAAACGCACAGAAGCTCGCTGTATATATTTGTGGGCACCCCTCGCCAGGACAATTCCCGGGCCCTGGTGAATTGCCTCGGGTTGAACTACACGGGGCTCAGCGATAGTCAGGAATGCCCCCATGTCTCTAAATCCCGACACTTTGTATCCATCAATTAAGACATCCTGCAGGTGGCGTTTCCGTTGCTCTGGGTAGCTAAAGGACAAAGGGCGGAGTCCGTACACTCCAGGAGGGGTATCTATGGTGCCGTGGTCGGTGGTCCACTCTGGTGGGGGTGGTGGTAGCTCTTGCTCAGGCGGGATGGAGTGCACAAGATGCACTGGCCGAGGTGGGGCTGCGTGGGGCTCCCTCCGAATCCTTGAGGGACAGCCGGATTGCAAATGCCCAGGTTGCCCACACCCATAACATCTCCTCTTTGTGATACCCCCACGTTGTGGTCAGAACTGTGGGGGCCCAGGATTGTGAGGCGTGATTGTCATTGGCCTGCGACTAGGTGGAAGGGCAGATATAATCGGAGGGGGCCGGGGCGCAGGAGCAGGCTGTTGTTTATTGTCCAGAAGCCCCCTCCATTGCAGTTGGATAGTAAGGGCTTCATCGGCCAGGGCTGCAGCTCTATCCATGGTTCACGGCGTGCGCTCCCTGACCCATTCCCGCACTTCTGTGGAGCACTTGGCAATAAATTGTTCTATAAGGAATGCCTGTATAACATCTTCCACAGTAAAGGCGTTTTCTGCTTCCAGCCATCTCCGACATGCCTGGGACATCTTATGTGCATACATCCTAAACGATCCCCCCGTGGTGCATAGGAGGTCTCGGAACTTGACCCTATATAAGTCTGGGTGATTGCATGGTAATCCAGGATAGTCCGCTTTACAATGTTATAATCCCGATTCCGCTGTGAGTCGATGGTTCGGTAAGGCTCCGTCACGCTACCGTTCAGGAGTCCCATTAACAAACGCATCCAGCCAGAGTGGGGCACCTCCACTCCTTGAAGAATCCCTCCACATATTCGAAAGCCTCATCAAACGGCTTAAAGTCTGCCTGGGTGATCCGTACAGGCTCCCGGATCATTGGGTTTACACTCCACATTGCATTACACCCTCTCTCAAGCTCCATTGCTTCTTGTCTAAGCTGTGCCCAGCGGGTAGCCTCCTCCTTATACTCCTGAGACATGTCTGGGCCCAGAACCGCCATCTCTTCTTCATACCACACCAACCACTGGGTTTTTGGGGTGGGGAACCCTGTCTCCAGTGCTTGTCCTTCAGACATCTGGGAGGAGGTGGCCTGGCTAGCACCCACCAGTAGGTCAATTAAGGCTTCTTTAGTCAGTCCCTGGTAGTTCAGGCCCAGGTCTCTGGCTCTCTCCTTTAAACTGGATACAATCAAATTTCTGTACTCACTGTGTGGGTGGTTCTCCATTGGGTTACGCTCTGTTAATCCCACCGCTGCCACCAGTTGTCGCGGGGTCCTTCTCCAGTATCACATAATCAACAGAGCAAGAGAAGTGCGAACAATCCCAAGACCTTTATTATAGGCAAAACTAAAAGGTCCATAAACAATCCACCACACTGAGAATATAATCATCCAGAACACGAATGCAGTTCAGTAAGAGGATAAATGTCCCAGGAGATGAGTCCAATAATCCAGACGACAGAGGATAAACAAAAAAAACCATATCCTTCTTTCTCTCTGACGTGCTGTGTCTTTACACCCTCCTCACCACACAGGGTCTGCCTTCCCCCTCCCTGTCCTCCTCAGACCCCCTCCTTATGTCACAGGGTAGTCAGATGGTTAGATGGCTTTCAGGCCTCTCTGACCTGGGAAAGGTGCCTCAGGGATTAAGGCACTACAGGGGGTGACTGGCTGCATTTATATAGCTGAGGGGTCATGAATGGACAATCAGGAAATGTCAGCAGGGGTTCATCAGGAGGCATAGACACATTCAGGCTGCAAATGGTAGGTGAGCTAACTCAATTATCAGCTAAAAGGCTGATAATTGAGACTCTAGACAATATGTGGAATCAGGGCCGGCGTCAGCACCCGGCACACCCGGGCAAGTGCAGGGGCCCTGAGCAGGCGGGGGGGCCCACTCGCAGTCTGGCACCCCGCGCCCATTAGCGGAGGAGAGCGGTGTCAGTGCTGCCACTGGGCCCCCCCCGCTTGCTCAGGGCCCCGGCATCAGCTGGCACAATACTTACCTCTCCCGTGCCTCCGCTGCCGCAGCTCCGGACTCCAGGGGGCGCCGGCGCTTCCTCTCATAGCAGCGCCGCTGAATGACGTCATCATTCAGCGGCCGGCTGTGGCAGAAAGCGCGGGACGCCGGACAGGTAAGACTGTGTGTGTGGTGTCTCTGTGTGTGTCTGTGTGTATGTAGTGCGGTGCTTTGTGTGTGTGTGTGTGTGTATGTGTGTGTGTATGTATGTGTGTATGTATGTGAGAGAGTGCTTGTGTGCTGTCTGTGTGTGATGATGGGCAGGCATTGCTGATAATGGGCAGGCATTGATGATGGGAGAAGATGATGATGGGCAGGCATTGCTGATAATGGGGAGGCATTGATGATGATGGGGAGAAGATGATGATAATGGGCAGGCATTGATGATAATGGGCAGGCATTGATGATGGGGAGAAGATGATGATGGGCAGGCATTGATGATGATGGGGAGGAGATGATGATGGGCAGGCATTGCTGATAATGGGGAGGCATTGATGATGATGGGAGAAGATGATGATAATGGGCAGGCATTGATGATAATGGGCAGGCATTGATGATGGGGAGAAGATGATGATGGGGAGGAGATGATGATGATGGGCAGGCATTGATGATAATGGGGAGGCCATGATGATGATGGGGAGGCAATGATGATGATAAGGAGGCAATGATGATGATGGGGAGACAATCATGATGATAATGGGGAGTCTTTCCACAGCGCCCTTTCCTGAGCCGTAACAGTGCAGAACGCAGTACAGCGCAGAGGAGAGCTCCATATTTTGTATGGAGCATTATATGGGGACCAGTATCCTGTATGGAGCATTATATGGGGACCAGTATCCTGTATGGAGCATTATATTGGGTCCAGTATTCTGTATGGAGCATTATTTTGGGTCCAGTATTCTGTATGGAGCATTATATGGGGGGGTGACATCCTGCATGGGGTATTATATGGGTGATGAGGGGGAGACTGTGGTGCCCATAATATTGTATGGAGGACTGTACTGTCCAGTCTGTTCTGTGAGCTGTGAGGATTTGGCGGTTTTTGAGCTATTGTACAATTTACAATAGATATCACTCATGTAATGGAAGAAGTGAAGTATTTGGCATTGTACTGTACCTATATTTCTCTGCTGTATCTGTGCATCATGAATCGTGGTCTGTGTTAAAGGGGCCCACTGAGGCTCTTTCGCCCGGGGCCCATAAAAACCTGGAGCCGGCCCTGTGTGGAATACACAGAATGATACCGGGCAACAAGAGAACACCATGTAAATCAGTAAAATATAAATATACACAAAATGATACCCACAGAACATATCACACCTTCACAACATCCAAGATCATCGAGAAATTGTGAAGCTACTGATGACAGCCATGTCTAAAGGTACTGCCACACTACACAATCCCGCTAGCGATCTCGTTAGCGTCGCATACTAATGAGATCTCTAGCGGGATTGTTTCTATATCGCTAGTGTCGGCCACATTTAGCGATATCGTTAAGGACGCTATCGCGGTTAGCGATCTCCTTAACGACTTTAGCGGTACAAAAGTACCGCTAAATCGCTAAAAAAGGTGCCACACTTAGCGATATATACTTACCCAGCGGGCGCCAGCGACGAAAATAGGGTCCGGAACGATTCCAGCGACGAGCGAGATCACAGCAGGAAGCTCGTCGCTGGCAGATGCCGCACACAACAACAACGCTAACGGGATCGCTAAATAGTGACGTTTTTTAGCGATCCCGTTAGCGATGTTGTTTAGTGTGGCATACCCTTAAACCTCAGGAAAATGCATCCATTTCTTACCTACATTTTTTTCTACTCTTTTTCCCTTGTCCTATATTTGCTCTAAACCATTCAGTTGTCTTCCAGCTGCTATTCCCTCTATCACAGTACATAGATTGCAGAGTGCCTGCAGCTTCATCTCCCCATCCTCCCTGCCTAGTATGTGTGTTCAGTTTTTCACAGCACAATTGGAGCTATTAAATGGGTTATTCAGGACTAAATTATTTTTTTACTATTAGTGTCAGGAATTACTATTTAATATGTCAGGGATTTATTTGTCTATCCCACTTTCAGTTCTGGTTCGGAACTTGCAGCTCTCTGGCGCCACCCTTACCCTCAGGTCCATCAAGGAACTACACCTAGGATAAGTAGTCACCAGAAAGGCTGCCTTGCCATGTACTGGCTATTGGACACTCTGCAGTGAGGGTGGTATGTATATCCCCAGTTTCAGGCCGGAAATACACATATAAACCCCTGTTCTGTCACTGCCAGGGTCTCTCAATTTCCCCAGAACACTTTGCTGCCACCAATTCCTCGTTTGACTTTAAAACCAATATCAGGTCAGGAGCCCACAAGGTAGCGTAATTTAGCGCGGAGGATGTGGCGGTCGACTCATAGAGCAAGGAAAACGAAACTAGTAAATTTTTATAGATTTAATCCAGAAAACATAGGCAGTGTTTACAAAAATACAAAGATGTTACAAAAGAGACAAAATACAGTATATACAGACAGAAATAAATGGGATTAAAATAAGAACTTACTCTATCTCAGTCACAGATATGACGTGTTGATAAAGGGGAGGAGAATAGTCCCAAGGAAAATGGTACATCAGCGCAGCCTCATGTTAGCTGGTTCTCCGGGCAAATTTCAACTTCCTAATCGAGCATCCTAGATTTATACCTTTCCCTTGCTGACCTCACTGGGGGGGCTGAGGTGGAGAATATACACCACCTTTTAAAAATAAAAAGTTCTTAAAAACTTCTATTTGTTATAACTCTGAGTGGAAACCTTGGAAAGAGACGACAGGGGTATCATTTTTCTTATTGCGACATTATCTTTCATTCAAGACCAGACATGATGTGTCTGGGTGGTGTGGGTGGGCAGAAATCCATTTCTCGGTTTCTGGCATTCGCATAAGCTACAAAACGCTGCTATAAATAGCTCTAATTATGCAGATTCCGTAAATATATTTGTCCTGCCCCTATGAACTTTCTGTTTTGTTAAATTCGATCTTGAATAGACAAAGAACCATGTGGGTCCTTGGCGGGAAGAACTGCTTCTAACCAGTCATAAGTGGTGGCCAGCTGCTGTGAGGAAGGGAGGGGATAGAGGGATGTAGAATTACACACAGGCAGACAGGGGGAAGGACTGTAGCATGAGAAGCTCAGTGCTACACTGCACAAATGTAAAGGAGGAGGGGCAGCATGTCCTTCTCAACCCTGAGTTCAACTGAGACGATGCAGCAGGAAGTTCTGGATAGGTGCTTCGGTTATTTATGCAATAATGCATATTTCATTTTTCTGACAATTAGTCAAAAACTAACAGGTTTAATAGTTAGCAAAAACTTTCCTGTTGTATCTATCGCCAGCTCAGAGCAGTCATTAGCCGTTTCTGCCGGCGATTCAGCTGCTCCATGTCAATAGAGCAGCTTTTCTTCTTTCAGGCTGCTCTGTCAACAGGGTGTGACTGCCGACATCATGCTGATTGACAGCCGGCTTCCTGCAGTTATGCAGTGGAGAGCCGGATGTCATTCAACAATTTTCTTGTTTATGAGGGGTTGACTTTAAAGGCGTGATCACAAAAGTATAAGGGGATATCCTTACATTAGTTCATCACTATCTGATGGGTAGATACCGAATTCGACATGCACACTCATCAAGTGTTTCAAGGGGTTGTGGCTAGTGTTGAGCGATACTGCTCAATATCTAAAAATATCGTATCGAAATGGTATCGCCGATATCACTAAATATCGTCGATATCCGATTCTGATACCGGAAGTCCCATGTAAGTCTATGGGAACAAAATATCGCAACAAAAAAACCTTTTTCTTTCGTTGTAAACACAAAATATACACACATAGAATACATATATATATATATACATGTCATTGTGACATATATATGTGTGGCCCAGCTACGCAGGTACACATGAGTCGACACGCACCACAATTGTGGATACCAAGGCTATGGGGTACTCGGAGCCGAGCCCATGGAAGTCTATGGGAGTTGTCACTGGTAGCGGTGGCTCGGTCCGTGGCCCTGGCGGTCGTGCAATGGGGGATATTTACAGGGGATTATTAGGTAGGTAGTTCGTGACGCCACCTGTGGTATCTGGTTAATTGAACCAGCGCTGCTATAAGGACTTTCACAGGGGATGTTATGGGGGCAGCTGGGTGGTAGTCTCCCACAGGTGAGACGGGTCCCTGGAAGTCTATGGTGAAGATGATGCAGGGTATAGATAATAATTCAATCGCACACAATGCAGCTTCTTTCCATACCTTTTACTGGTAGATGATTCAAGCAGATCCCGGGGAGCTGGTCGGGGTGGAGAATGCACATTCGGGTAACCGCTGAGCAGGTTAGAGGCCTCCTTTACTTCGAATGTAGATGAGTCCAACTTGCCTGAAGCGAAGTTAACTCTGAATCTCCAGCTTTCTCAATAGCTATACTGCCCGGCCAACATTGTGGTGGAAACTTCTAAGTGGTGAAAACTAAGTCTATATTTGCTGATCAGGCTAGACTCCTGTCTTCCCTGTCTCCGGTTACGTATTGACACTTAGGGCTGCTCTCTGCGACCTGTAGTCCAGATGCCTCCGGTAATCTTGTTACTAAGCTTGAAACTGTAGCAACGCCTCGGACTCCGGTGTCCGGCAATTTAGTGCAGGCAATCCAATACCTAAAGCACTTCTCTATCTTCTCCACTGTGCCCTTCGCCCTGCTCTCGCTCTTAGCACAAGCAATTGTAACTTCGATGGTAATGTCAGCTTTCTTCTAGAGCTCGCCGAGCAGCTCTCAGTATCCTCCTCCCTCCAGCTTCTGTTGAGGTACTGATTAAGGGTAGCTCTGACTAGGCTAGGATGATCCACTTCACCCGTACTAGCCTCCACTTGCTTGTCAGGTGAGCTACGTTAGCTCTGCGAGGATTCAGTCCTCCCTTCTCTCTCTCTCCAAGTCTAGACTCCACTGGACTGAACTGCACTGTCTGAAGACAGGAAACTGACTGAACTGCACTGTCCTGAGACAGGAAGCTTGACCCAGCTCTGCTACGTGTCACCACCTCCTATACCCCTGATGGGTGTGTCTAAAAGTGTGAGTGAAGTGCATAAATATCAAGCTTTGCTGTTACCTTCCTGTGCACTCTCCTGGATTTTTATGTGTGCCTGCATAGCTGGGCTACACATCCCCCCTTGGTAAAACACAGCACTCCCGGGCTGTAAAAGACAAAAAAATATTTTTGTTTTGCATTAACATCAACATATTAACACTTCCCATCCGGGAGGTACGACTTCTTGAACGTTACATTTTGTACAATGAAGAATACAAAAGTATCAAAAGTATCAAAATATCAAACGTGTTCATAAATACTAGATACTTGTGGAGGACCCGCACCAAAAACCTCCCACGTGGGTCCTGGGTGGGCTGCAGGACTTCTGACTGCAGACCTCACTCTAGGCCCACCATACGGGTTTTTCTTCAGAGGTTGATAGTAATGGTTTCGTGTCAAACCAAGATAAAGCACCGAAGCGCAACTATTTACATGAAAGTTTTTGGGCTGGCATAGTCCACAGCCACGCAGTCCATTGGCATGGTTAAAACACATTTCAAATAATTACATTAATACTTTTTTTTCAAACTTTATACAATTTTTCAGATGCAATAAACCCTATCTGGGTCTTGCTAACTAGTCTACTAGGACTACTCCTGATAGCGAATAGGTAGTTTACCTTTAGTAATACGTTCTGACCTACGTGGGTAGCGTCAGGTATGGTATTCTCTAACCTTTCTGTTCTGCGTAACGGCAAACGATAATACTGTCTCAACCTCTCTATGGATCTGGCAAGCGTGCTAGTGACTGGACGAGGCGGTACTGCTTCACCAGCTTCACCAAGGGATTCCACTTCTTGTGGCGCTGCTTCCTGCGGGTCCGCTTCTTGGAGTTCTAACGGTTGAGGGTCTGCCGGAACAGGTTCTTCTGGAACTGGCTCTACTGGCACAATTGGTATGACCAGTTGTAGAGACTCCTCCTGCGGTTGATAAAACTGCAGCACAGGAATAATTACAGCGTCTCCTAATCTGGGCCAATCTGCAGGTAAATCTCCCAAATCCGTGTGTATGACCGCTTCAGCACTCTCTTCTTGATGAACAACAGGGTTTTCTTCACGGAGCTTCAATGGGCCAGGACACAACTTCAAATGATCTCTAGACACAGTTGCCGTCGTTTTTCCTCCATCCTTGCTGATGGTACAGACCTTGCTGTTATCGAAATTGGAATTTTGCACGACATATGGCTCCTGTTCCCACTGATCATCCAACTTGTGTGTTCTTCTTTTCCTTTTGAGCACCATTTCTCCAGGCATTAAAGGCTTAGCGGGAGCATTTTTGTTATAATTCATCTCTTGCTTTTCTCTTACTTTGTTGAGACTGTCTTCCACGCAGGCTTGTACTCTCTTGTACTGTTCTTGTTGATTTTTGTCCCAATCTTCAGCGTTGTTATCAGCCTCTGGTTCTACCACACCGAGTTCTAAGTCCATTGGCAGCCTTCCCGGCCTTGCTCTCATAAGGTAGGCTGGAGTGCAGTTGGTGGAACTAACTGGGATATGGTTGTACAAGTCAACCAGGTCGGGTAACAAGTCTGGCCACCGATTCCTTTCTTCCAGGGGTACAGTTTTCAGTAAATCCATGACAATGTGATTCATTTTTTCACAAAGGCCGTTGGTCTGAGGGTGGTATGGTGTCGTTCTGATCTTTTTACATCCATACAATTGACAAAATTCCTGAAACAGTTCAGCTTCAAAGGCTGGACCTCGATCAGTCAGTACCTGCTCTGGATATCCGTGTGGTCTGCAGAAACTTGCTTGGAAGGTTCTTGCTGCTGTCTCTGCTGTCATATCTTTGACAGGGGCGACCACCAAAAACCGGGAATAGTGATCCACCATGGTCAGGGCATATGTGTATCCTGACCTGCTTGGGGACAACTTGACGTGATCCAATGCCACGATCTCCAAGGGACGAGTCGTCCGGATAGGCTGCAAGGGTGCCTTCTGGCTACTGTAGTCTTTTCGCCTGAGGCCACAGGGTCCACAGTTCCGGCACCACTTCTCGATGGAGCTGCGCATCCCTACCCAGTAGAACCGGCACCTCAACAGGGTCTCCAGCTTTCTCCAGCCAAAGTGTCCTGCTTGATCGTGGTATGCTTCCAGCACCATTTGGATGTCTGCTCTCGGGACCACTATTTGCCAAACCATCTCATGGGTCCTTGGGTCGACGTATCTCCTGCACAACTTCTCACGGTATATGAACAACCGGCTTCTCTCGTTCCACAGGAGCTTTGCTGGCATGGATGCATCTTTCTCCAAGGAGGAACCTTCCTGTTTTATCAACTCCTTGATACGGCTGACCACGGGATCGCTGTCCTGAGTCTCCTTCCAGCTGTGATGAGGTAAAGGGTTCAACATCTCACCACACCGCTTCCTGTAGACTCGTTGCTCTTGGACCATCCCATTTCGGTGGAACGCAGGTAGCTCGATTTCTTCCAGATCGTCTGACTCTTCCTCCGTGTCAGATTCATGCGGCATTCTGGACAAGGCGTCCGCGTTAGCATTTTTACGGCCCGCTCTGTAGTTGATGGCAAACTGGTAGTTTGATAACCGAGCCATCCAACGTTGCTCCATGGCTCCCAGCTTGGCTGTTTCCAGATGCGTCAAGGGGTTGTTGTCTGTAAACGCAGTGAACCGGTTGGAGGCAAGGTAATGTTTAAATCTTTCGGTAATGGCCCAGACCAGCGCCAGGAACTCCAGTTTGAAGCTGCTATAGTTTTCCGGATTCCTCTCAGTTGGCCTGAGTTTTCTGCTGGCATATGCGATGACTTTTTCTTGGCCGTTCTGCTTCTGACTGAGGACCGCTCCTAATCCTTCGTTACTGGCATCTGTGTATAGCAGGAACGGTTGGCTGTAATCTGGGTAGGCTAAGATTTCATCGCCGGTAAGGATCTCTTTCATCTCTTTGAATGCCTCAGCTTGTTCTTTTCCCCAATTGAATGGAAGGTTTCTGCTCTTAAGAGGTTGTCCTACCAGGAGGTCCTGCAAAGGTGCCGCTTTCTTAGTGTAATCTTTTACAAACCTCCTGTAGTAACCTGTTAATCCCAGGAACTGACGCACCTCTTTTAAGTTCTTCGGCTCTGGCCATTTCTTAATAGCTGTGACCTTCTCGGGGTCCGGCGCTACTCCTTCGGAACTGACAATGTGTCCCAAGTACTGTACCTTCCGTTTGAGCAGGTGGCATTTAGAGGGCTTTAGTTTCATCCCAAACTTGGACAATGACTCAAATACCTCCGCCAGGTGCTTCAGATGATCTTCATATGTCTTAGAGTACACAATTACGTCGTCCAAGTACAGCAGCACAGTTTCGAAGTTGAGATGTCCCAGACAGCTCTCCATCACCCTCTGGAATGTTCCTGGGGCACTGCTGAGACCAAACGGCATCCTATCGAACTCGCAGAGTCCCATTGGGGTGGTGAAAGCAGTTTTCTCCTGGTCCTCCTCAGCCACAGCCACTTGCCAGTACCCACTAGTAAGGTCGAGGGTAGAAAAGTAGTTAGCCGTTTTCAGAGCAGCTAAGGATTCCTCTATACGTGGTAATGGGTATGCATCTTTATGTGTTATACGATTTACTTGCCTATAGTCTACACACATTCGCATGCTACCATCCTTTTTCTTCACTAGAACCAGAGGTGCTGCCCAGGGGCTACAACTATCCCTTATCACCCCAGCTTTCTTCATGTCATGCAGCATTTCCTTAGCTTTCTGATAATGGGCTGGAGGTATGGGCCTGTACCGCTCTTTGATGGGAGGATGACTGCCTGTAGGGATATGATGCTGTACTCCCTTAATGGTCCCAAAATCAAGTGGGTGCTTGCTAAATACTTGTGCGTACTCTTGTACCACCCGTAGTACCCCCTGTTTCTGGTGGACGGAAGTGGTGTCTGTCCCAATATGAAGCTGCTGACACCAGTCCGCTACCGGGGTTGCCGGATCATTATCCTCCGCTGGCTGGCGGGAGGCTAAGGACTCGGTTGTGAGGATAGAATTATTATCTACGGCATGTAATTTAGCAACTGTAGCATAACGTGGCAAATTTACTTCATCGTCCCCCCAGTTGAGAAGTCGTACTGGTACTCTCCCATTTACTACTTCCACTACCCCTCTAGCAATCATGAGTGTAGGTCTGTGTTCTGAGCGATGGGGTTCTACTACTGCTTGGTAGTTCTGTCCCCTCAGACCTATGGCTGCTCTACACCATATTAACATTTCACTCATTGGGGGTATTACAATGGGGTTCGAGTCTGTGACCCGTACATTACCGATTTCACCATCTGTAAGCTTCGCTTGCTGCTGGTACATCAGGGCCCGGATCTCCCTCTGGATCACTCCCTTCTGCTTTGGCTTGGCAACTTCAGCGAGCTGTTGGAGCAAAAACACAACTTCTCCCAGACAGTTACTGATAATGTTAGTACCTAGTATCACATTTAGACCATTTTCCTCCTTTACAGTCCTGACTACTAGGAGTCCCTGATCCTTCAGCTCCACCCTGCCCACTTTTACATTTACGTTTTTGGCTCCAATCACTTCAACAGGGAGACCATTGGTAGCGTACACTGTCAAGTCAGGGCTCGGGGGCTGGAGGCTGTCCATGGACCAAAATTTATTGTAAAGGACGTCAGGTATGATGGTCACCTGAGATCCCGTGTCCAGCAGTGCAGGGATTGCAATCCCGTCCAGAATCATGGACAGGTAGGGCCGTCCACCCACGAACCTGCGGTTCCAGCCTAAGGGGCCTGATGAGTCTACTCCTGGGTGTTGGCCCTCTGACCCAGGATCGGCTCGTTTAAAGGACATTGCAGAGCCATATGACCTTTTTGGTTGCAGCGGTAGCAGACGATCTCCCGGCGAGGATGGTGTTGCTCCGGAGTCGCTCCTGTGGGTGGCGTGGTCCTCCTCCGGTGTGGCGACGTCCTCCATTTCCTCCGGTTCATCCAAGGGACATCCTCCGGACAGTCGGCTAGTAGGATCTTTCCTCCTTCCTCTTTCCGCAGTTGCAGGGCATCCATTACAGTGGCCAAGTTCTTAGTCAGCTGGCGCACTTCTGAGCGCAGACATTCCAATTCACTAGGGGGCGCCACCTGCGTTTTAGCTTCTGCCACCTGCGGGGAAAATGTGGGTACTGCCGGCTTAAGAGTGGCTTCACCCGGGTGATACTGATTTGCCACCTCAGGCTTTTCCAGGGGTCGCAGTCCTTTTATTGCCATGTCCTTTAGGGCATCAAAGGTGGCATCTGGATGATCCAAGGACCACCAGTTTACAGTCCTGCTTTCCTCTGGAGACCTCAGTCCCCGCACGAATTGCTCTTTCAACATTTGGCTCTCATCAATGGGACTTGTAGGGTTAGCCTGTTTAAGAGCTCGCAGGGCCCCCTGTAGTCGGCAGGCGTAGTCCCTAATACTGTCACCCGATTCCTGGAAGCACTGATAAAATGCCATCCGGAGATCCGTTTCCGTGCGGTCCTCAAAGATGGCCTGTAGCTTTAAGAGAATCGCAGGTACCGACTCCTGGTCTGCAGTGGGCCAAGTCTCTACTTCTCTCTCAGCCGCACCAGCTAACTGTCCTATTACCACAGCAGCTTTTTGCTTTTCAGTCATTGAATACATATCCAAAATACTACATATTTTCCGTTTAAATCCTGGCAGGGTGCCTGGCTCGCCGCTGTACTGGGGGAGCCACTTCGCTCCAGGCATGTATGGGAGGGTTAGCGGCATTAGCGGGACCACCGGGCCAGGTGAGGGGCCTGCACCCCCATCCTGCGGTACGACGCCAAGCGGTGGGCTATTGGGGCCTCCGGCGGGAGCCGCTCCGTCTGCCGGTTGCTGCGACATATTGGTGCCCCCTTGGTTAATCTGAGCCTACCTCTTTCACAGGCTGCAGCGTCGCAGGCACAGCGGTGGAGACAGGACCTTCGTAGCAGGTGCTCTGATGATGCCGCAGTATCTTGGGATGCAGTTTGCGATGCGGATTGCAATGCAGATTGTGATGCAGTTTGCGATGCGGATTGCAATGCAGATTGTGATGCAGTTTGCGATGCGGATTGCGATGCAGTTTGCGATGCGGCTCGCGATGCAGATTGGGGTGCAGGTTGGGGGCGTGTCCAGGAAACTGCGCGTTGTTTTAGGTACGCCCCCCTTCTTCACCAGCGCCTGAGGGCGCGAACATGGCGGTAAAATGGCGGAATTTGGCGCCAAATACAGCAAAGTCTTTTTCACCAAACAGTTCAATATAGGCACACAGGACTCACAATTGCAAGCTTTCGTATCCTGTTCGTGACGCCAAATTGAGTCGACACGCACCACAATTGTGGATACCAAGGCTATGGGGTACTCGGAGCCGAGCCCATAGAAGTCTATGGGAGTTGTCACTGGTAGCGGTGGCTCGGTCCGTGGCCCTGGCGGTCGTGCAATGGGGGATATTTACAGGGGATTATTAGGTAGGTAGTTCGTGACGCCACCTGTGGTATCTGGTTAATTGAACCAGCGCTGCTATAAGGACTTTCACAGGGGATGTTATGGGGGCAGCTGGGTGGTAGTCTCCCACAGGTGAGACGGGTCCCTGGAAGTCTATGGTGAAGATGATGCAGGGTATAGATAATAATTCAATCGCACACAATGCAGCTTCTTTCCATACCTTTTACTGGTAGATGATTCAAGCAGATCCCGGGAGCTGGTCGGGGTGGAGAATGCACATTCGGGTAACCGCTGAGCAGGTTAGAGGCCTCCTTTACTTCGAATGTAGATGAGTCCAACTTGCCTGAAGCGAAGTTAACTCTGAATCTCCAGCTTTCTCAATAGCTATACTGCCCGGCCAACATTGTGGTGGAAACTTCTAAGTGGTGAAAACTAAGTCTATATTTGCTGATCAGGCTAGACTCCTGTCTTCCCTGTCTCCGGTTACGTATTGACACTTAGGGCTGCTCTCTGCGACCTGTAGTCCAGATGCCTCCGGTAATCTTGTTACTAAGCTTGAAACTGTAGCAACGCCTCGGACTCCGGTGTCCGGCAATTTAGTGCAGGCAATCCAATACCTAAAGCACTTCTCTATCTTCTCCACTGTGCCCTTCGCCCTGCTCTCGCTCTTAGCACAAGCAATTGTAACTTCGATGGTAATGTCAGCTTTCTTCTAGAGCTCACCGAGCAGCTCTCAGTATCCTCCTCCCTCCAGCTTCTGTTGAGGTACTGATTAAGGGTAGCTCTGCCTAGGCTAGGATGATCCACTTCACCCGTACTAGCCTCCACTTGCTTGTCAGGTGAGCTACGTTAGCTCTGCGAGGATTCAGTCCTCCCTTCTCTCTCTCTCCAAGTCCAGACTCCACTGGACTGAACTGCACTGTCCGAAGACAGGAAACTGACTGAACTGCACTGTCCTGAGACAGGAAGCTTGACCCAGCTCTGCTACGTGTCACCACCTCCTATACCCCTGATGGGTGTGTCTAAAAGTGTGAGTGAAGTGCATAAATATCAAGCTTTGCTGTTACCTTCCTGTGCACTCTCCTGGATTTTTATGTGTGCCTGCATAGCTGGGCTACACATCCACATAAAAATTCAGGAGAGTGCACAGGAAGGTAACAGCAACGCTTGATATTCATTCACTGTCACTCACACTTTCAGACACACCCATCTGAGATATAAGGGGGAGTGACACGTGGCAGCTCAGTCTAGCTTCCTGTCTAAAGTCAGTCAGTCAGTCAGATCTTGAGGAAGTAGTGTTCAGTCGAACTTCAGTCTGTTAGCTTCTGTCTAAGGACAGAGCAGCCATTCAGTCTCGGTCCAGTCTGGACTTTGGAGGAAACTGAGATCTGTGCAGCGAGCTCTGGAGGAAGCTGACATTTTCCACAACTGCCACAAGTGCTTATGTTAAGAGCGGGAAGCAGGGCGAAGGGCACAGTGGAGAAGATAGAGAAGTGCTTTAGGTATTGGATTGCCTGCACTAAATTGCAGGACACCGGGGTCCGAAGCGTTGCTACAGTTTCAAGCTTAGTAACAAGAAAACCGGAGGCATCTGGACTACAGGTCGCAGAGAGCAGCCCTAAGTGTCAATACGTAACCGGAGTCAGGTGGAACAGGGACTTTGAGCAGGACGCTGCAAAAGTAAGGACTTAGTTTCATCACTTAGAAGGCTCCATCACAATGTTGGCCGGGCAGTACAGCTATGGAGAAAGCTGGAGAATTCAGAGTTAACTTCGCTTCAGGCAAGTTAGACTCACATGTATATGGAAGTAAAGGAGGCCTCTAACCTGCTCAGCTGTTACCCGAATGTGCACTCTCCACCCCGACCAGCTCCCCGGGATCTTCTTGAACCATCTACCAGTAAAAGGTATGAAAAGAAGCTGCATTGTGTGCGACTGAATTATTATCTACACCCTGCATCATCGTCACCATAGACTTCCAGGGACCAGTCTCACCTGTGGGAGACCCACCATCTTGCTGCCCCCATAACATCCCCTGTGAAAGTCCTTATAGCAGCGCTGGTCCAGTTAACCAGATACCACAGGTGGCGTCACAAACTATTACAAATTCACCTGTAAATATCCCCTAATCGTATGAGCGCCCAGGCCACGGACCGAGTCCCGCTGCCAGTGACAAATCCCATAGACTCTCATGGGCTCGGTGCCGAGTACCCCATTGCCCTGGTACTAAGTGCGACTCATCTTTGGCGTCACGAACAGGATGCGAAACTTGCAATTGTGAGTCCTGTGTGCCTATATTGAACTGTTTGGTGAGAAAGACTGTTTGCTGTGTTTGGCGCCATAATACCGCCATCTTTACCGCAATATTCGCGCCCTCAGGCGCTGGTGAAGAAGGGGGGCGTACCTGAAAAAGCGCGCTGGTTCCCTGGCCCCGCCCCCAACTCTGACGCGGCGGCAGGTCCTATGAAACAGGAAGTGAACGCTCTGACATCAGAGCGCCAGCGTCAAAGGTCCTGTCTCCACCGCTGTACCTGCGACGCTGCAGCCTGTGAAAGAGGTAGGCTCAGATTAACCAAGGGGGCATCAACATGTCGCATCAACCGGCAGACGGAGCGGCCCCCGCCGGAGGCTCCAATAGCCCACCGCTTGGTGTTGTACCGCAGGATGGGGGTGCAGGCCCCGCACCTGGCCCGGTAGTCCCGCTCATACCGCTAACGCTCCCATACATGCCTGGAGCGAAGTGGCTTCCCCAGTACAGCGGCGAGCCAGACACCCTGCCAGGATTTAAACGGAAGATATGTAGTATTTTGGATATGTACTCAATGACTGAAAAGCAAAAAGCTGCTGTGGTAATAGGACAGTTAGCTGGTGCGGCTGAGAGAGAAGTAGAGACTTGGCCCACTGCAGACCAGGAGTCGGTACCTGCGATACTCTTAAAGCTACAGGCCATCTTTGAGGACCGCACAGAAACGGATCTCCGGATGGCATTTTATCAGTGCTTCCAGGGACCGGGTGACAGTATTAGGGACTACGCCTGCCGACTACAGGGGGCCCTGCGAGCTCTCAAACAGGCTAACCCTACAAGTCCCATTGATGAGAGCCAAATGTTGAAAGAGCAATTCGTGCGGGGACTGAGGTCTCCAGAGGAAAGCAGGACTGTAAACTGGTGGTCCTTGGATCATCCAGATGCCACCTTTGATGCCCTAAAGGACATGGCAATAAAAGGACTGCGACCCCTGGAAAAGCCTGAGGTGGCAAATCAGTATCACCCGGTGAAGCCACTCTTAAGCCGGCAGTACCCACCTTTTCCCCGCAGGTGGCAGAAGCTACAACGCAGGTGGCGCCCCCTAGTGAGTTGGAATGTCTGCGCTCAGAAGTGCGCCAGCTGACTAAGAACTTGGCCACTGTAATGGATGCCCTGCAACTGCGGAAAGAGGAAGGAGGAAAGATCCTACTAGCCGACTGTCCGGAGGATGTCCCTTGGATGAACCGGAGGAAATGGAGGACGTCGCCACACCGGAGGAGGACCACGCCACCCCCAGGAGGGACTCCTGATCAACACCATCCTCGCCGGGAGATCATCTGCTACCGCTGCAACCAAAAAGGTCATATGGCTCAGCAATGTCCTTTAAACGAGCCAATCCTGGGTCAGAGGGCCAACACCCAGGAGTAGACTCATCAGGCCCCTTGGACTGGAACCGCAGGTTCGTGGGTGGACGGCCCTACCTGTCCATGATTCTGGACGGGATTGCAATCCCTGCACTGCTGGACACGGGATCTCAGGTGACCATCATACCTGATGTCCTTTACAGTAAATTTTGGTCCATGGAAAGTCTCCAGCCCCCGAGCCCTGACTTGACAGTGTACGCCACCAATGGTCTCCCTGTTGAAGTAATTGGAGCCAAAAACGTGAACGTAAAAGTGGGCAGGGTGGAGCTGAAGGATCAGGGACTTTTAGTGGTAAAGACTGTAAATGAGGAGAATGCCTTAAATGTGATACTAGGTACTAACGTTATCAGTAACTGTCTGGGAGAAGTTGTGTTTTTGCTCCAACAGCTCGCTGAAATTGCCAGGCCAAAGCAGAAGGGAGTGATCCAGAGGGAGATCCGGGCCCTGATGTGCCAGCAGCAAGCGAAGCTTACAGATGGTGAAATCGGTAATGTACGGGTCACAGACTCGAACCCCATTGTAATACCCCCAATGAGTGAAATGTTAATATGGTGTAGAGCAGCCATAGGTCTGAGAGGACAGAACTACCAAGCAGTAGTAGAACCTCATCGCTCAGAACACAGACCTACACTCATGATTGCTAGAGGGGTAGTGGAAGTAATAAATGGGAGAGTACCAGTACGACTTCTCAACTGGGGGGACGATGAAGTAAATTTGCCACGTTATGCTACAGTTGCTAAATTACATGCCGTAGATAACAATTCTATCCTCACAACCGAGTCCTTAGCCTCCCGCCAACCAGCGGAGGATAATGATCCGGCAAACTAGGTAGCGGACTGGTGTCAGCAGCTTCATATAGGGACAGACACCACTTCCGTCCACCAGAAACAGGGGGTACTACGGGTGGTACAAGAGTACGCACAAGTATTTAGCAAACACCCACTTGACTTTGGGACAATCAAGGGAGTACAGCATCATATCCCTACAGGCAGTCACCCTCCCATCAAAGAGCGGTACAGGCCTATACCTCCAGCCCACTATCAGAAAGCTAAGGAAATGCTGCGTGACATGAAGCAAGCCGGGGTGATAAGGGATAGTTGTAGCCCCTGGGCAGCACCTCTAGTTCTAGTTAAGAAAAAGGATGGTAGCATGCGAATGTGTGTAGATTATAGGCAAGTAAATCGTATAACACATAAAGATGCATACCCATTACCACGCATAGAGGAATCCTTAGCTGCTCTGAAAACGGCTAACTACTTTTCTACCCTCGACCTTACTAGTGGGTACTGGCAAGTGGCTGTGGCTGAGGAGGATCGGGAGAAAACTGCTTTCACCACCCCAATGGGACTCTGCGAGTTTGACAGAATGCCGTTCGGCCTCAGCAGTGCCCCAGGAACATTCCAGAGAGTGGTGGAGAGCTGCCTAGGACATCTTAACTTTGAAACCGTGTTGCTGTACCTGGACGACGTGATTGTGTACTCCAAGACATATGAAGATCATCTGAAGCACCTGGCAGAGGTATTCGAGTCACTGTCCAAGTATGGGATGAAACTGAAGCCCTCTAAATGCCATCTGCTCAAACGGAAGGTACAGTACTTGGGACATATTGTCAGTTCCGAAGGAGTAGCGCCGGACCCCGAGAAGGTCACAGCCATCCAGAAATGGCCGGAGCCGAAGAATCTAAAGGAGGTGTGTCAGTTCCTGGGATTAACAGGTTACTACAGGAGGTTCGTGAAAGATTACACTAAGAAGGCTGCGCCTTTACAGGACCTCCTGGTCGGACAACCTCTCAAGAGCAGAAACCCTCCATTCAATTGGGGAAAAGAACAAGCTGAGGCATTCAAAGAGATGAAAGAGATTCTGACAGGCGATGAAATCTTAGCCTACCCAGATTACAGCCAACCGTTCCTGCTGTACACAGATGCCAGTAACGAAGGATTAGGAGCGGTCCTCAGTCAGAAGCAGAACGGCCAAGAAAAAGTCATCGCATATGCCAGCAGAAAACTCAGGCCAACTGAGAGGAACCCGGAAAACTATAGCAGCTTCAAACTGGAGTTCCTGGCGCTGGTCTGGGCCATTACCGAAAGATTTAAACATTACCTTGCCTCCAGCAAGTTCACTGCGTTTACAGACAACAACCCCTTGACGCACCTTGAAACAGCCAAGCTGGGAGCCATGGAGCAACGTTGGATGGCTCGGTTGTCAAACTATCAGTTTACCATCAAGTACAGAGTGGGCCGTAAAAATGCCAACGCGGACGCCTTGTCCAGAATGCCGCATGAATCCGACACGGAGGAAGAATCAGATGATCTGGAAGAAATCGAGCTACCTGCGTTCCACCGAAATGGGATGGTCCAAGAGCAACGAGTCTACAGAAAGCGGTGTGGTGAGATGTTGAACCCTTTACCTCATCACAGCTGGAAGGAGACTCAGGACAGCGATCCAGTGGTCAGCCGTATCAAGGAGTTGATAAAACAGGAAGGTTCCTCCTTGGAGAAAGACGCACCCGTACCAGCGAAGCTCCTGTGGAATGAGAGAAGCCGGTTGTTCATATACCGTGAGAAGTTGTGCAGGAGATACGTCGACCCAAGGACCCATGAAATGGTTTGGCAGATAGTGGTCCCCAAAGCGGACATCCAAATGGTGTTGGAAGCCTACCACGATCAAGCGGGACACTTTGGCTGGAAAAAGCTGGAGACCCTGTTGAGGTGTCGGTTCTACTGGGTAGGGATGCGCAGCTCCATCGAGAAGTGGTGCCGGAACTGCGGACCCTGTGGCCTCAGACGAAAAGACTACTGTAGTCAGAAGGCACCCTTGCAGCCTATCCGGACGACTCGTCCCCTGGAGATCGTAGCATTGGATCACGTCAAGTTGTCCCCAAGCAGGTCAGGATACTCATATGCCCTGACCATGGTGGATCACTATTCCAGGTTTCTGGTGGTCGCCCCTGTCAAAGATCTGACAGCAGAGACAGCAGCAAGAACCTTCCAAGCAAGTTTCTGCAGACCACACGGATATCCGGAGCAGGTGCTGACTGATCGAGGTCCTGCATTCGAAGCTGAACTGTTTCAGGAATTCTGTCAATTGTATGGATGTAAAAATATCAGAACAACACCATACCACCCTCAGACCAACGGCCTTTGTGAAAAGATGAATCACATTGTCATGGATTTACTGAAAACTGTACCCCTGGAAGAAAGAAATCGGTGGCCAGACTTGTTACCTGACCTGGTTGACTTGTACAACCACATACCAGTCAGTTCCACCAACTGCACTCCAGCCTACCTTATGAGAGCAAGACCGGGAAGGCTGCCAATGGATTTGGAACTGGGAGTGGTAGAACCAGAGGCTGATGACAGTGCTGAAGGTTGGGACACAACTCGACAGGAACAGTACAAGAGAGTACAAGCCTGCGTAGAAGACAGTCTCAACAAAGTAAGGGAAAAACAAGAGATGAACTATAACAAAAATGCTCCCGCTAAGCCTTTAATGCCTGGAGAAACTGTGCTAAAAAGAAAAAGAAGAATGCACAAATTGGATGATCAGTGGGAACAGGAGCCATATGTCGTGCAAAATTCCAATTTTGATAACAGAAAGACCTGTATCATCAGCAAGGATGGAGGGAAAACGACGGCAACTGTGTCTAGAGATCATTTAAAGTTGTGTCCTGGCCCATTAAAGCTTTGTGAGGAAGAACCTGTTGTCCTTCAGAAAAAAGATGATGAAGCGGTCATACACACGGATTTGGGAGATTTACCTGCAGATTGGCCCAGATTGGGAGACGCTGTAATCATTCCTGTGCTGCAGTTTTATCAACCGCAAGAGGAGTCTCTACCTCCAGTCATACCAATTGTGCCCGTTGAGCCAGTTCCAGAAGAACCTATTCCGGCAGACCCTCAACCATTAGAACCCCAAGAAGCGGACCCGCAAGAAGCAGCGCCACAAGAAGTGGAATCCCCTGGTGAAGCTGGTGAAGCAGTACCGCCTCGCCCAGCCACCAGTACACTTGCCAGATCCATAGAAAGGTTGAGACAGTATTATAGTTTGCCGTTACGCAGAACAGATAGGCTAGAGAATACTATACCTGACACCACACCACGTAGGTCAGAACGAACAACTAAGGGAAGATTACCAATTCGCTATCAAGAGTAGTCCTAGTAAACTAGTCTAGCAAGACCCAGACAGGGTTTATTGTCACTGACAAATTGTATAAAGTTTGAAAAAGTATTAATGTAATTATTTGAAATGTGTTTTAACCATGCCAATGGACTGCGTGGCTGTGGACTATGCCAGCCCAAAAACTTTTAATGTAAATAGTTGCACTACGGTGCCTTATCTTGGTTTGACACGAAACCATTACTATCCACCTCTGAAGAAAAACCCGTATGGTGTGGCCTAGAGTGAGGTCTGCAGTCAGAAGTCCTGCAGCCCACCCAGGACCCACGTGGGAGGTTTTTGGTGCGGGTCCTCTACAAGTATCTTGTATTTATGAACATGTTTGATATTTTTATGCTTTGATACTTTTGTAATTTTCTAATGTACAAATTGTAACGTTCAAGAATTCGTACCTCCCGGATGGGAAGAGTTAAAATGTTGTTGTTTAATGCAAAACAAAAATGTTTTTCTTTTTCTCTTTTACAGCCCGGGAGTGCTGTGTTTTACCAAGGGGGGATGTGTGGCCCAGCTACGCAGGTACACACATAAAAATCCAGGAGAGT
This sequence comes from Oophaga sylvatica, assembly GCA_033576555.1. Classification (NCBI taxonomy): domain Eukaryota; kingdom Metazoa; phylum Chordata; class Amphibia; order Anura; family Dendrobatidae; genus Oophaga; species Oophaga sylvatica. The sequence continues at coordinate 29,410,915 of JARQOD010000004.1, forward strand.
GCACAGGAAGGTAACAGCAACGCTTGATATTCATTCACTGTCACTCACACTTTCAGACACACCCATCTGAGATATAAGGGGGAGTGACACGTGGCAGCTCAGTCTAGCTTCCTGTCTAAAGTCAGTCAGTCAGTCAGATCTTGAGGAAGTAGTGTTCAGTCGAACTTCAGTCTGTTAGCTTCTGTCTAAGGACAGAGCAGCCATTCAGTCTCAGTCCAGTCTGGACTTTGGAGGAAACTGAGAGCTGTGCAGCGAGCTCTGGAGGAAGCTGACATTTTCCACAACTGCCACAAGTGCTTATGTTAAGAGCGGGAAGCAGGGCGAAGGGCACAGTGAAGAAGATAGAGAAGTGCTTTAGGTATTGGATTGCCTGCACTAAATTGCCGGACACCGGGGTCCGAAGAGTTGCTACAGTTTCAAGCTTAGTAACAAGAAAACCGGAGGCATCTGGACTACAGGTCGCAGAGAGCAGCCCTAAGTGTCAATACGTAACCGGAGTCAGGTGGAACAGGGACTTTGAGCAGGACGCTGCAAAAGTAAGGACTTAGTTTCATCACTTAGAAGGCTCCATCACAATGTTGGCCGGGCAGTACAGCTATGGAGAAAGCTGGAGAATTCAGAGTTAACTTCGCTTCAGGCAAGTTAGACTCACATGTATATGGAAGTAAAGGAGGCCTCTAACCTGCTCAGCTGTTACCCGAATGTGCACTCTCCACCCCGACCAGCTCCCCGGGATCTTCTTGAACCATCTACCAGTAAAAGGTATGAAAAGAAGCTGCATTGTGTGTGACTGAATTATTATCTACACCCTGCATCATCGTCACCATAGACTTCCAGGGACCAGTCTCACCTGTGGGAGACCCACCATCTTGCTGCCCCCATAACATCCCCTGTGAAAGTCCTTATAGCAGCGCTGGTCCAGTTAACCAGATACCACAGGTGGCGTCACGAACTATTACAAATTCCCCTGTAAATATCCCCTAATCGTATGAGCGCCCAGGGCCACGGACCGAGTCCCGCTGCCAGTGACAAATCCCATAGACTCTCATGGGCTCGGTGCCGAGTACCCCATTGCCCTGGTACTAAGTGCGACTCATCTTTATACATATATTTATAGTTTATACACTTCTACATAGTAAAATAGACTCTGATTCAATTGCCGGGTAAAGCCGTGACATACCCCATAGAAGTCGACGGGCTCGGTGCCGAGTACCCCCAAAACCTCTGGCTCTGTGCGACTCAACTTGGGCGTCACGAACAGGATTCTGTAGCTCGCTATAAGCGAGTCCTGTGTGCCTGAATTGAACTGGTTTTGTGCTTGAGAATTGCTAAAATCATCAGAGAATGTATTTGCCATTTTTCAGCCATATCTGCGTCACGACGAGGCACTGGTGAAGAAGAAAGGCGTGCTCTTCGTGGGTGTACACTCACTCAGTGGCGCGAAAATGATGGCCGACCACTGTAAATGGTACTGCAATGTAAGATCGTGCCCCACAGCTCTTCAGTTCCGCCTCCTCATCCTCCTCAGTGTGCGGAAACTAACACGAAGGTCCCGCCTCCCTACAAAAGAGGGCCCTCTCCAGATGCTAATGACACATGTGACTTGGCAGAGATGGCTAATTGACACGAGCAGAAGAGTGAAGGGATGGAGCAGTCAGAGCTCTCCCCCCACGGAAGCGACCTGATCGCCACGGAACCACCGTTGGGCACCCGGCCTGGAAACCCTCCTACGCTGCAAGAAGCGGAGGATACCCTAAGAGGCCTGGCCCGGCACCGGGAGGAGGTCGCCAGGATGGAAGCCAGCTGGCGTACCCTAAAACTAAACTTGGAGCGGCGCCAGTCCCTCTTACCTGAAGTGTCTGTACCGGAAGGTGAGGCACCCGTTCTAGTAGAGGAGTCCGTGCGGGCATCCCAGCCCTTGCAATGTGATCCGGTTGACGTTGTCGCAGTGGAGGCACCCGTTCGTGCAAAAAACTCTGCACCGGCAGCACCCCAGATCCCGCTGTCTGCCCCCGTAGCTGAGACAGAAGAAGCGACACCCGTCCTCATGGAGGAGGCCGCTCAGGCACCAGAGCACTACCTGCCTGTACCGGAGCCCCGACTGTCATCTGTTCCAGAGCCGGCTGCTTCCTCCGCAGGTGAGCGCCGCCAGGACTGGGGGGCGCCAGGAGAGCTGCCGCAAACCGGACACTGTAAGCTGCAGTTTGATGGTGGAGACATGGAGCAGCTGGTGGAGGAGAATTACAACCGGCGTCAGGAGGAAGAGTGGAGACGTTGGGAGCGGGAAGCAGAGCGACAAAGGGAGCAGCGAGAAACCCAAAAGCTTCGGCAACGTAACCTGGAGAAGGACCGGGCAGATAAGGACCGGATAAGAAAAGATAAAGGAACCCTGTGGGAGCCGCGGCGTAAGGGTGCAGTACGGAGCTTTAAATTGAAAGGTGGTTGGGGCTTCATCCAGGAGCCTGGACTTTATTTAGAAGTTTTTGTGAACCGGCGGGACGTGGAGACTCACCTCCCAGAAGGACACCCGGGGAGGGACCTGTTGCCAGGAGACTTGGTGACTTACACCCGACACTGGGGTTACAATGGATGGTACGCCCTAAATGTTACCAGGTGCGACCCCTACTCCCCAGAGTGTCAGGAACCTGTGAGACCCTCGGAGCATTCAGCCTCCCACATCCAAGCCTCTGCAAAAGTGCCCACCCCACGCCGTAAATCTCCCCAGCCTCCCTCAGTGGTCTCCTCAGCAGCCCCAGCTATGGACATGATAAGTATAGCTGGCCCGTACCCGGCCCTGTTAGGCCCCCTGGGGTTCGTTCAGTCCGGGACATAGGGTTCCAGACCCGGAGGGAGATGAAAGAGGTGGCCACACAGACCCAGATAGCGGGTCACGACTTGACTGTACAGACCACATGACGTCATCAGGTCCTGGTGGTCCTTGGTGTCTCGGATGTTTGGCAAGCATCAGAAGAGTACCAGGTGGTACCTGGAACACCCCTGCCAAAGAATTATAAATAACCCGGACAGGGTCCCTGTATGTAAATAGTTAAATTGTTGATGTACCCGGACGGGTGAATGTTCATAAAAAAAATTTTTAATTTAATAAAACAAAACAAAACACAGTTTTCATTACTTTTATTACAGTCTCATCCTGCGACGCCATCGATCTCCTGTAAAAAAAATGAAAAAAAAAAAAAAGTATACCACCTGACCGACGCAGTCCATAGTAACGAGTGTCCCACGACGATCCAGCTCTGCTACATCAGAATGACAGGCAGAGCCTGTCATCCCGGCGCAGCACAGCTGATTACCTGCTTCCCCGGCGGTGACGTCATCGGACTGGTTTACGGCCGGGATTACCCTGCAGTCACTGCAGTTATCGCGAAAAACTGCATGTGACCGCCAGGGAGAAGATAATGGCGGCCATCAAGCAGTCCAGGACGTGACCGCCGGAGATCTTCTGCCAGGTAAGTGCCGCTGACTCCTGACAGACCCGACCGACGGACACTCACAGTGACAGTGACAAATCCGTATCCGGTATTCGATATGACGAAAATATCGGTATTCGGAATCGAAAGGCCGATACAGCTAATATCGGCCGATACCCGATATTTGCAGTATCGTATCGCTCAACACTAGTTGTGGCGTTAAGCTGAGTGCTGCAGTTTCTTCATCATTTATGCTGTTCTGTATACCTGCAAACAGTTTACTAAGTATTGACTGTTCTGGGTATTGCAGCATTTTTGTCGGTTGGAAATCTATGGCAAAAAGCAACCTATGATATTTTGTATCTATGCAGTTGCTTTCGAAAGTATTTACCCCTGGGCTTTTTATCTATTTTGTTACATTACAACTAGAGATGAGTGAATATTTTAAGGTTCGGTTCGGATTACGATTGATTTTGCAATATTCACCAAATTATTCATCCAATATTCGTTGAACATAGCCGAACGTAGAAATCAGCCATGCATGAGGTATCAGGGTCTGGAACAGGATTTACAGCTTTGAATTGAACTTCAAATTAAGACGAGGTGGGTGAGGGATCGGTGTAGGCCTGCTGTGCTGGGAGCCCTGATACTGCATGCAACAGCTCAATCTGCTTTTATGCTGAACCACACTCAGGTGGCACAAACATCAGTTTCGTAGACTATCACTGTCAGAAAAATGTAAGGATAGTAACACGGGTAGTTGACTCAAAGGTGGTGTAGGCCTTCCGGTCTCGGAGGCCTACTGCTACAGGCAACACACATGAAGGAGACCCAAGTATGAGTCTACACATTTCCAAAAATTAGAACTAGTATAATGAGGACTGACACCTCTTCCACTACAGCCAACCCAGCAGATGCAGACTGTAATGGGCAAGTTTGTGGAACCACTGTGCTGTAGCCCTCGGAAATCCTTGAGAGGCGTAACTAGGTGGCCTACCAAATCCAATCTCTGATAAGCGGTAGCAGGCGACACCGTGACACAAGGAGAGACAAGTAGGTGGCATCAGGTGCTACTCCAGGGCTGACCTACAGATGGCAGCTGACCCCCTACAATGGGTCGGCTGGCATGGCCCGAAGGAAAGATGAAGAGTGCAGGTAGGCACTGTAGGGACACTGGAACAATTTGTGCAGATGGGATCGGCTGAGTAACAGAAAATCACCGGCAGGTGCTGACTAGACCGGCTGTTAGACAGATGAGCAATGGCAGCCATGAGCTGGACCAGCAGTTAGATGAGCACTGGCAGGTGCGGGCTAGACCGACTGAGGAACAGGAGAACACTTGTAGGTGCGGGCTTGACCGGGTGTTAGACAGAGGAGCACTGGCAGGTGCAGACTGGAAGGGTGTTGAACAGATGGTCACTGGCAGGTGAGGGCTGGATCGACTGATGAACAGAAGAGTACAGACAGGTATGAGCAGACGGGTACAGAGTAGATAAGCTTATGGGCGTACTTGGGGAACCTGACAACTAGTAAGCATGAAAGGCAAACTAACCACATTGCTCAGGCACCTCCATATTGGAGAAGGAGCTTTAAATAGAAGGTGTTGCCCAGCTATGGGCTGAGAACACCTTAGGGTGACGTGTGCGATCCCTTTAAGAGCTTTTACATTGGCTAAAAGATTTTTTTTAAGATGCCACTACGACAAGGTAGACTCTTTTGGCCGGGCTGTAGTCTACTCTAACCTATTAAACATTTGTTAAAATATCCTTTATTCTTTTTAGGTATATTTTTATTTATGTTTATTTAAGGGAATGTTATATACCAAATGGGAAAGAAACGTGTTATAGTTCCACGCTGCTGAATCACTGGAAGTCCAAACGTATTAATAATTGTGGTTTTATTCAACGCTTTTCAGAGTACAAATGACTCCTTCATCAGGAAATACTACAAAAATGTCTCTCTTTACCATTTAGTATATAACGGTCGGTCCCCTTGGACACATGGATCTGCTGCAGCGAATCTCCTAGATGCTTTATTTCAGCCACATCTAGTGAGTGCAATTTTAACTTATTGGATACTTATATCCCAGATAAGACCCTATTTTGCGCTATTTCCTCCAGCAGCTTTTCATACTATTTAAGGGAATGTGTCACATACATTTTTTAAAATGATCAATAATATCACATACAATGGACCCTACCCACTGATGTCCCACCCTGGGACAAAGTAAAAATGTAAAAAAAATAAAAATAAGAAGTGTAAAAAAAAAATTCCTAAATAATGAAAAAAAAAAAAATCCCCAATAAATTCACTTCTTTAATGTAAAAAAACCCCAACAATAAAAGTACACATATTTAGTATTGCCGCGTCCGTAACGACCCGCCCTATGAAACTGTCCCATTAGTTAACCCCTTTAGTGAACCCCTTAAAAAAAAAAAAACAAGTCTAAAAAACAATGCTTTATCATTATATCGCCGAACAAAAAGTGGAATAACATGCGATCAAAAAGACGGATATAAACAAACATGGTACCCCTGAAAACGTCATCTTGTCCCGCAAAAAAAAGCCACCATACAGCATCATCAGCGAAACAATAAAAAAGTTATAGCTCGCAGAATAAAGCGATGCAAAAATAATTATTTTTTATATATAATTGTTTTAATTGTATAAAAGCGCCAAAACATAAAAAAATTATACAAATGAGGTATCGCCGTAATCGTACTGACCCAAAGAATAAAACTGCTTTATCAATTTTACCACACGCGAACGCTATAAACACCCCTCCCCCAAAAGAAACTCATGAATTGCTGGTTTTTGTTCATTCTGCCTCCCAAAAATCATAACAAAAAACGATCAAAAAATGTCATGTGCCCACAAATGGTACCAATAAAAACATCACCTTGTCCCGCAAAAAATAAGACCTCACATGACTCTGTGGGCCAAAATACAGAAAAATTATAGCTCTCAAAATGTGATAATGCAAAAACTACTTTTTGCAATAAAAAACGTCTTTTAGCGTGACAGCTGCCAATCATAAAAACCTGCTATAAATAGTAAATAAAACACCCCTTTATCAACCCCTTAGTTAGGGAAAAATAATAAAATTAAAAAAATATATTTATTTCCATTTTCCCATTAGGGTTAGGGTTAGGGTTGGGGCTAAAGTTAGGGTTAGGGTTGGGACTAGGGTTATGGGTGTGTTAGGGTTAGGTTTGTGGTTAGGGTTATGATTAGGGTTGGGATTAGTGTTAGGGGTGTGTTGGGGTTAGGGTTGGAGTTTGAATTGGGGGAATTCCACTGTTTAGGCACATCAGGGGGCTCTCCAAATGTGACATGGCGTCTGATCTCAAATCCAGTCAATTCGGCGTTGAAAAAGTCAAACGGTGCTCCTTCACTTCTGAGCTCTGCCATGCGCCCAAACAGTAGTTTACCCCCACATATGGGGTATCAGCATACTCAGGACAAATTGCACAATAACTCTTGTGGTCCAATTTCTTCTGTTACCCTTGGGAAAACAAAAAATTGGGGCGAAAATATCGTTTTTGTAGGAAAAAAAATATGATTTATTATTTTTATGGCTCTACGTTATAAACTTCTGTGAAGCACTTGGGGGTTCAAAGTTCTCACCACACATTTAAGTAAGTTTCTTTAGGGGTCTAGTTTCCAAAATGGGGTCACTGTGGGGGGTTTCCACTGTTTAGGAACATCAGGGGCTCTCCAAACGCGACATGACACCCGCAGACCATTCCATCAAAGTCTGCAATGCAAAAAGTCACTACTTCACTTCCGAGCCCCGACGTGTGCCCATACAGTAGTTTTCTCCCACATATAGGGCATCAGCGTACTCAGGGCAAATTGGAAAACAACTTTTTGGGTCCAATTTCTCCTGTTACCCTTGGGAACATAAAAAACTGAGGACTAAAAGATCATGTTTGTGGAAAAAATATGATTATTTTATTTTCACGTCTGGGCGTTATAAACTTCTGTGAAGCACTTGGGGGTTCAAAATGCTCACCACACATCTAGATAAGTTCCTTTGGGGGTCTAGTTTACAAAATGGGGTCACTTGTGGGGGTTTCCACGGTTAAAACACATCAGGGGCTCTCCAAACGCGACATGATACCCGCAGACCATTCCATCTGTCATGATCCGTTCCAGTGTTTAGTCCTGTCTGCCCTTGGTCCGGGCGGATCATGTCAAGGGTTAACTTTGCTCTGCCTCATTCTGGGTTCAGGTTGGCTATTTAGCTCTCACACATCCTGCTAGCAGTGTGAGCTATAATGCTACCTTCGGCTTGTGAACCTGACTGGTAACCTTTGATTTGTCCTGCTGTTATCCCTGACTTGTCCGTGTCTGTTGTTTCCCTCTGTCTGCCCTGTTCCCTGCGTTTCCCTGTTTGTCTGTTTGATTCTCTGGTTTTTGACTCGGCCTGTATTCGGACTCGCTTCTGCTTTCTGTCTTTGTCTTATCTGCTTCTGACCGTTGCTGACCTCCTGGCTTTCTCCTGACCACGCATATTGCTTATTCCTTTTGTCCTGCTGCCTCCGTACGGTTTTGACTTGGCTTGCCTGACCACGCTCTCGCCACTTGGTGGCGCCTGTGTTTCTGCTCTGTAGAGGACTTGCTGAGACCTGTGATACTTCAGTTGACTGATTATTCCTGACTCAGTTTTGGACGTTTTTGCTGCCACCTGGTGGTGGTTTTGGCTGCTGCAGTGCAGGCCTACTCTGGTAGTGTGTAATCCCTTCTCCCTCTGTAACCTACAGGTGGAGCACACACTAGCCTGCATTACAGCTGCATGACATTATAGCTCACACTGCTAGCAGGATGTGTGAGAGCTAAATAGCCAACCTGAACCCAGAATGAGGCAGAGCAAAGTTAACCCTTGACATGATCCGCCCGGACCAAGGGCAGACAGGACTAAACACTGGAACGGATCATGACAGTTCATTGCCCGTGGCTGAATTTGCATTCAATAATCGGATTAACCAGTCCACTGGCACCTCTCCATTCTTTTGTAACTATGGTTTTCACCCCCATTTTGGCGAATTTTCTAGGCTGGATTCAGGATGTCCAGGAGCTGATACGGCAGTACAAAGATTGGGGGAGGTGTGGAGGGAGGTCCAAAAGAACATTGGGGAGGCTCAGGGCAAACATAAATTTTTTGCGGATAAGCGACGGTCTGTAGGACCTATGTTCCTGGTGGGAGATAAAGTATGGTTGTCCACCAAGAATATTCGTCTAAAGGTTCTTTCTGCTAAGATAGGTCCCAGATTTATTGGTCCTTACGAGATCATGGAGGTGGTCAATCCTGTTGCCTTTCGGTTACGCCTTCCTCCGTCACTCCGGATCCCCAATGTGTTTCATAAATCCCTTCTTAAGTCATTTGTACAATCTTCCACAGGGCCTCCATCCCCTCCGCCTCCTGTCTCTGTGGATGGTCAGACCGAGTTTGAAGTGGAACGGATTGTGGATTTGCATAGGGTCCGTAGTTCACTTCAGTATTTGGTCCATTGGAAGGGTTATGGTCCTGAGGATCGATCTTGGGTCCCGGCCCGATCAGTACATGCTGATCGATTGGTTCGGGCATTTCACGCACGTTATCCTGGGAAGTCTGGGGGTCCGGTGGCCCCCCTTGAGAAGAGGGTACTGTCATGATCCGTTCCAATGTTTAGTCCTGTCTGCCCTTGGTCCGGGCGGATCATGTCAAGGGTTAACTTTGCTCTGCCTCATTCTGGGTTCAGGTTGGCTATTTAGCTCTCACACATCCTGCTAGCAGTGTGAGCTATACTGCTACCTTCGGCTTGTGAACCTGACTGGTAACCTTTGATTTGTCCTGCTGTTATCCCTGACTTGTCCCGTGTCTGTTGTTTCCCTCTGTCTGCCCTGTTCCCTGCATTTCCCTGTTTGTCTGTTTGATTCTCTGGTTTTTGACTCGGCCTGTATTCGGACTCGCATCTGCTTTCTGTCTTTGTCTTATCTGCTTCTGACCGTTGCTGACCTCCTGGCTTTCTCCTGACCACGCATATTGCTTATTCCTTTTGTCCTGCTGCTTCCGTACGGTTTTGACTTGGCTTGCCTGACCACGCTCTCGCCACTTGGTGGCGCCTGTGTTTCTGCTCTGTAGAGGACTTGCTGAGACCTATGATACTTCAGTTGACTGATTATTCCTGACTCAGTTTTGGACGTTTTTGCTGCCACCTGGTGGTGGTTTTGGCTGCTGCAGTGCAGGCCTACTCTGGTAGTGTGTAATCCCTTCTCCCCTCTGTAACCTACAGGTGGAGCACACACTAGCCTGCATTACAGCTGCATGACACCATCATTACTAAACGTCACTACTTCTATTCCGAGCCCCAACGTGTGCCCACACAGTAGTTTTCTCCCACATATAGGTTATCAGTGTACTCGGTACAAATTGGACAACAACTTTTGGGGTCCAATTTCTCCTCTTACCCTTGGGAAAATAAAAAATTGGTGACTAAAAGAACATTTTTGTGGGAAAAAATTGGATTTTTTATTTTCATGCCAGGGCATTATAAACTTGTGTGAAGCACTTGGGGGTTCAAAGTGCTCACCACAGATCTAGATAAGTTCCTTAGGGGGTCTAGTTTCCAAAATGGGGTCAATTGTGGGGGGTTTCCACTGTTTAGGCTCATCAGGGACTCTGCAAACTGAACATGACATCCATCAAAGTCTGCATTCCAAAACGTCATTACTTCCTTTCCGAGCCCTGCGGTGCATCCAGACAGTATTTCTCCCCCACATATGGGGTACCAGCGTACCCAGGACAAATTGGACAACAACTTTTGGGGTCCAATTTCCTTGGGAAAAATCAGAAATTGGGGACTAAAAAATCATTTTTGTGGATTTTTTTTTTTTCACACCCAGGCATTATAAACTTTAGTGAAACACTTGGGGGTTCAAAGTGCTCACAACAGATCTAGATAAGTTCCTTAGGGGGTCTAGTTTCCAAAATGGTGTCACATGTGGGGGGTTTCCACTGTTTAGGCACATTAGGGGCTCTCGAAACGCGACATGGTGTCCAATCTCAATTCCCGCCAATTTTGGTTTGAAAAAGTCAAACGGCGCTCCTTCCATTCCAAGCCCTGCCAGGCTCCCAGACAGTGGTTTTCCCGCACATATGGGGTATCGGCGTACTCAGGAGAAATTGCACAACAACTTTTTCTGTCCATTTTCTCTTTTTACCCTTGTTAAAATACAAAAATTGTTTGTAAAAGATCATTTTTGTGACTAAAAAGTTAAATGTTCATTTTTTCCTTCCAAGTTGCTTCAGCTCCTGTGAAGCACCTGAAGGTTAATAAACTTCTTGAATGTGGTTTTGAGTACCTTGAGGGGTGCAGTTTTGGGTATTTTCTGCCATATAGACCCCTCAAAGTGACTTCATATGTGAGGTGGTCCCTAAAAAAATGGTTTTGTTCAATTTGCTGTAAAAATGAGAAATCGCTGGTCAACCGTTATAACTTCGTAGCAAAAAAAAATTTGTTTTCAAAATTGTGCTGATGTAAAGTAGACATGTGGAAAATGTTATTTAGTAAGTATTTTGTGTGACATTATATTTCTCTGTTTTAAGGGAATAAAAATGAAAAGTTTGAAAATTTTCCAAAATTTTGTCATATTTCCATTTTTTTCATAAATAACCGCAAATTATATCGAAGAAATTTTACCACTATCAGGAAGTACAATATGTCACGAGAAAACAGTCTCAGAATCGTGAAGATCCATTGAAGCGTTCCAGAGTTATAGCCTCATAAAGAGACAGTGGTCAGAATTGTAAAAATTGGCGCCGTCATTAACGTGCAAACCACCCTTGGGGTTATGGGGTTAAGGGAATGTGTCACATACATTTTTTAAAATGATCAATAATATCACATACAATGGACAAATACCATCACACATGGCCGTAGAACATATCACTACCACATAGTAACCTATAATACCACATAAAAGGGACAAATACGACCACACCACCATGACCAGACACATATTACGACCATATAGTAACTAAATACTACAATACTGATCATTAATAAAAAAACACAATACTAATTTTACCATAAGTGCCATTATACACAGGAGCTTTGTATATAGTGTCAGTGTACACGTAATACAGCAATCACCAGTGACATTATACACAGTAGCTCTGTATATAGTGTCAGTGTACAGGTAATACAGTGATCACCAATGACATTATACACAGGAGCTCTGTATATAGTGTCAGTGTACAGGTAATACAGTGATCACTAGTGGCATTATGCATAGGAGCTCTGTATATAGTGTACAGGTAATACAGTGATCACCAGTGACATTATACACAGGAGCTCTGTATATAGGGTCACTGCACAAATAATACAGTGATCACCGGTGACATTATACACAGGAGCTCTGTATATAGTGTCAGTGTAGACCTAATACAGAGATCACCAATGACTTTATACACAGGACCTCTGTATATAGTGTCAGTGTACAGGTAATACAGTGATCACCGGTGACATTATACACAGGACCTCTGTATATACAATGTATAGTGTCAGTGCACAGGAAAAACACTGACTCACTGGTGACGTCTCTAGTTGAAGTCTTTCGTCTTCATCACGCAGAGACCACCATCACTTCTTCCAGCCAAGACTCATCTCTGCAGAAAATAACACAGCTATCTAGAGCACATTCCCCAATTTTTCCCCAACCTCTACACTACGCCAGACAAAGAAAAAAAGCAACTTTGTCACCCTGCACAGTAACAGGACCCCTCCTCGATCACTCTGAAAACAGTATCCTCAAAACTAAAATCCTTTATTTAGCCCCTATAGTAATAATGTCCCACATCCTGCTCCCACGTGTCCTTCCATTCTCAACCCCACGTGTCCTCCTATTCTGAACCCAATGTGTCCTCCCATTCTGCCTCGTGTCTTTCCTTACTGCCGCCAGTATAATGCACCCTCATAGTCATACATAGTAGTATAATGCACCCCAATAGTCATACATAAAGTATAATGCACCCCCAAAGTTATATAAAATAGTATAATGCACCCCATAGTCATATATAGCAGTATAAGGTACCCCATCGTAGTATAATTCGCCCCATAGCAGTAAAATGCACCCCCTAGCAATATAATACACCAGCATAGCAGTATAATGCAACCCATAGCAGTATAATGCACCCTATAGTAGTATAATGCACCCCATAGTAGTTTAATGTACTGCATAGTAGTATAATGCACTCCAATAGTAGTATAATGCACCCCCACAGTAGCAAAATGCACCCCATAGCAGGATAATGCACCCCCATAGTAGTATAATTTACCCCATAGCTGTATAATTCACCCCATAGCAGTATAAAGCACCACATAGCGGTATAATGCACCCCATAGTAGTATAATGCATCCCCATAGTAGTGTAATGCACCCCCAAAGAATTATAATGCACCCCCATAGCAGTATAATACACACCCATAGCAGTATAATGCACTCTCATAGTAGTATAATTCACTCCCATAGTAGTATAATGCAACCCATAGTAGTATAATGCAGCTCCATTGCATTATAATGCACCCCCATAGTAGTACAATGCAGCCCCATGGTAGTATAATGGACCTCCATAGTAGTATAATGCACCCACATAGTAGTATAATGCACCCCAGAGTAGTATAATGCACCCCCATAGTAGAATAAGCCACACCCATAACAGTATGATGCAACCTCATAGTAGTATAATGCCCCCCTACAGGAGTATAATGCACCCCAAAGTAGTATAATGCATCCCCATAGTAGTATAATGCGCCCCTATAGAAGTATAAGACACCCCCATAGCAGCATAATGCAAACCCATAGTATTATAATACACCCCTATAGGAGTATAATGCATACCCATAGTAGTATAAAGCACCCTCATAGTAGTATAATGAACCCCACAGCAGTATAATGCACCCCCATAGTGGTATAATGCACCCCATAACAGTATAATGCGTCCCCATAGTAGCATATTGCACCCCCATAGCAGAATAATGCACCCCCTCAGTAGTATAAAGCACCCCATAGCAGTATAATGCAAACCTTTAGTAGTATAATGCACCGTCATAGTAGTATAATGCACCTCATGGCAGTATACTGCACCCCCATACCAGTATAATGGAACCCCACAGTAGAGTGATGCAACCCCTATAGTAGTATAATGCATGCCACATAGTAGTATAATGCACCAACATAGTAGCATAATGCACCCCCATAGTAGTATAATGCACCCCGATAGAAGTATAATCCACCTCTATAGCAGTATAATGCACACCCATAGCAGTATAATGCACCCCCATAGTAGTATAATGCACCTACACAGTAGTATAATGCACCCGAGCAGAATAATGCACCCCCATAGCAGTATAATGCACCCCATAGTAGTATAATGCACCCCCATAGTAGTATAAGCCACCCCATAACAGTATAATGCAACCCCATAGTATTATAGTGCACCCCTATAGTAGTATAATGCACCCCATAGCAGTATAATGCACCCCAATAGAAGTATAATGAACCCTATAGGAGTATAATGTACACCCATAGCAGTTTAATGCACCCCCATAGCAGTATAATACACCCCAATAGTAGTATAACGCACCACCATAGTAGTATAATGCAGCCACATAGTAGTATAATACACCCCCATAGTAGTATAACGCACCCCCATAGTAGTATAATGCAGCCCCATAGTAGTATAATGCACGCCCAAAGCAATATAATGCACCCCGATAGCAGTATAATGGACCCCCATAGTAGTATAATGTACCCCCATAGTAGTATAATGCACCCCCATACCAGTATAATACACCCCCATAGAAGTATAACGCACCCCCATAGCAGTATATTGCACCCCCATAGCAGTATAATGCACCACATAGTAGTATAATGCGCCCCATAGTGCGACTTTACAAGAAAAAATGGTTTCTCCTTACCTGGCCGAAGAGCAGCAGTGTCCTTTGCTAGGACTCATCTGAGGCTCAGACCGTGGTCCCGGCGTATGGCAGTGACGTCATACGCCGGCGGCATGCGCTCTGACGTCAGCTGCTGGCCTGTGATTGGCTGGCGGCTGTTAACTGTTGCCTTGCGGGAGGATATCCAATATATCCTCCAGCACGGCAATAGAGTTTAACTGTACGAGTGTCTGAGAACGCATGGTCAGTTAGGCCTCTTTCACACATCCGGCGGGCGCCTTGCGGCGCCCGCGGCATTTTGCCGCAGCGCCGCATCAGAAAACCTGATGCGCCGCATGCAGCTTTTTTCGCATTGACATGCATTAGCGCCGGATGGCGCCTCATGTCAGTGTGTTGCATGCGGTTTTGTCCGGATGCGGCGCAAATGTACATTGCGGCGGCCGGACAAAACGCAGCATGTAACGTTTTTTGTTTTTGCCGGATGGTTTCTGATGTCTCCGTGCATCAGAAACCATCTGGCAAAAAAACGCATGCGGCCGCCGGCGGCGCATCAGGTTTTCTGATGCGGCACTGCGGCAAAATGCCGCGGGCGCCGCAAGGTGCCCGCCGGATGTGTGAAAGAGGCTTTACTGAATCGGCAGAATCCTGCCACTGGGGCCCGGTGAGCAGAAGAGACAGGGCCCCCTCTGCTCGCCGGGTCCCATATGCCAGTAAGTGCAGTAATGCCCTGATTGGTGGCCCTGTGCTCCTGAAGACTGATCCAGAGAACAACCCTTTAGCTCGGTGGTGCGGGAGCGCTGCTTTTACAACCTTCATACAGATTCAGCATCTGCCTGGCTGAACACCTTTAGACTCCATTTGTTAACCTACAACCATACAGGTCGTATCTCTAAGGGGGCACCCTTTTCTGAGCTTTTCTTTGCCATCACAAGCATTACAGAAATCTATTATTTTTCTAGTGCTTCCTCTGAACCATAAGTTCCAGCGACTTATGAATAAGACTCGGGAGAGTCGAGACGTCATTGCTGTTTGTGTCGCTCTAAGGCTACCTGCACACGTTCAGGATTATTTGCGTTTTTTTCACGTTTTTTCGAGGGAAAAAGCGCGTAAAGAACGCATGAATTAAGCATCCTATCATTTAGAATGAATTCCGCAATTTTTGTGCACATGGTGCGTTTTTTTCCGCGAAAAAAACGCATCGCGGAGAATCTAGCAACATGTTCATTAATTTTGCGGAATTCTAGCGTTCTTCCCTCTATATTATTGATCTAGAAAGTTCAGGAAAAAATTGCGGTAAAAACGCATCAAATCCGCACAAAAACGCACCAAAAACGCGCAAAAAATGCACAAAATCCGCACAAAAAATGTGCGTTTTTACCGCGAAAAAAGTCTGTTTTGCTCAGGAATATTCTGCAAACATTCCTGAACGTGTGCACTTAGCCTTATTGTTGTGCTCCTCACTCTGTTGGTTGTATAAATAAATTCATACTATTTTGCATAGAATTCCCATTTGAGAGTGCAGTGCTTTATACGTTTCTATATATAAGAGCAGAACTATAATCCACCTCTGCACTTATAGGTGAAGATACTGGTTTATAATGAACAATCAGTGGTGCCAGTAATGCATAAAACTACTATAAATGACAAGTAATGGTTGGTAGAGCCCAGGGCACAGGTGTATGGTAAGGGACATAAATCTTTGGACTCTGCTGGATGTCTTGGGTTATGTTAAGTAGATGAAGAATAAATGTGAACTGTGAGTTGCAGGTGATGATCTTTTTTTGTTCATTTTGGTGCAACTTTAACACAAGTTACAACAGTAGTGCAACAATCACCCATGGCATGATGCCACCCAACAGAAGTGCAACAATCTCCCATGGCATGATGCCACCACCCCAGCATTGTACTGCTGCAGATGTCACAATACTTCCGTTGTTCCATGTGATGTCATGCTTCTCTGTGATGTCACGTTGTTCTATGGCTTCAGGTTTCACTCTTCTAGGTGTTCATGAGGTTACTTGTGATGTCATGCTGCTTTGTGATATCACATAACCAGTGACTTGTGCGCTCGGCCATCTTGATTCCTTTTGTGGACCTTTGCCGTCTGACGAGTGAAGGTACACTTTTTTTTCCTCGCGCTTAGCAAACTTTTGATTGTGATAATATCACAACATGAGTGTTAGAGCCGGAAGAAAGCGGAAAAATATCTCCAATAGAGAAGAGACCACTAGTTCTAGCAACAAAAGTAGTCTCTTATGCTATTATACATGTGTCTCTCATGACACCAGAGAGGACATCAATGGGGAGAGGAATACCCCCAATGAGGCATCTTCACAACACAACAAGAAGAACTCACATTCTCTCCGAAGATCCAGAGAGACGTCCAGTACTCGGGATTCGAGGACCAGACACGATGCTCCTTATAAAAAAAGGAGATGTATTGATGCTGGAGAAGGTCCAGCCTTAAATAGCCCTCAAAAAACTCAGGTGGACACCAGAGTTTTAAAGAGGAAGAGAGAAGAACAGGTGGACGTTAAACGGTCCGTCACTGGAGGTGAAGGAACGAGCCAAGTCTGTAGTAATGTGGCCAAAAGACCAAAACAAGACACCAGCATTTGCCCAGGTGCAGGTAAGATGGGAAATTAATCTGATCCGGGGCGTAATCCCAACCAATAGATGATTGTATGTAAAACTAAGTAACCCCATCAGAATCAACAAGTCTATGGGTGTGCAACAAAATAGGATTCTTATGGACCATCTGTTTTGCATCCCGTTTTTCCAGATACTTTACAATTATTGACAAAAAATTGTATTTGGTTTGGTGATTTTTATTACCTGCCAAGGTATAAAAACAAAGGCCAAATGGATGACAACTCAGAAGGAAAATTGTCTGTTTTTTCTGGATGAAAATCTTATGACTTTTTTATTATTCACTTTTGTGCAGTTCGCCGAGTGATGAGTCAATAATTTACCCTCTTTATCTCACCAGGAGAAGGCTCCATCCAGTCGGATGACATCTTGCCCACTGTGCCAGACACCCTGTCTGTGGAAAGTTTCAACTACCACAAGGTTCTTGGTCAAGGAAGTTTTGGAAAGGTTTGTGATTCTTATTTTTCTCCAATTTGTACTTTTTGTTACTAATGTCTATAAAGCGTTACTCACATAGAAAGGTTAGAGGGGTCACTTTTTGGTTAGAAGTGTTTGCCAAGGATTGTGTCTGGTATTGCATTGAAGTCATAGGGACTGCATTTTAACTCCACACACAACCTGTAGACCGATGTGGCACTGTTTGGGAAAAAAAAACAGCTACTGTATATTTTTGTGCTCCGGGACAGCCCTTTTTAGCTGGTTAGAGTGTATTTTACTGTTTGAACTCCCAACAATTTTCTGTATTTCTAAGGAAATCAGCATCAAATGTTTAATATGAAACAACATTTCATGGTGTTTAGTGAAACTGTTGGACTTTGTGTGTAATGCACGGATGTTCCTGGTCCTCCATAGCTGAAAATTTTCTTTATAACCACTCAGTGGCTGATACAAATCGACAGTGTCATACTGTGGGTTGCCCAGGACAAGGCAAGAATTTTGCGCCCCTTAACCCGTGGACTATTAGCATTCCCTCAGTCCCTTCCACCAGTCCACACATGAAGAGGCCATGGCGGGTACACGGGGTTGGGCTTCCGGTACAGATAACGCTGCTATTGCAGATTCTTGCACCTAGTGACCCACATATCTTATTTCTGTTCCTCCTTCAGGTGTTCTTAGCCTCAGAGAAAGTCAGCGGACATCACCTGGCAATTAAGATTTTAAAGAAGAGAAGGCTAATAAAGTATAAGTGCACAATAACAGCAATAAATGAAAAATCGACGCTGCAGCTTGCAGAGCAGAACCCCTTCCTTTGTGCCTCATTTGCCACGTTCCAGACATCAGTAAGAGCTTGCGCTTCCATCATTGACTCTTTTACCTCTTAGCCCATTTATATATAATCAGCATAATTCTAGTGTAGTATTATATGATGCAGTATTATGTGATGGGCATCATCTGCCCAATATCAGCAAACGAGGCTCATAAACCTAGGCCCCAATTGGAGTTTTCTGGGACATTTTGAATATGGGAATATTTGAATATGTAATGTTCTCGTCTCCTCTTCCCCAGGATCATCTCTTCTATGTGATGGACTACATGGCCGGAGGAGACCTCTGTGATCTGATTAGGAACAAAGCCCCATTTGATGTTGAGACCATCAGGTAAGATTGGTTGGCGGTCTATAGGGAGTACATAGGGGAGCGCACAAGGGTTACAGAACTGCTCTGCCTCAGTTATACTCTTATTTAGCCAAGAAGATTGATGACATCCAATATGGCGGTCACTGTCATCCACTCGGCTCACTCGCCGGTATAGAACAGATCTGCAGATGTGCACCAATGTGTCCTCCATGTCAGTGCGGATGAGGAACGAGGATGATCAAAGTTTTTTCTCTCTTTCCTTTCAGGTTGTACACGGCTGAACTTGCCTGCGGGATCCAGTTCCTCCATTCCAGAGGCATTATACACCAGTAATGAGTTCTATATTATTCTCCTTTTACGTAGATCATGACATAGACTATTCATAGGGTATTGTGGGGGGATTTACCCCTTCCCAACAAGGCAAATCTTCATTTTTGTTGTTGTTTTATATATATTGTAGTAGATCAGCTCAATCAGCGGTACTCGGAGATAGAAAATCAAAAATCCAGCCCTTCAACAAATTGGCTAGTTAACCCCTCACAACACTTAATGTGCTGGAGGAAAAATCTGGGTTTTAAATCATTGAAACCATTAACAACAGCAAAACATATCTTCCCTCCAGCACCTTTCCAGTGACTTTATCACAATATATATATATATTAGTTATAAAAAAAACTTTCAGAACTATATAACAAAAATTGGTCTGTGTAGCCATTTTTTAAGACCTGTAACTTTTCACATCAATGGAGCTGTATGTGATATGCCGCTGATTTTATTTTTACTTTTTTGGGGTATCTACAAAAGTTTGGAACTCCCTTAATTTCAGGGAGGTACAGTAACCGAAAAACGGCAATTTTGGTGATGTGTTTTTTATTTCTTTACACCATTTTCTATACGGGTTAAATAACTTTATATTTTTATATGTCAGACATTTCCAGATGCGACTATTCCAAATATATACTATATACTCTAAGCATGTGCTGCCAGCCACAGCAGGCTGAGTGCCACATACAGATACTCACCTATATATACAGCTGTCCACAGACATATAGACACATCACAATATTTCTATCTATTTATCCACATTCCTCTTTCCAGTAACTACATTTTCTTCTCTTCCAGAGACCTGAAACCATCAAACATCTTTATAGACGGCGACAGCCACGTCAGGATCGGGGACTTTGGCCTTGCAGCAGTAAATGTATATGAGGGTCAGAAAGTTTCTAGATTTGTAGGAACCCCGAGATACATGGCTCCTGAAGTAAGGAACACGTCATCATATTACATAGTGGTTACTAGATTTCCTATTAATACCAGAACATCAGGTTAAGAATGCAGACGTTCCCCCCGACCACATGTTATACAGGGGCATCACTCAGTGGTCCCCATACACTAGACACATTGACCACACAGAGACCCCCATACAATGGACACCAGTAGATCCCTACAGTATGCAGCACACTTGTTTAGTACACTGCACCCCCTTCCAGTGTGTGTCGCACCCCCTTCGGTCCCCCATAATGTACAGTACACGGAGATCTATTGTCCTCACCTGCCTCCTGTGCTGCTTGTTGATAAGCATCGTCCCATCATTGGTTCGGCCTTTGCCAAGCAACAACTCATTCTAAAGATTCCATAATGAATAAGTTACAGAGACCAGAGTCGTAGACAGAGATCGCTCCCAACTCACTGACTGTTTCCATCTCTTCCTCCTCTATGTACTCACAGGTTTTCCGTCAAGAAGAACATGACGGAGCTGTAGATTGGTTTTCACTTGGCATCATTGTTTACCAAATGGCAACTGGAAAATACCCCTTCTACAACAAGAATGACAACAAGCGACTGCAAAAGTCCATTTTGTCGGATAATCCAATCTATCCACAAGATATCAACCCTGAAATAAAGGACATGATTGACAATGTAAGTGGTCATGGGAGTCACAGAGGCGTTACCATAGGGAACAAATTCTGTGGGGAGCAATATTTTGAAATTAGGGTATTAGGACTAGGATTAGATATAGGAATAGGGTTAGGGTTAGGGTTGGAAGGGATCAGGGTTCTGTTCAGGACTAGGGTTATAAAGGACAAAAACACACAGAAAATAATAAATACAAAGTATAAAAAAAATCTATAACAGTGTAGAATTCTATTTTTTTAATTTGATGTCAGATTTAAAAAAAAAATGGAGAAAAAAAACTAGAAAACCGAAGGGCAAACCATAATGACATCAGTATGATCTTTAGTTACAGTACATGTGCCCGGGGGATACAGGGAGCAATACTGGACAGGTGGAGGGGACACGGAGTGTGTGATTGCTCCACAGGCCAGGAATCACAAAATACTTAGCTTTGCCCAGGTGCTGGCAACACACGCTACACCTACACCACTGCCAGGAAGAAGACATGACGGATGACTGTCAGTCACCCAAGATGATGGACTCTTTTTCTGTTTATTCCTCAGCTTCTCTGTAAATCAGCTGACAAACGGCGATTATTTGTGAGGGAGAGACTCAGGACCCATCCCATGTTCGACACAATTGACTGGTCAGCATTGGAATCTGGAAAACTCTCTCCATCACTCCACGTGGAGCCGGTAAGTACCTAACACCCTGGGGGCTTTCTGGGGAGATGACTGAGAGCAGTAATTGACATTAAATCTAGGTATAACTTTTGGGGACGGGTCCTCCAGGCTTCTTGTGGGAAGTTGCAATTTTGCTCTGGATATTAGTGAACTCTGACGTCAAACTTTTCTTCTCACAGACACCAGTGCAGGATGACGTTATTCCCGTTGCGGCCATGCTGAAAGCAAGAAAACCGCACGGGCCTCCAATAACACCCAAGGAACAGCGGGATTTCATGGACTTCAGCGGTATCAGTAGCAGGTGGAAAGATCTCCAGCCTATGAAGCTGCGGAGAACAACATCTAACTCCATCAGTTCTCCTGTAGATGAAGCCCTGATAGATAATGTGAGTCTTCTAACCCTAGATAATGTTTATCATGTTAAATGGGTTGACCAGGCTGAAATGAAAAGTCTGCAGATAATTATGTGATTGCATATTGCTGAATCAGAACTGTGTAATGCGCACACTGTCATGATTTCCCTGTATTCCCCTGTGGGTGGTCACGTTACCAGACTTACGCAATTTGCAAACTTACAGTCCGGACTCATCTGGCTACTCTCAACTCTCTTCTATGGAGATGTTAAGTGATTGCAGACTTTTCGTTTCAGCCTGGACAAGCCCTTTATGACTACTTTTTTAGGACAAGCTATTTCGGCTATCATTTATTCATAGATGTGAATTTAACTCTCTTTTTTCTTCAACTCACAGGATTTATTTTCATCCACTATGTCATCCTCCTCACCATTCATATTGTTATTTCTAGAGCATTTCTTTTCTTTTTTTTATGATTGGCTCACTTATTTGGCGCTATTAATTCAACAGCGCTTTACCGAGATTTTGGAAGAACAGATGAAGATGTAAATTTGTCAAACACCTGTGCCCAAATGAAGGGTCCTCCTTCCATCACGCTTCATAGAGTTTTTCCCCACTGGGGTTTTTTCCCTCTATGACATGCAGTAGGTCGACTCTTCTTAATTTGAGGCAATTATCATCTCCTATATTATTGATTAATCCATGTGTGAGACATCACAATAAATACATTATCTGAAAATGTTACTTGCGCCTTTTTCTAGTCCTAATGTAGCCAATATTGGGCTTTAGTAGCCTTTTTTCTTCATTTTTAATTCTGTACTGTTTTTCCAGCCCTTTACTAACATGGGTTGAGCAAGAATATCCTCTATGGCATCTACATAGTTGTTTGTAACCATTGGTTTCTATTGTATATTCTATGTCCCTAATGCTAAGTCCTTATTGGAAGGAACAGGTTCTATTGTAGCCACCCTTGGGCTTTAGTAGCCCTTTCTTCATGGCATAATTCTGTGTTGGAAACATTAATGTGGTATTATACTGTGTTGTGGGCACTGTGGGGCATCATAGTGTATTGGGGGACACCATACTGTGTTTGGAGTATTATTTGTCCATTATTCTTTTTGGGGGCACTGAGGGGACATCATACTGTGTTGAGGGCACTGTATGGACAACATACGTCTACTGTGTAAGGGACAATGACGGGGCATCCTACTTTGTTGGAGGGAACTGTAGTTACATCATTATTTTGGGGATGCTGTGAGGACATCATACTATGTTGCAGGAACTATTGGAGTATCATGCAGTGTGGGAGTCACTGTGAGGACATTCTTCTGTGCTGGCAAAGCAGTGCATGGTGTGTCGACCCGCCACCACAATTGTGGATTACCAGGGCAATGGGGTACTCAGAGCCGAGCCCATGGAAGTCTATGGGGTTTGTCACAGGTAGCTGTGGCTCGGTCTGTGGCCCGGGCGGTCTGGCGTATGTTGGGGATATATTTACAGGGGATAGGATTATATACAGTTCGTGACGCCACCTGTAGTCTTCTGGTAATTAGTACCAGCGCTGCTGTAGATCTCTGAGGGGATGGTGAGGCAGCTAGATGTCGGGTCCCCTACAGGTGGGACTCTTCCCTCAGGTCGGTAGTTAGGTAGGGATTGTGCAGGCATGCAATAATAACTCAGTCTCACACGATCAGCGTCTTTCCATACCTTTACTTGTAAGATGTTCAGGCAGGTCCCAGGGAGGCTGATCCAAGGAGAGTGTATCTTGAGACAGCAGCTGGACAAGTTAGGGGCCTCCTTTACTTCCAATACAACGAGTTCAACCAGCCTGAAGCGTAGTTCCCTCAAAATCTCCAGCTAATCTATAGCTGTACCTGCCCAGTCAGCTTAGTGTTAGGAGCCTTCCTGTGAAGGAGCTGAATTCTTGTTTTGTCCTGCAGAGACTCCAAAGTCTTCACTCCCCCTGACCCCAGTTACGTACTGACTATAAGGGGCTGTCTGCCGCGACCTAGGGTCCGGTAGATTCCTGGTTTTCTTACCACTCTGCTTGAAACAGTAGTGATCCTTCGGTCCCCAGTGACCGGGTGCAATGTGCAGGACTTCTGCAATCCGTAAGCACTAATCCAATAAACCACTGTGCCTTTCGCCTTGTCCACGCTGGTAACATAAGCACTCAAACTAGCCAAGGGTCGAGTAGTCACTTCTTTCTTTTCCTTTCTACGAAGTTAGCTACAGATGCTCAGTTATCAATAGGCAGGAGCACGTCTCTGAACCTGATACCGTCCTTTAGACAGGATGCTGAAGACTTTCTGCACTAATCTCCTTCTCCTCAGTCCAGGCTAGACCTTCCTCTCTGAAGTCCAGGCACTGACTGACTGACCACTCCCTCAAGAGTAAACTCCACTACCCTAAGGGTGTGTCTAGTATATGTCGAGTGAATGAATATTTAGCATTAAACTGCTGTCTCGCCACACACTCTCCAGGGTACTGCGTGTGCCTAACACCAGGGCTACACATTCCCCATGGTAAAAGACAGCACTCCCGGGCTGTAAAATACAAAAGAGACATTTTGTTTATGCATGAAAACATTAAACAATAACTTCTTCCCATCCGGGAGGTGAGAATATCTTGAACGTTGCGAACAATAACATTTTACATATAGAAATACAAAAGTATTAAATAGCATTCAATAAATATACAATATACTTGTGAAGGACCCGCACCAAACCTTCAACGTGGGTCCTGGGTGGACTGCAGGACATCCGATTGCAGACCTCACTCAGTGCCACACCACACGGGTTTTGTTTTCAGAGGTAGTTGTGACTGGTTTATGTAAAACCAAGAGAAAGCACCGAAGCGCAACTATTTACAAGCAAGTTCTGGGTTGGCACAGTCCTCAACCTCCAAGTCCAATGTAAAACCAAAGACATATTATATCAAATCACATAATACGAAAGTGCAACTTTTCTGGTTACTGTTTATCATTTACCCAGCCGGGCATTCTACAGTAGAAATATATATATTCACTATATAATTTTGTGCAAAACTTTATAAAACATTTCAAACTTTTTACTTTTGGTAGACCCGATAGGGATCTCACCACTTTTTCTCACTATCTATTCATTCTCTGCAAATACACTTTCCACCCCGGGGGCTGGAACAATGCAATGGGCCCTAGATCCCAGGACTAGCAAATCATGTGCTGCGATTAGGGTCTGGGTCGCCACAGTTCTGGTGCGAACCTCTAGGGCCGCAACGGGTACATTTTCTTCA
The DNA here is from genome assembly GCA_033576555.1 of Oophaga sylvatica. Classification (NCBI taxonomy): domain Eukaryota; kingdom Metazoa; phylum Chordata; class Amphibia; order Anura; family Dendrobatidae; genus Oophaga; species Oophaga sylvatica. The sequence continues at coordinate 29,435,716 of JARQOD010000004.1, forward strand.
CGTGACACCGATTGCGTTTCAATCACAGTTAGCGATATGGACCGCGTCAGGGTTTGCGATTGAGACTGGGTCGCATGTTGCGATGTAGAGGTGGCTTTAATTTGCGATGAAATCTGGGTCGCTTGTTGCGATGAATTTGCAGGGGGCGATGCTGGGGCACGGCCGGATTCTGCTTGAGCTGGAGACAGGGACGCGGCGGTAATGGTGACGGTACCTGCGTCTGGGACGGGGTCGCGGACGATGGTGACGTTAAGGGCATACCATCCCTTCATTCCCCAGTGCCGCGTATATGTGACGATATCTCCATTTACTAAGTCCCTCCCGGGATGGCCTTGCGGCAGGTGGGATTCTACGTCACGCCTGCTGACAAAGACCGCTGGGTAGAGGCCCGGTTCACGGATAAAGCCCCAGCCCTTCCGGAGCTGGAACTCAGTCACACACCCCTGCCGCCGCGGTTCCCTCAGGGTACCTTTATCTCTCCGGACACTCTCTTTGTCCGCGATCAGCTCGGCATATTGTCGCTGACGGTTCCTCTGAGTTTCCCGCTCTTCCTCCTGCTGGCGTTTCTTCTTCTCCTCACGACTCTGCCATTCCTGTTCCCACTGGGCGGTATAGGCGACGTCATCCAAGCGCGCCATTTCGTCCCAGTCCACATCTGGTAGTGACGGACAGGACCCCTCCGGTGTCCCTGCCGGGGACCGATCATCTGCTGCGGCCTCTTGGCCGGGCGGGCGTTCCGGGATTGGCTGTACCTCCTCAACCTCCTTCGCTTCCACCGCTTCACCGGTGGGATCGGGATCGGTACTTTCGGGGGCAGCCTCCGGTTGCTCCTTCGCCTTGGGCAGCAGACTCTTCGGTATCTGGAATCGTGGGGGTTCGTTGAGGGGAGAGATCACCGTGTCCCACAGCCTCCGCTGTTCCAGGGTACGCCGGCGTCTCTCGATTTCTTCAAAGCCAGGTTGGTCCTGGACCATCTTCTTCAGGCGTGCATTTTCTTCTCTGGTCTCTAGCAACGCCTGCTTCAGGTGCAGGATCACGGATAACTCCGGTGTTGGTGGCAGCTTGGCTGGGGCACGTCCTGCCTCCATGATGTTCCAGAAGATTCTTTCTTCTTTCTGCGGAGACATCCGGTCTCTTCCGTGGAGGTGGGATTTGCGTCTCCTCCTCCTCGCAGGGAAGGTGAAGAGGAGGCGGACCTCCTTTGCTGTAGGGCAGGACCGCATGTTGTAATAGCACTTTGAGAGGGCAGGCATTTTCTTCGCGCCACTGGGGGGTAGACGCCCACGAAGGTACGCCCACCTTCTTCTCCAGCGCCTGAGGGCGCGAATATGGCGACAAAAATGGCGATTTTGGCGCCAAAAGTGCAAACAGTCCTTTTTCACCAAAACAATTCCTTAGGCACACAGGGCTCGCAATTCTGCGAGTTTCGCATCCTGTTCGTGACGCCAAGTTTTTGTGTCGACCCGCCACCACAATTGTGGATTACCAGGGCAATGGGGTACTCAGAGCCGAGCCCATGGAAGTCTATGGGGTTTGTCACAGGTAGCTGTGGCTCGGTCTGTGGCCCGGGCGGTCTGGCGTATGTTGGGGATATATTTACAGGGGATAGGATTATATACAGTTCGTGACGCCACCTGTAGTCTTCTGGTAATTAGTACCAGCGCTGCTGTAGATCTCTGAGGGGATGGTGAGGCAGCTAGATGTCGGGTCCCCTACAGGTGGGACTCTTCCCTCAGGTCGGTAGTTAGGTAGGGATTGTGCAGGCATGCAATAATAACTCAGTCTCACACGATCAGCGTCTTTCCATACCTTTACTTGTAAGATGTTCAGGCAGGTCCCAGGGAGGCTGATCCAAGGAGAGTGTATCTTGAGACAGCAGCTGGACAAGTTAGGGGCCTCCTTTACTTCCAATACAACGAGTTCAACCAGCCTGAAGCGTAGTTCCCTCAAAATCTCCAGCTAATCTATAGCTGTACCTGCCCAGTCAGCTTAGTGTTAGGAGCCTTCCTGTGAAGGAGCTGAATTCTTGTTTTGTCCTGCAGAGACTCCAAAGTCTTCACTCCCCCTGACCCCAGTTACGTACTGACTATAAGGGGCTGTCTGCCGCGACCTAGGGTCCGGTAGATTCCTGGTTTTCTTACCACTCTGCTTGAAACAGTAGTGATCCTTCGGTCCCCAGTGACCGGGTGCAATGTGCAGGACTTCTGCAATCCGTAAGCACTAATCCAATAAACCACTGTGCCTTTCGCCTTGTCCACGCTGGTAACATAAGCACTCAAACTAGCCAAGGGTCGAGTAGTCACTTCTTTCTTTTCCTTTCTACGAAGTTAGCTACAGATGCTCAGTTATCAATAGGCAGGAGCACGTCTCTGAACCTGATACCGTCCTTTAGACAGGATGCTGAAGACTTTCTGCACTAATCTCCTTCTCCTCAGTCCAGGCTAGACCTTCCTCTCTGAAGTCCAGGCACTGACTGACTGACCACTCCCTCAAGAGTAAACTCCACTACCCTAAGGGTGTGTCTAGTATATGTCGAGTGAATGAATATTTAGCATTAAACTGCTGTCTCGCCACACACTCTCCAGGGTACTGCGTGTGCCTAACACCAGGGCTACACACATGGCATCATGCATTCTTGGGGGCACCACAGCGTTTTGGAAATCAGTATGGGGAATTATACTGTGTCAAGGTACTGATGAGGTGCTGGGAACACTCTGGGGACATCATATATTGTGTTAGAGGCACTGATTGGGGCATCAAACTGTGTTGCAGTAACAATTGTAGTACTTCGTTTAGATACAAATTTACAGCCATTTTTAAAAATGTGTTTTAGTTTTTTTTTCTCTGTATCTAAAATAGGAAAGTGTTTTTTAATGATATTGACTACCTGGTAATATACCTTGACTACCTGGAAATACCTATTTGAAATTGATTTTGCTTTGCTGTCAACACAAGTCTCACATCCCTGCACCGCTGAAGGAGCAGCATACATCTATGAGTGAGCTAGATAATACTTTTTCCCACTGTGCTCCATTTCATGTTGACAAAAATCTTTGCTCACTCATATATGATTGAAGAATAATATTAAATTTATTGATACAAGTAACAGCATATGTGAAAAAGACCTTGGTATACTAATAGATCACAAACTGAACATGAGTCAACAGTGTGATGCTGCAGCAAAAAGGCAAATAGAATTCTAGGATGTATTAAGAAAAGCATAGAGTCTTTTCATACAGCACTATATTTAAAAAAATATATAAAACATACATAGCAACACACACAACTTGCCTTGGAAATGGTGAATATACCACAGTGCCACCCTAGCAGAGAGAAGCTATGCTTGTATAAATGGGCATGTATGCCCCACTGGGGGCATCACATCAGGCACTTGAGAGCTCCATCTGGCCCCCATCACTGATCTACATACACTATGTTAGGTCTTCAATACCATAAGTTACTAATTACCATAGCTCTTAAGGGTATGCCACACTGAACAATATCGCTAACGGGATCGCTAAAAAACGTCACTATTTAGCGATCCCGTTAGCGATGTTGTTCAGTGCGGCAGCTGCCAGCGACGAGCTTCCTGCTGTGATCTCGCTCGTCGCTGGAATCGTTCCGGACCCTATTTTCTCGTCGGCGCTCCCGCTGGGTAAGTATATATCGCTAGTGTGGCACCTTTTCTTAGCGATTTAGCGGTACTTTTGTACCGCTAAAGTCGTTAAGAAGATCGCTAACGGCGATAGCGTCGTTAACTATATCGCTAAATGTGGCCGCACTTAGCGATATAGAAACAATCCCGCTAGCGATCGCATTAGTATGCGTCGTTATCGTGATCGCTAGCGGGATTGCTTAGTGTGGCAGTACCTTTAGTGAACTATTGCTAACTATTTCAAGCTAATTACCACCCAAAAAGTCAATGGCTTTCTAGCCATGCCATACTATTCTTTCTGTTGAGCCAAATCCAGACCATTCAACACCCCGGGCTGAGGACATATATTAGACTCGTAACATTCTTTCTTTATTTATGTTATTTATCGATGGTTAGCTTAGTTTTCTAGCTTTTTTGTACCTTTACATTGTTGCCTTATGCAAACTGTGTTCAACGCAATAAAAATAATGAAACTCTACCTTGTACTGGAAAATGATTTAACATGCAGGCGAGGGCCTGAGACATTTAATTAATTAGTATTTTGATGTTCAGGAAGTTTTCATAGGCCAATCATTCACATACATTGGCTTAATGTTCTGTGAGTAATTGGCGGTGAGTGATATCTGTGCACTCCCAACCACCGAGCGCTTCCTATAGTCAGAGGATATCCCTGATATCAGCGAGGTATTGCTGGCAGAGAGTCTGTACAGTGTGGTGAGGCCCGTCACTGACAGCTCAGCAGATAGGAAATGTTAATGATGCTGTGATTTTACTGTCGTTGTTTCCTTCATGAAGAAACTGCACTTCAGAACGCACGGAATAAATTTTGAGGTTGGAACCTGCTTTCCCTGGGACGTTCATCTACAATAGCGCATACAAAATAAAGAGTAATTCCCCTGTATTTTGTCGTTGTGGTTAGGACATCTATCGCGGGGTCCTTCTCCAGTATCACACAATCAACAGAGCAAGAGAAGTGCGAACAATCTCAAGACCTTTATTTTGGGCAAAACTAAAAGGTCCATAAACAATCCACCACACTGAGGATATAATCGTCCAGAACACGAATGCAGTTCAGTAACAGGATAAATGTCTCAGGAGATGAGTCCAATAATCCAGATGACAGAGGATAAACAAAATAAACCATATCCTTCTTTCTCTCTGACGTGCTGTGTCTTTACACCCTCCTCACCACACAGGATCTGCCTTCCCCCTCCCTGTCCTCCACAGACCCCCTCCTTATGTCCCAGGGTAGTCAGACCGGTTTGATAGCTTTCAGGCCTCTCTGACCTGGGAAAGGTGCCTTAAGGGTATGCCACACTAAACAACATCGCTAACGGGATCGCTAAAAAACGTCACTATTTAGCGATCCCGTTAGCGATGTTGTTGTGTGCGGCATCTGTCAGCGACGAGCTCCCTGCTGAGATCCTGCTGTGATCTCGCTCGTCGCTGGAATCGTTCCGGACCCTATTTTATCGTCGGCGCTCCCGCTGGGTAAGTATTATCGCTGAGTGTGGCACCTTTTATTTAGCGATTTAGCGGTATTTTGTACCGCTAAAGTCGTTAAGGAGATCGCTAACCACGATAGCGTCCTTAACGACATCGCTAAATAAAGCCGCTACTAGCGATATTAAAACGATCCCGCTAGCGATCGCATTAGTATGCGTCTTTATCGTGATCGCTAGCGGGATAGTTTAGTGTGGCAGTACCTTTAGGGATTAAGGCACTACAGGGGGTGACTATCTACATTTGGATAGCTGAGGGGTCATGAATGGACAATCAGGAAATGTCAGCATGGGTTCATCAAGAGGCATAGACACATTCAGGCTGCAGATAGTAGGTGAGCTAACTCAATTATCAGCCAAAAGGCTGATAATTGAGTCTCTAGACAATATGTGGAATACACAGAATGATACCGGGCAACAAGAGAACACCATGTAAATCAGTAAAATATAAATATACTTAAAATGATACCCACAGAACATATCACACCATGACAACCCCTCCCCCCTCATAATAAGTGAGCATGCCATGAGGTCTACAAAGACCTATGGCCTGCTCACTTTAGTCCACATTGCTCAACTGCAATAGTCCCTTGTACAGTGACAAAGTTAGGTCAGCCTGAAGGGTCTATGGTTCTTCTTGTCGAGACAGTCCATCGGCGTTCTGGTGCTGGCTTCCCCGCTTGTATTGGATGGAGAAGCTATAAGGTTGTGGGGATAAGCTCCATCGCAGCAATCTTCCATTGTCTCCTGATATGTGGTTCAGCCATGTGAGGGGGTTGTGGTCTGTAACAATTGTAAAGTCTCTGCCATACAAGTATGGCTGCAATTTTTTTAGTGCCCATACAATGGCAAGGCAATCCTTTTCAATAGTGGCATAGGCAACTTCCCGATCCAGTAGTTTCCGGCTGGCAAAAGCAACAGGATGTTCTTCTCCAGCGGCATTCACTTGGCTAAGTACTGCCCCAATCCCAAAGGTGGATGCATCTGTCTGCACGAGAAACCTGCGCTTATAATCAGGCGCAGCCAAGACAGGAGCAGTGATGAGGGCGGTCTTTAACGCTGAAAAGGCATCCTCGCATGCAGTCGTCCACGTCACATTCCTAGGCATGTTCTTGCGGGTCAAGTCAGTTAGGGGCTTGACCAAGGTGCTGAAATTACTAACAAATTTCCGATAGTAACCAACAGTTCCTAAAAATGCAAATACCTGCTTTTTAGTCTGGGGTCTACACCAGTTGCTAATCGCTTCCACCTTGGTAGGTTCAGGCCTTAGGGTCCCACCCCCTACTCTATGCCCGAGGTACTGCATCCCTATTTGGCATTTATCAGGGCGAATGGTCAGTCCTGCAGTAAGGATACAGTCTACCACTATGCCCAAGTGTTTAAGATGTTCCTCCCAGGTTGTGCTAAAAATGGCAATGTCATCCAGGTAAGCACAGGCAAAGTCCTGACATTGCTCTAACAGTCGATCTACCAGTCTCTGGAAAGTAGCGGGGGCATTCTTCATCCCAAAGGGCATTTCCAGGAACTCAAAAAGCCCAAATGGAGTAATTAAGGCCGAGCGCTCCCTAACGTCCCCCGTTAGGGCTATCTGCCAGTACCCCTTGCTCAAGTCTAACGTGGTCACAAATTGGGCACTGACCAGATGATCCAATAAATCATCAATCCTGGGCATGGGTTAAGCGTCACTCTTGGTGGCATCATTCAATCGTCTGTAATCAACGCAGAATCGTGTTGTACCATCCTTCTTGGGGACCAGCACAACAGGAGAAGCCTAAGAACTGTGAGATGGCTAAACAAATCCCAGTCGTTTCATCTCTCCAGTTCGTTCTTTATCATGCCTTGAACAGCCTCTGGAACTCGGTAGGCAGCCTGCTGGATGGGGCGTTGTTCGGGGGTTTCTACATGGTGGCTGGTGAGAGTAGTCTTCCCTGGCTTGGAGGAGAAAGCAGCAGCCCTCGGCCTTGCCTTTTGTATATCCGATAAATGGGAGCCCAGGGGCACTTGTTCCAGTGATCTTCCCGATTGGGCGACCTGGAGAAGATCGGGAGATACTCGTCGGCGGCGGTATCACTAGGGGGGTGGCAGACGGCTAGAACAGGCAGAGATCGGTCGTGGTATTCTTTCAGCATGTTAACGTGGACGGTTTTCTGTCGTCGACCACTAGAGTCCAGGGCAATAATGTAGTTAGTGTCATTAATTTTCTTGACAACCTGATAAGGGCCTTCCTGTTATGTTTTGGTAGCTGAGGAGTGCAGGTAAAAAAGACAATACACCAGAGAAGTTGGAATCTATGAGATTGCAGTACCCTGACTAACCACCACAACTAGAGGCAGCCGTGGAGCGTTCCTACGTTGGTCCTAGACGCCTCGTCACAGCCTGAGAAACTAACTACACCTAAAGATAGAAAGAGGAAAGCTATCTGCCCCGGAGCAGATCCCCAAAGAACATAGAAAGCCCCCAAACATGTAATGGCGGTTAGACAAGATGAAATACTGACACAGACAGAAAATAGTATGAGCAAACGTTGGGGCCCAAACTACCTAAATAGAAAAGGATAGGAAGGGCACTTACTGCAATCCCAAAAAACCCTGAAAAGCACCAACTCTACTAATTTCAAAATCACCTGAGATCACACGACCTCTACCACCTAAATTAGTTCTCTGGTGTAACAAAATCAAAACAGCAGCCACTGAAAAAACTGGAAAAAGCAAAAGTACAAACATCAGTGGCTGAACTAAACTGAGAGGGCAAAAGCCCCCGGAGGGGACCCTGAAGGCCCCCACAGAAGTGCAGGACAAAATGCAAAAATCAAGCACAAAAACAAAAAGAAGAAAATGTCTTATCTGTTAGCAGGAGATGCAGACATGACACAGCAGGCTACAAAGGAAACAGGACTCAAGGATTGAGACCAGAACAATTGATCACCGGCAACCCTGATGGGAAGGCGACTCCCTTATATAAGACCAGTCAGTAACACCTGATTCCCACTCCTCACAATCTTCACTGGACAGTCCAGTACCGCTTGTAACCACCAGAGGGAGCCTCTGCTCAGAACTCATTTCAAGTCCATTCACAACACCTTCCCACACTGCTTGAAGCTTGTTGGCAGGGGAAGTAGTAATCATGAGCACTTGTTGTCCTTCCATAAATTCCCGGGTCCTGACATTACGGTCATACCAGGTTTTTTGTCTGGACTGGGCCATCCGCTGATGTTCTTTAGCCAAGGTAGCTAGCTGGGTGAGACGGTCTCTGAACTCAAGAACATAGGGAATGATGGGCATTCCGTTGTCTGAGATATCTCCCTCCAAATGTTCTTTCAGAAGAGTGAGAGGCCCACGGACCTTCCGGCTAAACAGTAGTTCGAAGGGAGAGAACCCTGTGGACTCTTGGGGAACCTCCCGATAAGTGAAGAGGAGATGTGGCAGGTATTTTTCCCTGTCTTTTTCAACATCAGCAAAAGCCCTCAGCATATTTTTTAGGGTTCCATTAAAGCGTTCACATAGTCCATTGGTTTGCAGGTGGTATGGGGTGGTGCGAATGGCTCGAACACCACAGGTATGCCATAGGGATTGGACCAGGTCTGACATGAACTGAGTGCCTTGATCCGATAATATTTCACCCTACCTGGGTAAAGATGGTAACAAGTGCCTCGGCTACCTTTACTGCTGTAATACTGGACAGGGCCACAGCTTCAGGATACCGAGTGGCATAGTCCTCCACTGTCAGGATATATTTTTTCCCCGACCAGCTGGGGTGGGCCAGAGAACCTATAATGTCGACAGCTACACATTGAAATTGTTCTTCAATTATGGGCAGGGATTGCAGGGGTACCTTATGTCGAGCTCCTGTATGCTGCATTTGCTGGCACACATCGCAGGTGCGGCAATAATGGGCTACCGACTGCGAGATGCCAGGCCAGTAAAAACTTTGGGTGAGTCTCTTTTCAGTCCTTTTCCTCCCCTGATGCCCAGCCAAGGGGATGTCATGGGCCCGTTGAACTAGCTGTGCCCTGTACTTCTGAGGGACAATGAGTTGCCTGGTCCTTGTGTCAGGGTTGCCCTTGTCACTGACTTTTGTTACACGATAATACAGTCCGTTTTCTCGAGTGAAGGCATTCCCATTATCTCCCACGCGCCCATTTTCTTCCCTTAACCTAAGGGCTGCTAAGGTAGTGTCACCCTCTATTTCTCTCCTAAACTCCTCTCTTTCCCAAGACTCTCCCAATGTAGTAGCAGGGAACGTATTGCTTACTAACTCTGATGCGGTTTGTGGTGGTTGCTCCCCGGTGAGGTCCGGAAGCCCTAGTGCTTGAAGGGCCTGTAGTCGGGTGACTGCTCCCACAAATTGGCACTGTAACTCCCCAATGTCGTTCACAAGGAGGATATCTGCAGGGAGTCCTCCCATAACTCCAATCCAACACAGTTTTTCTTCATAACCATAATCCAAACGCACAGAAGCTCGCTGTATGGCAATGGGAATTCCCGGGCCCTGGTGAATTGCCTCGGGTTGAACCACACGGGGGTCAGCGATAGTCAGGAATGCCCCCTTGTCTCTAAATCCCGACACTTTGTATCCATCAATTAAGACATCCTGCAGGTGGCGTTGCCGTTGCTCTGGGTCGCTAAAGGACAAAGGCCAGGATCCGTACACTCCAGGAGGGGTATCTATGGTGCCGTGGTCGGTGGTCCACTCTGGTGGGGGTGGTGGTAGCTCTTCCTCAGGCAGGATGGAGTGCACAAGATGCACTGGCCGAGGTGGGTCTGCATGGGGCTCCCTCCGAATCCTTGAGGGACAGCCGGATAGCAAATGCCCAGGTTGCTCACACCCATAACATCTCCTCTTTGTGATACCCCCAAGTTGTGTTCGGAACTGTGGGGGCCCAGGATTGTGAAGCGTGATTGTCATTGGCCTGCGACTAGGTGGAAGGGCAGATATAATCGGAGGGGGCCGGGGCGCAGGAGCAGGCTGTGGTTTATTGTCCAGTAGCCCCAGGGCCGGCTCCAGGTTTTTATGGGCCCCGGGCGAAAGAGCCTCAGTGGGCCCCCTTAACACAGACCACGATTCATGATGCACAGATACAGCAGAGAAATATGGGTATAGTACAATGCCAAACACTTCACTTCTTCCATTACATGACTGATATCTATTGTAAATTGTACAATAGCTCAAAAACCACCAAATCCTCACAGCGCACAGAACAGACTGGACAGTACAGTCCTCAATACAATATTATGGGCACCACAGTCTTTCCCCTCATCACCCATGTAATACCCCATGCAGGATGTCACCCCCCATATAATGCTCCATACAGAATACTGGACCCAAAATAATGCTCCATACAGAATACTGGACCCAATATAATGCTCCATACAGGATACTGGTCCCCATATAATGCTCCATACAGGATACTGGTCCCCATATAATGCTCCATACAAAATATGGAGCTCTCCTCTGCACTGTACTACGTTCTGCACTGTTACGGCTCAGGAAAGGGCGCTGTGGAAAGACTCCCCATTATCATCATGATTGCCTCCCCATCATCATCATTATCTCCTTATCATCATCATTGTCTCTCCATCATCATCATGGCCTCCCCATTATCATCAATGCCTGCCCATCATCATCATATCCTCCCCATCATCAATGCCTGCCCATTATCATCATTGCCTCCCCATCATCATCATGGCCTCCCCATTATCATCAATGCCTGCCCACCATTATCATCTCCTTCCCATCATCAATGCCTGCCCATTATCATCATGGCCTCCCCATCATCATCATGGCCTCCCCATTATCATCAATACCTGCCCATCATAATCATCGCCTCCCCATCATCATTATCATCTCACCATCATCATCAATCCCTCCCCATTATCATCAATGCCTGCCCATCATCATCATCATCTTCTCCCCATCATCATCAATGCCTCCCCATTATCAGCAATGCCTGCCCATCATCATCAATGCCTCCCCATCATCATCAATGCTTCCCCATTATCAGCAATGCCTCCCCATAATCACCAATGCCTCCCCTTATCATCAATGCCTGCCCATCATCACACACAGACAGCACACAAGCACTCTCTCACATACATACACACACACACAAAGCACCGCACTACATACACACAGACACACACAGAGACACGTCTCACCTGTCCAGCGTCCGCGCTCTCTGCAACAGCCGGCCGCTGAATGATGACGTCATTCAGCGGCTCTGAGGTGAGAGGAAGCGCCGGCGCCCCCTGGAGCCCGGAGCTGCGGCAGCGGAGGCACGGGAGAGGTGAGTATTGTGCCAGCTGCTGCCGGGACCCTGAGCAAGCGTGGGGGGGCCAAGTGGCGGCGCTGACACCGTTGTCCTCCGCTAACGGGCGTGGGGGTGCCAGATGGCGAGTGGACCCCCCCATCTGCTCAGGGCCCCGGCACTTGCCTGGGTGTGCCGGGTGCTGACGCCGGCCCTGAGTAGCCCCCTCCATTGCAGTCGGATAGTAATGGCTTCATCGGCCAGGGCTGCAGCTCTATCCACGCTACATGGCGTGCGCTCCCGGACCCATTCCCGCACTTCTGCGGGGCACTTGGCAAGAAATTGTTCTATAAGGAAAACCTGTATAACATCTTCCACAGTAAAGGCGTTTTCTGCTTCCAGCCATCTCCGACATGCCTGGGACATTTTATGTGCATACATCCTAAACGATCCCCCTGTGGTGCATAGGAGGTCTTGGAACTTGACCCTATATGAGTCTGGGTGATAGCATGGTAATCCAGGATAGTCCGCTTTACAATGTTATAATCCCAATTCCGCTGTGAGTCGATGGTTCGGTAAGCCTCCGCCACGCTACCGTTCAGGAGTCCCATTAACAAACGCATCCAGCCAGAGTGGGGCACCTACACTCCTTGAAGAACCCCTCCACATCTTCGAAAGACTCATCAAACGGCTTAAAGTCTGCCTGGGTGATCTGTACAGGCTCCCGGATCATTGAGTTTACACTCCACATTGCATTACACCCTCTCTCAAGCTCCATTGCTTCTTGTCTCTGCTGTGCCCGGCGGGCAGCCTCCTCCTTATACTCCTGAGAGATGTCTGGGCCCAGAACCGCCATCTCTTCTTCATACCACACCAACCACTGGCTTTTTGGGGTGGGGATCCCTGTCTCCAGTGCTTGTCCTTCAGACATCTGGGAGGAGGTGGCCTGGCTAGCACCCACCAGTAGAACAATTAAGGCTTCTTTAGTCAGTCCCTGGTAGTTCAGGCCCAGTTCTCTGGCTCTCTCCTGTAAACTGGATACAGTCCAATTTCTGTACTCACTCTGTGGGTGGTTCTCCATTGGGTTACGCTCTGTTGATTCCACCGCTGCCACTAGTTGTGGCGGGGTCCTTCTTCAGTATCACATAATCAACAGAGCAAGAGAAGTGCGAACAATCCCAAGACCTTTACTATTGGCAAAGCTAAAAGGTCCATAAACAATCCACTGCACTGAGAATATAATCGTCCAGAACACGAATGCAGTTCAGTAAGAGGATAAATGTCCCAGGAGATGAGTCCAATAATCCAGACGACAGAGGATAAACAAAAGAAACCATATCCTTCTTTCTCTCTGACGTGCTGTGTCCTTACACCCTCCTCACCACACAGTATCTGCCTTCCCCCTCCCTGTCCTTCTCAGAACCCCCTCCTTATGTCCCAGGGTAGTCAGACCAGTTTGATGGCTTTCAGGCCTCTCTGACCTGGGAAAGGTGCCTCAGGGATTAAGGCACTAGAGGGGGTGACTGGCTGCATTTGGATAGCTGAGGGCTCATGAATGGACAATCAGGAAATGTCAGCAGGGGTTCATCAAGAGGCATAGACACATTCAGGCTGCAGATGGTAGGTGAGCTAACTCAATTATTAGCGAAAAGGCTGATAATTGAGACTCTAGACAATATGTGGAATACACAGAATGATACCGGGCAACAAGAGAACACCATGTAAATCAGTAAAATAGAAATATACACAAAATGATACCCACAGAACATATCACACCTTCACAACATCCAAGATCATCGAGAAATTGCGGAGCTACTGATGACAGCCATGTCTAAACCTCAGGAAAATGCATCCATTTCTTACCTACATTTTTTTCTACCCTTTTTCCCTTGTCCTATATTTGCTCTATGTCATTCAGTTGTCTTCCAGCTGCTGTTCCCCCTATCACAGTACATAGATTGTAGAGTGCCTGCAGCTTCATCTCCCCATCCTCCCTGCCTAGTATGTGTGTTCAGTTTTTCACAGCACAATTGGAGCTATTAAATGGGTTATTCAGGACTAAATTATTTTTTTTACTATTAGTGTCAGGAATTACTATTTAATATGTCAGGGATTTATTTGTCTATCCCACTTTCAGTCCTGGTTCGGAACTTGCAGCTCTCTGGCGCCACCCTTACCCTCAGGTCCATCAAGGAACTACAACTAGGATAAGTAGTCACCAGAAAGGCTGCCTTGCCATGTACTGGCTATTGGACACTCTGCAGTGAGGGCGGTATGTATATTCCCAGTCTCAGGCCAGAAATACACATATAAACCCCTGTTCTGTCACTGCCAGGGTCTCTCAATTTCCCCAGAACACTTTGCTGCCACCAATTCCTCATTTGACTTCAAAACCAATATCGGGTCAGGAGCCCACAAGGTAGCGTAATTTAGCGCGGAGGACGTGGCGGTCGATTCATAGAGCAAGGAAAACGAAACTAGTAAATTTTTATAGATTTAATCCAGAAAATATAGGCAGTGTTTACAAAAATACAAAGATGTTACAAAAGAGACAAAATACAGTATATACAGACAGTTAGAAATAAATGGGATTAAAATAAGAACTTATTATATCTCAGTCACAGATATGACGTGTTGATAAAGGGGAGGAGAATAGTTCCAAGGAAAATGGTACATCAGCGCAGCCTCATGTTAGCTGGTTCTCCGGGCAAATTTCAACTTCCTAATCGAGCATCCTAGATTTATACCTTTCCCTTGCTGACCTCACTGGGGAGGCTGAGGTAGAGGATATACACCACCTTTTAAAAATAAAAAGTTCTTAAAAACTTCTATTTGTCATAACTCTGAGTGGAAACCTCGGAAAAAGATGACAGGGGTTTCATTTTTCTTATTGCGACATTATCTTTCATTCAAGACCAGACATGATGTGTCTGGGTGGTGCGGGTGGCCAGAAATCCATTTCTCGGTTTCTGGCGTCCGCATAAGCTACAAAACGCTGCTATGAATAGCTCTAATTATGCAGATTCCGTAAATATATTTGTCCTGCCCCTATGAACTTTCACCCAATAGAAGTATAATCCACACTTATAGCAGTATAATGCACACCCATAGTAATATAATGCACCTCCATAGTTGTATCATGCACCTACATAGCAGTATAATACGCCCCAATAGTAGTATAATGCACCACCATAGTAGTATAATGCAGCCCCATAGTAATATAATACACCCCCATAGTAGTATAACGCACCCCCATAGTAGTATAATACAGCCCCATAGTAGTATAATGCACGCCCATAGCAATATAATGCACCCCGATAGCAGTATAATTGACCCCATAGAAGTATAATGCACTTTATAGGAGTATAATGTACTCCCATAGCAGTATAATGCACACCCATTGTAGTATAATGCACCTACATAGTTGTATAATGCACCTACATAGCAGTATAATACACCCCAGTAGTAGTATAACGCACCACCATAGTAGTATAATGCAGCCCCATAGTAGTATAATACACCTCCATAGTAGTATAACGCACCCCCATAGTAGTATAATGCAGCCCCATCGTAGTATAATGCACGCCCATAGCAATATAATGCACCCCAATAGCAGTATAATTGACCCCCATAGAAGTATAATGCACCCTATAGGAGTATAATGTACTCCCATAGTAGTATAATGCACCCCCATAGTAGTATAATGTACCCCCATAGTAGTATAATGCACCCCCATACCAGTATAATACACCCCCATAGAAGTATAACGCACCCCCATAGCAGTATAATGCACCCCCATAGTAGTATAATGCGCCCCATAGCGCGGCTTTACAAGAAAAAACGGTTTCTCCTTACCTGGCCGAAGAGCAGCAGTGTCCTTTGCTAGGATTCATCTGAGGCTCAGGCTGTCGTACCGACGTATGGCAGTGACGTCATACGCCGGCGACATGCACTCTGACGTCAGCTGCTGGCCTGTGATTGGCTGGCGGCTGTTAACTGTTGCCTTGCGGGAGGATATCCAATATATCCTCCAGCACGGCAATAGAGTTTAACTGTACGAGTGTCTGAGGACGCATTTTCAGTTACTGAATTGGCAGAATACTGCCACTGGGGCCCGGTGAGCAGAAGAGACGGGGCACTATGCTCGCCGGGTCCCATATGCCAGTAAGTGCAGTAATGCCCTGATTGGCGGCCCTGTGCTCCTGAAGACTGATCCAGAGAACAACCCTTTAATTGGCTCTAAACCCCTTCCACAATATCTTTTCCAAAAATGATCTAATAATCTAACCTAATGATCATATTGTAAAAAACATATAACAAGTGATGGATCCCCTCTGCCAGATCCAACCTTGTAGATCGTTTAGTATAGGGACATGCCAGGTGGGTGACACCACCATACTAACTGGCCCAGTAGTGTGGCTACAACGGGTGCAGAAGTTGCAATTTCAACTGAGCCCTAATGTCCAAACACCCCTCTGCCATATATAAGAGCAGAACTATAATCCACCTCTGCACTTATAGGTGAAGATACTGGTTTATAATGAACAATCAGTGGTGCCAGTAATGCATAAAACTACTATAAATGACAAGTAATGGTTGGTAGAGCCCAGGGCACAGGTGTATGGTAAAGGACATACATCTTTGGACTCTGCTGGATGTCTTGGGTTATGTTAAGTACATGAAGAATAAAATGTGAACTGTGAGTTGCAGGAGATGATCTTTTTTTGTTCATTTTGATGCAACTTTAACACAAGTTACAACAGTAGTGCAACAATCTCCCATGGCATGATGCCACCCAACAGAAGTGCAACAATCTCCCATGGCATGATGCCACCCAACAGAAGTGCAACAATCTCCCATGGCATGATGCCACCCCAGCATTGTACAGCTGCAGATGTCACAATACTTCCGTTGTTCCATGTGATGTCATGCTTCTCTGTGATGTAACGTTGTTCTACGGCTTCAGGTTTCACTCTTCTAGGTGTTCATGAGGTTACTTGTGATGTCATGCTGCTTTGTGACATCACATAACCAGTGACTTGTGCGCTCAGCCATCTTGATTCCTTTTGTGGACCTTTGCCGTCTGACGAGTGAAGGTACACTTTTTTTTCCTCGCGCTTAGCAAACTTTTGATTGTGATAATACCACAACATGAGTGTTAGAGTCGGAAGAAAGCGGAAAAATATCTCCAATAGAGAAGAGACCACTAGTTCTAGCAACAAAAGTAGTCTCTTATGCTATTATACATGTGTCTCTCATGACACCAGAGAGGACATATGTGGGGAGAGGAATACCCCCAATGAGGCATCTTCACAACACAACAAGAAGAACTCACATTCTCTCCGAAGATCCAGAGAGACGTCCAGTACTCGGGATTCGAGGACCAGACACGATGCTCCTTATAAAAAAAGGAGATGTATTGATGCTGGAGAAGGTCCAGCCTTAAATAGCCCTCAAAAAACTCAGGTGGACACCAGAGTTTTAAAGAGGAAGAGAGAAGAACAGGTGGACGTTAAACGGTCCGTCACTGGAGGTGAAGGAACGAGCCAAATCTGTAGTAATGTGGCCAAAAGACCAAAACAAGACACCAGCATTTGCCCAGGTGCAGGTAAGATGGGAAATTAATCTGATCCGGGGCGTAATCCCAACCAATAGATGATTGTATGTAAAACTAAGTAACCCCATCAGAATCAACAAGTCTATGGGTGTGCAACAAAATAGGATTCTTATGGACCATCTGTTTTGCATCCCATTTTTCCAGATACTTTACAATTATTGACAAAAACTGTATTTGGTTTGGTGATTTCTATTACCTGCCAATGTATAAAAACAAAGGCCAAATGGATGACAACTCAGAAGGAAAATTGTCTGTTTTTTCTGGATGAAAATCTTATGACTTTTTTATTATTCACTTTTGTGCAGTTCGCCGAGTGATGAGTCAATAATTTACCCTCTTTATCTCACCAGGAGAAGGCTCCATCCAGTCGGATGACATCTTGCCCACTGTGCCAGACACCCTGTCTGTGGAAAGTTTCAACTACCACAAGGTTCTTGGTCAAGGAAGTTTTGGAAAGGTTTGTGATTCTTATTTTTCTCCAATTTGTACTTTTTGTTACTAATGTCTATAAAGCGTTACTCACATAGAAAGGTTAGAGGGGTCACTTTTTGGTTAGAAGTGTTTGCCAAGGATTGTGTCTGGTATTGCATTGAAGTCATAGGGACTGCATTTTAACTCCACACACAACCTGTAGACCGATGTGGCACTGTTTGGGAAAAAAAAAACAGCTACTGTATATTTTTGTGCTCCGGGACAGCCCTTTTTAGCTGGTTAGAGTGTATTTTACTGTTTGAACTCCCAACAATTTTCTGTATTTCTAAGGAAATCAGCATCAAATGTTTAATATGAAACAACATTACATGGTGTTTAGTGAAACTGTTGGACTTTGTGTGTAATGCACGGATGTACTTGGTCCTCCAGAGCTGAACATTTTCTTTATAACCACTCAGTGGCTGATACAAATCGGCAGTGTCATACTGTGGGTTGCCCAGGACAAGGCAAGAATTTTGCGCCCCTTAACCCGTGGACTATTAGCATTCCCTGAGTCCCTTCCACCAATCCACACATGAAGAGGCCATGGCGGGTACACGGGGTTGGGCTTCCGGTACAGATAACGCTGCTATTGCAGATTCTTGCACCTAGTGACCCACATATCTTATTTCTGTTCCTCCTTCAGGTGTTCTTGGCCTCAGAGAAAGTCAGCGGACATCACCTGGCAATTAAGATTTTAAAGAAGAGAAGGCTAATAAAGTATAAGTGCACAATAACAGCAATAAATGAAAAATCGACGCTGCAGCTTGCAGAGCAGAACCCCTTCCTTTGTGCCTCATTTGCCACGTTCCAGACATCAGTAAGAGCTCGCGCTTCCATCATTGACTCTTTTACCTCTTAGCCCATTTATATATAATCAGCATAATTCTAGTGTAGTATTATATGATGCAGTATTATGTGATGGGCATCATCTGCCCAATATCAGCAAACGAGGCTCATAAACAAAGGCCCCAATTGGAGTTTTCTAGGACATTTTGAATATGGGAATATTTGAATATGTAATGTTCTCGTCTCCTCTTCCCCAGGATCATCTCTTCTATGTGATGGACTACATGGCCGGAGGAGACCTCTGTGATCTGATTAGGAATAAAGCCCCATTTGATGTTGAGACCATCAGGTAAGATTGGTTGGGGGTCTATAGGGAGTACATAGGGAGCGCACAAGGGTTACAGAACTACTCCGCCTCAGTTATACTCTTGTTTAGCCAAGAAGATTGATGACATCCAATATGGCGGTCACTGTCATCCACTCGGCTCACTCGCCGGTATAGAACAGATCTGCAGATGTGCACCAATGTGTCCTCCATGTCAGTGTGGATGAGGAACGAGGATGATCAAAGTTATTTCTCTCTTTCCTTTCAGGTTGTACACGGCTGAACTTGCCTGCGGGATCCAGTTCCTCCATTCCAGAGGCATTATACACCAGTAATGAGTTCTATATTATTCTCCTTTTACGTAGATCATGACATAGACTATTCATAGGGTATTGTGGGGGGATTTACCCCTTCCCAACAAGGCAAATCTTCATTTTTTGTTGTTGTTTTATATATATGTAGTAGATCAGCTCAATCAGCGGTACTCGGAGATAGAAAATCAAAAATCCAGCCCTTCAACAAATTGGCTAGTTAACCCCTCACAACACTTAATGTGCTGGAGGAAAAATCTGGGTTTTAAATCATTGAAACCATTAACATCAGCAAAACATATCTTCCCTCCAGCACCTTTCCAGTGACTTTATCACGATATATATATATATATATATTGTAGCATTCCAGGGGGTTTAGCTCTAGGATCGCTGTCTGGGTAGACAGAATGGCATGAAAACAGTTCATTCAGACAGCAGGTCTGGTGTAAAACTGGCCGCAACCAGCTTTATTAAAGTCCACAGCAAACAGATAAAACAAAGCATAAACAGAAAACCTGGGCTTGTCTAGCCACTAATTACACTTAGATAGATGGCCCTCTCTATCCGGGACCCAGACTCTACCAGTCTGTGCCCAAAACAACACATATCACATATGTTACCAGTTTGGAGCTTCACAGATACTCCTTGTGTCTGAAGGCACCTTCCATGTCCAGACTTGAGAGAGATCCACTCCTGTTCAGCCGCTCTTCACACGGATTCGCACTGAGACTACTCCTATGTCCGGGGTCCTTCCTGCACCCAGACTGAGATAGCTCAAACTCCTGGAGACTGCTTCCTTGTGCCAGGACACCTCCCTGTGTCCAGGCTAAAGACAGCTCTAACACTCTTGGAGACTGCTTCTTTGTGCCAGGACACCTCCCTGTGTCCAGGCTAAAGACAGCTCTAACACTCTTGGAGACTGTTTCTTGTGCCAGGACACCTTCCTGTGTCCAGGCTAAACTAGCTCTAACACTCTTGGAGACTGTTTCTTGTGCCAGGACACCTTCCTGTGTCCAGGCTAAACTAGCTCTCAGATTGTGTTTGCAGACACCTACTTCTGGTCTCCTAATTAAGACCTGAGTAGTTTCAGGCTTGTGCTGCAAGTGTGTGCAGAATGTGAGGTGTAGTGACCTTTCTCTACCACTAGGTTTACAAAGCCACACATTTCCCTTATACCTAGGTGAAATGTACACCCCATTCATCACATATTCACTCACTGTCTCACATATCCCCTCCCTCTTCTCCAGACCGGAGGGCTGGCCATCCAGACCGGAGGGCTGGTCAACAATCCAACAGAGACAGTGAACTCCGGACCAGTCATGGCCCTCACCAGCTTCATCTCCACCACTGTCATTTGTATCGTCACCTGAGTCATAGCCAACATCAACTTCCTCTTCATCTGAAGCATCCGCACTACCCTGTACCCTCCCAGGCCTATACTCTCTGCGGGCCTCGGGTATCCTGCACGGCTTCATCTTGACCTTAGGGCCGGGCTCAGTTTCGATATAGTGCCTGGCCAGAGAAGTACGACCCGGCACATCAGAACACTTCTGCTGACTCTTCTTCATAAACTCACGTACCTCCTGTCCCTGGTGCACTGACCATGTGTCACCAACTATCACAGAAGGTATAGGGGGTTTTTCACTTTTCTCCAGTTCCCCACTTTCAGGCTCTTCTGGCTCACTGTCAGGGCTATACCCTTCATTTTCATTCATATCCTGCTCACTGTCAGTGTCACACAATTCAGTTTCACTCACATCCCGCTCACCGTCAGGGCTATACAATTCATTTTCATTCACATCCTGATCTGGAACCTTAGTTAACATGTCATCCACAACATTAACTGCACCATCTGGTCCCTCAAGTATGTGACTATGTGACAACCCCAGCACTATACTTCTATATAGTTCAGGTACTAGGAGCTGACTCACGACCCCTCCCTGGACTTCAGTGTCCCTATACAATAGGCTATTGTCCATGGCAGCATGAGGAAACCTCTCCTCAGAACCAGGCTCCTGGGAAACCTCATTTAGAACAATCATATTTTCCTGTGCTGTTTTAAGAGTGGGGTCTCGCCACTGCTCACTCTCAAAATTGTCACAGGACACAGGCAAGTCAGGGACACTCGGTTCCCGGGAACCACCATCCTCGTCTCCCAACATCACCTGCAAAGGAATTTCATCACTATCAGAGTCATCATTATTATCAATATCATTATCATGACTATGATCAGTATCATCATCACTATCATGATCATCATCACTATCATTATCAGCATCAGCATCATTATCATGGTCATCATCATTATCATGATCATCATCATCATTATCATGGTCATCATCATTATCACATAAATTTAACGGCCCACTAGCATTGTGTTCCGCCCCTCGGGACTGCGCACCCTCAGTAGGAGCTTCATCACACTGTCCATCAGAAACATTTTTCCCCCAGAGATCCTCAGATCGGGGAAAGTCTCCACCCAATATGACGGGGTGCACCAGGCTCTTCACTACCCCGACTTCATATGAAACCTCCCCGAGTTTAGGGACCAAGTCCACGGCAGTCTCTGGGTAGACTTTGGTGTCTCCATGGATGCACACCACACTCAGGTGCTTATCAGGGATGAAGTCCCTATCAATCCGGCTGTCACATATGGAAGTCACTGGACTCTCTGAGTCCAAGAGGGCCTGTGCTGGACAGTCATTTACTACCACCGGGGACCCCTGTGGTCCAGTCTCTTCGGCTGAGGTGGACACACACACAGGTTCTGCGCAGGGAGAGAGGGACCTGCCAACATCACGGCACATAGGCTCCCCCTCTAGTGAACAGCCGGCAGCAATTTCACGACATCTCCAACACTGTCCACCACAATCACCCTCCCATATGTCCGCTGGGCCTGAACCCGCTTATCAGCATACCCCATGTCCCCAACAGCTGGAACGCTCTTACCGGGAGAGTTCGGCGTCCGGGAACTCTGAAGTGACGACCTCTCAGACGGCTGTACCTCAGGAGGACATGCTCGCGTGTAGCGGTTCACTCTCACCTTTTCAACTCCATAATCAGGCCTGCTGACTGCAGACTCCCAACTGTATCTCCAGTCATGAACTCCCCTGGCACGGGCTGTCACCGTAACACCCAGCCGGGCAAGAATCCCCACTTTCATCTTAGCATAGTCTTGGCGGTCCTGCTCGCTCAGGTCAGCATAGGCCCTTTGGGGCTCTCCAATCAGATAGGGTGCGACCATCATGGCCCATTCAGATAGGGGCAGATTCTCCTTCTCTGCCAGTCTCTCAAACCTAGTGAGATATACCTCCACATCATCACGAGGTGTCATCTTTTCCAGGGACCGTCTTACCGCCTTCTTTACAGCGGACAATGCAGGTACCTTCACAACATTACTCGGGTACAAGGTGCTGAAAGCTGCAATCTGTTCCCTCAGCAATCGGTTAAACTCCTGCTGCTGCTGCCAGCTCTGCTGGGCCTGCTGCATGCTCTGCAGGTGTTTCTTAACAAGCTCCTCCATACTGCTGGACTTATCTGTCTCAACCACGGCAGTTTTATGTTGCACATTAACTTGCGCCATTTGTTCAAACAGCGCCTCCATGCTGTCATCCATGCTGTCAGACTTCTCTGTCTTAACAACGGCAGTCTTCACTCAAGACATACACACTCTACAGTCCTTTCCATAGAAAAATTCAGCTCTGCTGTGCAGACACTTTTTTTTTTTTTCTTTGCAAAGTCTATTAGGGCTACTGTCTCTTTAAGACTGCTCCACAGACTTTTCTTTTGCTGCTGCACATTCCACAGTCATTTTCACAACAAGTTCAGCTTTGCTGTGCATACATTTTCTCTCTGCAGACCCTATCAGGGCCACTGTCTCTCCAAGACTGCTCCAAACAGACGTTTCTGCTGACACACTTTTTTTTTTTCCTCTGCTGCTATTTCAACAGACTTCACCTTTATTGCTGTCTCTAAGCCTCTGTGCTGCATGCACACTCCAGCACTAACTGTATCAGCCACTGCGCTGCCCCAGCATTCTCCGCCAATTGTAGCATTCCAGGGGGTTTAGCTCTAGGATCGCTGTCTGGGTAGACAGAATGGCATGAAAACAGTTCATTCAGACAGCAGGTCTGGTGTAAAACTGGCCGCAACCAGCTTTATTAAAGTCCACAGCAAACAGATAAAACAAAGCATAAACAGAAAACCTGGGCTTGTCTAGCCACTAATTACACTTAGATAGATGGCCCTCTCTATCCGGGACCCAGACTCTACCAGTCTGTGCCCAAAACAACACATATCACATATGTTACCAGTTTGGAGCTTCACAGATACTCCTCCTTGTGTCTGAAGGCACCTTCCATGTGTCTCGACCCGCCACCACAATTGTGGATTACCAGGGCAATGGGGTACTCAGAGCTGAGCCCATGGAAGTCTATGGGGATTGTCACAGGTAGCGGTGGCTCGGTCTGTGGCCCTGGCGGTCTGGCGTATGTTGGGGGAATATTTACAGGGGATAGATTTATATACAGTTCGTGACGCCACCTGTAGTCTTCTGGTAATTTGTACCAGCGCTGCTGTAGATCTCTGAGGGGATGGTGAGGCAGCTAGATGTCGGGTCCCCTACAGGTGGGACTGGTCCCTCAAAGTCTATGAAGTTAGTGAAGTCGGGTGCAGATAAATAACACAGTCTCACACGGTCAGCGTCTTTCCATACCTTTACTTGTAAGATGTTCAGGCAGGTCCCAGGGAGGCTGATCCAAGGAGAGTGTGTTTTGAGATAGCAGCTGGACAAGTTAGGGGCCTCCTTTACTTCCACAACGATGAGTACAACCAGCCTGAAGCGTAGTTCCCTCTATAACTCCAGCTATTCCATAGCTGTACTGCCCAGTCAGTTTTGTGGTCGGAGCCTTCCTGTGAGAAAGCTGAATTCCTATCTTGTCGTGCACTGACTCAAGGTCCTCACTTCCCCTGACCCCAGTTACGTACTGACTATTTGGGGCTGTTTGCCGCGACCTAAGGTCCGGTAAATCTCTGGTTTTCTTACCACTATGCTTGAAGCTAATAGTGATCCTTCGGTCCCCAGTGACCGGTTACAATGTGCAGGACTTCTTCAATCCAAAAGCACTTTTCAAATATTCTTTCCACTGTGCCTTTCGCCTTGTCCTCGCTTGTAGCATAAACACTCACACTTGCAAAAAGTCGTATAGTCACTCCCTTCTTCTCTTCCTTTAGAGTTAGTTAACAGATTCTCAGTTATCCACTAGGCAGGAGCACGTCTCTGAACCTTTCACTGTCCTTGGGACAGGCGACTGAAGTATTTCTGCACTAAGCTCTTCTTTCTTTGTCAATGTATTCAAGTGAGGTACAGTTCTGACCAGGCTGAGGTGATCTATATCTCGCCCTTACTGGCCTCCACTTGCTGAACTGCTGAAGAACCAGGCTGGACTGCTTCCTCCCTCCAAGTCCCAGCTAGACTCCACACGTCTGCTCTGTCCGAAGACAGGACACTGACTACTACTAATCACTCAACAAATATACACCCTGACCACTCCCTCACAAGTAACTACACTACCCTAAGGGTGTGTCTAGTGTATGTTGAGTGAATGGGTATTGAGCATTAAACTGCTGTCTCGCCACACACTCTCCAGGGTACTGCGTGTGCCTAACACCAGGGCTACACACATGTCCAGACTTGAGAGAGATCCACTCCTGTTCAGCCGCTCTTCACACGGATTCGCACTGAGACTACTCCTATGTCCGGGGTCCTTCCTGCACCCAGACTGAGATAGCTCAAACTCCTGGAGACTGCTTCCTTGTGCCAGGACACCTCCCTGTGTCCAGGCTAAAGACAGCTCTAACACTCTTGGAGACTGCTTCCTTGTGCCAGGACACCTCCCTGTGTCCAGGCTAAAGACAGCTCTAACACTCTTGGAGACTGTTTCTTGTGCCAGGACACCTTCCTGTGTCCAGGCTAAACTAGCTCTAACACTCTTGGAGACTGTTTCTTGTGCCAGGACACCTTCCTGTGTCCAGGCTAAACTAGCTCTCAGATTGTGTTTGCAGACACCTACTTCTGGTCTCCTAATTAAGACCTGAGTAGTTTCAGGCTTGTGCTGCAAGTGTGTGCTGAATGTGAGGTGTAGTGACCTTTCTCTACCACTAGGTTTACAAAGCCACACATTTCCCTTATACCTAGGTGAAATGTACACCCCATTCATCACATATTCACTCACTGTCTCACAATATATATATATATATATATATATATATTAAATATATATATATTAGTTATAAAAAAAACTTTCAGAACTATATAACAAAAATTGGTCTGTGTAGCCATTTTTGAGACCTGTAACTTTTCACATCAATGGAGCTGTATGTGATTTGCCACTGATTTTATTTTTACTTTTTTGGGGTATCTACAAAAGTTTGGAACTCCCTTAATTTCAGGGAGGTACAGTAACCGAAAAACGGCAATTTTGGTGATGTGTTTTTTATTTCTTTACACCATTTTCTATACGGGTTAAATAACTTTATATTTTTATATGTCAGACATTTCCAGATGTGACTATTCCAAATATATACTATATACTCTAAGCATGTGCTGCCAGCCACAGCAGGCTGAGTGCCACATACAGATACTCACCTATATATACAGCTGTCCACAGACATATAGACACATCACAATATTTCTATCTATTTATCCACATTCCTCTTTCCAGTAACTACATTTTCTTCTCTTCCAGAGACCTGAAACCATCAAACATCTTTATAGACGGCGACAGCCACGTCAGGATCGGGGACTTTGGCCTTGCAGCAGTAAATGTATATGAGGGTCAGAAAGTTTCTAGATTTGAAGGAACCCTGAGATACATGGCTCCTGAAGTAAGGAACACGTCATCATATTACATAGTGGTTACTAGATTTCCTATTATTAATACCAGAACATCAGGTTAAGAATGCAGACGTTCCCCCCGACCACATGTTATACAGGGGCATCACTCAGTGGTCCCCATACACTAGACACATTGACCACACAGAGACCCCCATACAATGGACACCAGTAGATCCCTACAGTATGCAGCACACTTGTTTAGTACACTGCACCCCCTTCCAGTGTGAGTCGCACCCCCTTCGGTCCCCCATAATGTACAGTACACGGAGATCTATTGTCCTCACCTGCCTCCTGTGCTGCTTGTTGATAAGCATCGTCCCATCACTGGTTCGGCCTTTGCCAAGCAACAACTCATTCTAAAGATTCCATAATGAATAAGTTACAGAGACCAGAGTCGTAGACAGAGATCGCTCCCAACTCACTGACTGTTTCCATCTCTTCCTCCTCTATGTACTCACAGGTTTTCCGTCAAGAAGAACATGACGGAGCTGTAGATTGGTTTTCACTTGGCATCATTGTTTACCAAATGGCAACTGGAAAATACCCCTTCTACAACAAGAATGACAACAAGCGACTGCAAAAGTCCATTTTGTCGGATAATCCAATCTATCCACAAGATATCAACCCTGAAATAAAGGACATGATTGACAATGTAAGTGGTCATGGGAGTCACAGAGGCGTTACCATAGGGAACAAATTCTGTGGGGAGCAATATTTGGAAATTAGGGTATTAGGACTAGGATTAGATATAGGAATAGGGTAGGGTTAGGGTTGGAAGGGATCAGGGTTCTGTTCAGGACTAGGGTTATAAAGGACAAAAACACACAGAAAATAACAAATACAAAGTATAAAAAAAATCTATAACAGTGTAGAATTCTATTTTTATAATTTGATGTCAGATTTCAACAAAAAGGAGAAAAAAAACTAGAAAACCGAAGGGCAAACCATAATGACATCAGTATGATCTTTAGTTACAGTACATGTGCCCGGGGGATACAGGGAGCAATACTGGACAGGTGGAGGGGACACGGAGTGTGTGATTGCTCCACAGGCCAGGAATCACAAAATACTTAGCTTTACCCAGGTGCTGGCAACACACGCTACACCTACACCACTGCCAGGAAGAAGACATGACGGATGACTGTCAGTCACCCAAGATGATGGACTCTTTTTCTGTTTATTCCTCAGCTTCTCTGTAAATCAGCTGACAAACGGCGATTATTTGTGAGGGAGAGACTCAGGACCCATCCCATGTTCGACACAATTGACTGGTCAGCATTAGAATCTGGAAAACTCTCTCCATCACTCCACGTGGAGCCGGTAGGGTACCTAACACCCTGGGGGCTTTCTGGGGAGATGACTGAGAGCAGTAATTGACATTAAATCTAGGTATAACTTTTGGGGACGGGTCCTCCAGGCTTCTTGTGGGAAGTTGCAATTTTGCTCTGGATATTAGTGAACTCTGACGTCAAACTTTTCTTCTCACAGACACCAGTGCAGGATGACGTTATTCCCGTTGCGGCCATGCTGAAAGCAAGAAAACCGCACGGGCCTCCAATAACACCCAAGGAACAGCGGGATTTCATGGACTTCAGCGGTATCAGTAGCAGGTGGAAAGATCTCCAGCCTATGAAGCTGCGGAGAACAACATCTAACTCCATCAGTTCTCCTGTAGATGAAGCCCTGATAGATAATGTGAGTCTTCTAACCCTAGATAATGTTTATCATGTTAAATGGGTTGACCAGGCTGAAATGAAAAGTCTGCAGATAATTATGTGATTGCATATTGCTGAATCAGAACTGTGTAATGCGACACTGTCATGATTTCCCTGTATTCCCCTGTGGGTGGTCACGTTACCAGACTTACGCAATTTGCAAACCTACAGTCCAGACTCATCTGGCTACTCTCAACTCTCTTCTGTGATTGCAGACTTTTCGTTTCAGCCTGGACAAGCCCTTTATGACTACTTTTTTAGGACAAGCCCTTTCGGCTATCATTTATTCATAGATGTGAATTTAACTCTCTTTTTTCTTCAACTCACAGGATTTATTTTCATCCACTATGTCATCCTCCTCACCATTCATATTGTTATTTCTAGAGCATTTCTTTTCTTTTTGTTTTGATTGGCTCACTTATTTGGCGCTATTAATTCAACAGCGCTTTACCGAGATTTTGGAAGAACAGATGAAGATGTAAATTTGTCAAACACCTGTGCCCAAATGAAGGGTCCTCCTTCCATCACGCTTCATAGAGTTTTTCCCCACTGGGGTTTTTTCCCTCTATGACATGCAGTAGGTCGATTCTTCTTAATTTGAGGCAATTATCATCTCCTATATTATTGGTTAATCCATGCGTGAGACATCACAATAAATACAATATCTGAAAATGTTACTTGCGCCTTTTTCTATGTTTTCTAATTCCTTATTGGAAGAAGCGAGTCCTATTGTAGCCAATATTGGGCTTTAGTAGCCTTTTTTCTTCATTTTTAATTCTGTACTGATTTTTCCAGCCCTTTTTGGATGAGTTGCCTTTACTAACATGGGTTGAGCAAGAATATCCTTTATGGCATCTACATAGTTGTTTGTAACCATTGGTTTCTATTGTATTTTCTATGTCCCTAATGCTAAGTCCTTATTGGAAGGAACAGGTTCTATTGTAGCCACCATTGGGCTTTAGTAGCCCTTTCCTTCATGACATAATTCTGTGTTGGAAACATTAATGTGGTATTATACTGTGTTGTGGGCACTATGGGGCATCATAGTGTATTGGGGGACACCATACTGTGTTTGGAGTATTATTTGTCCATTATTCTTTTTGGGGGCACTGAGGGGACATCATACTGTGTTGAGGGCACTGTATGGACAACATGCGTCTACTGTGTAAAGGACAATGACGGGGCATCCTACTTTGTTGGAGGGAACTGTAGTTACATCATTATTTTGGGGATGCTGTGAGGACATCATACTATGTTGCAGGAACTATTGGAGTATCATGCAGTGTGGGGGTCACTGTGAGGACATTCTTCTGTGCTGGCAAAGCAGTGCATGGCATCATGCATTCTTGGGGGCACCACAGCGTTTTGGAAATCAGTATGGGGAATTATACTGTGTCAAGGTACTGATGAGGTGCTGGGAACACTCTGGGGACATCATATATTGTGTTAGAGGCACTGATTGGGGCATCAAACTGTGTTGCGGTAACAATTGTAGTACTTCGTTTAGATACAAATTTACAGCCATTTTTAAAAATGTGTTTTAGGTTTTTTTTTCTCTGTATCTAAAATAGGCAAGTGTTTTTTAATGATATGGACTACCTGGTAATATACCTTGACTACCTGGAAATACCTATTTGAAATTGATTTTGCTTTGCTGTCAACACAAGTTTCACATCCCTGCACCGCTGAAGGAGCAGCATACATCTATGAGTGAGCTAGATAATACTTTTTCCCACTGTGCTCCATTTCATGTTGACAAAAATCTTTGCTCACTCATATATGATTGAAGAATAATATTAAATTTATTGATACAAGTAACAGCATATGTGGAAAAGACCTTGGTATACTAATAGATCACAAACTGAACATGAGTCAACAATGTGATGCTGCAGCAAAAAAGGCAAATAGAATTCTAGGATGTATTAAGAAAAGCATAGAGTCTTTTCATACAGCACTATATTTAAAAAAATATATAAAACATACATAGCAACACACACAACTTGCCTTGGAAATGGTGAATATACCACAGTGCCACCCTAGCAGAGAGAAGCTATGCTTGTATAAATGGGCATGTATGCCCCACTGGGGGCATCACATCAGGCACTTGAGAGCTCCATGTGGCCCCCATCACTGATCTACATACACTATGTCAGGTCTTCAATACCATAAGTTACTAATTACCATAGCTCTTAGTGAACTATTGCTAACTATTTCAAGCTAATTATCACCCAAAAAGTCAATGGCTTTCTAGCCATGCCATACTATTCTTTCTGTTGAGCCAAATCCAGACCATTCAACACCCCGGGCTGAGGACATATGTTAGACTCGTAACATTCTTTCTTTATTTATGTTATTTATCGATGGTTAGCTTAGTTTTCTAGGTTTTTTGTACCTTTACATTGTTGCCTTATGCAAACTGTGTTCAACGCAATAAAAATAATGAAACTCTACCTTGTACTGGAAAATGATTTAACATGCAGGCGAGGGCCTGAGACATTTAATTAATTAGTATTTTGATGTTCAGGAAGTTTTCATAGGCCAATCATTCACGTACATTGGCTTAATGTTCTGTGAGTAATTGGCGGTGAGTGATATCTGTGCACTCCCAACCACCGAGCGCTTCCTATAGTCAGAGGATGTCCCTGATATCAGCGAGGCATTGCTGGCAGAGAGGTATCTGTACAGTGTGGTGAGGCCCGTCACTGACAGCTCAGCAGATAGGAAATGTTAATGATGCTGTGATTTTACTGTCGTTGTTTCCTTCATGAAGAACTGCACTTCAAACGCACGGAATAAATTTTGAGTGTTGGAGTACCTTGACTTAATCACTCGGAGCGTGTACATCTACGGATACGCACACAAATCAAAGGAGTAATGTCCCAGATTTGTCATAGGGCTTAGGACACATTCGCGGCTCCAATCAGCAAGGGTAGTAACCAATCTCAGCTAAGGATTAGGTCACAATCATATGTGTACAGAAGTCGAACAAATCTCAGTACTTATTATAAACTAAGATCCAACAATCCCTGAATATAATGTGCTCCTGACACGATATGGCAGTCAGTAGCAGGATATGCTTCAGATGGTCAATATCCGCGTACAGTGACAAGTTAGGTCAGCTGAAGGGTCTATGGTTCTTCTTGTCGAGACAGTCCATCGGCGTTCTGGTGCTGGCTTCCGCTTGTATTGGATGGAAAGCTATAAGGTTGTGGGGATAAGCTCATCGCTGCATCTCCATTGTCTCCTGATATGTGGTTCAGCCATGTGAGGGTTGTGGTCTGTACATGTAAGTCTCTGCCATACAAGTTGCTGCATTTTTTTAGCCATAATGCAAGCATCCTTTTCATAGTGAAGCACTCATCAGTAGTTCGTGGCAAAGCAACGGATGTTTCTCAGGGCATTCATTGGCTAAGTATGCCATCAAGTGATGCATGTCTGCACGAGAACTGCGCTTTAATCAGGGCAGCAGTGAGAGTGAGAGGCGTTTAGTGAAAGGCATCCTCGCATGCAGTCGTCCACGTCACATTCCTAGGCATGTTCTTGCGGGTCAAGTCAGTTAGGGACTTGGCCAAGGTGCTGAAATTAGTAACAAATTTCCGATAGTAACCAACAGTTCCTAAAAATGCAAATACCTGCTTTTTAGTCTGGGGTCTACACCAGTTGCTAATGGCTTCCACCTTGGTAGGTTCAGGCCTTAGGGTCCCACCCCCTACTCTATGCCCGAGGTACTGCATCCCTATTTGGCATTTATCAGGGCGAATGGTCAGTCCTGCAGTAAGGATACAGTCTACCACTATGCCCAAGTGTTTAAGATGTTCCTCCCAGGTTGTGCTAAAAACGGCAATGTCATCCAGGTAAGCACAGGCAAAGACCTGACATTGCTCTAACAGTCGATCTACCAGTCTCTGGAAAGTAGCGGGGGCATTCTTCATCCCAAAGGGCATTTCCAGGAACTCAAAAAGCCCAAATGGAGTAATTAAGGATGAGCGCTCCCGAACGTCCCCCGTTAGGGCTATCTGCCAGTACCCCTTGCTCAAGTCTAACGTGGTCACAAATTGGGTACTGACCAGATGATCCAATAAATCATCAATCCTGGGCATGGGGTAACCTCAATCTTGGTGGCATCATTCAATCATCTGTAATCAACGCAGAATCGTGTTGTACCATCCTTCTTGGGGACCAGCACAACAGGAGAAGCCTAAGACCTGTGAGATGGCTAAACAAATCCCAGTCGTTTCATCTCCTCCAGTTCGTTCTTTATCATGCCTTGAACAGCCTCTGGAACTCGGTAGGCAGCCTGCTGGATGGGGCGTTGTCCGGGGGTTTCTACATGGTGGCTGGTGAGAGTAGTCTTCCCTGGCTTGGAGGAGAAAGCAGCAGCCCTCGGCCTTGCCTTTTGTATATCCGATAAATGGGAGCCCAGGGGCACTTGTTCCAGTGATCTTCCCGATTGGGCGACCTGGAGAAGATCAGGGAGATACTCGTCGGCGGCGGTATCACTAGGGGGGTGGCAGACGGCTAGAACAGGCAGAGATCGGTCATGGTATTCTTTCAGCATGTTAATGTGGACGGTTTTCTGTCGTCGACCACTAGAGTCCAGGGCAATAATGTAGTTAGTGTCATTAATTTTCTTGACAACCTGATAAGGGCCTTCCCACACTGTTTGAAGCTTGTTGGCAGGGGAAGTAGTAATCATGAGCACTTGTTGTCCTTCCATAAATTCCCGGGTCCTGACATTACGGTCATACCAGGTTTTTTGTCTGGACTGCGCCATCCGCTGATGTTCTTTAGCCAAGGTAGCTAGCTGGGTGAGACGTCTCTGAACTCAAGAACATAGGGAATGATGGGCATTCCGTTGTCTGAGATATCTCCCTCCAAATGTTCTTTCAGAAGAGTGAGAGGCCCACGGACCTTCCGGCTAAACAGTAGTTCGAAGGGAGAGAACCCTGTGGACTCTTGGGGAACCTCCCGATAAGTGAAGAGGAGATGTGGCAGGTATTTTTCCCTGTCTTTTTCAACATCAGCAAAAGCCCTCAGCATATTTTTTAGGGTTCCATTAAAGCGTTCACATAGTCCATTGGTTTGCAGGTGGTATGGGGTGGTGCGAATGGCTCGAACACCACAGGTATGCCATAGGGACTGGACCAGGTCTGACATGAACTGAGTGCCTTGATCCGATAATATTTCACCCTACCTGGGTAAAGATGGTAACAAGTGCCTCGGCTACCTTTACTGCTGTAATACTGGACAGGGCCACAGCTTCAGGATACCGAGTGGCATAGTCCTCCACTGTCAGGATATATTTTTTCCCCGACCAGCTGGGGTGGGCCAGAGAACCTATAATGTCGACAGCTACACATTGAAATTGTTCTTCAATTATGGGCAGGGATTGCAGGGGTACCTTATGTCGAGCTCCTGTATGCTGCATTTGCTGGCACACATCGCAGGTGCGGCAATAATGGGCTACCGACTGCGAGATGCCAGGCCAGTAAAAACTTTGGGTGAGTCTCTTTTCAGTCCTTTTCCTCCCCTGATGCCCAGCCAAGGGGATGTCATGGGCCCGTTGAACTAGCTGTGCCCTGTACTTCTGAGGGACAATGAGTTGCCTGGTCCTTGTGTCAGGGTTGCCCTTGTCACTGACTTTTGTTACACGATAATACAGTCCGTTTTCTCGAGTGAAGGCATTCCCATTATCTCCCACGCGCCCATTTTCTTCCCTTAACCTAAGGGCTGCTAAGGTAGTGTCACCCTCTATTTCTTTCCTAAACTCCTCTCTTTCCCAAGACTCTCCCAATGTAGTAGCAGGGAACGTATTGCTTACTAACTCTGATGCGGTTTGTGGTGGTTGCTCCCCGGTGAGGTCCGGAAGCCGTAGTGCTTGAAGGGCCTGTAGTCGGGTGACTGCTCCCACAAATTGGCACTGTAACTCCCCAATGTCGTTCACAAGGAGGATATCTGCAGGGAGTCCTCCCATAACTCCAATCCAACACAGTTTTTCTTCATAACCATAATCCAAACGCACAGAAGCTCGCTGTATGGCAATGGGAATTCCCGGGCCCTGGTGAATTGCCTCGGGTTGAACCACACGGGGGTCAGCGATAGTCAGGAATGCCCCCTTGTCTCCAAATCACGACACTTTGTATCCATCAATTAAGACATCCTGCAGGTGGCATTGCCGTTGCTCTGGGTCGCTAAAGGACAAAGGCCAGGATCCGTACACTCCAGAAGGGGTATCTATGGTGCCGTGGTCGGTGGTCCACTCTGGTGGGGGTGGTGGTAGCTCTTCCTCAGGCAGGATGGAGTGCACAAGATGCACTGGCCGAGGTGGGGCTGCATGGGGCTCCCTCCGAATCCTTGAGGGACAGCCGGATAGCAAATGCCCAGGTTGCCCACACCCATAACATCTCCTCTTTGTGATACCCCCAAGTTGTGTTCGGAACTGTGGGGGCCCAGGATTGTGAAGCTTGATTGTCATTGGCCTGCGACTAGGTGGAAGGGCAGATGTAATCGGAGGGGGCCGGGGCGCAGGAGCAGGCTGTGGTTTATTGTCCAGTAGCCCCAGGGCCGGCTCCAGGTTTTTATGGGCCCCGGGCTAAAGAGCCTCAGTGGGCCCCCTTAACACAGACCACGATTCATGATGCACAGATACAGCAGAGAAATATGGGTATAGTACAATGCCAAACACTTCACTTCTTCCATTACATGACTGATATCTATTGTAAATTGTACAATAGCTCAAAAACCACCAAATCCTCACAGCGCACAGAACAGACTGGACAGTACAGTCCTCCATACAATATTATGGGCACCACAGTCTTTCCCCTCATCACCCATATAATACCCCATGCAGGATGTCACCCCCCATATAATGCTCCATACAGAATACTGGACCCAAAATAATGCTCCATACAGAATACTGGACCCAATATAATGCTCCATACAGGATACTGGTCCCCATATAATGCTCCATACAGGATACTGTCCCCATATAATGCTCCATACAAAATATGGAGCTCTCCTCTGCATTGTACTGCGTTCTGCACTGTTACGGCTCAGGAAAGGGCGCTGTGGAAAGACTCCCCATTATCATCATGATTGCCTCCCCATCATCATCATTATCTCCTTATCATCATCATTGCCTCTCCATCATCATCATGGCCTCCCCATTATCATCAATGCCTGCCCATCATCATCATCTCCTCCCCATCATCAATGCCTGCCCATTATCATCATTGTCTCCCCATCATCATCATGGCCTCCCCATTATCATCAATGCCTGCCCACCATCATCATCTCCTTCCCATCATCAACGCCTGCCCATTATCATCATGGCCTCCCCATCATCATCATGGCCTCCCCATTATCATCAATGCCTGCCCATCATAATCATCGCCTCCCCATCATCATTATCGTCTCACCATCATCATCAATCCCTCCCCATTATCATCAATGCCTGCCCATAATCATCATCATCTTCTCCCCATCATCATCAATGCCTCCCCATTATCAGCAATGCCTGCCCATCATCATCAATGCCTCCCCATCATCATCAATGCTTCCCCATTATCAGCAATGCCTCCCCATCATCACATGCCTCCCCTTATCATCAATGCCTGCCCATCATCACACACAGACAGCACACAAGCACTCTCTCACATACATACACACACACACAAAGCACCGCACTACATACACACAGACACACACAGAGACACACACACACACGTCTCACCTGTCCAGCGTCCGCGCTCTCTGCAACAGCCGGCCGCTGAATGATGACGTCATTCAGCGGCTCTGCTGTGAGAGGAAGCGCCGGTGCCCCCTGGAGCCCGGAGCTGCGGCAGCGGAGGCACGGGAGAGGTGAGTATTCTGCCAGCTGCTGCCGGGGCCCTGAGCAAGCGGGGGGGGGCCCAGTGGCGGCGCTGACACCGCTGTCCTCCGCTAACGGGCGCGGGGGTGCCAGACGGTGAGTGGGCCCCCCCGTCTGCTCAGGGCCCCGGCACTTGCCCGGGTGTGCCGGGTGCTGACGCCGGCCCTGAGTAGCCCCCTCCATTGTGGTCGGATAGTAATGGCTTCATCGGCCAGGGCTGCAGCTCTATCCACGGTACACGGCGTGCGCTCCCGGACCCATTCCCGCACTTCTGCGGGGCACTTGGCAAGAAATTGTTCTATAAGGAATACCTGTATAACATCTTCCACAGTAAAGGCGTTTTCTGCTTCCAGCCATCTCCGACATGCCTGGGACATTTTATGTGCATACATCCTAAACGATCCCCCTGTGGTGCATAGGAGGTCTTGGAACTTGACCCTCTATGAGTCTGGGTGATAGCATGGTAATCCAGGATAGTTCGCTTTACAATGTTATAATCCCAATTCCGCTGTAACAAACGCATCCAGCCAGAGTGGGGCACCTACACTCCTTGAAGAACCCCTCCACATCTTCGAAAGACTCATCAAACGGCTTAAAGTCTGCCTGGGTGATCTGTACAGGCTCCCGGATCATTGAGTTTACACTCCACATTGCATTACACCCTCTCTCAAGCTCCATTGCTTCTTGTCTCTGCTGTGCCCGGCGGGCAGCCTCCTCCTTATACTCCTGGGAGATGTCTGGGCACAGAACTGCCATCTTTTCTTCATACCACACCAACCACTGGCTTTTTGGGGTGGGGATCCCTGTCTCCAGTGCTTGTCCTTCAGACATCTGGGAGGAGGTGGCCTGGCTAGCACCCACCAGTAGAACAATTAAGGCTTCTTTAGTCAGTCCCTGGTAGTTCAGGCCCAGTTCTCTGGCTCTCTCCTGTAAACTGGATACAGTCCAATTTCTGTACTCACTCTGTGGGTGGTTCTCCATTGGGTTACGCTCTGTTGATCCCACCGCTGCCACTAGTTGTGGCGGGGTCCTTCTTCAGTATCACATAATCAACAGAGCAAGAGAAGTGCGAACAATCCCAAGACCTTTACTATTGGCAAAGCTAAAAGGTCCATAAACAATCCACTGCACTGAGAATATAATCATCCAGAACACGAATGCAGTTCAGTAAGAGGATAAATGTCCCAGGAGATGAGTCCAATAATCCAGACGACAGAGGATAAACAAAAGAACCATATCCTTCTTTCTCTCTGACGTGCTGTGTCCTTACACCCTCCTCACCACACAGGATCTGCCTTTCCCCTCCCTGTCCTTCTCAGAACCCCCTCCTTATGTCCCAGGGTAGTCAGACCGGTTTGATGGCTTTCAGGCCTTTCTGACCTGGGAAAGGTGCCTCAGGGATTAAGGCACTAGAGGGGTGACTGGCTACATTTTGATAGCTGAGGGCTCATGAATGGACAATCAGGAAATGTCAGCAGGGGTTCATCAAGAGGCATAGACACATTCAGGCTGCAGATGGTAGGTGAGCTAACTCAATTATCAGCGAAAAGGCTGATAATTGAGACTCTAGACAATATGTGGAATACACAGAATGATACCGGGCAACAAGAGAACACCACGTAAATCAGTAAAATAGAAATATACACAAAATGATACCCACAGAACATATCACACCTTCACAACATCCAAGATCATCGAGAAATTGCGGAGCTACTGATGACAGCCATGTCTAAACCTCAGGAAAATGCATCCATTTCTTACCTACATTTTTTTCTACCCTTTTTCCCTTGTCCCATATTTGCTCTATGCCATTCAGTTGTCTTCCAGCTGCTGTTCCCCCTATCACAGTACATAGATTGTAGAGTGCCTGCAGCTTCATCTCCCCATCCTCCCTGCCTAGTATGTGTTTTCAGTTTTTCACAGCACAATTGGAGCTATTAAATGGGTTATTCAGGACTAAATTATTTTTTTACTATTAGTGTCAGGAATTACTATTTAATATGTCAGGGATTTATTTGTCTATCCCACTTTCAGTCCTGGTTTGGAACTTGCAGCTCTCTGGCGCCACCCTTACCCTCAGGTCCATCAAGGAACTACAACTAGGATAAGTAGTCACCAGAAAGGCTGCCTTGCCATGTACTGGCTATTGGACACTCTGCAGTGAGGGCGGTATGTATATTCCCAGTCTCAGGCCAGAAATACACATATAAACCCCTGTTCTGTCACTGCCAGGGTCTCTCAATTTCCCCAGAACACTTTGCTGCCACCAATTCCTCATTTGACTTCAAAACCAATATCGGGTCAGGAGCCCACAAGGTAGCGTAATTTAGCGCGGAGGACGTGGCGGTCGATTCATAGAGCAAGGAAAACGAAACTAGTAAATTTTTATAGATTTAATCCAGAAAATATAGGCAGTGTTTACAAAAATACAAAGATGTTACAAAAGAAACAAAATACAGTATATACAGACAGTTAGAAATAAATGGGATTAAAAGATTAAAATAAGAACTTATTATATCTCAGTCACAGATATGACGTGTTGATAAAGGGGAGGAGAATAGTTCCAAGGAAAATGGTACATCAGCGCAGCCTCATGTTAGCTGGTTCTCCGGGCAAATTTCAACTTCCTAATCGAGCATCCTAGATTTATACCTTTTCCCTTGCTGACCTCACTGGGGAGGCTGAGGTAAGGATATATACCACCTTTTAAAAATAAAAAGTTCTTAAAAACTTCTATTTGTCATAACTCTGAGTGGAAACCTCGGAAAAAGATGACAGGGGTTTCATTTTTCTTATTGTGACATTATCTTTCATTCAAGACCAGACATGATGTGTATGGGTGGTGCGGGTGGCCAGAAATCCATTTCTCGGTTTCTGGCGTCCGCATAAGCTACAAAACGCTGCTATGAATAGCTCTAATTATGCAGATTCCGTAAATATATTTGTCCTGCCCCTATGAACTTTCACCCAATAGAAGTATAATCCACAAACCTATAGCAGTATAATGCACACCCATAGTAATATAATGCACCTCCATAGTTGTATAATGCACCTACATAGCAGTATATACGCCCCAATAGTAGTATAATGCACCACCATAGTAGTATAATGCAGCCCCATATAATATAATACACCCCCATAGTAGTATAACGCACCCCCATAGTAGTATAATACAGCCCCATAGTAGTATAATGCACGCCCATAGCAATATAATGCACCCCGATAGCAGTATAATTGACCCCATAGAAGTATAATGCACCTTATAGGAGTATAATGTACTCCCATAGTAGTATAATGCACCCCCATAGTAGTATAAAGTACCCCCATAGTAGTATAATGCACCCCCATACCAGTATAATACACCCCCATAGAAGTATAACGCACCCCCATAGCAGTATAATGCACCCCCATAGTAGTATAATGCGCCCCATAGTGCGGCTTTACAAGAAAAAATTGTTTCTCCTTATCTGGCCAAAGAGCAGCAGTGTCCCTTGCTAGGATTCAGCTGAGGCTCAGACCGTCGTCCCGGCGTATGGCAGTGACGTCATACACCGGCGACATGCGCTCTGACGTCAGCTATTGGCCTGTGATTGGCTGGCGGCTGTTAACTGTTGCCTTGCGGGAGGATATCCAATATATCCTCCAGCACGGCAATAGAGTTTAACTGTACGAGTGTCTGAGGACGCATTTTCAGTTACTGAATCGGCAGAATCCTGCCACTGGGGCTCTCTGCTCGCCGGGTCCCATATGCCAGTAAGTGCAGTAATGCCCTGATTGGCGGCCCTGTGCTCCTGAAGACTGATCCAGAGAACAACCCTTTAATTGGCTCTAAACCCCTTCCACAATATCTTTTCCAAAAATGATCTAATAATCTAACCTAATGATCATATTGCAAAAAACATATAACAAGTGATGGATCCCCTCTGCCAGATCCAACCTTGTAGATCGTTTAGTACTGGGACATGCCAGGTGGTGACACCACCATACTAACTGGCCCAGTAGTGTGGCTACAACGGGTGCAGAAGTTGCAATTTCAACTGAGCCCTAATGTCCAAACACCCCTCTGCCATATATAAGAGCAGAACTATAATCCACCTCTGCACTTATAGGTGAAGATACTGGTTTATAATGAACAATCAGTGGTGCCAGTAATGCATAAAACTACTATAAATGACAAGTAATGGTTGGTAGAGCCCAGGGCACAGGTGTATGGTAAGGACATAATCTTTGGACTCTGCTGGATGTCTTGGGTTATGTTAAGTAATGAAGAATAAAATGTGAACTGTGAGTTGCAGGAGATGATCTTTTTTTGTTCATTTTGGTGCAACTTTAACACAAGTTACAACAGTAGTGCAACAATCTCACATGGCATGATGCCACCCAACAGAAGTGCAACAATCTCCCATGGCATGATGCCACCCAACAGAAGTGCAACAATCTCCCATGGCATGATGCCACCCCAGCATTGTACAGCTGCAGATGTCACAATACTTCCGTTGTTCCATGTGATGTCATGCTTCTCTGTGATGTCACGTTGTTCTATGGCTTCAGGTTTCACTCTTCTAGGTGTTCATGAGGTTACTTGTGATGTCATGCTGCTTTGTGACATCACATAACCAGTGACTTGTGCGCTCGGCCATCTTGATTCCTTTTGTGGACCTTTGCCGTCTGACGAGTGAAGGTACACTTTTTTTTCCTCGCGCTTAGCAAACTTTTGATTGTGATAATACCACAACATGAGTGTTAGAGCCGGAAGAAAGCGGAAAAATATCTCCAATAGAGAAGAGACCACTAGTTCTAGCAACAAAAGTAGTCTCTTATGCTATTATACATGTGTCTCTCATGACACCAGAGAGGACATCAATGGGGAGAGGAATACCCCCAATGAGGCATCTTCACAACACAACAAGAAGAACTCACATTCTCTCCGAAGATCCAGAGAGACGTCCAGTACTCGGGATTCGAGGACCAGACACGATGCTCCTTATAAAAAAAGGAGATGTATTGATGCTGGAGAAAGTCCAGCCTTAAATAGCCCTCAAAAAACTCAGGTGGACACCAGAGTTTTAAAGAGGAAGAGAGAAGAACAGGTGGACGTTAAACGGTCCGTCACTGGAGGTGAAGGAACGAGCCAAATCTGTAGTAATGTGGCCAAAAGACCAAAACAAGACACCAGCATTTGCCCAGGTGCAGGTAAGATGGGAAATTAATCTGATCTGGGGCGTAATCCCAACCAATAGATGATTGTATGTAAAACTAAGTAACCCCATCAGAATCAACAAGTCTATGGGTGTGCAACAAAATAGGATTCTTATGGACCATCTGTTTTGCATCCCATTTTTCCAGATACTTTACAATTATTGACAAAAACTGTATTTGGTTTGGTGATTTCTATTACCTGCCAATGTATAAAAACAAAGGCCAAATGGATGACAACTCAGAAGGAAAATTGTCTGTTTTTTCTGGATGAAAATCTTATGACTTTTTTATTATTCACTTTTGTGCAGTTCGCCGAGTGATGAGTCAATAATATACCCTCTTTATCTCACCAGGAGAAGGCTCCATCCAGTCGGATGACATCTTGCCCACTGTGCCAGACACCCTGTCTGTGGAAAGTTTCAACTACCACAAGGTTCTTGGTCAAGGAAGTTTTGGAAAGGTTTGTGATTCTTATTTTTCTCCAATTTCTACTTTTTGTTACTAATGTCTATAAAGCGTTACTCACATAGAAAGGTTAGAGGGGTCACTTTTTGGTTAGAAGTGTTTGCCAAGGATTGTAAACTTGGCTGTCTTCTATCAATAACAGCGCCACCGCTGCCTACAGGTTGTGTCTGGTATTGCATTGAAGTCATAGGGACTGCATTTTAACTCCACACACAACCTGTAGACCGATGTGGCACTGTTTGGGAAAAAAAAACAGCTACTGTATATTTTTGTGCTCCGGGACAGCCCTTTTTAGCTGGTTAGAGTGTATTTTACTGTTTGAACTCCCAACAATTTTCTGTATTTCTAAGGAAATCAGCATCAAATGTTTAATATGAAACAACATTACATGGTGTTTAGTGAAACTGTTGGACTTTGTGTGTAATGCACGGATGTTCCTGGTCCTCCAGAGCTGAAAATTTTCTTTATAACCACTCAGTGGCTGATACAAATCGGCAGTGTCATACTGTGGGTTGCCCAGGACAAGGCAAGAATTTTGCGCCCCTTAACCCGTGGACTATTAGCATTCCCTCAGTCCCTTCCACCAGTCCACACATGAAGAGGCCATGGCGGGTACACGGGGTTGGGCTTCCGGTACAGATAACGCTGCTATTGCAGATTCTTGCACCTAGTGACCCACATATCTTATTTCTGTTCCTCCTTCAGGTGTTCTTGGCCTCAGAGAAAGTCAGCGGACATCACCTGGCAATTAAGATTTTAAAGAAGAGAAGGCTATAAAGTATAAGTGCACAATAACAGCAATAAATGAAAAATCGACGCTGCAGCTTGCAGAGCAGAACCCCTTCCTTTGTGCCTCATTTGCCACGTTCCAGACATCAGTAAGAGCTCGCGCTTCCATCATTGACTCTTTTACCTCTTAGCCCATTTATATATAATCAGCATAATTCTAGTGTAGTATTATATGATGCAGTATTATGTGATGGGCATCATCTGCCCAATATCAGCAAACGAGGCTCATAAACCTAGGCCCCAATTGGAGTTTTCTGGGACATTTTGAATATGGGAATATTTGAATATGTAATGTTCTCGTCTCCTCTTCCCCAGGATCATCTCTTCTATGTGATGGACTACATGGCCGGAGGAGACCTCTGTGATCTGATTAGGAACAAAGCCCCATTTGATATTGAGACCATCAGGTAAGATTGGTTGGGGGTCTATAGGGAGTACATAGGGGAGCGCACAAGGGTTACAGAACTGCTCTGCCTCAGTTATACTCTTGTTTAACCAAGAAGATTGATGACATCCAATATGGCGGTCACTGTCATCCACTCGCTCACTCGCCGGTATAGAACAGATCTGCAGATGTGCACCAATGTGTCCTCCATGTCAGTGCGGATGAGGAACGAGGATGATCAAAGTTATTTCTCTCTTTCCTTTCAGGTTGTACACGGCTGAACTTGCCTGCGGGATCCAGTTCCTCCATTCCAGAGGCATTATACACCAGTAATGAGTTCTATATTATTCTCCTTTTACGTAGATCATGACATAGACTATTCATAGGGTATTGTGGGGGATTTACCCCTTCCCAACAAGGCAAATCTTCATTTTTGTTGTTGTTTTATATATATTGTAGTAGATCAGCTCAATCAGCGGTACTCGGAGATAGAAAATCAAAAATCCAGCCCTTCAACAAATTGGCTAGTTAACCCCTCACAACACTTAATGTGCTGGAGGAAAAATCTGGGTTTTAAATCATTGAAACCATTAACAACAGCAAAACATATCTTCCCTCCAGCACCTTTCCAGTGACTTTATCACAATATATATATATATTAGTTATAAAAAAAACTTTCAGAACTATATAACAAAAATTGGTCTGTGTAGCCATTTTTTGAGACCTGTAACTTTTCACATCAATGGAGCTGTATGTGATTTGCCGCTGATTTTATTTTTACTTTTTTGGGGTATCTACAAAAGTTTGGAACTCCCTTAATTTCAGGGAGGTACAGTAACCGAAAAACGGCAATTTTGGTGATGTGTTTTTTATTTCTTTACACCATTTTCTATACGGGTTAAATAACTTTATATTTTTATATGTCAGACATTTCCAGATGCGACTATTCCAAATATATACTATATACTCTAAGCATGTGCTGCCAGCCACAGCAGGCTGAGTGCCACATACAGATACTCACCTATATATACAGCTGTCCACAGACATATAGACACATCACAATATTTTATCAATTTATCCACATTCCTCTTTCCAGTAACTACATTTTCTTCTCTTCCAGAGACCTGAAACCATCAAACATCTTTATAGATGGCGACAGCCACGTCAGATCGGGGACTTTGGCCTCGCAGCACTAAATGTATATGAGGGTCAGAAAGTTTCTAGATTTGTAGGAACCCGAGATACATGGCTCCTGAAGTAAGGAACACGTCATCATATTACATAGTGGTTACTAGATTTCCTATTATTAATACCAGAACATCAGGTTAAGAATGCAGACGTTCCCCCCCGACCACATGTTATACAGGGGCATCACTCAGTGGTCCCCATACACTAGACACATTGACCACACAGAGACCCCCATACAATGGACACCAGTAGATCCCTACAGTATGCAGCACACTTGTTTAGTACACTGCACCCCCTTCCAGTGTGAGTCGCACCCCCTTCGGTCCCCCATAATGTACAGTACACGGAGATCTATTGTCCTCACCTGCCTCCTGTGCTGCTTGCTGCTAAGCATCGTCCCATCACTGGTTCGGCCTTTGCCAAGCAACAACTCATTCTAAAGATTCCATAATGAATAAGTTACAGAGACCAGAGTCGTAGACAGAGATCGCTCCCAACTCACTGACTGTTT
Organism: Oophaga sylvatica; assembly: GCA_033576555.1. Classification (NCBI taxonomy): domain Eukaryota; kingdom Metazoa; phylum Chordata; class Amphibia; order Anura; family Dendrobatidae; genus Oophaga; species Oophaga sylvatica. The sequence continues at coordinate 29,479,647 of JARQOD010000004.1, forward strand.
CCATCTCTTCCTCCTCTATGTACTCACAGGTTTTCCGTCAAGAAGAACATGACGGAGCTGTAGATTGGTTTTCACTTGGCATCATTGTTTACCAAATGGCAACTGGAAAATACCCCTTCTACAACAAGAATGACAACAAGCGACTGCAAAAGTCCATTTTGTCGGATAATCCAATCTATCCACAAGATATCAACCCTGAAATAAAGGACATGATTGACAATGTAAGTGGTCATGGGAGTCACAGAGGCGTTACCATAGGGAACAAATTCTGTGGGGAGCAATATTTGGAAATTAGGGTATTAGGACTAGGATGAGATAAAGGAATAGGGCTAGGGTTAGGGTTGGAAGGGATCAGGGTTCTGTTCAGGACTAGGGTTATAAAGGACAAAAACACACAGAAAATAACAAATACAAAGTATAAAAAAAATCTATAACAGTGTAGAATCCTATTTTTTTAATTTGATGTCAGATTTCAACAAAAAGGAGAAAAAAAAATAGAAAACCGAAGGGCAAACCATAATGACATCAGTATGATCTTTAGTTACAGTACATGTGCCCGGGGGATACAGGGAGCAATACTGGACAGGTGGAGGGGACACGGAGTGTGTGATTGCTCCACAGGCCAGGAATCACAAAATACTTAGCTTTACCCAGGTGCTGGCAACACACGCTACACCTACACCACTGCCAGGAAGAAGACATGACGGATGACTGTCAGTCACCCAAGATGATGGACTCTTTTTCTGTTTATTCCTCAGCTTCTCTGTAAATCAGCTGACAAACGGCGATTATTTGTGAGGGAGAGACTCAGGACCCATCCCATGTTCGACACAATTGACTGGTCAGCATTAGAATCTGGAAAACTCTCTCCATCACTCCACGTGGAGCCGGTAGGTACCTAACACCCTGGGGCTTTCTGGGGAGATGACTGAGAGCAGTAATTGACATTAAATCTAGGTATAACTTTTGGGGACGGGTCCTCCAGGCTTCTTGTGGGAATTTGCAATTTTGCTCTGGATATTAGTGAACTCTGACGTCAAACTTTTCTTCTCACAGACACCAGTGCAGGATGACGTTATTCCCGTTGCGGCCATGCTGAAAGCAAGAAAACCGCACGGGCCTCCAATAACACCCAAGGAACAGCGGGATTTCATGGACTTCAGCGGTATCAGTAGCAGGTGGAAAGATCTCCAGCCTATGAAGCTGCGGAGAACAACATCTAACTCCATCAGTTCTCCTGTAGATGAAGCCCTGATAGATAATGTGAGTCTTCTAACCCTAGATAATGTTTATCATGTTAAAGGGGTTGACCAGGCTGAAATGAAAAGTCTGCAGATAATTATGTGATTGCATATTGCTGAATCAGAACTGTGTAATGCGCACACTGTCATGATTACCCTGTATTCCCCTGTGGGTGGTCACGTTACCAGACTTACGCAATTTGCAAACTTACAGTCCGGACTCATCTGGCTACTCTCAACTCTCTTCTATGGAGATGTTAAGTGATTGCAGACTTTTTGTTTCAGCCTGGACAAGCCCTTTATGACTACTTTTTTAGGACAAGCCCTTTCGGCTATCATTTATTCATAGATGTGAATTTAACTCTCTTTTTTCTTCAACTCACAGGATTTATTTTCATCCACTATGTCATCCTCCTCACCATTCATATTGTTATTTCTAGAGCATTTCTTTTCTTTTTTTTTTGATTGGCTCACTTATTTGGCGCTATTAATTCAACAGCGCTTTACCGAGATTTTGGAAGAACAGATGAAGATGTAAATCTGTCAAACACCTGTGCCCAAATGAAGGGTCCTCCTTCCATCACGCTTCATAGAGTTTTTCCCCACTGGGGTTTTTTCCCTCTATGACATGCAGTAGGTCGACTCTTCTTAATTTGAGGCAATTATCATCTCCTATATTATTGATTAATCCATGTGTGAGACATCACAATAAATACAATATCTGAAAATGTTACTTGCGCCTTTTTCTATGTTTTCTAATTCCTTATTGGAAGAAGCGAGTCCTATTGTAGCCAATATTGGGCTTTAGTAGCCTTTTTTCTTCATTTTTAATTCCGTACTGTTTTTCCAGCCCTTTACTAACATGGGTTGAGCAAGAATATCCTCTATGGCATCTACATAGTTGTTTGTAACCATTGGTTTCTATTGTATATTCTATGTCCCTAATGCTAAGTCCTTATTGGAAGGAACAGGTTCTATTGTAGCCACCATTGGGCTTTAGTAGCCCTTTTCTTCATGACATAATTCTGTGTTGGAAACATTAATGTGGTATTATACTGTGTTGTGGGCACTATGGGGCATCATAGTGTATTGGGGGACACCATACTGTGTTTGGAGTATTATTTGTCCATTATTCTTTTTGGGGGTACTGAGGGGACATCATACTGTGTTGAGGGCACTGTATGGACAACATGCGTCTACTGTGTAAAGGACACTGACGGGGCATCCTACTTTGTTGGAGGGAACTGTAGTTACATCATATTATTTTGGGGATGCTGTGAGGACATCATACTATGTTGCAGGAACTATTGGAGTATCATGCAGTGTGGGGGTCACTGTGAGGACATTCTTCTGTGCTGGCAAAGCAGTGCATGGCATCATGCATTCTTGGGGGCACCACAGCGTTTTGGAAATCAGTATGGGGAATTATACTGTGTCAAGGTACTGATGAGGTGCTGGGAACACTCTGGGGACATCATATATTGTGTTAGAGGCACTGATTGGGGCATCAAACTGTGTTGCGGTAACAATTGTAGTATTTCGTTTAGATACAAATTTACAGCCATTTTTAAAAATGTGTTTTAGGTTTTTTTTTCTCTGTATCTAAAATAGGCAAGTGTTTTTTAATGATATGGACTACCTGGTAATATACCTTGACTACCTGGAAATATCTATTTGAAATTGATTTTGCTTTGCTGTCAACACAAGTCTCACATCCTTGCACCGCTGAAGGAGCAGCATACATCTATGAGTGAGCTAGATAATACTTTTTTCCACTGTGCTCCATTTCATGTTGACAAAAATCTTTGCTCACTCATATATGATTGAAGAATAATATTAAATTTATTGATACAGCATGGATCCCCCTGTTTCTGGGGACGAGGACTTTTTAACGTAACAATCAAGCTAAGTAACAGCATATGTGAAAAAGACCTGGGTATACTAATAGATCACAGACTGCACATGAGTCAACAGTGTGATGCTGCAGCAAAAAAGGCAAACACAGTTCTAGGATGTATTAAGAGAAGCATAGAGTCTAGATCACATGAAGTAATTATGTGTCGACCCGCCACCACAATTGTGGGTTACCAGGGCAATGGGGTACTCAGAGCCGAGCCCATGGAAGTCTATGGGGATTGTCACAGGTAGCGGTGGCTCGGTCTGTGGCCCTGGCGGTCTGGCGTATGTTGGGGAATATTTACAGGGGATAGATTTATATACAGTTCGTGACGCCACCTGTAGTCTTCTGGTAATTTGTACCAGCGCTGCTGCAGATCTCTGAGGGGATGGTGAGGCAGCTAGATGTCAGGTCCCCTACAGGTGGGACTGGTCCCTCAAAGTCTATGAAATTAGTGAAGTCGGGTGCAGATAAATAACACAGTCTCACACGGTCAGCGTCTTTCCATACCTTTACTTGTAAGATGTTCAGGCAGGTCCCAGGGAGGCTGATCCAAGGAGAGTGTATTTTGAGACAGCAGCTGGGCAAGTTAGGGGCCTCCTTTACTTTCAACACAATGAGTACAACCAGCCTGAAGCGTAGTTCCCTCAGTAACTCCAGCTAATCCATAGCTGTACTGCCCAGTCAGTTTTGTGGTAGGAGCCTTCCTGTGAGGGAGCTGAATTCCTATCTTGCTGATCAGGCTCAAGGTCTTCACTCCCCCTGACCCCAGTTACGTACTGACTATTTGGGGCTGTTTGCCGCGACCTAAGGTCCGGTAAATCCCTGGTTTTCTTACCACTATGCTTGAAGCTAATAGTGATCCTTCGGTCCCCAGTGACCGGTTGCAATGTGCAGGACTTCTTCAATCCAAAAGCACTTTTCCAATAATCTTTCCACTGTGCCTTTCGCCTTGTCCTCGCTGGTAGCATAAACACTCACACTTGCAAAAAGTCATGTAATCACTTCCTTCTTCTCTTCCTACGAAGTTAGTTACAGATTCTCAGTTATCACTAGGCAGGAGCACGTCTCTGAACCTTTCACTGTCCTTTAGACAGGAGACTGAAGTAATTCTGCACTAAGCTCTTCTTTCTTAATCAGTGTATTCAAGTGAGGTACAGCTCTGACTAGGCTGAGGTGAACTAGGCCACCTGTACTAGCCTCCACTTTCTGAACTGATGAACAGGCTCAGACTGGATCTCTCCTTCTCCTCCGTCCAGGCTAGACCTTCCTCTCTGAAGTCCAGGCACTGACTCTCTGACCACTCCCTTAAAAGTCACTACACTACCCTAAGGGTGTGTCTAGTGTATGTTGAGTGAATGGGTATTGAGCATTAAACTACTGTCTCGCCACACACTCTCCAGGGTACTGCGTGTGCCTAACACCAGGGCCACACATTCCCCCATGGTAAAAGACAGCACTCCCGGGCTGTAAAATACAAAGAGACATTTTGTTTATGCATGAAAACATCAACATTAAACAGGAATTCGTCCCATCCGGGAGGTGAGGATGTCTTGAACGTTGCAAACAACAAAACATTATAGAAAAATACAAATATTAAATAGCATTCAATAAATATACAGTATTCTTGTGAAGGACCCGCACCAAACCTTCAACGTGGGTCCTGGGTGGGCTGCAGGACATCCGAATGCAGACCTCACTCAGTGCCACACCACACGGGTTTTTGTATTCAGAGGTAGTTGTGCTGGTTTTATGTAAAACCAAGATAAAGCACCGAAGCGCAACTATATACAAATAAGTTCTGGGCTGGCACAGTCCTCAACCTCAAAGTCCATTGTAAAACGAAGACACAGATATAAAATCACATTATAATAATACTAAAGTGCAAACTTTTCTCTGTTTACCCAGCCGGGCATTCTACTGTTAGAAATATATATATACGTTATATACGTTATACTCTTCAATTTGTGCAAAAATTTGTAAACATACTTAAACTTTCTACAACTTTACTTATGGTAGACCCTATATGGATCTCACCGATTCTTCTTTACTGTTTAACTATTCAAATACATTTTCCACCCCGGGGGCTGGAACAATGCGGTAATCCCTAGATCCCAGGACTAACAGGTCGTGACCTGCTATTGGGGTTTGAGTTGCCACAGTTCTTGTGCGAACCTCTAGGGGCGCAACGGGTACATTCTCCTCACGAGACACCGATTGCGTTTCAATCACAGTTAACGATATGGACCGTGTCATGGATTGCGATTGAGACTGGGTCGCTAGTTGCGATGTAGATATTGCTTTAATTTGCGATGAACTTGCAGGGGGCGATGCTGGGGCACGGCGGATACTGCTTGAGCTGGAGACGGGGACGCTGCGGTAGTGGTGACGTTACCTGCGTCGGGGACGGGGTCACGGACGATGGTGACGTTAAGGGCATACCATCCCTTCATTCCCCAGTGCCGTGTGTACGTGACAATGTCTCCATTAACTAAGTCCCTCCCGGGATGGCCTTGCGGTAGGTGGGATTCTACGTCCCTGCGACTAACAAAGACCCCTGGGTAGAGGCCCGGTTCACGGATGAAGCCCCAGCCCTTCCGGAGCTGGAACTCAGTCACACACCCCTGCCGCCGCGGTTCCCTCAGGGTACCTTTCTCTCTCCGGACACTCTCCTTGTCCGCGATCAGCTCTGCATGTTGCCGCTGACGGTTCCTCTGAGCTTCCCGCTCTTCCTCCTGCTGGCGTTTCTGCTTCTCCTCACGACGCTGCCACTCATATTCCCACTGGGCGGTATAGGCGACGTCATCCAGGCGCGCCATCTCGTCCCAGTCGACGTCTGGTAACGACGGACAGGACCCCTCCGGTGTCCCTGCCGGGGACCGATCATCTGCTGCGGCCTCCTGGCCGGGCGGGCGTTCCGGAACTGGCGATACCTCCTCCACCTCCTTCGCCTCCACCGCTTCACCGGTGGGATCAGGATCGGTACTTTCGGGGGCAGCCTCCGGTTGCTCCTTCGCCTTGGGCAGCAGAATCTTCGGTAACTCGAATCGTGGGGGGTCGTTGAGGGGAGAGATCACCGCGTCCCACAGCCTCCGCTGCTCCAGGGTACGCCGGCGTCTCTCGATCTCTTCAAATCCAGGTTGGTGCTGGACCATCTTCTTCAGGCGTGCATTTTCTTCCTGAATTTCTAGCAACGCCTGCTGCAGGTGCAGGACCACGGATAACTCCGGTGCTGGTGGCAGCTTGGCTGGGGCACGGGGCCTGCCTTCCTCCGCTTCCCTGCTCGGCTGCACACGTCCTGCTTCCATGATGTTCCAGAAGATTCTTTCATCTTCCTCCAGAGACATCCGGTCTCTTCCGTGGAGGCGGGGTTTGCGTCTCCTCCTCCTCGCAGGGAAGGTGAAGAGGAGGCGGACCTCCTTTGCTGTAGGGCAGGATCGCATATTGTAATAGCACTTTGAGAGGGCAGGCATTTTCTTCGCGCCACTGGGGGGCACACGCCCACGAAGGCACGCCCACCTTCTTCTCCAGCGCCTGAGGGCGCGAATATGGCGACAAAAATGGCGATTTTGGCGCCAAAAGTGCAAACAGTCCTTTTTCACAAAAACAATTCCATAGGCACACAGGGCTCGCAATTTTGCGAGTTTCGCATCCTGTTCGTGACGCCAATTTGTGTCGACCCGCCACCACAATTGTGGGTTACCAGGGCAATGGGGTACTCAGAGCCGAGCCCATGGAAGTCTATGGGGATTGTCACAGGTAGCGGTGGCTCGGTCTGTGGCCCTGGCGGTCTGGCGTATGTTGGGGGAATATTTACAGGGGATAGATTTATATACAGTTCGTGACGCCACCTGTAGTCTTCTGGTAATTTGTACCAGCGCTGCTGCAGATCTCTGAGGGGATGGTGAGGCAGCTAGATGTCAGGTCCCCTACAGGTGGGACTGGTCCCTCAAAGTCTATGAAATTAGTGAAGTCGGGTGCAGATAAATAACACAGTCTCACACGGTCAGCGTCTTTCCATACCTTTACTTGTAAGATGTTCAGGCAGGTCCCAGGGAGGCTGATCCAAGGAGAGTGTATTTTGAGACAGCAGCTGGGCAAGTTAGGGGCCTCCTTTACTTTCAACACAATGAGTACAACCAGCCTGAAGCGTAGTTCCCTCAGTAACTCCAGCTAATCCATAGCTGTACTGCCCAGTCAGTTTTGTGGTAGGAGCCTTCCTGTGAGGGAGCTGAATTCCTATCTTGCTGATAAGGCTCAAGGTCTTCACTCCCCCTGACCCCAGTTACGTACTGACTATTTGGGGCTGTTTGCCGCGACCTAAGGTCCGGTAAATCCCTGGTTTTCTTACCACTATGCTTGAAGCTAATAGTGATCCTTCGGTCCCCAGTGACCGGTTGCAATGTGCAGGACTTCTTCAATCCAAAAGCACTTTTCCAATAATCTTTCCACTGTGCCTTTCGCCTTGTCCTCGCTGGTAGCATAAACACTCACACTTGCAAAAAGTCATGTAATCACTTCCTTCTTCTCTTCCTACGAAGTTAGTTACAGATTCTCAGTTATCACTAGGCAGGAGCACGTCTCTGAACCTTTCACTGTCCTTTAGACAGGAGACTGAAGTAATTCTGCACTAAGCTCTTCTTTCTTAATCAGTGTATTCAAGTGAGGTACAGCTCTGACTAGGCTGAGGTGAACTAGGCCACCTGTACTAGCCTCCACTTTCTGAACTGATGAACAGGCTCAGACTGGATCTCTCCTTCTCCTCCGTCCAGGCTAGACCTTCCTCTCTGAAGTCCAGGCACTGACTCTCTGACCACTCCCTTAAAAGTCACTACACTACCCTAAGGGTGTGTCTAGTGTATGTTGAGTGAATGGGTATTGAGCATTAAACTACTGTCTCGCCACACACTCTCCAGGGTACTGCGTGTGCCTAACACCAGGGCCACACAATTACCCCCCTCTACTCCTTGGTCAGGCCTCATCTAGAATATTGTGTCCAGTTCTGGGCACCATATTTTAATAAAGACATTGAAAAACTGGAGCAAGTTCAGAAAAGTGCTACCAGGATGCAAAAAAGAAGGCTAACAGGAGACTCAATAACCATCTACAAATATCTGAAGGGCGTTCACACTGTAGAGGAATCATTATTCTCATTTGCACATGGAAATACGAGAAGCAATGGGATGAAACTGAAAGTGAGAAGAACAGATTAGATATTAGAAAAAACTTTTTGACAGTGAGAGTGGTACAGGCTGCCACAAGAGGTAGTGAGTTCTCCTTCAATGGAAGTCTTCAAACAAAGGCTAGACAGACAACTGTCTGTGATGGTTTAGTGACTCCTGCACTGGGCAGAGGGTTGAACACAATGACCCTGGAGGTCCCTTCCAACTCTTACATTCTACATGTGAACGGTGTTGGAAATATGTGAAGTCAGATGTGTCTTTGTTGTTATCTCTGCAGATGAATTTTGGCTGGAGAAGTAGACAAGTCGGTCTGGGCCAGATGGAAAAGTGAACAACTCCATCAGAAAGAACCTCAGCTGTAAGTTACTATCTGTAACTGTACTGTAATCTCTATATGTCCCGCAGGACTGGTATCTATCTACCACTAAATATCACCGTATGGCGGTAATATCATTGCTGGTCTGTGTATAGAGATTTATTTTCAATAACAGTGCAGTCAACTCCTGAGGTTCCCCTATACCACTGTCGTTACATTATAATCATGATTACCTGGTTAGGGGACACAGACAAAAAGGGCCCCTGGGCAAAAACAATGTATGGACCCTTTGCAGCCCAAGAATTTCTAAAAATTGCAAAATTGCACCTTCTTTCTTCTTTGGAGGTAGAAATGAGCCCCCTTACCTGTTGCACCCATGTGTGGCCGCGCAGTTTGCACCAATGATATCTCCGCCTGTTAGGGGCCCACTCACATGTTTCGCTCCCCACCTTAGCTGAACCCCTAGTTACGCCTCTGCCTGGGAGAGCAGTGATATAAATTGCTCTGAATGGTTCAATCATTGTCTGTGCAAAAGATCACTAAGCGCAAAGAGAAGTATGCAAGGGTCAGTAGAAACTGGGCCCAGACCATGCATGATCCACATGACCTGATGTTCACATGCCATGTTCTGTGGCGTTTGATTCATGTGATATCTTCTTACACTTACCCTGTGACCTCCATGGTCAGAGCCTGATCTCAAGAAGGGAGGCAGTGTCAGATCGAAGGAAGTAAATCACATCTGAGATGTAAGCTGTGGTCACCAGCGCTGGCCTAAGGGGAGGCAGAGCTCAGCGGTCATCTACCATAGGGGTCAGCCAACTGTGGAGCTTCAGCTGCTGTGAAACTACAACTCTCAGCATCCCTGGTAGCTAATGTTGGGAGTTGATCTGATACATCACTAATTACATAACAAATGCCACCAAGGTCAGTGATTGGCTGCAGTGGTCATGGACTCGTGTATAAGTGGGAAATGACACCAAGGTAAACAGAAGACCAGTAGGGAGGATTGGGAAATGCAAGGATGAAATGGGACAGTACACATTTACTCATTTGCTGAATGTTGGTAGGTTTTAATTAACTTGGAAAATCTCTTTAAGGCCTCATTCCAAAGTCCGTGTCGCACAGATAATGGGGCAGTAGCCGTGGATGAGGTACTTGTCTCTTACACCCCGGCACGTTACATGAAGGTAGGGGTCCTGGCTGGGTGTGTGGATTTGTGCTTTTGGGGCGCTGCGCCCTTGCAGGCCACATGTTACTGCTGACTTTGGTTGGCCAGAATCAGATGTTGAGGACTTCAACGAGGGAGACAACCTGTCAAAAATAAACATTTTACTGAAGAAGAACTTGGTGTGGATTATGTACAGAGGATAGCAGGTACACAACCTGAAGGTTTCCTTCACAGCATGGAGCATTTTCATACACAGTTTCTGTGCGCTTCTCTCGACTCACTTGGTTCCTGTTTCCACTAGTTCACCTGCCTTCACCACGCCCCAGCTCAGTACTACAGTCTAGTTAGTGAAAGTCTTATTCTCAACCCGAGGTTCCGCGTCTTTTCACTCAAGGCAACTATTTTGCCAATATTGACGGTTCTTAGCTTCTATGCTACTGCTGTGTTGGAACTCCTGCTTGTGGCATTCTCTTCATCCTGGCCCATTACCTCTCTGAGCTATAAACTCTGGGCCGTACTACTAGTTGTCCTCTCATAGGACCAGTCTTTGATTGACAACTCTGTCCTTCTTTGGATTTCTTTTTCTCTGGATCACGCTATCCAGTGCCTCAATCTCCTCCTGCTTCGGGACACCCACGTCATGCTGCACTGCTTGCTGTTCACACCTTAGATCTGCCTATCAAGCACACTGGGCAATCTCCGACATTCTGACAGGAAACGGTCTCTGTCCCTTCACCTTAGCCCCTACCACTCTGGGCTAGGCCCAAACATTAAGTCCAACTCTCGATACCATAAGGCAAAATGCGACCTATCATGAATAACGGTGCTATGCACATGTCCATGTTTTTTCACAGACTGTGTATCCGTGCAGAACTCATGGAGACATGTCTGCTTTTCTCCGGTATCACACATGAAAAGGCACAATAGAAGTCTATGGGTGTATGAAAAACACATACAGCACACGGATGGCATCCATGTGTTATTTAAAATTGCAAATGACGAAAGAAGCTTTGTCATTTATTTATTTAGGTGAAGTTGTTTCTTGAAGTCGTTTTCAATTGAAAACCCATTGGTTTTGCCCACGCTTGAAAAAAAAAAAGCATCATGTGAACACGCCAAACAATTGAGATCTGCACTGAATGTCAATTTCTGTGTGTGATTTCTTAAAATCTCATCCACTTTGCTGCCACTATAGTACGCTGCGGATTTTCATCCCTTAATTTCAGACAGAATTGTGCAGGCAAAATGCAAAGGGGTTTTTCCAGTTCCAGAAAAATTCCTGTTCTCTGGCAACAGTTAAAGCAAAAAAAAAAAAAAGTTGCGCTTTGCTCACCCTCCCCAGGTCTGGCACTGGGTCTCCAATAATGTGGGAACCTATAAGTGAGCTGAGCTGACAGCACAAGCCGCTCATTTACATTAGTGATATAGATCATTTAAAAAAAAATTCTGATTTCATCCATACCGACCCTCTGAGGATTTTATGTAATGTGCTGTATATGTGAATGTGAGAAACCAAAACACACAGAAAATAACATTTACATCTAGGAAAACCGAGAATAGCAGCTGTTTGACACTTGAGAGATAGGAAGACATTCCAGGAACATAATATTTAGGTTTGGCGCAACCTGAGTTTTGCTTCCTTACAATGGTGGATATACTGTTAAAAAAAAGAAAAATATTTGCCTTGACAAAGACACTGTTTGTGTCGGAACGCATGGGTCCGGTCCCACATGCCACTCTCTGGGGAATACTTGCTCCCGTAGGGTATTATAGAAGGATTTACCCTCCTCCTCTTACCGTCTACTATTCAGTTCATGGAGTTATTTTACCCCACTAAGGTAATGATAGGGTTTCTATGCTTTGGACCCATAAAAGATCCCTAGGGTGAGCATTAAGGATTGAGATTATTGTTTACTTTATTTTTTCAGGTAAAAATCCTCTAAGATAAAATTGTGTTTCCCTGATGATGATGATGATAATAAGATTGGGCTAATTTAGCCATTGCTGCAAGGTTTTTTTGTGTGCAAACACTTATTATAGGTTACACCCTTATAGGCATGTGGACTTAGTCTTTTGAGTATTTAACTCTGGATTGTGACCTTTTTTGTATGTACCATAAGTGGTTTTTTAAGTGTTTTTAATATTGTGTGTTTTTTTTTTGTGTATTTGATTTGGAATAAAATTTTATATTGTTTGACTTTATCAAAATAATTTATTGGTGATCCTTCAAGTATATGCATGTGTCTTTTTACTTGTTGTTTCTTATGCTACTATTTCACATGCAGAGAGTGATCCCAATTCTATATATTTGTTGTGGAGTGGTGCCCGCTTAAAAACAATTGTTCTTTATTTAACTAGTTAACAGCCACGGGAGGATCGTAATTCCATCCGTGGCTGTTGTCAACTATTTAGATCAGCTGACATGTGCCCAGAAAAGTGCGGGCTCAGCGCCGGAGCCCGCACCAAACAGGGGGGAGTTCGACATCGGCTTACTATTACACCCAATGTCGGAAAGGGGATAATAGGCATTTCACTAGCTACAAAGAACCTCTCAAAGGACCAAGAAAGTGCATTAAGCCTCATTTATGTGCACAAAAGTTGGAGTCAGAGTGTTATCAGTATTTTTCAGCTGTTTCATCAGTATTTGGTGCACATGTCAGTTTTTAGCATCAGTAATTTGTATGAAAAAATAAATTGCAAAGCTTCTCCTATCCATTGCAATAATAATCACTGCAGTACACAGATTGGACATTGGTGATTTTCCAGGATCCATAGACTCGTTTGGGTAATTTTGATCCATGACAGGGATTTTACTGACATGTCTCAGTGATTTTTTTTTTTGACGGACACCCAGTGCGCATGAAAACACAGACATGTGAACAACTCCAAACATTATAATGGGTACATGTTCTGTGAAAATGACGATAGAAGACATACGTGAAGGATGGATGGATGGAGGGATGTCTGAATGAGGCCCTACATAAAGTCTATTGTTTTTTAAAAAGCTTTTTTTCACCAGAGGGGGCGCTGCAGTGAAATTGCAAATCAGCAGGATACTGCAGGGAATTATGCCAGAAGCAATGTGGAATCAAGTTTTTTGGATTTTGGTATCAATTTCCCACTGTCAACTTTGCAAAAAAAAAAAAAAAAAGGATATGTCTGTGGCAGTTCCCTCACCCTAGTATTATATTTACCTGCTGCCGCTTCACCTTTTAACAGCACCACTTGGGTCCCGAAGGCGCCATCTTGTGACCTCAACACCTGACTGATCCGAAGTCAGAGGCAACGGTCACAAGCTCTCAGTGTAAGTCTATGAAAGCCAGAATGAGGCGCTCATAGACTCGCATTGGAAATGGACCTCCAGCTTGCCTAGCAGACACTAGAGGGATCCAGCCGGTCACATCCTGTTGAAGACCAACCAACACAGGACTGATCGAAGGTGAAGACAGCGATTGGTAAGTATAATACTAGGGTCAGAGACCTTAGATTAGAAGCACCACTCCAGCACTGCAATAAAAAAACCTCGGTGGAGTGGTGCTTAAATTAAGTTTTAGCCTACAGACTGTAGCTCTGTCATGACTTCCGGCTGAAGCCCTGAAAACGAGATTCAGGCTTATTCTCCAACGCGGCCATAGACATTAATTCAGGAACATAGAGGTGCTTCTCTCTAAATTAGAATATGATCAAAAAGTTAATTTATTTCAGTTCTTCAATATAAAAAGTGAAACATCATATTATATAGAGTCATTACACACAGAGCGATCTATTTCATGTGTTTATTTCTGTTAATGTTGATGATTATTGTGTGGCCCAGCTACGCCAGGCACACATATTCCAGGAAAATGCACAGGAAGGTAACCGTGAAGCTTGATATTCATTCACGTCACTCACATTTCCCAACACACCCACTAGGGGTATAAAAGGTAGTGACACGTAGCAGTCAGCCATTCAAGCTTCCTGTCTTAGGACAGAGCAAGCCATTCAAGCCTTGGAGAGGAGAGGAGTTCAGTCAGAGTTCAGTCAGCTTCCTGTCTTAGGACAGAGCAAGCCATTCAAGCCTTGGAGAGGAGAGGAGTTCAGTCAGAGTTCAGCACAGTCTAGTCTTGGAGGAAGAGGAGTGCAGACTAGACTCTGGCAGAGCAAGTTCATAAAGTGGAGTCTGGTTTGAGTGTAAGAAGTCACTCTAGCCCAGTCAGAACTGCAGGGACCAGCACCTCAGCACAAGCTACCTGTATTCTTTGGAAGGAGGAAAGTAACTCTCGGAGCTACAGCGTGTACACAGTTGACAGAGTTCCTGTGCGCTGCTCTGGACAGGGTCTGAAGAAGGTGACTCTCGGAGCTACAGCATTTACACAGTTGACAGAGTACCTGTGTGCTGCTCTGGACAGGGTCTGAGAAAGGAAGGAAAGAAGGAAGGAATCACAGGAGCTACAACAGTGAGTGTACTGAGAACTGTTCAGTGAGCTCTGGAGGAAAGCTGACATTTTACATCATCGCTACTTGTGCTTATGTTAAGAGCAAGAGCAGGACGAGAGGCACAGTGGAGAAAGATAGAGACAAGTGCATCAGGTACCGGATTACCCGCACTAATTCACCGGACACCGGGGTCCGAAGCGTTGCTAGTGCTTTATGCCTAGTAATAAGAAACACCGGAGGCCTTCCTGGACTTCAAGTCGCAGAAGGTAGCCCTAAGCGCTGATATGTAAACGGAGTCAGGTAGAACAAGGACTTTGAGTCAGTGCACGACAAAAGTAAGGACTCTGTTCTCACCAACTAGAAGGCTCTACCACAGTGTCGGCCGGGCGTTGCAGCTATTGAACAAGCTGGAGATTAACAGAGTTAACTTGACTTCATGCAAGTTTGTACTCACATACATACAAAGTTAAAGGAGGCCTCTAACCTGCTCAGCGTTATCCTGAATGTGCATTCTCCACCCCGACCAGCTTCCCGGGACCTGCCTGAAACAACTACAAGTAAAGGTATGGAAAGAGATTGCCTTGTGTGAGACTGTTTCATTTACTACACCCTGCACCACCATAGACTTCCAGGGACCAGTCTCGCCTGTGGGAGACTTACCATCCAGCTGCCTCATAACATCCCCTAGGAAGATCCACATAGCAGCGCTGGTCAAATTGATCAGAAACCACAGGTGGCGTCACAAACTATTCTAATCTACAATTCCCCTGTAAATATCCCCCATTGTATGAGCGCCCAGGGCCACGGACCGAGTCCTGCTGCCAGTGACAAATCCCATAGACTTTCATGGGCTCGGTGCCGAGTACCCCATAGCCCTGGTACTAAGTGCGACTCAATCTCTGGCGTCACGAACAGGATACGAAGCTTGCAAAATTGTGAGTCCTGTGTTGCCTATATTGACTGTTTTATGCCAGAAAAGACTGTTTGCTGTTTTGTCGTTTTTGGCGCCAAATACCGCCATTATTACCGCCATATTCGCGCCCTGAGGCGCTGGTGAAGAAGGTGGGCGTGCATTCGTGGGCGTGTACCCCCTGTGGCACGAAAGTTATGGCCGCCCTCTCAAAGTGTTATTACAACGTCCGCAATGGCCCCACTGCAAGAGAGATCCGCCTCCTCTTCATCTTCTATGCAAAAAAGAGGAAGCGCAAATCCCACCTCCACGGAAAGGACCAGGTTGTTCCTGATGGAAAGCACAGTCTGGCCTGGAGTGAGATGGCGGAAGGACGGGATACGCTATGCGGAGCAGCAGTGGCAAGCAGGCCTTGTTCCCCTGAAAAGCCTCTACCTGTGCCGGAGCCATCCCCAGTACGGGACCTTCAGCAAACCATGCTGGAATTAAAAGAGGAGAATGCGGCGCTTAAAAGATTGATCCAGCGCCATGCAGACCTGAAGGAGACCGAGGGACGCTGGCATGCCCAGACACAGTGGCTGCTGTGGGACGCAGTGTTCTCTCCCACAGACATAACGCCATCATCTGACTTTCCTAAGTCCCCGCTGAAGAAGGCTGAAGGACAACCGGAGGCTGCCCTCAAAAGCGCTGTACCTGATCCCACCGATGGAGAGGGGGAGAAGGAGGCTGAGGAGGCCCTGCCCGTTCCGGAGTGCCAGCCAGGCAAGGAGGCCGCAGCAGATTACAGTTCCCGGTAGGAACACCGGAGGGGTCTCAACCATCACTGCCGGAAATAGACTGGGAGCAAATGGAGTACCTTGATGACATCACCTATGCTGCAAAAGTGGAGCACGAGGAGCTGTGTCGTGAGAAGGAGAGACAACGGCAGCAGGAGGAGAGAGAAATACAGCAGTTCCGTCAGCGGTACCTTGAAGAGTTCCTCGCCAACAAGGAGAGTGTTCGCCGTGATAAAGGTACACTCCGGGAACCGCGGCGCCAGGGGTGCGTGACGGACTTCAAACCCCGCAAAGGCTGGGGTTTTATCCGTGAGCCGGGCCTATATCCGGGAGTCTTTGTGAACCGCCGGGATGTAGAGTCCCACCTGCCCATCGGTCATCCGGGAAGGGATCTCATTAATGGGGACATCGTCAGTTACACTCGACACTGGGGTTTAAAGGGATGGTATGCCCTAAATGTCTCTATTGTCAGTGACCCCGTCCCCGACGCCGGTAACGTACACAATGCCGCAGCGTCCCAGTCCCGGGCCCCAACAGCACCAGGCCGTGCACCAGCATCGCCCCTGCGTACGCCTCTCTATCTACGTCTCATACCGCATCGCAACCTGCGCCCTCCTCTACATCTAGATCTTGTCCAGCATCGTACTCTGTGTACACTTCTGCACCGCAGTCTACGTCACGTTCTGCATCGCAATCTGTGACCTGTCCTGAATCGCAAGTTACTGCGGCACCTTCAGCAACGCCACTTGCGTCCTACATGACAGAAGCACCCGGTGGGACCATAGTAAGAATGAAGACTGTAGCTACCCAAACCTACATCGCAGGACATGATATCCTGGTAATGGGTACCCAAGGGCATCGTGTAATTCTGTCCCCAGGGATGGAAAAAGTAAACGTCACCCCAAGCAAAGATGAAGAACAGTAGGACCCAGACAGGGGTTTACTGCCACTGAAGATGTAAAAAGTTTAATGAAGGAGTTTTGCCAATTTGCATTTTATTAATGTTTAATAATATGTATGATGATGTTTGCATATTTAAGTAGAATACCCGGCTGGGTAAAGAGTAAATGTGATGATGATTGCATAGTTTGCATAAAATACCCCAGTTGGGTAAAGTGAAAGTGAAGAATTAATGATTTCTTGATATGTGTTTAACCATGCAAAAGACTGCGTGGCTGTGGACTGTGCCAGCCCAAAAACTTTTAATGTAAATAGTTTGCGCTTCGGTGCTACATCTTGGTTTTACACTAAACCATTACTACCTCTGAAAGAAAACCCGTGTGGTGTGGCCTTGAGTGAGGTCTGCAACAGAGAAGTCCTGCAGCCCACCCAGGACCCACGTGGGAGGTTTGGTGCGGGTCCTCCACAAGAATATTGTCTTGTATTATGAAAGTGTTTTTGATACTTTTGTACTTTTCTATGTATACAGTGTAACGTTCAAGAATTCTTACCTCCCGCAAGGGAAGAGTTAAAACTGTTTGATGTTATATGCAAAACAAAATGTTTTCTTTTCTCTTTTACAGCCCGGGAGTGCTGTGTTTAACCAAGGGGGGATGTGTGGCCCAGCTGCGCCAGGCACACATATTCCAGGAAAATGCACAGGAAGGTAACCGTGAAGCTTGATATTCATTCACGTCACTCACATTTCCCAACACATCCACTAGGGGTATAAAAGGTAGTGACACGTAGCAGTCAGCCATTCAAGCTTCCTGTCTTAGGACAGAGCAAGCTGTTATGTTACGGTAGCTGAGGAGTGCAGGTAAAAAAGGCAATACACCAGAGCAGTTGGAATCTATGAGATTGCAGTAGCCTGACTAACCACCGCAACTAGAGGCAGCCGTGGAGCGTTCCTACGTTGGTCCTAGATGCCTCGTCACAGCCTGAGAAACTAACTACACCTAAAGATAGAAATAGGAAAGCTATCTGCCCCGGAGCAGACCCCAAAGATAATAGAAAGCCCCCAAACATGTAATGGCGGTTAGACAAGAGGAAATACTGACACAGAAAGAAAATAGTATGAGCAAATGCTGGGGCCAAAACTATCTAAATAGAAAAGGACAGGAAGGGTACTTACTGCAATCTCAAAAAACCCTGAAAAACACCAACTCTACTAATTTCAAAATCACCTGAGATCACACGACCTCTACCACCTAAATTAGTTCTCTGGTGTAACAAAATCAAGACAGCAGCCACTGAAAAAACTGGAAAAGCAAAAGTACAAAACTCAGTGGCTGAACAAACTGAGAGGGCAAAAGCCCCCGGAGGGGACCCAGAAGGCCCCCAAAGAAGTGCAGGACAAAATGCAAAAATATAGCACAAACACAAAAGAAGAAAATGTCTTATCTGATAGCAGGAGATGCAGACACGACACAGCAGGCTACAAGGGAAACTGGAAAGAAGGATTCAGACCAGAACAATTGATCACCGGCAACCCTGATGGGAAAATGACTCCCTTATATAAGACCAGTCAGTAACACCTGATTCCCAGTCCTCACAATCTTCACTAGTACCGCTTGTAACCACCAGAGGGAGCCTCTGCTCAGAACTCATCTCAAACCCATTCACAACAGTACCCCCCCCTTGAGGAGGGGTCACCGAACCCTCATTTGAGCAACCAGGTCGGTCAGGATGAGTTCTATGATAAGCACGGATAAGTCTCCTAGCATGGATGTCCGAAGCAAACACCCAAGAATTGTCTTCCTGACCATAACCTCTCCATTTAACCAAATACTGGAGTCTTCGTCTAGAAAAACGAGAATCCAATATTTTCTCAACCACATACTCCAGATTGCCCTCAACCAAAACAGGGTCAGGAGGCACAGCAGCAGGAACCACTGGCTCAACAAACCTCTTCAACAAGGACTTGTGGAACACGTTATGGATCTTAAATGTCCCTGGAAGAAGCAAACGAAAAGAAACAGGATTAATAATCTCCATGATCTTATAAGGTCCAATGAACCTAGGCTTAAATTTAGGAGATGCTACTCTCATAGGAATATTCTTTGAGGACAACCAGACCAAGTCCCCCACTTTAAACCGAGGACCATCAGTCCTATGCCGGTTAGCAAACCGCTGGGCCTTCTCCTGAGAGAGGGACAACCTCTCCACTACCTGGTCCCAAATCTGTTGCATACGCTCAACAACAGAGTCAACACCTGGACAGACAGAAGCCTCCGTCTGTCCTGAAGAAAATCGAGGGTGAAACCCAGAATTACAGAAAAACGGAGACATCAAAGTGGCAGAGCTAGCCCTATTATTAAGAGCAAACTCAGCCAAAGGCAAAAAAGAGACCCAGTAATCCTGATCAGCAGACACAAAGCATCTTAGATAAGTCTCCAATGTCTGGTTTGTTCTCTCAGTTTGACCATTGGTCTGAGGAGGAAATCCCGAGGAGAAAGACAATTGAACACCTAGTTTAGAACAAAAAGTCCTCCAAAATCTGGAAACAAACTGGACTCCTCTGTCAGACACAATGTTCTCAGGAATGCCGTGTAAACGAACCACGTGCTGAAGGAACAACGGCACCAATTCAGAGGAGGAAGGCAACTTAGGTAATGGCACAAGATGTATCATTTTGGAAAACCTATCACAAATTACCCAGATGGTGGTCATTCTCTGAGAAACAGGAAGATCGGAAATGAAATCCATAGAGATATGGGTCCATGGTCTCTTGGGCACAGGCAATGGCATCAACAAACCACTAGAGCGAGAGCAAGGCTTGGAGCGAGAGCAAGTCCCGCAGGACTGCACAAATTCCCTGACATCGCGAGACAAGGTAGGCCACCAAAAGGACCGACTAACCAAGTCTCTGGTACCAAAAATTCCGGGATGCCCAGCCAATGCGGAACAATGAATCTCAGACATCACACTCTTTTTCCATTGGTCTGGGACAAACAATTTTCCAACAGGGCAGCGCTCGGGCCTATCCTCCTGACACCCCTCCAGAGCAAGTCTCAAATTGGGCGAGATGGCGGAAAGAACTACACCCTCTTTCAAAATAACAGAAGGATCAGATAACTCAGGAGAGTCCGCAAGGAAACTCCTCGAGAGGGCATCCGCCTTAACATTCTTAGTGCCAGGAAGAAAGGAAACCACAAAATTAAAACGTGTGAAAAACAAGGCCCACCTGGCCTGTCTAGGATTGAGTCGCTTGGCAGATTCCAGATAGACCAGATTCTTATGGTCCGTAAGGACCACCACCTGATGTTTGGCTCCCTCCAGCCAATGTCTCCACTCTTCAAAAGCCCACTTCATGGCCAATAACTCCCGATTACCCACGTCATAATTACGTTCAGTAGGAGAAAATTTTCGAGAGAAAAAGGCACAAGGGTTACTTTTAGAGGTCTCTGGATCTTTTTGGGACAAAACGGCACCTGCCCCAATTTCAGAGGCATCAACCTCCACCTGAAATGGCAGAGAAACATCAGGCTGACATATAACAGGAGCAGAAGTGAATCTCTGCTTAAGTTCCTGAAATGCAGAGACTGCCTCAGGAGGCCAATTCACCACATCAGAACCCTTTCTGGTCAAATCAGTTAATGGTTTAACAATAACCGAGAAATTACCAATAAATTTATGATAAAAATTGGCAAAACCCAAAAATCTCTGAAGAGCCTTTAATGAAGTAGGTTGGACCCAATCACAGATGGCCTGAACCTTGACCGGGTCCATTTCAATAACAGATGGGGACAAAATGAATCCCAGAAATGAGATCTTCTGTACGCCAAAAAGACACTTTGATCCCTTCACATACAGAGCATTCTCTCTCAAAATCTGGAATACAGTTCGAACATGTTTCACATGAGAGTCCCAGTCATTAGAAAAAATCAAGATATCATCCAAATAAACAATCAGAAATTTGTCCACAAAATCCCTGAAAATGTCATTCATGAAGGACTGGAAGACGGAAGGAGCATTAGTGAGCCCAAAGGGCATCACTAGGTACTCAAAATGCCCTTCAGGGGTATTGAATGCCGTCTTCCATTCTTCCCCGTGCTTAATGCGAATAAGGTTATACGCCCCCCTGAGGTCAAGCTTGGTAAACCAAGTAGCGTTTTTCACCCTGGAAAACAGGTCAGAAATCAAGGGTAACGGGTATTGATATTTCACAGTAATATTGTTCAAGAGACGATAATCAATACACGGCCTTAATGAACCATCTTTTTTGGCCACAAAGAAAAAAACCGGCACCTAAGGGTGAAGAGGATGGTCTGATATGACCCTTCTCCAATGATTCCTTGATATAAGACCGCATAGCGTCATGTTCAGGTACAGATAAGTTAAAAAGGCGACCTTTAGGGAATTTACTACCCGGCACTAATTCAAAAGCGCAGTCATAGCTCCTATGGGGAGGCAAGGATGCAGATTTACTTTCGCTAAACACATCAGAAAATCAAACAAAAAGTCAGGAACATCCTGAGCCTGGGGGGAGGCAGAAAAAACAGGAGTGTTGGTATTAACACATTGGCAGCCCCAACTGGTTACAGACACAGATTTCCAATCCAAAACAGGATTATGAGACTGTAACCAAGGGAAACCCAGCACGATAATGTCATGCAGATTATATAGAACCAAAAATTTGCAGCACTCCTGGTGATCAGGTTCAACCCTCATTATCACCTGAGTAGAAAACTGGGGTTTATTCTCAGCCAAAGGGGTAGAATCGATCCCCAGTAGGGAATAGACTTCTGTAGGGTATCAAGGGAAACCCACAACGTTTAGCAAAATCATAATCCATCAGGTTAATAGCTGCTCCAGAATCAACGAAAGCCTGAGCAGAAAATGAGGACAGAGAGCATATCAGAGTGACAGTTAATAAAAACTTAGTCTGAACACTACCCAAGACAACTGAGCGTGCAAAACGTCTTCCCCGCTTAGGGCAGACTGAAATAGCATGAAGAGGCATCACCACAGTAGAAACATAAACCATTGCGCTTTCGAAACTCATGACGCTGTGCCCAGACACCACTCTATCACACTGCATGGATTCAGAAGCAGTTCACAAGGCAACACTATTCCACGCATACTTCTCCGCTCACGCAAACGTCTGTCAATTTGAATCGCTAATGACATAGAATCATTGAGACCAGAGGGGACAGGGAATCCCACCATAACATCCTTTACATTATCCGACAGACCCTTCCGGAAAAGGGCCGCCAAAGCGTCGTCATTCCATTTGGTCAGGACTGCCCACCTACGGAATCTCTGACAGTATAACTCAGCGTCATCAAGCCCCTGATTTAATGCCAACAAGGCTTTTTCAGCTTGATCAGTGACATTAGGCTCATCGTACAATAACCCCAAAGCCTGAAAAAATGCATTAACATCACTCAAAACAGGATCCCCAGGTATCAGGGAAAAAGCCCAATCCTGAGGATCGCCGCGCAGGAGAGAGATGATAATTTGAACCTGCTGCGCTGCGTTTCCTGAGGACTTAGATTTTAAGGCAAAAAACAATTTACAATTATTTTTTGAAATTCTGAAACTTAGCTCGATCCCCTAAAAATAAATCTGGCATGGGGATCCTAGGTTCCACAACAGGCAACCTAGCAAGATATGCAGCAATACTCTGAACCTCAGTGGCAAGCTGATCCACACGGCCAGACAACTGTGCAAACTCCATTGGGAGAAAAGATCCTCCCCAGCACCCAGAGATACAGAGGGAAAAAAATGCAACAAACAGAAAAATATCTCTGACAACTCTGACAACCTTTCTTCTGTCACAATATTTTTTCCCTTCTGTGAGTACCATTCAATTTTTGGGCCGGTGATACTGTTATGTTACGGTAGCTGAGGAGTGCAGGTAAAAAGGCAATCACCAGAGCAGTTGGAATCTATGAGATTGCAGTACCCTGACTAACCACCGCAACTAGAGGCAGCCGTTGGAGCGTTCCTACGTTGGTCCTAGACGCCTCGTCACAGCCTGAGAAACTAACTACACCTAAAGATAGAAATAGGAAAGCTATCTGCCCCGGAGCAGACCCCAAAGATAATAGAAAGCCCCCAAACATGTAATGGCGGTTAGACAAGAGGAAATACTGACACAGAAAGAAAATAGTATGAGCAAATGCTGGGGCCAAAACTATCTAAATAGAAAAGGACAGGAAGGGTACTTACTGCAATCTCAAAAAACCTGAAAAACTCCAACTCTACTAATTTCAAAATCACCTGAGATCACACGACCTCTACCACCTAAATTAGTTCTCTGGTGTAACAAAATCAAGACAGCAGCCACTGAAAAAACTGGAAAAGCAAAAGTACAAAACTCAGTGGCTGAACAAACTGAGAGGGCAAAAGCCCCCAGAGGGGACCCAGAAGGCCCCCAAAGAAGTGCAGGACAAAATGCAAAAAATATAGCACAAACACAAAGAAGAAAATGTCTTATCTGATAGCAGGAGATGCAGACACGACACAGCAGGCTACAAGGGAAACTGGAAAGAAGGATTCAGACCAGAACAATTGATCACCGGCAACCCTGATGGGAAAATGACTCCCTTATATAAGTCCAGTCAGTAACACCTGATTCCCAGTCCTCACAATCTTCACTAGTACCGCTTGTAACCACCAGAGGGAGCCTCTGCTCAGAACTCATCTCAAACCATTCACAACAGCAAGCCATTCAAGCCTTGGAGAGGAGAGGAGTTCAGTCAGAGTTCAGTCAGCTTCCTGTCTTAGGACAGAGCAAGCCATTCAAGCCTTGGAGAGGAGAGGAGTTCAGTCAGAGTTCAGCACAGTCTAGTCTTGGAGGAAGAGGAGTGCAGACTAGACTCTGGCAGAGCAAGTTCATAAAGTGGAGTCTGGTTTGAGTGTAAGAAGTCACTCTAGCCCAGTCAGAACTGCAGGGACCAGCACCTCAGCACAAGCTACCTGTATTCTTTGGAAGGAGGAAAGTAACTCTCGGAGCTAAGCGTGTACACAGTTGACAGAGATCCTGTGCGCTGCTCTGGACAGGGTCTGAAGAAGGTGACTCTCGGAGCTACAGCATTTACACAGTTGACGAGACCTGGTGGCTCTGGACAGGGTCGGGAAAAAGGAAAGGAAAAAGGGAAAGGAATCACGGAGCTAAACGTGATGTACTGGAAGTTCAGTGAGCTTTGAGGAAAGCGAAAATTTTACATCATCGACTTGTTTTGTTAAGAGCAAGAGCAGGACGGAGGACAGTGGAGAAAGTAGAGAAAAATGAATCAGGACCGGTTACCCCCACAATTACGGACCCCCGGGGCCGAACTTTTTAGTGCTTTAGCCTTGAATAAGAAACACTGGGGGCCCCTTCCGGATTTTAAGTCGCAAGGGGCCCCTAAGCGCTAACTTAAAAGGTCAGGTAGAAAAAGGACTTTGGCAGTGCCACAAAGTAAGGACTTGTTTCCCCCAATAAAAGGGCCCTTACACGTGTGGGCCCGGGGGTTTCAGCTAGAAAAAGCGAGTTTTAAAGATTTTTAACTTGATTCATGCAAGTTTGTACTCAATACTCAAAGTTAGGGGCCCCTTAAACCCCTGTCACGGTTATCCAAAATGTGCTTTCCCCCACCCGCCATTCCCCCGGGCCCTTGAAACAACTACAAGTAAAGGAGGGAAAGGTTGCCTTGTGTGGATTTTTTCATTTACTAACCCGCACCCATGTTTTTCCGGGGCCCCATTCGCCTGGGGAGACTTCCCCCCCACTGTAAAAATCCCTGGGAAGACCATTAGCACGGGTAAATTTGATCAAAACCAGGTGGCGCACGAACTTTTAAAAATTTACTTCCCCCTGTAAATATCCCCCATGTATGACCCCCCGGGGCCCCCGGACCGACCCCTGCTGCCAGGACAAATCCCATGATTTCATGGGCCAGTCCCGAGCCCCCATCCCCGGGGTACTAAGTGTGATCAATTATGGCTTCACCAAAATGAAAACCAAAAGTTTTTATTCAAAATTAGAATATTTATAACCCCCAGCTAAAAAAAATTTTTTTAAAACCCCAAAAGTTGTCCTATTGAAAGTAGTGTGGGGGAAATTAAAGCTTTTCCCCATTGCCCAAAGGTCACTAAGGTCCCCCCGTTGCCCTACCCCAAGTTGGTTCGTGTTCTAACATGAGTTCTCATGTGCCCCCCATTAGGTTTTTTCAGGGCACAACAAAAAACCCCATGTGCAGGGCAGGCACCAGCCCCTTTTCCCTGAGGAATGTCCACTCACCCCCCCTGCCGGTAAACAAGCTTTTTTAAAAATGAACCTATATTTAAATCCGGTTGTTTTTAAGAAATTTTTTTGTTCCCCTTAAACTCGAAATAATAAGCAGAAAACCCAGAAGGGAAATTATTTTTTTGATATGCTAATTTTAAACTTTCACAGCGTTTGTGCGTGTGTGGACGCCCCAAAAACCAAGAAATGGATTTTTGCCCCCCCCACACCCCACTGTTGTGTTCGGTCTTAAAGAAAAAAAACATTTTTTTGAAAACATTGATACCCCGTCTTCTCTTGCTAGTTCCCCCCCCCCCGAGTTTGGCCGGGGAAGTTTTTTTAAAATTTCTAAAAAGGGGGGGATCAGCCCCCCTGGAGGTCGTGAGGGGGAGCCCTTGGTTTTGGGGAAAGGTTAAACTAGATGCTCAAACAAAAGGGGTATTTGCCTGGAAGCGCTTGCAGGGGGCTGTGCTTTGAACAATTTTTTTTTGGGGGAAATTTCCTCCCCTACCCCAAGTATGCGTGACTGGTTGTAAGTTTTTGTTAATTTTCCCTTTTATTTGGTTTTTTTTGTATTACTGTATTTTGTCTCTTTTTTTTTTTTTAAACACGCCTAATTTTTTTGGGGAAACTATAAAAAATTTTCGTCCGTTTCCTTCCATGAACGGGGAACGACCCCCCTCCCCGCTAATTATTTTTTTGGGTGGCTCCCCAAAAAGTCGACAGCAGGATGGCCCCAAAATTATTCTGTTACTTGTGATAAGTGAAAGGGAATTTTAAATTTTGCAAAAATTCCCCCGCCCCCTTTCGGATCCATTCCAGTCCTCCATGGCGTCCCCGGCCCCGGGGAATCTTACTTTTTCGGTGGCGTACAGGTTCTGTGATGTAATGAGTTGCAGGGCCCCCCCCCGATGCCCCGGGGAAAGTGATGGCTCCTTTTTCCCTGCTACAGGGAACAATGGGTGGGCCGGGGGTCCCCTTTTTTGTCCTACTGATTCTTTTTGGCCTTTATTGGAAAAAGGGGCTGTATGGAGTGTTTGATTTTTTAAAACAATGCTTTTCTGGCCCCAAATTTCCAAAGTAGTCTTTAAAGGTTTTCCCGAACTTAACTGTCTATAGAAAGGGGGGTTTCTATACGTGGGAACTCTGCTGGTACTTTAATGATTCCCCCA
The DNA here is from genome assembly GCA_033576555.1 of Oophaga sylvatica. NCBI lineage: Eukaryota > Metazoa > Chordata > Amphibia > Anura > Dendrobatidae > Oophaga > Oophaga sylvatica. The sequence continues at coordinate 29,505,883 of JARQOD010000004.1, forward strand.
AAAGGGGAACCGGGGGAACCCTTTCCCCGGGAAGGAGCGGATGTGCATTGGCCTATGTCCCCTTTTATCTATGAAAAAGCTTTAAAGCTGAGCAATGCTGGGGAGGGCAGTACCTTGGCAAAAAGGCGCAGGGCAGAGCACACCGTTGTTGCCATGCTTTCCAAAAACCCCCAAACTAAGATGGGAAAGCTACCACCTGAAAGGCTGTTAGGGGAAAATTGTAAGGTGAGTCTTAGTGATTCCCCCCCCAACCCATAAATATAGTGAGTGCATGAAAAAAGAACACCGGAAAAAGTAAATTTTTTTCTTTGCTCCAAGAGGACTGAATGATTTTTTTAGACAATGAAAAAGATTTCCAGGGCGTAGTTAGGGGGAAAACGCTCTTGCCACAAAATTTTTAAAATTGCTTTGTAAGGTTATAATGATTTTTAGCCCCTTTCTCTTCCCCCGCCCCCGCTTTTTATTTTTTTAGTGCTGGATTGGCAATAATTTAAAATTCCCGCAAGTGTATTATATCCCGTCGTCTTTTGCTGTTCCAGAGTGCTCCCTATTGTGACGTAAAAATGATCAGCGGAAAAAAGAGGTAACAGTAAAAAGTTCGTTAGGGAATTGTTCTGATCTAATTCATTGAGCGTGAATTTAGCTCGCTCGCTTCAGTGGAGATATCCCGGGGGTCACAACCCCCAGAAGGACCGAGGGCCGATAA
>JARQOD010000004.1:29506688-29603272 GCA_033576555.1 Oophaga sylvatica
CCGCCTGTTAGGGGCCCACTCACATGTTTCGCTCCCCACCTTAGCTGAACCCCTAGTTACGCCTCTGCCTGGGAGAGCAGTGATATAAATTGCTCTGAATGGTTCAATCATTGTCTGTGCAAAAGATCACTAAGCGCAAAGAGAAGTATGCAAGGGTCAGTAGAAACTGGGCCCAGACCATGCATGATCCACATGACCTGATGTTCACATGCCATGTTCTGTGGCGTTTGATTCATGTGATATCTTCTTACACTTACCCTGTGACCTCCATGGTCAGAGCCTGATCTCAAGAAGGGAGGCAGTGTCAGATCGAAGGAAGTAAATCATACCTGAGATGTAAGCTGTGGTCACCAGCGCTGGCCTAAGGGGAGGCAGAGCTCAGCGGTCATCTACCATAGGGGTCAGCCAACTGTGGAGCTTCACTGCTGTGAAACTACAACTCTCAGCATCCCTGGTAGCTAATGTTGGGAGTTGATCTGATACATCACTAATTACATAACAAATGCCACCAAGGTCAGTGATTGGCTGCAGTGGTCATGGACTCGTGTATAAGTGGGAAATGACACCAAGGTAAACAGAAGACCAGTAGGGAGGATTGGGAAATGCAAGGATGAAATGGGACAGTACACATTTACTCATTTGCTGAATGTTGGTAGGTTTTAATTAACTTGGAAATCTCTTTAAGGCCTCATTCCAAAGTCCGTGTCACACAGATAATGGGGCAGTAGCCGTGGATGAGGTACTTGTCTCTTACACCCCGGCACGTTACATGAAGGTAGGGGTCCTGGCTGGGTGTGTGGATTTGTGCTTTTGGGGCGCTGCGCCCTTGCAGGCCACATGTTACTGCTGACTTTGGTTGGCCAGAATCAGATGTTGAGGACTTCAACGAGGGAGACAACCTGTCAAAAATAAACATTTTACTGAAGAAGAACTTGGTGTGGATTATGTACAGAGGATAGCAGGTACACAACCTGAAGGTTTCCTTCACAGCATGGAGCATTTTCATACACAGTTTCTGTGCGCTTCTCTCGACTCACTTGGTTCCTGTTTCCACTAGTTCACCTGCCTTCACCACGCCCCAGCTCAGTACTACAGTCTAGTTAGTGAAAGTCTTATTCTCAACCCGAGGTTCCGCGTCTTTTCACTCAAGGCAACTATTTTGCCAATATTGACGGTTCTTAGCTTCTATGCTACTGCTGTGTTGGAACTCCTGCTTGTGGCATTCTCTTCATCCTGGCCCATTACCTCTCTGAGCTATAAACTCTGGGCCGTACTACTAGTTGTCCTCTCATAGGACCAGTCTTTGATTGACAACTCTGTCCTTCTTTGGGTTTCCTTTTCTCTGGATCACGCTATCCAGTGCCTCAATCTCCTCCTGCTTCGGGACACCCACGTCATGCTGCACTGCTTGCTGTTCACACCTTAGATCTGCCTATCAAGCACACTGGGCAATCTCCGACATTCTGACAGGAAACGGTCTCTGTCCCTTCACCTTAGCCCCTACCACTCTGGGCTAGGCCCAAACATTAAGTCCAACTCTCGATACCATCAGGCAAAATGCAACCTATCATGAATAACGGTGCTATGCACATGTCCATGTTTTTTCACAGACTGTGTATCCGTGCAGAACTCATGGAGACATGTCTGCTTTTCTCCGGTATCACACATGAAAAGGCACAATAGAAGTCTATGGGTGTATGAAAAACACATACAGCACACGGATGGCATCCATGTGTTATTTAAAATTGCAAATGACGAAAGAAGCTTTGTCATTTATTTATTTAGGTGAAGTTGTTTCTTGAAGTCGTTTTCTATTGAAAACCCATTGGTTTTGCCCACGCTTGAAAAAAAAAAAGCATCATGTGAACACGCCAAACAATTGAGATCTGCACTGAATGTCAATTTCTGTGTGTGATTTCTTAAAATCTCATCCACTTTGCTGCCACTATAGTACGCTGCGGATTTTCATCCCTTAATTTCAGACAGAATTGTGCAGGCAAAATGCAAAGGGGTTTTTCCAGTTCCAGAAAAATTCCTGTTCTCTGGCAACAGTTAAAGCAAAAAAAAAAAAAAGTTGCGCTTTGCTCACCCTCCCCAGGTCTGGCACTGGGTCTCCAATAATGTGGGAACCTATAAGTGAGCTGAGCTGACAGCACAAGCCGCTCATTTACATTAGTGATATAGATCATTTAAAAAAAAATTCTGATTTCATCCATACTGACCCTCTGAGGATTTTATGTAATGTGCTGTATATGTGAATGTGAGAAACCAAAACACACAGAAAATAACATTTACATCTAGGAAAACCGAGAATAGCAGCTGTTTGACACTTGAGAGATAGGAAGACATTCCAGGAACATAATATTTAGGTTTGGCGCAACCTGAGTTTTGCTTCCTTACAATGGTGGATATACTGTTAAAAAAAAGAAAAATATTTGCCTTGACAAAGACACTGTTTGTGTCGGAACGCATGGGTCCGGTCCCACATGCCACTCTCTGGGGAATACTTGCTCCCGTAGGGTATTATAGAAGGATTTACCCTCCTCCTCTTACCGTCTACTATTCAGTTCATGGAGTTATTTTACCCCACTAAGGTAATGATAGGGTTTCTATGCTTTGGACCCATAAAAGATCCCTAGGGTGAGCATTAAGGATTGAGATTATTGTTTACTTTATTTTTTCAGGTAAAAATCCTCTAAGATAAAATTGTGTTTCCCTGTGATGATGATGATAATAATAAGATGGGCTAATTTAGCCATGCTGCAAGGTTTTTTTGTGTGCACACTTATTAGTACAATAGGCATGTGACTTACTGCACCACTTCGCTAGCAAGGTTATTTATCTGGGGTTGTTCGCACACTTTGCTTATTAAGTATGGTTACACCTAACCTTATAGGCTATGTGGAACGATTAGTCTACTAATTGAGTGATGGTTAACTCCTGAGCTGGCTGACAATATCGCTACGGATCCTAAATAGTGGTTTTTAGCGATGTTAGGATATTGTTGTGTGCATACCTTTTCTTAGTTTAATTGTGGATTTTTGTATAAGTGTTTTTAATATATTGTGTGTTGTTTTTTTGTGTATTTGATTTGGAATAAAACTTTATATTGTTTGACTTTACAAAATAATTTATTGGTGATCCTTCAAGTATATGCATGTGTCTTTTTACTTGTTGTTTCTTATGCTACTATTTCACATGCAGAGAGTGATCCCAATTCTATATATTTGTTGTGGAGTGGTGCCCGCTTAAAAACAATTGTTCTTTATTTAACTAGTTAACAGCCACGGGAGGATCGTAATTCCATCCGTGGCTGTTGTCAACTATTTAGATCAGCTGACATGTGCCCAGAAAAGTGCGGGCTCAGCGCCGGAGCCCGCACCAAACAGGGGAGAGTTCGACATCGGCTTACTATTACACCCAATGTCGGAAAGGGGATAATAGGCATTTCACTAGCTACAAAGAACCTCTCAAAGGACCAAGAAAGTGCATTAAGCCTCATTTATGTGCACAAAAGTTGGAGTCAGAGTGTTATCAGTATTTTTCAGCTGTTTCATCAGTATTTAGTACGCATGTCAGTTTTTAGCATCAGTAATTTGTATGAAAAAATAAATTGCAAAGCTTCTCCTATCCATTGCAATAATAATCACTGCAGTACACAGATTGGACATGGTGATTTTCCAGGATCCATAGACTCGTTTGGGTAATTTTGATCCATGACAGGGATTTTACTGACATGTCTCAGTGATTTTTTTTTTTTTGACGGACACCCAGTGCACATGAAAACACGGACATGTGAACAGCTCCATACATTATAATGGGTACATGTTCTGTGAAAATGACCGATAGAAGACATACGTGAAGGATGGAGATGTCTGAATGAGGCCCTACATAAAGTCTATTGTTTTTAAAAAGCTTTTTTTCACCAGAGGGGGGCTGCAGTGAAATTGCAAATCAGCAGGATACTGCAGGGAATTATGCCAGAAGCAAGGTGGAATCAAGTTTTTTGGATTTTGGTACCAATTTCCCACTGTCAACTTTGCAAAAAAAAAAAAGGATATGTCTGTGGCAGTTCCCTCACCCTAGTATTATATTTACCTGCTGCCGTCTTCACCTTTTAACAGCACCACTTGGGTCCCGAAGGCGCCATCTTGTGACCTCAACACCTGACTGATCCGAAGTCAGAGGGAACGGTCACAAGCTCTCAGTGTAAGTCTATGAAAGCCAGAATGAGGCGCTCATAGACTCGCATTGGAAATGGACCTCCAGCTTGCCTAGCAGACACTAGAGGGATCCAGCCGGTCACATCCTGTTGAAGACCAACCAACACAGGACTGATCGAAGGTGAAGACGGCGATTGGTAAGTATAATACTAGGGTCAGAGACCTTAGATTAGAAGCACCACTCCAGCACTGCAATAAAAAAAACTCGGTGGAGTGGTGCTTAAATTAAGTTTTAGCCTACAGGCTGTAGCTCTGTCATGACTTCCGGCTGAAGCCCTGAAAACGAGATTCAGGCTTATTCTCCAACGCGGCCATAGACATTAATTCAGGAACATAGAGGCGCTTCTCTCTAAATTAGAATATGATCAAAAAGTTAATTTATTTCAGTTCTTCAATATAAAAAGTGAAACTCATATTATATAGAGTCATTACACACAGAGCGATCTATTTCATGTGTTTATTTCTGTTAATGTTGATGATTATGGCTTACAGCCAATGAAAACCCAAAAGTCATTATCTCAGTAAATTAGAATACTTTATAACACCAGCTTGAGAAATGATTTTAAAATCCAAAATGTTGCCCTAATGAAATGTATGTGTCAGGGAAATATGAAGCATTTCCTATTGTCTTAGGTACACATACAGGTCCTCCTGTTGCTCCTACCTCAAGTTGGTTCGTGCATTCTAACACTGAGCTTCTCATGCTGCACCCCCATTAGGTTTGTGCAGGGCACACACAAAGCCCCATGTGCAGGCACAGCTGCACCAGCCCCCTCTTTCTCCCTGATGGAATGTCCACTCGCCCCTCCCTGCAGGTAAACAAGCTTGTGAAATGTGAACTCATGACTAGTTAAATCCGGCTTGTTCAAAGCACATGTTTCTTTGTTCCTTCAAACTCGAATTTAATAACGCAGAATACTCCTAGAGACGGGAAACTTATATTTTTAGAATATGCATAATTAAAGCTATTCACAGCGTTTTGTAGCGTGTGTGGACGCCAGAAACCAAGAAACGGATTTCTGCCCGCCCGCACCACCCACACATGTTGTGTTCGGTCTTAAATGAAATAGCAATTTGTAAGAAAACATATGATACCCCTGTCTTCTCTCTGCTAGCTTCCCAGCCTGAGTTATGGCCTGCAGAAGTTTTTTAATAACTTTCTAAAGGGGGCGTATCCAGCCCACCCTGTGAGGTCAGTGAGGTGGGAGACCCTTGGTTTTGGGGAAAGGTATAAAGCTCAGATGCTCAAACAAAAGGGGTCATTTGCCTGGAGAAGCAGCTTGCAGGAGGCTGTGCTTATGAACAATTTTTCCTTGGGAAGATTCTCCTCCCCCTCATCCACATGTCATGCCAGTGACTGAGATGTGTAAGTTCTTATGTTAATCCTCTTTTATTTGTAATTGTTCTGTATATACTGTATTTTGTCTCTTTTGTATTTTTGTAAACACTGTCTATATTTTCTGGAGTAAATCTATAAAATTTATCAGTCTCGTTTCCTTGCTCTATGAACGGAACGACACATCCTCCGTGCTAAATTACGCTACCTTGTGGGTGGGCTCCTGACCCGAAATTGGTTTTAATGTCAAACGAGGGGCTGGTGGCAGCAAAGTGTTCTGGGGAAATTGAGAGACCCTGGCAGTGACAGAACAGGGGTTTATATGTGTATTTCCAGCCTGAGAGTGGGGATATACATACCGCCCTCACTGCAGAGTGCCCAATAGCCAGTACATGGCAAGGCAGCCTTTCCAGCAACTACTTATCCTAGGTGTACAGTAGTTCCCTGACTGACCTGAGGGTAAAGGGGACGCCAGAGAGCTGCAAGTTCCGGACCGAGACTGAGAGTGGGATAGACAAATAAATTCCTGACATATCAAGTAATTTCATGACAGCATGTTTAGTAAATGCACTCAATACTTGGTAGGGGCTCCTTTTGCATCAATTACTGCATCAATGAGGAATGGCATGGAGGCAATCAGCCTGTGGCACTGCTGAGGTGTTATGTAAGCCCAGGTTGCTTTAATAGCAGTCTTCAGCTTGTCTGCATTGTTGGGTCTGGTGTCTCTCATCTTCCTCTTGACAACACCCCATAGATTCTCTCTATGGGGTTAAGGTCAGGTGAGTTTGCTGCCAATCAAGCACAGTGATACTGTTGCTTTTATACCAGGTATTGGTACTTCTGACAGTGTGGACAGGTGTGAAGTCCTGCTGCAGAATGAAATTTCCATCTCCTAAAAGCTTGTTGGCAGAGGGAAGCATGAAGTGCTCTAAAATTCCCTGGTAGACGGCTGCACTGACTTTGGTCTTGATAAAACACAGTGGACCTACACCAGCAGATGACATGGCTCCGAAACCATCAATGATTGTGGAAACTTCACACTAGACCTCAAGCAGTGATGGTTTGGGGAGCCATCTTATCTGCTGGTGTAAAGGGTATGCCACACTGAACAATATCGCTAACGGGATCGCTAAAAAACGTCACTATTTAGCGATCCCGTTAGCGATGTTGTTCAGTGCGGCAGCTGCCAGCGACGAGCTTCCTGCTGTGATCTCGCTCGTCGCTGGAATCGTTCCGGACCCTATTTTCTCGTCGGCGCTCCCGCTGGGTAAGTATATATCGCTAGTGTGGCACCTTTTCTTAGCGATTTAGCGGTACTTTTGTACCGCTAAAGTCGTTAAGAAGATCGCTAACGGCGATAGCGTCGTTAACTATATCGCTAAATGTGGCCGCACTTAGCGATATAGAAACAATCCCGCTAGCGATCGCATTAGTATGCGTCGTTATTGTGATCGCTAGCGGGATTGTTTAGTGTGGCAGTACCTTTAATAAATTTGCCCCGATTACTTTTTAAATTTTTTTCGTGTTATATTTATTTTAGAAATTACATTTAGTTGAACCCCTCCCGCCATATTAATGTTTAAAGTGGAACATTAATTCTCAATCGTTTTTATAGCAGCACAAGCTATTTAGATTACTCCCAGGACTAATCTGTCCATGTCCCTGTAGCGTGAGGTGATATTTAGTCATTTGTTGCCTTCTGTAACCAATCACAGTGAAGCTTTGATTTCTCCAGAGCAGGTTAGAAAATAAAAGCCATCATCCCATTGGTTGCTATGGACAACCAGGCCTGCTCTTCTGCTAGACAGATTTAGTACATAAGGCCTATGGGCCGGGATTGTCAGCAGCTGTTATTGGGGGGATACCAGTATCATTGGGGGGATACCTTCTAATAGCAGAGCAGTTCTAGGGCAGCCTGTAGTCTCGATCTAAACCGGCATGTAGACACCAGACATCAGTCTGACAGCAGGATGGCCAATAAATGTGACTTCGAGATAATGTGAAAAGGAGAATTTATAAAGTTGAGACAAAGATTCACGCTGCCCTTGTCCGGCATCCATTCCAGTCCTCCATGGCGTCCGGACCGGGGCAATCTTCACTTCTGCGGCTGGCGTACTAGGTTCTGTGATGTAATGAGCTTGCAGGGCCCCCATGATGCCGGACGCAGAAGTGATGGCTACCTTCATCCAGCTGCTACAGAGGACAGCAATGGACGTGGGACCAGGGCATTCCCAATCTTTTCGTCCCTGACTGAATTCTTTTGGCCTTTATTGGGAAAATGGTGCTGTATGGAGATGTTTGATGTATAAAACAATGTCTTTTCCTGGCCTATATTCCAAATGTAGTCTCTTAAAGAGGTATTCCCAGAATCTTATTCGCTCAATATAGGATAAGGGATATGCTACTGATCGCTGGGGGACCGTCTGCTGGTACTTTCAATGATCCCGAAAGGTGGACTCTGCATGACCTTGTCCGGAATGGAGCGGACGTGTGCATGGTGGACCTATGCTCCATTTATTATCTATGAAACTGCTTGATAAAGCAGAGCACACTGCTGGGTGATGGGCAGTACCATAGACAATGAATGGCGCAGAGGTCCAGCATGCACACCACGTTGATCTGCACATGCGTTTCCAAAAACCGCAATCTAAGAGTGGGTAACTCTACTCAGCACTGAAAGCGCTGTTAGGGTAATCTCGTAAGGTGAGATCTTAGTGATTACCTGCCCCATACCTAATAAATATGAGTCGAGTGCATGCATAAAAGAGAGACACCGGACACAAAGTCAGATGTATTCTTCTGCCTCAGCAAGAGCGGCACTGAACTGATTTTATTAGTACAATGAAAAAGATTCCTTCCAGGGCGTAGTTCCAGGATACAAACGCCATCTTGCCACACCACATTTGAATTAGCTTATGTAAGGTTAATAATTGATTCTTTAGCCATTCTCTCCTTCACAGCGCCACTCCCGCTTTTTTATTATTTCAGTGCTGGAGTTGTGCAACTAATCTAAGTTCCCTGCAAGTAGTATTATACTCACCAGCTCGTCTTCAGCTGTTCCCAGAGCTGCTCCGCCATATTGTGACTGTAACTACTGACTCAGCGGAAGTCAGAGGTAACAGTAAAAAGCTCTCAGTCTATGGGAATCTCGTTCTGACTCTCATGGAATTACATTGAGCAGTGATTTACAGCTCGCTCAGCTATCAGTGGAGATATCCGGCAGGTCACAACCTGCAGAAGACCGACCAGAGTGGTGCCGATAACAGAAGACGGTAGCTGGTGAGTATGGGTAGGGAGCTTAGATTAATGACACCATCCAGAGCTGAAATAAAAAAAAATAAAATCCAGGATTGGTGCTTGAGGCATCACATTTTTAGGAATGAAGCCACAACCTGGGGCTATTGAGAGGACATATGTTGCACCCAATGAAAAAAAAAACAATTGTAGATGCTCTACAGATTTGACTGAAGAAGAGACAGCGCACAGGTTAAAGTTTAGAGATGGACACAGAGGAAACGATTAACCAGATTTTCGTAACTGAAGCAAAGTACCTCTGGAGTGGAATGTGGGATCACAAGCGCGCTAAATAAATCCCACATTTAGCTCAAATCATAGAGAACATGGGCCCCAATTCATCATTTCTCTAAGAATCTGCCTCCAGAGTTTATTTTAATTAAAAAGGGGGCATTACTAGTGTGAGACATGTAATGATTAACAGTCTGCTCTCCTGATCACACTGGTGATTCCCCTGGAAGCATATTTTCTGCTAGATCTATGTCCCGCCCATAGATCTTAACAGCTCATTTTTTAAGAAAAACCTGGAAAAAAAAAGACATTGGATCACAGATATCAAGGTATCATTTTTTCAGCTTCCTATGACCTATGGGTCCATATAGATGGCTTAGGAGACTACAGATGCCCTTTAAGCAGTTTTGCTTGAGCTATGCAAGATCATGTCTGGATTTTCTCAATGTTTTACATTTTTGCTTATTTTGTTTCTCTGCACTATTGGCCTTATCACTATTAGGTTATCAGCATCAGTTATCGGATCGATGTTCACCGATATCACACTGATTATTTATCTGTATTTCCAGTATGATGAAAGTCTTATAGACTGAAACATCACGTGGAGTGCCGGCGTTTTCGTCAAGTACAAGCCCACCATTAAGTGTGAACTTGGCCTGAAGACTGGACAGAGTCAAGATAACACAATTTTTAATTCCATCTAATCAAATCTCTATAAAACTGAGTATTAGAATCGTATTTATTATATGACAGTAGATTAAAAAGGCAGAAAAATGACAATGATTCAATATAATAAAATAGGACGTGTAGTAGGTTTCCTATTATAAAGCTTATCAGAGTGCATATAGTTTTTTTCCTACACTTATGCGGTTCTTTGAACACTTGACATAAGTGCAGTCAGCAATCCACGCTAAACCACTCATTATACCGCAGCATCAGCACAGACCACGGTTATGGCTTCTGGTGGTAGATGAAGGCTACCATCACATCTACGCTTACAATGGATCGCTGCAGTAAGTGCTAGAAAAGCATTCACACCAGACATGATTCACACTTGTGCGTTCCATTTTTACCATTCTGTACCATTACGACGCGAGTGGTACCATTTGGGTTCTGTGCACACTTTGTGATGGTTTCTGTTCCATTGAGGACTTGGTAGCAAAATCACAGTAGGCTGCAATTTTATTTTTGTAATCTCAATGGATAAATTGACCAACTCGATTTAAACTACTCGGACAACCCCTTTTGAATCCCTACTTTTGCCCTCCATTAAAATGATAACACTTACAGTGGCTTGCAAAAGTATTCACCCCCATTGGCTTTTTACCCCTTTTTTACATTACAACGCATGTTTAAATATTTTTGTAATCCGAATTGTGTGTGATGGTGAAGTGAGAAAAATTATAAGAAACAGAAGACATGATTTTTGGTAAAGATGTATAGTAAAATAAATGAATATTTGCGACTCTGCTGAGCCCATCCCCCCATTGGCCGACTGGTGACCATTAAAGCCAGATATACACTTGCCTAAAAAGCCATTTGTAGGATCTGAGTGATCGCTACATTAGGGGGTCAGTGTAAATGAATGTGACATACAGTGCCTACAAGTAGTATTCAACCCCCTGCAGATTTAGCTGGTTTGATAAGATGCAAATAAGTTAGAGCCTTCAAACTGCAAACGAGAGTAGGATTTATTAACAGAAGCATAAATCTTACAAAACAAAAAGTTATGTTGCTCAGTTGAATTTTAATAAATTTTAAACATAAAAGTGTGGGTCAATTATTATACAACCCCTATGTTTAATATTTCGTGGAATAACCCTTGTTTGCAATTACAGCTAATAATCGTCTTTTATAAGACCTGATCAGGCCGGCACAGGTCTGTGGAGTTATCTTGGCCCACTCCTCCATGCAGATCTTCTCCAAGTTATCTAGGTTCTTTGGGTGTCTCATGTGGACTTTAATCTTGAGCTCCTTCCACAAGTTTTCAATTGGGTTAAGGTCAGGAGACTGACTAGGCCACTCCAACACCTTGACTTTTTCCCTCTTGAACCAGGCCTTGGTTTTCTTGGCTGTGTGCTTTGGGTCGTTGTCTTGTTGGAAGATGAAATTACGACTCATCTTAAGATCCTTGATGGAGGAGCAGAGGTTCTTGGCCAAAATCTCCAGGTAGGCCGTGCTATCCATCCTCCCATGGATGCGGACCAGATGGCCAGGCCCCTTGCTGAGAAACAGCCCCACAGCATGATGCTGCCACCACCATGCTTGACTGTAGGGATGGTATTCTTGGGGTCTTATGCAGTGCCATCCAGTCTCCAAACGTCACGTGTGTGGTTGGCACCAAAGATCTCGATCAGACCATAGAACCTTGAACCAGTCTGTCTCACAGTCCTCCAAGTGCTCATGAGCAAACTGTAGACGAGCCTTGACATGACGCTTTGAAAGTAAAGGTACCTTACGGGCTCGTCTGGAACGGAGACCATTGTGGTGGAGTACGTTACTTATGGTATTGACTGAAATCAATGTCCCCACTGCCATGAGATCTTCCCGGAGCTCCTTCCTTGTTGTCCTTGGGTTAGCCTTGACTCTTCGGACAAGCCTGGCCTCGGCACGGGAGGAAACTTTCAAAGGCTGTCCAGGCCGTGGAAGGCTAACAGTAGTTCCATAAGCCTTCCACTTACGGATGATGCTCCCAACAGTGGAGACAGGTAGGGCCAACTCCTTGGAAAGGGTTTTGTACCCCTTGTCAGCCTTGTGACCCTCCACGATCTTGTCTCTGATGGCCTTGGAATGCTCCTTTGTCTTTCCCATGTTGACCATGTATGAGTGCTGTTCACAAGTTTGGGGAGGGTCTTAAATAGTCAGAAAAGGCTGGCAAAAGAGATCATTAATCCACACATGTGAAGCTCATTATTCTTGGTGCCTGAACTACTTCTTAATACTTTAGGGGGACCAAACAGAATTCTTGTGGTTTGAGGGGTTGAATAATAAATGACACTCTGAATTAACTTTTAACGTTAAAATTAAAACAAAAATTTTTGCAGCAGTGCATTTCCACTTCCAGGCTGATCTACAGTAAAAATGTCACAATGCCAAGTTAATTCCGCATGTGTCAACCAGCTAAATCTGCAGGGGGTTGAATACTACTTGTAGGCACTGTATATCACTGTTTGAGGCCGGCAGCGTACGGGTGATAGATTGCCAAACTCTGATCATGCAAATTACATGTGAATGGCCATCATTAACCCATTATTCTGATCATGGTTTTATAACTGTATGGAAGGATCATTAGGCAGAGGGTCATCGTTCAGGCTTTTTGAGAAAGTCGATTGCTAAAAGCCACGATGTATATAGTGTTTGTGCAAGTGCTTTATGTTTTTTTCTCTTTTATCCCAGATTCTGAGTAATTTGTATTGGCTAGTGCACCACAGTTGTGCAGTTACAAAATTGCACTTATTTGCAACTTTTTGCACTTGTTTTGATGCCCTTTCCGCATTTTTAAAAGGCGACTGGGATTAGCTGGAAGTGAGGGGCTATCTGGACGTATTAAAGAGGGCTTTCGGAATTTGGAAATTACCTTGATGAGACCATTGATTGGCAGCAGCGCTGTCAGCACTGCAGAATAACAGAGCAGCGGTGGATACTCAGTGCTGGACCGGGGATGTTGAATAAAGCAGAGTTTTTTAAATCTGCAGCGAGGGGGAACGGGATATTCTGAAATACGAATATTCCTTATTCTAATTTGTGCCAAAAATTGACAAATTATGGTGGAAATCTTCGCCCCCTTGTTGTTGGGGTAGACTTTGGGATGTTTATTGGTCTCCTGGGACGTAGAAGGACCTGGAGGTCTTACACCCAGCAGTCTCCTATAAAGGAACAAGCAGGAGCCTTGAAAACCAGATGCACTGCAAAAGCAGACGAGCAAACATCTGTTTTTAACCCTTTCGCTGCTTAGGCACATTAATCATATACACAGCTTATTACCACCAATATATCAACCATAGTACGAGGGGCAGCAGCTTGTCACAGGTCCTGATGCCATTTCCACACATATCCCATGATTGTGGTGAAGGGTAACGCATCTTGACCCGCCAACCAGAAATGCTCATCCAACTCCGATAGCTCTTAGCGCAGCCATCGGAGGGGCCAAGCCTTTCATGTGAAGAGGTGCCAGGAGGTAGCTGCGGCTCTCTGCCGGGGACATCGGCAAGTTCCCGGTGCTCAGTGAATGAGGTAGGCCCAGGGTGCTTGTGCTGTTTACAGAGAAGCCGAAGTTGGGATCCAGCCGGATGTTCACCCGCTCCAAAACAGGAAGGCAGGGGCTGGAGGTTGTTGTTCGAAGACTGGTGAGCGGAGAGCCGAGTCCTGCGGAGGAAACAATAAGAAATCATTGTACAGCAGACAACAATGGCTCCGGAGGAAGCATCGAGGAATGCTGGAGCAACAGGAAAAGCCTGGGAAGCCACAGACCAAGACCTAAATATGGCTTTCTAAAGTGCAGGTGTGGGGGTCCGCACATAGATGTAGAAATACAAGAACTGCATAAATAACAAGTCCTTAAAGGGGACCTGTAAGCAGGTTGTTGCTATGTAATCTAGACGCAGCAAAACGTAGGGACAGAGATCCCGATTCTAGCAATGTGTCACTCACTGGGCTGCGTATTGTTCTGCTAATAAAATCAATGTTTTATCAGCAGGAGATTATCACTACACAACTAGTTTTGTGCTATGCAGTCCTCAGGCTCTGCATAACACCACCCCACCACAGATCAACAGCTTTCTGCCTATGCACAATGTACAAAGAAAGCTGCAAATCAAAGCTGTGGGCGAGATTATACAGAGAACAGAGATCTGCAGCAGTGATTTTATCAAAATGACAGCAAGAAGCCCAGTAAGTGACAACGCTGGAATCAGGGTCTCTGTCCCTATAATATACTACTCTCAAATTGGGGGTGGGGAGGGCTATAAACCTGGTGACAGATTCATTTAAAAAAAAAAAAAAAAAAGTGTTCCTACCCTATGTAAGAGAACAATAATGTAGGGGCAGAGATCTTGATTCCAGCAATGTGTCATTTACTTTACTGGTTGCTGCAGATCTAGCAGTCCTCTGAATTTCCGAGCTGTGTATAGCCCCGCCCACACTACTGATTGGCAGCTTACTGTGTACACTGTGCATAGGCAGAAAGCAACCAATCAGTGATGGGAGCCGGCTTAACACAGCTAATAAATATAGAGGATTAAATGGCAGCAGGTTTACTAGGCCAAACGTAATCTCCTCCTGATAAAACTGTGATTTGAATAAAAACTACAGCAAGTAGCCCAGTAATTGACACATAGTTGTAATCTCTATGTTATGATCCTCAGACTAGGTGTCAAAAACCTGGTGACAGATTTCTTTTTAGTAGATATAACAGCAATCATTACTACTTTATAGACATCTATCCTGCATCATCACCTACACAAAAGATCCAGAAATCTGTGCAGATTTGTTTCCTAGAAAACTTTATATTGGTCAAAGTTCATTTTATCTGTTAAGAAGCTGCAAATCTCCCACAGACACAGTAACAAAGGGAGACTTCATTACAAAATGACTGTTCAAACCAAGCTCAGGTGCTCGGTGCACCCTTGGTGTGGCCAAACAGTTCAGTTCGGTGCCGCTTTCATCCTACTTTTTTCCCCCGTTTATCTCCGTCTACCTTTTACTCCTTGATTGACAGCTTTCTGGCTTTACAAGAGCCATAAAGGGCAGAGATAAATGGGAAGGTACGCTAAACAGTTTGGTCCTGCCAAGGGTGCACCGAACGCCTGTGCTTGGTTTGAACAGTCATGTTGGGTTATACTGGCAACTGATCTATTTAAACGCCACTGTCAGAAACAGCGATCGGCGCTCAGCTCTGGATGCTGTCGTTAGTCGGCTTCTGCGGCTCCTGAGCTCACTTCCGGACCCCAGGATCTTTATGTCCTAATGCAGGAAGAGGTTAACAACGTCGATTTCTCTACAGGCTATATTGATAACATTACATGGTGCAGTTTAGCTCAAAGGGTCGTCGAAAATGTTTGCACATATCTGGGGCACACTATTAATTTGATGATATTTTAATGAAGTGACCTCTACCAACGCCAATACAGGGTTAATCCCATTTTCATAAATGGATATGGTCGGACAGTGCTTATCGATACATGCAATTTTGCAAAGTACTGCTAAAAAGTTTTTTTGCAGTTCTTGAGAGCACGCCTTTCGTTTTGTTTACAGCTAGTTGCTATGGAGACAGACCGCTGCTGCTGGACAGCAGATCAGCTTTCTATCGAGATTGTAAGCAACATTTTGAAGCTGGCCAGGATCGCTGGAGCGAAGCGTTATCTCCTAATCCAGGCCAACTACAGCTCCGTACTTACAAGCAAAACAACAGCGGTAGTCGGTCTCCTAGGCAACAAGCGGTAAAAAAAAAATGTTAAAGTGATTGTGGTGGTAGAATCAACCCTCATAAGCCGTTAAACACGATACCTTGACATCTGCACTCCGATGTCTCATTCCAGAGAAATCCACATTTTTCTTAATATATAAATGAGCTGTTAAGATCTTAAGAGAGGATTCATATGTTCCCATGCAGACAGACTTTTCTAATCGAGGATTGGCATTAGTTAGGACCTGATATACGAGAAGAGCCTTGACGTGGCTATCAGGCACACATAATTTGGCCATCTTATGCGCTAAGACTTCTCAATTTTTCATATTTCTAAGGCAGTGATGCAATTCATTTTTCATATTTCGTGTTTGCAAGCTATAGCGCTACAGTGTGCTACCCTTTTTTTCTTGTAAGATCTATGGGCCAGACATAGATCTCCCTGAAAATCGTCTTCCAGAGCGTATTATAAGTGACAGGGAAAGTTTCCTGTGTGAGACATGTAATGACTGACCGTCTGCTCTCCAGATCTACATGTCTCACACTGGTAACTATCCCAGTCAATTAAAATAAGCTATGCAGATTCTCAGGGAGATCTATGTCCGGCCCATAGATCTTAACAGCTCATTTACGTACTAGAAAACGTGGATCTCCTTGTAATAAGACATCAGATCGCAGATATCGAGGTATCAGGTTAGTCAGCTTCCCATGACCTACATGCCCAGATAGATGACTTAGGAGTACAGTCATGGCCAAAAGTTTTGAGAATGACACAAATATTATATTTTCACATGATCTGCTGCCCTCTGTTTTAATGTGTGTTTGACAGATGTTTTTATCACAGACAGAAATATACTAATTGCAAACATATGAGTAACAAAAGCTTATATTGACAGTTAGAATGAGTTAATGCAGCAAGTCAATATTTGCAGTGTTGACCCTTCTTCTTCAGGACCTCTGCAATTCTCCTGGCATGCTCTCAATCAACTTCTGGACCAAATCCTGACTGATAGCAGTCCATTCTTGCACAATCAATGCTTTCATTTTGCCAGAATTTTTAGGTTTTTGTTTGTCCACCCGTCTCTTGATGATTGACCACAAGTTCTCAATGGGATTAAGATCTGGGGAGTTTCCAGGCCATGGACTCAAAATCTCTATGTTTTGTTCCCTGAGCCATTTAGTTATCACCTTTGCTTTATGGCAAGGTGCTCCATCATGCTGGAAAAGGCATTGTTGATCGCCAAACTGCTCTTGGAGGGTTGGGAGAAGTTGCTCTTGGAGGACATTCTGGTACCATTCTTTATTCATGGCTGTGTTTTTAGGCAAGACTGTGAGAGAGCCGATTCCCTTGGCTGAGAAGCAACCCCACACATGAATGGTTTCAGGATGCTTAACAGTTGGCATGAGACAAGACTGGTGGTAGCGCTCACCTTGTCTTCTCCGAATGAGGCGTTTTCCTGATGTCCCAAACAATCGAAAAGGGGATTCATCAGAGAAAATAACTTTACCCCAGTCCTCAGCAGTCCACTGCCTGTACCTTTTGCAGAATATCAGTCTGTCCATGATGTTTTTTCTGGAGAGAAGTGGCTTCTTTGCTGCCCTCCTTGAGACCAGGCCTTGCTCCAAGAGTCTCTGCCTCACAGTGCGTGCAGATGCACTCACACCTGCCTGATGCCATTCCTGAGCAAGCTCTTCACTGCTGATAGCCCGATCCCGCAGCTGAAACACTTTTAAGAGACGGTTCTGGCGCTTGCTGGTCTTTCTTGGGCGCCCTGAAGCCTTTTTGCAACAATGGAACCTCTCTCCTTGAAGTTCTTGATGGTGCAATCTTTCTAGCTGCGATACTCTTCCCTGTTAGGCCGTTTTTGTGCATTGCAATGATGACTGCACGTGTTTCTTTAGAGATAACCATGGTTAACAGAAGAGAAATACGGATTTTTGTGTTACTCACCGTAAAATCCTTTTCTCCGAGACGCTCATTGGGGGACACAGGACTGTGGGTGTATGCTACTGCCACTAGGAGGCTGACACTAAGTAAACATAAAAAAAAAAGGTTAGCTCCTCCTCCGCCGTATACACCTCAGCACTGGCCGCAGGCAAACCCAGTTTAGTGCAAAAAGCAGTAGGAGGCTAAAATAAATCAGAGTTAACACAGATACAGTATATCCAGAAGAAAAAACTGCTGATACAGATTAATCAGAGAATAAAGTTAACTCAAAACAAAGCCATCCGGCTCTTAGGGAGGGTGCTGTGTCCCCCAATGAGCGTCTCGGAGAAAAGGATTTTACGGTGAGTAACACAAAAATCCGTATTTCTCCTTCGTCTCATTGGGGGACACAGGACTGTGGGACGTCCCAAAGCAGTCCCTTGGGTGGGAAACCGACTCCACAGTGTAATTTATAATCAAGCATTGCTTATAGGTGAGCAACCGCGCCCTGAAGAATCCTTCTACCCAGACTGGCATCCGCAGAAGCCTGGGTATGGACATTATAATGCTTGGAAAAGGTATGCAGACTGGACCAGGTTGCTGCCTTACAAACCTGTTCCACCGAAGCCTGATGCCGAAGGGCCCAGGAGGCACCCACCGATCTGGTGGAGTGAGCCTTGATCCCTGCGGGAACCACCGCGCCTCTGATGCGGTAAGCCTCCTGAATGGCTAACCGAATCCACCTAGCCAAGGTTGATCTAGAGGCAGCGAGTCCCTTCCTGCGACCTTCAGGGAGGACAAACAGCGTGTCCGTCTGTCGAAAGGACGCCGTCCGAGATACATATCTCCTGAGTGCTCTCACCAGATCCAGCGTATGGAGAGCCTTCTCCACTCGGTGCGTCGGAGCTGGGCAAAATGAGGGCAAAACAATGTCCTCATTAATATGAAATGAGGACACGACTTTAGGCAAAAAAGGTGGTGTTGGTCTGAGCACTACCTTATCCTGATGGAAAAGCAAGTACGGAGCTCGACAAGACAGTGCAGCCAGCTCCGAAACCCGCCTTATGGATGTTATGGCTACCAAAAACACCACTTTCCAGGAAAGAAATGACAGAGAAACCTCCGGCAAAGGTTCAAAAGGAGCCTCTTGCAAGACTCCCAGGACTAGATTGAGGTCCCAAACCTCTAAGGGAGCCTTGTAGGGAGGAACTATATGGACAACCCCCTGAATAAAGGTCCTAACCTGAAAATTAGACGTGATCTTTCGCTGAAAAAGAACCGACAAGGCTGATATCTGTCGTCTAAGAGTACTAGGTGCTAGACCTGAATCTAGGCCCGCATGGAGAAAAGATAGAATGTTTGGAATTGAAAAAAGAAGCGGGGAACAACCATGTTCCCTGCACCAATCAAAAAAGACCTTCCAAGTACCGTGGTAGATGCGAGCCGAAACGGGCTTTCGGGCGCTAGCCATTGTCGCGGCGACTTTTTTAGAGAATCCAGCCCTGGTCAGGATCCAAGATTCAACGGCCAGGCCATCAAACACAGGACCGCTGAGTTCTGGTGGTAAACAGGGCCCTAGGAAAGAAGATCCACGCGTTCTGGCAGACGCCAGGGAGCGTCGCTGAGCAACTGTACCAGCTCTGCGTACCATGAGCGACGCGGCCAATCCGGAGCGATTAATATCGCTGGAACACCCTCTATCCTGATCTTTCTGATCACCCTTGGGAGAAGAGCTATTGGTGGAAACAAGTATGGAAGATGAAACTGATTCCATGGTAGGACCAGAGCGTCTACTGCAAATGCCTGCGGATCCCGGTACCGGGAAACGAAGTTGGGCACCTTGGCATTTGTCTTGGAAGCCATCAGGTCCACATCTGGGGTTCCCCAGCGTCGGCATATTAGCTGAAAAATCTCGGGATGCAGTGACCATTCCCCTGACGCTATGCCGTGGCGGCTGAGAAAATCCGCTGCCCAGTTTTCCTCGCCCGGAATGTGGACCGCTGAAATCACAGAGTGATTTACCTCTGCCCAGGTCAGGATCTGTTTTACCTCGTGCATGGCCGCCCTGCTGCGGGTACCTCCCTGATGGTTTATGTATGCCACTGCCGTGGCATTGTCCGATTGTATTCTGACTGAGTGGCCCGCCAGATGCTGATGAAACTGCCTCAGAGCCAGCCGAATAGCTCGGATCTCTAAAATATTGATCGGGAGGGTCAATTCCTGCTGAGACCAAGTTCCCTGGGCTGTGTGGTGACGAAACACTGCTCCCCATCCGAGCAGGCTGGCGTCCGTTGTGACAACCAACCAGAAATTTGGAGGAAACAAACGACCCTGTTGAAGAGTGGTGCTCCTCGTCCACCACATAAGAGTCTGCCTGACCTGCAGGGACAGACGGCACCGAAGATTGAGGGAGTAAGGGCTCCCGTCCCATACTGCCAAGAGTGCATGTTGAAGGGGGCGAAGATGAAATTGGGCAAATGGAATAGCCTCGATTGCTGCCACCATCCTTCCTAGGACCCTCATGCAAAAACGGATGGTGTGAGAAATTGGTCGGCGAAGGATCTGTACCTCTTGACGGAGAACTAAGGCCTTGTCCTGAGGAAGAATTATCAACCCCTGAGCGGTGTCGAAATTCATCCCTAAAAAGGTGATCTTCCGAGATGGGACGGGAGATGACTTCTTCATATTCACCAGCCACCCAGGCGAGCAAGGGTGTCTAACGTAATGCTGACACTTTCCTCGCAGGTCTGAAAAGACGGACCCTTGATGAGGAGGTCGTCTAAGTAAGGCAGGATGACTATCCCCCTGGAGTGCAGAATGGACACAACAGCAGCCATGACCTTTGTGAACACCCTGGGGGCTGTGGCTAGCCCGAATGGCAAGGCTGCGAACTGAAGATGAAGTTTGCCGATGGCAAACCGAAGAAACCTTTGATGAGGGGGAAATATGAGGATGTGAAGATAGGCATCCTGGATGTCTATTGATGCTAGAAATTCCCCTTTTTCCATGGCTGCAATGACCGAACGGAGAGACTCCATTCGGAAATGCCGAATTTTGACAAACCGGTTCAGTCGCTTTAGATCCAGAATGGGCCTTACGGTACCGTCCTTCTTGGGTACAATGAACAGGTTGGAATAAAATCCCTGACCTCTTTCGACCTCCGGTACAGGTACGACAACCCCGCTGTGCCGAACAGACTCGACCGCCTTGAATAAGGCACGAACCCGAGACTCCTCCTTGGGAAGGCGCGAGGGAAAAAAGCGATTTGAGGGAAGGCTGGTAAATTCTATTTTGTACCCCGAGGAGACTAACTCCCTGACCCACTCGTCGTGAGTCACTGATAGCCAAGTGGGGCGAAACCAGAGTAAGCGGCCGCCTACCCTGGATAAATTGACCGGATTCTGCCTCCAGTCATTTGTCCGAATATCTTTGGGGTTTGGACCCTCTAGATCTTGGCTGATAAGATCGCCCTCTTCCCAGAGGGTTGGTCCTGTAGGTGACTTGGCGATCTCTGGCCTGATTAGGCCAACCTGAGCCGCTGGAGGTGGCTGGCACGGCCCAGCCTGGGTTACGAAAGGCCCTAAAACGAGGCTGAGGTTGTCGACGAAAAGGTTGTCTAATCCTTTGCTGAGGAAGGAAACTGCTCTTCCCTCCCGTTGCATCAGATATGAGCTGATCCAGCCCTTCGCCAAATAACCGACCACTCTGATATGGTAAAGATGTAAGCGACTTCTTTGAGGTTGAATCCGCTCGCCAGGTTCTTAGCCACAAGGATCTTCTAATGGCAATTGCATTAGCAGCGGCTAATGCTGCGCAATTTGCCGCATCCATGGACGCATTAATTAAGAAGTCTCCAGCAAGAGCTATTTGATTAGAAATCTGGGTTACCTCAGACGGCACCCTCTATGCCGTGAAGAGCTCTATTTAGAGACTCCGACCAGGATATCATGGCCTTGGCAACCCAAGTCGCTGCAAAAGAAGGAGAGAGAGCAGAACCTGATGCCTCAAATACCGAACGGGCCAAACTCTCAATTAGACGATCCGTTGGCTCCTTAATAGAGGAACCGCTGGGAATGGAGAGGAGCGTTTTAGATGCCAAACGCGAAACAGGAGGATCAACCAAAGGAGATTCTGTCCACTTCTTAAGGAGCTCAGGAGCAAAAGGATATCTAGTATTGAGAGCCTTTTGTCCAGCAAAGCGCTTGTCCGGTTTCTCCCGGTGGCGCTGCACTAATTCCTCAAACTCAGGATGAGCACCAAAAACCTTGTGGGCTTGCCTGGCTCGTTTAAAGGACACCTTGTGACCAGAGGTCAAGGTGGACTCATCGTCTATCCCCAGGGTTTGATTGATAGCTTCGATCAAACTGTCAATTGTCTCCTGACTATACGGTGCCTCTAGATTAAGTGATTCTTCCAAATCGGAATCCGAATATTGATCACTTGCCAAAGGAGAGGGAGAGCGGGAGACGGAACTAAAAGATGCCGAGGCTCCGGACGGCATGGGCGACACAGTGTGGGTTCGTTTCCCCTGTGTCTGCCTGGTGAGAGCGCGGCCCCTGCAGGCCGGAGGTTCCTGAGACGTAGCCAAGACGGGTGAACCACTGTCCCTGCTCCTATCGGGAGCTTGAAGGGACTCGACCGCTCTGGTTAATGACGCCACAGATTGAGTCAGGGATAGGGCCCACTCAGGGGGACTTGACGCACTAGGCTGGGCTATAGGAGAGGGTTCCTGAGCCCGTTCAGAGTCACAGGCTTCACAGACCCGAGAAGTCTGGGCGTGCGGAAAAGGGGACCTACAAGCAATGCATGCGGTTATAAGTATCGTATGAGTCTTAGTTCTTTTGGACATTCTGAATCCGTCACAGAGTACACAATAAACTGGATGTGTTGGTCAGCGGAAGGGGCGCAAAAGTGCGCAACAATCAGGCTGGAGGTAGTAGCACTTACCCCAGTCCAGTATCCCCTGCGTCTTTTCGTGTTCCGAATCGGAGTCCGAATATAACCGCAGAAAAAAAGGACATCCGAGCTCCAATCTTTCAAAAAAGAGCGCTCCTCTGTCAGAGAGGAAGTGCTCATGTAGCCGAGCCTCAGGAGGGAGGGTCAAGAGGCGCGGCCTAGAAGTTAGGGCTTCCGTCCCACCAACTTCCGGCCGCGGCCTAATCCCCGGCAAAAGCCGGGGACTAAATTTGAAGCCGCGGCCTAGCGCCCGCCGAAGCCGCGGTCTAAATTTCCGGCGGAGGCCGCCCCAAAGTCGGAGGGCGGGTCCGCCGGAAGGAGACGCCGCCGGGGGCGGAGCCTACTCCCGCGACCGCGACCCCTCTAGCTGACGCCGGCATTACATTCCGGCCAGCGGCCTAGTCCCCGGGAAAAGCCGGGGACTAATTTGAAGCCGCGGCCTAGCGCCATCCGAAGCCGCGGCATAAATTTCCGGCGGCAGCCACCCCAAAGTCGGAGGGCGGCCCCGCCGGAAGGAGACGCCGCCGGGAGCGGAGCCCCACTCTCACAACCGCGGCCCCCCCTCCGGCCGACGCCGGACCATATTCCAGCCCGCGGCCTAGTCCCAGGTAAAGCCGGGGACTAAATTTTTACCCGAAGCGCTGCTGTATCCTTCGGCGGCGGCCGTCCTGGACTTTGAAGGTGAGATTCTGTAGATCTTGGCTGATGCCACTTCTTACGTCTTCACATGCAGCGCATTAGAGGGGGACTCTCAGTAAAAAGGGGAAGGACGGTGCAGGAACCCTAACTCCATCACCCCTTCAGGGGATGAGGAGAGGGACCGTCCGCCACCTTGCAGCACCGCAGTCTAGCATTGGTGGTGCAGTGGGGGCCGCACGGACTAACTCCTGCCTCTGTACAGCCTAGGGCTTCAATACCTTAGGGTGGTCAGGGCTGAGTCCGGCATTTATGTCCCACGTTGCGGGAGAGGATACGTTGGAGGCTTTACTCCACGTGCTCGCCCGTTGATGGTTTGGGGAGATCGGACCCTTTCAATAGGATCCGTCGCCCTATCTCATCTTCGTGGGAAAAAAAAAAAAAAAAAATGGTCTGGAAAAAGAACCAGACGTGTGCCTCCATCAGACACTAAGCAATAACTGGGTTTGCCTGCGGCCAGTGCTGAGGTGTATACGGCGGAGGAGGAGCTAACCTTTTTTTTTATGTTTACTTAGTGTCAGCCTCCTAGTGGCAGTAGCATACACCCACAGTCCTGTGTCCCCCAATGAGACGAAGGAGAAACAATGATGCCAAGCACCAGCCTCCTTTTAAAGTGTCCAGTGGTGTCATTCTTACTTAATCATGACAGCTTGATCTCCAGCCATGTCCTCATCAACACCCACACCTGTGTTAATGGAGCAATCACTGAAAAGAGGTTAGCTGGTCCTTTTAAGGCAGGGCTGCAATGATGTTGAAATGTGTTTTGGGGGATAAAGTTCATTTTCTAGCCAAATATTGACTTTGCAAGTAATTGCTGTTAAGCTGATCACTCTTTATAACAGTCTGGAGTATATGCAAATTGCCATTAGAAAAAGTGAAGCAGTAGACTTTGAAAAAATTAATATTTGTGTCATTCTCAAAACTTTTGGCCATGACTGTATTGATTCTAGTGATAGATTCCCTTTAATATCTCAAGAACGGATGCAAATTTTAATAAGCTTTAAATTGCAAAAGTGCCTCGTTTTTATAAGAATTATCTGAGATTACTTATCTATGAAGATTGAAATAACCTTTAATTATGGTTATCATAAATCCAAGGACTATCAGAAAGTGAAAATCTTGATTAAATTGGTCTATACATATGGGCACTTTCAGAAAGGTGCTGCACTGGGACAAAAACCACGTGTCCTGACACTGAGCCATCACATACATGTATAATGGGTGTAGGGGTCAGCCATTCAGTTTTTGCAGGTGTCAATCACCCTACACTAAGCAGACTGGAGTGACGACTTGCAGCCACTTGACCTGCCATGTAATTTTATGCTACTAGATCTCTAATTTCTGGAGTTGACTGCGAAATGTAGCACAACCAACGAATAGCAGATTTCCTCTATTTAATCACACAGATTTTTACAATGAGGACGTGTGGTGCACCCTTTGTGTCAGTCTATCATAATAATAAAAGGCAACTCTTTGAAAATATCCTTAAAATTACTGTTGAATATTTGGGATTATGTGGATTATAAATCAGAGTCAATGTGTTCTAACCAATTATTTGTCAAAAATGTATGAAGAAAGCAAGGGCGCCCCCTAGTGTCTTCATCATAATAGACAATATGTGTGCCAGTGTAACCATCATGGGAGCTTATAATAATTTTCATTAATGAATTTAAAAGTATTTTAATCAAATAATGACCATTTACTGAAGGTAAACTAATCAAATTTGCAGATGATGCAAAGCTAGGAGGGATAGCTAACTCTAGAGAAGACAGAAAGGATTCAGAAGGATCTAGATAAGCTCGAACAATGGGCAGCGACTAATAGATTGGTATTTAACAAGGAGAAATGCAACATTCTACATCTGGGCAAGAAATACAAATTTTTTTTTTTTTTTTTTTTTAACGTTTTGAAGTTTTTTTTTTTGTTTACTACAAAAATATCCCAAAAAACCCCCAGACAAAAATGTATACATTTGGTATAGCTTTATGCTTACCTTCAGTCAAGTGAGGCTGCAGCTCCTGGAGTTTCTGCTGAGAGGCTTCATGACCCGATTTTGCAGCTCTCTCAAAATGTCTCAAAGCTTCCGGTCCGCTGGCTGCAACGCCAAAACCTTGTTCATAACACACACCGAGGTTGTACAGGCTTTGAACATCCTGACGGATCAAGACAAACATATTAATGAAATAAAGTGAAATTCCATCTAACTATGAGGAGCTTGATTCATTACTTGCATTTTTTTTTTTAAAGGCAGTTTATTTTTATTTTTTTGCCTGGTACTCCATGGAGCATAGTCATGGCAAGGACAGTGATCTCAAACAGACCCCAGCTGCCATAATAGCTTATCGGTGCCCCGCGATCAGGTGTATAAAATGTTGATGTTAGAGATTGATAGAGGAAATTAAGTGGTTAACAGCACTGCGTGGAGTTGACCATCATCAGCTGCTGTTTGAAGCGGATGCTAGCTGTGTAGAACAGTCAGCGTCTGCCGGCAATGATGCAGGCTCAGCTGCTGAGCTTGAATTAAATATGGGGACCCGACGTATGACGTAAAAGAACGTCATATGTCTTGAAAGGGTAAAGAGCCTTTATCACCTTAATAATCCTTTAACCGTGGTGACATTACATGACCAATACATACTCCATTTTCAGCTGCCATCCAAAAATATTTTGCCGCCTTCTCAGCATCCAAATGAGATTCTTTACTATAGAAGACCCCCAGATAAGCTTGCGCCTGGGAAGGAAACAAAAAGCCTGAGTATAGGCTTCATAGACGATCATTAATTTCATGATATATTACAAGGCCGAAGTTATGCACAATACAGTACAAGTGATCAAACAAGTGTATGTTCAAATCCCATAGGAAAAAGAAAAAAGTGTTTAAAAATAGAAAAAAAAAACTCCCAATAAAAAATTACTGTAAATAAATGTATTCAGTATAGCAACTTTGGCAAAAGTCCAATTATTTAAAAAAAAATATATATAAAATTATTTCACCCATAAAATACGGATTTTTGTGTTACTCACCGTAAAATCCTTTTCTCCGAGACGCTCATTGGGGGACACAGGACTGTGGGTGTATGCTACTGCCACTAGGAGGCTGACACTAAGTAAACATAAAAAAAAGGTTAGCTCCTCCTCCGCCGTATACACCTCAGCACTGGCCACAGGCAAATCCAGTTTAGTGCAAAAAGCAGTAGGAGGCTAAAATAAATCAGAGTTAACACAGATACAGCATATCCAGAAGAAAAAACTGCTGATACAGATTAATCAGAGAATAGAGTTAACTCAAAAACAAAGCCATCCGGCTATTAGGGAGGGAGCTGTGTCCCCCAATGAGCGTCTCGGAGAAAAGGATTTTACGGTGAGTAACACAAAAATCCGTATTTCTCCTTCGTCTCATTGGGGGACACAGGACTGTGGGACGTCCCAAAGCAGTCCCTTGGGTGGGAAACCGACTCCACAGTGTAGTTTATAATCAAGCATTGCTTATAGGTGCGCAACCGCGCCCTGAAGAATCCTTCTACCCAGACTGGCATCCGCAGAAGTCTGGGTATGGACATTATAATGCTTGGAAAAGGTATGCAGACTGGACCAGGTTGCTGCCTTACAAACCTGTTCCACCGAAGCCTGATGTCGAAGGGCCCAGGAGGCACCCACCGCTCTGGTGGAGTGAGCCTTGATCCCTGCGGGAACCACCGCGCCTCTGATGCGGTAAGCCTCCTGAATGGCTAACCGAATCCACCTAGCCAAGGTTGATTTAGAAGCAGCAAGTCCCTTCCTGCGACCTTCAGGGAGGACAAACAGCGTGTCCGTCTGTCGAAAGGACGCCGTCCGAGATACATATCTCCTGAGTGCTCTCACCAGATCCAGCGTATGGAGAGCTTTCTCCACTCGGTGCGTCGGAGCTGGGCAAAATGAGGGCAAAACAATGTCCTCATTAATATGAAATGAGGACACGACCTTAGGCAAAAAAGGTGGTGTTGGTCTGAGCACCACCTTATCCTGATGGAAAAGTAAGTACGGAGCTCGACAAGACAGTGCAGCCAGCTCCGAAACCCGCCTTATGGATGTTATGGCTACCAAAAACACCACTTTCCAGGAAAGAAATGACAGAGAAACCTCCTGCAAAGGTTCAAAAGGAGACTCCTGCAGGACTCCCAGGACTAGATTGAGATCCCAAACATCTAAGGGAGCCTTGTAGGGGGGAACTATATGGACAACCCCCTGAATAAAGGTCCTAACTTGAAAATTAGACGCGATCCTTCGCTGAAAAAGCACTGATAAGGCTGATATCTGGCGTCTAAGCGTACTTGGTGCTAGACCTGAATCTAGGCCTGCCTGGAGAAATGACAGAATGTTTGGAATTGAAAACCGAAGCGGGGAACAATCATGTTCCCTGCACCAAGTAAAAAAGACCTTCCAAGTCCCGTGGTAGATGCGAGCCGAAACAGGCTTTCGGGCGCTAGCCATCGTCGCGGCGACTTTTTTAGAGAATCCAGCCCTGGTCAGGATCCAAGATTCAACGGCCAAGCCGTCAAACACAGGACCGCTGAGTTCTGGTGGTAAACTGGGCCTTGAGAGAGAAGGTCCGCGCGCTCTGGCAGTCGCCAGGGTGCGTCGGCGAGCAATTGTACCAGCTCCGCGTACCATGGGCGACGTGGCCAATCTGGAGCGATTAATATCGCTGGGACTCCTTCTAACCTGATCTTTCTGATCACCCTTGGGAGCAGAGCTATTGGTGGAAACAAGTATGGAAGATGAAACTGATTCCATGGTAGAACCAGGGCATCTACTGCAATTGCCTGCGGATCCGGTACCGGGAAACAAAGTTGGGCACTTTGGCATTTATCTTGGAAGCCATCAGGTCCACATCTGGGGTTCCCCAGCGTCGGCATATCTGCTGAAAAACCTCGGGATGTAGAGACCATTCCCCTGACGCTATGCCGTGACGGCTGAGAAAATCTGCTGCCCAGTTTTCCTCGCCCGGTATGTGGACTGCTGAAATCACAGAGTGATTTTCCTCTGCCCAGGTCAGAATCTGTTTTACCTCGTGCATGGCCGCCCTGCTGCGGGTACCTCCCTGATGGTTTATGTATGCCACCGCCGTGGCATTGTCCGATTGTATTCGGACTGGGCGGCCCGCCAGATGCTGGTGAAAATGCCTCAAAGCCAGCCGAACCGCTCGGATCTCTAAAATATTGATCGGGAGGGTCGATTCTTGCTGAGACCAAACTCCCTGAGCTGTGTGGTGACGAAACACTGCTCCCCATCCGAGAAGGCTGGCGTCCGTTGTGACTACCAACCAAAAATTTGGAGGAAACAAATGACCCTGTCGAAGAGTGGTGTCCCTCGTCCACCACGTAAGAGTCTGTCTGATCTGCAGGGACAGACGACACCGCAGATTGAGGGAGTAAGGGCTCCCGTCCCATACTGCCAAGAGTGCATGTTGAAGGGGCGAAGATGAAACTGGGCAAACGGAATAGCCTCGATTGCCGCCACCATCCTTCCTAGGACCCTCATGCAAAACCGGATGGTGTGAGGAATAGGTTGGCGAAGTATCCGTACCTCTTGGCGGAGAACTAAGGCCTTGTCCTGAGGAAGAATTATCAACCCCTGAGCGGTGTCGAAATTCATCCCTAAAAAGGTGATCTTCCGAGATGGCACGGGAGATGACTTCTTCATATTCACCAGCCACCCCAAACGAGCAAGGGTGTCTAACGTAATGTTGACACTTTCTTCGCAGGTCTGAAAAGACGGCCCCTTGATGAGGAGGTCGTCTAAGTAAGGCAGGATGACTATCCCCCTGGAGTGCAAAATGGACACAACAGCAGCCATGACCTTTGTGAACACCCTGGGGGCTGTGGCTAGCCCGAATGGCAGGGCTGCGAACTGAAAATGAAGTTTGTCGATGGCAAACCGAAGAAACCTTTGATGAGGGGGAAATATGGGAATGTGAAGATAGGCATCCTGGATGTCTATTGATGCTAGAAATTCCCCTCTTTCCATGGCTGCAATGACTGAACGGAGAGATTCCATTCGGAAATGCCGAATTTTGACAAACCGGTTCAATCGCTTTAGATCTAGAATAGGCCTTACGGTACCATCCTTCTTGGGTACAATGAACAGGTTGGAATAAAATCCCTGACCTCTTTCGACCTCTGGTACAGGTACGACAACCCCGCTGTGCCGAAGAGACTCGACCGCCTTGAATAAGGCACGACCTCGAGACCCCTCCTTGGGAAGGCGCGAGGGAAAAAAGCGATTTGGGGGAAGGCTGGTAAATTCTATTTTGTACCCGTGGAGACTAACTCCCTGACCCACTCGTCGTGAGTCACTGATAGCCAAGTGGGACGAAACCAGAGTAAGCGGCCGCCTACCTGGAAAAATTGACCGGATTTTGCCTCCAGTCATTTGTCCGAATATCTTTGGGGTTTGGACCCTCTGGATCTTGGCTGATAAGATCTCCCTCTTCCCAGAGGATTGGTCCTGTAGGTGACCTGGCGATCTTTGGCCTGATTAGGCCGACCTGAGCCGCTGGAGGTGGCTGGCATGGCCCAGCCTGGGTTACGAAAGGCCCTAAAACGAGGCTGAGGTTGTCGACGAAAAGGTTGTTTAATCCTTTGCTGAGGAAGGAAATTGCTCTTCCCTCCCGTTGCATCAGATATGAGCTGATCCAGTCTCTCGCCAAATAACCGACCACTCTGATATGGTAAAGATGTAAGCGACTTCTTTGAGGTTGAATCTGCTCGCCAAGTTCTCAGCCATAAGGATCTTCTAATGGCAATTGCATTAGCAGCGGCTAATGCTGCGCAATTTGCCGCATCCATGGATGCATTAATTAAGAAGTCTCCAGCAAGAGCTATTTGATTAGAAATCTGGGTTACCTCAGACGGCACCTCTATGCCGTGAAGAGCCCTATTTAGAGACTCCGACCAGGATATTACGGCCTTGGCAACCCAAGTCGCTGCAAAAGAAGGAGAAAGAGCAGAACCTGATGCCTCAAATACCGAACGGGCCAAACTCTCAATTAGACGATCCGTTGGCTCCTTAATAGAGGAACCGCTGGGAATAGAGAGGAGCGTTTTAGATGCCAAACGCGAAACAGGAGGATCAACCGAAGGAGATTCTGTCCACTTCTTAAGGAGCTCAGGAGCAAAAGGATATCTAGTATTGAGAGCCTTTTGTCCAGCAAAGCGCTTGTCCGGTTTCTCCCGGTGGCGCTGCACTAATTCCTCAAACTCAGGATGAGCACCAAAAACTTTATGGGCTTGCCTGGCTCGTTTAAAGGTCACCTTGTGACCAGAGGTCAAGGTGGACTCATCGTCTATCCCCAGAGTTTGATTGATAGCTTCAATCAAACTGTCAATTGTTTCTTGACTATACTGTGCCTCTAGATTAAGTGATTCTTCCAAATCGGAATCCGAATATTGATCACTTGCCAAGGGAGAGGGAGAGCGGGAGACGGAACTAAAAGATGCCGAGGCTCCAGACGGCATGGGCGACACAGTGTGGGTTCGTTTCCCCTGTGTCTGCCTGGTGCGAGCGCGGCCCCTGCAGGCCTGAGGTTCCTGAGATGTAGCCAAGACAGGTGAACCACTGTCCCTGCTCCTATCGGGAGCTTGAAGGGACTCGACCGCTCTGGTCAATGACGCCACAGATTGAGCCAGGGAAGGCCCATTCAGGGGGGCTTGACGCACTAGGCTCGGCTATAGGAGAGGGTTCCTGAGCCCGTTCAGAGTCACAGGCCTCGCAGACCCGAGAAGTCTGGGCATGCGGAAAAGGGGACCTACAAGCAATGCATGCAGTATAAAGTATCGTATGCGTCTTGGTTCTTTTGGACATTCTGAATCCGTCACAGTACACAATAAACTGGATGTGTCAGTCAGCGGAAGGGGCGCAAAAGTGCGCAACAATCAGGCTGGAGGTAGTAGCACTCACCCCAGTCCTGTATCCCAGCGTCCTTTCGTGTACAATGGGCAGAAAAAAAAAACAGGACATCCGAGTTTCTCCCGGTGAAATTGCCTGCGGCTCCAATCTTTCAAAAAAGAGCGCTTCTCTGCCAAAGAGGAAGTGCTCATGTAGCCGAGCCTCAGGAGGGAGGGTCAAGAGGCGCGACCTAGACGTCAGGGCTTCCGTCCCCCCAACTTCCGGCCGCGGCCTATCTCCGGCAAAAGCCGGGGACTAAATTTGAAGCCGCGGCCTAGCGGCCGCCGAAGCCGCGGTCTAAATTTCCGGCGGAGGCGGCCCCAAAGTCAGAGGGCGGGTCCGCCGGAAGGAGACGCCGCCGGGGCGGAGCCCACCTCCGCGACCGCGATCCCTCAAGCTGACGCCGGCATAACATTCTGGCCAGCGGCCCAGTCCCCGGGAAAAGCCGGGGACTAGATTTGAAGCCGCGGCCTAGCGCCATTAGAAGCCGTGGTCTAAATTTTTCCGGCGGCGGCCACCCCAAAGTCGGAGAGCGGCCCCGCCGACAGGAGACGCGGGAACGGTCCCCATACTCACGACCGCGGCCCCCTCCACCATACTTCAGCCCGCGGCCTAGTCCAGGGTAAAGCCGGGGACTAAATCTTTACTCCGGAGCGCTGCTGTATCTTTAGCCATTCTGGATTTGAAGGTGAGATTCTTCTTCCAACATCTTCACATGCAGCGCATTAAAGGGGGACTCTCCGTGAAAAATAAAAGGACGGTGCAGGAACCCTAACTCCATCACCCCTTCAGGGGATGAGGAGAGGGACCGTCCGCCACCTTGCAGCACCGCAGTCTAGCATTGGTGGTGCAGTGGGGGCCGCACGGACTAACTCCCGCCTCTGTACAGCCTAGGGCTTCAATACCTTAGGGTGGTCAGGGCTGAGTCCGGCATTTATGTCCCACGTTGCGGGAGAGGATACGATGGAGGCTTTACTCCACGTGCTCGCCCGTTGATGGTTTGGGGAGATCGGACCCTTTCAATAGGATCCGTCGCCCCTATCTCATCTTCGTGGGAAAAAAAAAAAAAAAAAAATGGTCTGGAAAAAGAACCAGACGTGTGCCTCCATCAGACACTAAGCAATAACTGGATTTGCCTGTGGCCAGTGCTGAGGTGTATACGGCGGAGGAGGAGCTAACCTTTTTTTTATGTTTACTTAGTGTCAGCCTCCTAGTGGCAGTAGCATACACCCACAGTCCTGTGTCCCCCAATGAGACGAAGGAGAAATAAAACAGTGACAAGAAAAAAAAAAAAAAAATCAGAAGTGCTATTTTTTGGTTGCCACATCTTGTCCAAAAGTGCAATAAGAAGTGATCAAAAGTTTGTATGTACATTATATAGCGAAATGAATGGTGTCATTCAAATCTACAACTCGTCCCGAAAAATTAATCCCTCATATGGTTATGTTAATAGAAAAGAAAAAAGTTATGGCTTTTGGAAGAAGAGGAGGTAAATTGGCTTCAGCAGGAAGGTGATCCCCATGTTTGCTGCACCCACAGGTCGGGTGGTGAGCCCGAGCAGTCAATGCAGAGTATATTATTTGTAAAGCCTTTTGGGTTCCTGCACCCGACCCACCTCCTTCACTCCGGCTTCAGCAGCTTCTTGCAGCATTTTCACTGCTGACTGAGTGTCCTCAGGTTTGACATTCAGGAGATAACGGGCATAGCGATATTTGGCCTGCTGGTGCCCTCCTCTGGCAGCCAAGAGGTACAGCTCCGCAGCCTGTAGGAGGGAAAGCAGAAACATTAGATGCTGCAAAGAAGCCGATAACTGCTGCAAAAGCCATTTACAGCTTCTTGGAGAACACCGACACATCTGCAATGATCTAATCTCCAAAAAAAAAAAAAATGAGGCCGCACCCCAGGAGATCAAAGAAAACAATGCGCAGGTGAATACACCCATCACTGTTTCTTGGATCTTTTGCAGTGCTGCCTCTACGTAGGCCCTGTGCATTATCCATCAGTTTAAGGAACAGAGGTAGACGTCCTTTCACTTCAAAGAAAACTGAGTTGCAGTACCCAGAATAGCCACAACAGTGTGTGGCACTGTGGTGCTGCTATTCTGTACTTTTGACGATTTGGGCATAAGATGTTAACTGATTATTAACGATTCCCGGAAGGACGGACCCCACTTAATCCTATACGGATGACCTATTTCAAAAGATGGGTCATCAGTAGTGTTGAGCATTCCGATACTATCGGGTATATCGGGTGTCGGCCGGCATTACCCGGCAATTGAATCAGCGGCTATTTTACTATGTAGAAGTGTATGAACTATAAATATATGTATATATATATGTCACAATGACATGTGTATATATATATATATATGTATACATATATATATATATATATATATATATATATATATATATGTATTCTGTGTGTGCATATTTAGTGTTTACAAGGAAAGAAAGGGTTTTTTTTAGTTCCGATATTTCTGTCCCATAGACTTGCATTGGATTTCCGGTATCGGAATCGGGTATCGCAGACACTTTTTGGGTATCGGCGATACCCATTCCGATCCGATACTTCTTGATATCGGGAAGTATCGCTCAACTCTAGTCATCAGTATCTCAGTACCGGACTAACTGGTTATTTGAAGACATAATTCCTGAATTCCATTCCACCAGGCCTGGAGGCCTCACATTGTGGATTGCAGTTTACCTAGAGGGCCATAAGTAATGCTCGGAGGAAGCCACATTGAAGCACGTACTTTTGACGGGTCTTTGCTGACACCTTTCCCCGTCTCATAGCACACAGCGGTGTTGTACTGAGCCTTGCTGTAGCCGGCCGCTGCAGACTCCTGGAAGAACTGAAAGGCAGATCTGTAGTCTCCGCTGTCCCGAGCACTGATGATTCCTGGTAACAAAACAAAAGATAAATTGAGAATGTCATTTTATCAGGTTAACATCCCCTTCTTATATGGCCTCTCCTCTAAGTGTCAAATTGTAGAGCAGCTAGCAAGCCAGTCATTAGTCACACCAGCACAGTTAATCAAAAGAAGAGCCGGAAGGAAGCAGAGTCGCACATGCGCTGCCTCTCCCTATACCATTGTTTGTCTTAGCTTCCATGGTGACATGGTGCTTTGCTGAGTGCCTGTGACTCTCCACAGTCATCTTCAGGAATGTGTGTGATATGGCACCAGTGTGGTGTGAGTATTTGTCAAATTTTATATATCCTGTTTTTACTCACTTACCTCCTGATGAAGCTAATGCATTAGTGAAACACTATTGAGGTTTTGCTTTGTGTTGTCGGGTCCTTGCCTCTGTGCAATATGTCGCTAGGTAATATGACCTTCTCTAATGTTAATGCTTGGGCTTGATAGTTATTTGTGTAAGCGCAAGGAGTTATAGTTGTCCTCCACTTGTATACAATTGTCTCTTTCTTAGCTTATTTGATGACTATCAGATATTCTACCTGCATTTAATAAAGTTGGTGCAAACGATCGGCCTCACCAGTAACCTGTGGCATCTGGATGGGACCCATGAGAGCTACCACTCGCCTGACAACATCTGCGGCTCCCTTTGATTAGCCAGTTTGTCATGTTGCCACATGTGAGTCAAGCCAGACCGGCTAAACAGAAGAGGTCCAAACACTGTCAGGTAAGAGGTGGAACACGGGGTTCCCGTCTGGAGACCACAAATTACCGACGTGGACCATGGACCAGTCCCTGCGGGCAGATTTGCACCAGCTCTAGTACTGTATATACTGGAGGTTACTAGTCAAATATTGATTATTTTTTTTGTCATGTTGGGGCGGATATACTGCTCATAGCTTAAAGAATAACATTTTATATATTAAAGTTATCCAAACCTGACGATTTTGGTGGCCAACCGTCTAACGTGTATGGGCGCGTCAGGCTAAATGGGCATCTCCCAATGGCAGATGTTGGGAAAAAGGTGGATCAGGCATGTTGGATTTCGACATGCCCAATCCCTTCTTCTTACAGTAGACAGCCTGCTGTCAGAGTTGTCTGTGACCCACAGTAAACATATGCATGCTCCGCTGAGCCTGGTGTGCATGTATATGTTGGGAGTTCATTCTAAGTGGATTAATAATATACTACGGCAGACATTTACCAAAGATATTGAGCACTGTAGGCACGCTGGTCTCTGTGACGTCCAAGAGCTGTGAGGCAGCGCCCTGAAGAGACTTTCCAGATTCTTCCTTTGGCTCCAAGGGCTAAAAAATAAAGCGGGTAAATCTATACTAAAGACTATTAGGAAGCAAGAAAAGAGATGCCTGCACCCTACGACATGAAGAACTGCGCCGTTACCTCTCGAGCGGACGTAGACGGTTCATCCTCTCTCGTGACTGGTCCATATGTGGAGCCGAAATCAAGAAAGTCTTCATTCTGTGATACTTCTGGAGCAGGAAGAGAAGAACGAGTCGATCATGTAGAGGAAGAGACTAGTGGTAAACCCAACAGTCTCATCAGGCCGTTACCCCCAAGGTTACCTGGCACATTCACAAGGTGACTCGGGAACTAGCAGGCCCTGTGGAGTAGGTCTGTAGAGAGGAGTCTCTGTCCTGCTGATTCGCTCCACCTTGTAAGTGGAGATCTTTCCAGGCAAGCGGCTGGACGGCTTGTGGGACAATGTGACTTTTCACAGCTTTACAGACACAGCAAGAAAAGAAACAGCTGAAACTATATATTATACTTTATATTTTGATATTTCCCCCACCTTTCTTGCGCATGCCTCCATACGGACCAGTAGGGAAGACCATTCCAGCCAGAAAGTGGTCTAAAGACAATTTTGTGGCCTTTGTCAAGCTAGTAAGGGGCTTATGGATCCATTTAACATGTGTGTCGGGGGCTTTTAGCAGAAAAATCAAATATACAACACTACAGCAGCATACAAGTACCCCAATACTTAATTCAAACTTTTCCTGCATTAGTGAGTTTCCATTGCGACTACTTTGCCAAAGAACTGTGACAGATCACCAAGATACCAGGCACCTTACGTAGGATTTTCCTTAATAAAAAAAAAAAAAAAAAAGACATCTCCTTCCCTCCAGACACTGCCATGTTTCTAAAAGCTGGGGAGGCTGCGTCACCCCAAAGTCTTTTAAAGAGAATTTGTTGGTAATCTCAATCCCCCAAATTGCATAAATGGGAATGCAGGTCTTTGAAATGTATATTCATTGACATCTTCATATCTTATGTCTGTTGCTGCATTTTCAAGTAATCAGCATTTTCATTCATATACAAATGTAATATTAAGTGCTCTGGGTATGACTTGAGCACTTATCAAGCCTCTGTCTCCCCACCCAGCATTAGCATCTTTAGCTTGATTTATAACTCGCTGTCTGATTCCCTTGCCTGACATTACACAAACAGTGACTATCAGCCAAGCTAAAGAGGCTGGTGCTGGTGGGGGGTGACATGCAGGAAAGGCAGAGGCTCGGGAAGTGCTCTGTCACGCAAAAAAAAACACAGCGCCTCATCTGATACGAAGTAAAATGCAATAAAATAAATGAAATAAAAATGTGCAGGAATGCAGCAACAGATAAAAAATATAAAGGTGTCTATGGATTTACATGTCAAAGACCTGCACGCCCATAAATACAATTTGGTGGGACAGAAAGGAGCAATGTAAATTGTGCAACCAGAGAAAACAAGAAATAATATGGAAGGACACCTACATGCGAGACACACATTCTTGGCTCTGCCCACAAGTGTCCAATGTTTAAAGGGACTGTCAGCACAGAATGACTGTTCAAACCAAGTACAGGCGCTCAGTGCGTCACATCGGCCTATCATTTATATACACCTTCCCGCCTGCTTGTTTTCTATCCGTCAATCAAAGAAGAAGAGGAAAGAGATAGAGGGAAACCAAGCATGTGGGAAGGAGAATATAAATGATTGGTCGCCGAGAAGCACCGAGGAGCAGGACTTAGGGTGTGTTTCCACAATCCGGAATTCTTCAGTAATTGCTGCGTGTTTGACGCCGTGCGCTGGCGCAGCGTCAAACATGCAGCGTCCAGATGTTACAGCATAGTGGAGGGGATTTCAAGAAATCCCGTCTCCACTATGCTTAAAAACACGCAGGTGGAAGACCTGCGTTAACAGTAGGGTTGAGCATTCCGATACTGCAAATATCGGGTATCGGCCGATATTGGCTGTATCGGAATTCCGATTCCGAGTTCCGATATTTTCGTCATATCGGATACCGGAATCGGGATTGTCACTGTCACTGTCACTGTCCGTCGGTCGGGTCTGTCAGGAGTCAGCGGCACTTACCTGGCAGAAGATCTCCGGCGGTCACGTCCTGGACTGCTTGATGGCCGCAATCTTCTTTCCCCGGCGGTCACATGCAGTATCTCGCGATAACTGCAGTGACTGCTGGGTAATCCCGGCCGTAAAGCAGTCAGTCCGATGACGTCACCGCTGGGGAAGCAGGTAATCAGCTGTGCTGCGTCGGGATGTCAGGCTCTGCCTGTCATTGCGATGTAGCAGAGTTGGATCGTCGTGGGACTATCGTTATGGACTGCGTCGGACAGGTGGTATACTGTTGGTTTGTTTTTTTTTCTTTTTTTACAGGAGATCGATGGCGTCGCAGGAATGAGAGTACAATAAAATTAATGAAAACTGTGTTGTCTCTTTTATTTCATTAAAATACTTTTTTCTTGCTGTGTTTTTTTTTTACACATTTAATAACTTTGGGATTAATAATGGATCGGTGTCTTATTGACACCTCTCCATTATTAACCGGGCTTATTGTCACCGTGCAATCAACGGTGACATTAACCCCTTATTACCCCGCTTGCCACCGCTACAGGGCAAGTGGGAAGAGCCGGGTAAAGTGCCACAATTGGCACATCTTTTGATGCGCCAAATGTGGGGCTGCTGTAGCCTGGTATTATCAGGCTGTTGAGGGCCAAAATCCATGGGCCTTGACAGTCTTTTAATACCAGGCCGCAGCAGTCTGCATTTTACTTGGCTGGTTAACAAAAATAGGGGGACCCCTACGCCGTTTTTTTTTCGAGGGGATCCCCTATTTTTGTTAACCAGCCAAGCTAAGCAGACTGCTGTGGCCTGGTATTATCAGGCTGGCAAGGTCCATGGATATTGGATCCTTACCAGCCTGAAAAACCAGGCCTCAGCGGTCTGCTTCATCTGGCTGGTTAACAAAAATAGGGGGGACCCCACGCCAATTTTTTTCGAGGGGATCCCCTATTTTTGTTAATCAGCCAAGATATGCAGACTGCTGTGGCCTGGTATTATCAGGCTGGCAAGGTCCATGGATCTTGGCTCCTTAACAGCCTGAAAATCCAGGCCTCAGCGGTCTGCTTCATCTGGCTGGTTAACAAAAATAGGGGGGACCCCACGCCAATTTTTTTCGAGGGGATCCCCTATTTTTGTTAATCAGCCAAGATATGCAGACTGCTGTGGCCTAGTATTATCAGGCTGGCAAGGTCCATGGATCTTGGCTCCTTAACAGCCTGAAAATCCAGGCCTCAGCGGTCTGCTTCATCTGGCTGGTTAACAAAAATAGGGGGGACCCCACGCCATTTTTTTTTCGAAGGGAACCCCTATTTTTGTTAATCAGTTCCCTCTGACGTCACTGATTGTGTCCCTGGCTGACCTGAAGTGAAAGTGGAAAGCAATCAATTAAGCTTTCCACTTAAGGGCCTGTCTCACATAGCGATATCGCTACCGAGATCGCTGCTGAGTCACTAGTTTTGTGACGCAGCAGCGAGCTCACCAGCGATATCGCTGTGTGTGACATTCAGCGACGATCAGCCCCCCTGCCGGGTATCGCTGATCGTCGCTGAAATGTCAGGACCTTTTTTTGATCGCTGGTTTCCCGCTGACAGGCACACATCGCTGCGTGTGACAGGCGGGAGACCAGCGATCCGCTGGTAACCAAGGTACACAGCGGGTTTCCAGGCGCGGGGCTGTGCCTAGAAACCCGCTGTGTACCTTGGATACCCGCGCCCTGATGCAGGGAGCTGGTATCCAAGGTACACAGCGGGTTTCCAAGCGCTGCGCGGTGCCTGGAAACCCGCTGTGTACCTTGGTTACCAGCGGATCGCTGGTCTCCCGCCTGTCACACGCAGCGATGCGTGCCTGTCAGCGGGAGACCAGCGATCAAAAAAAGGTCCTGACATTTCTGCGACGATCAGCGATACCCGGCAGGGGGGCTGATCGTCGCTGAATGTCACACACAGCGATATCGCTGGTGAGCTCGCTGCTGCGTCACAAAATAGTGACTCAGCAGCGATCTCGGTAGCGATATCGCTATGTGAGACGGGCCCTTAAGCGATGTTACCCGCAGTGTCGCTGTCCCAGATCGCTGCCTGAGCTGCCTGTTTGGCAGCTCAGCAGCGATCATGTAGCGATACACCAGCGATCCTGACAAGTGCATATCGTTGTCGGGATCGCTGGTGTATCGTTATGTGACACCCAGCCTTTACTCTCCTGTCAGGCAGGAGAGGAACTCATTCATTTGGG
The DNA here is from genome assembly GCA_033576555.1 of Oophaga sylvatica. Lineage (NCBI taxonomy): Eukaryota > Metazoa > Chordata > Amphibia > Anura > Dendrobatidae > Oophaga > Oophaga sylvatica. Next base: position 29,546,181 of record JARQOD010000004.1, read on the forward strand.
GTTTACTGTGAGGCTGCAGCATTAGCTGCGGTCCCTGCAGTAAACATTAACCCTTTCTGAAGGATTACACCGTGGGACCTGACTGTGCATGGGATAGGTAAGATATAATTTTCTTTTTTATTTTATTTTTATTACAGGGATAATTGGTTTTTTTTTTGCAGTAAAATAAAAAGATGGTCAAACACTGTGCCTTTATTTCATATAAAATGAATTTTAATTAAAGTGTGTGTGTTTATTTTTATTTCATGCAATAGGATTAATAATTGGATTGTCTAATTGACAGCTCTCAATTATTAACCTGGCTTAGGTCACCTTTAATAGCAGGTGGCTATAACCCATATGAACCCTATTCGCCACCGCTACGGGCAATGGGAATAGACGGGCAAAGGCCAGAAGGGCGAATCTAATTATAGATTTGTCTTCCTGGGGGTCTGGGGGCAGATGGGGGGGGGGGGGGGGGGGGGGGGGGAAATAATGGTCCCTCTCTGGGTATTTTATTGCCCCCACTCCGGCTTGTCTGTCTGGTGCGAAAATGGGGGGAGCCCACGCATTTTTTTTTCAGCAATTTTACACCTCATATATATATATACATGTCATTGAATTTGTGACACATATATATATATATTTATATTTGTAGTTCATACACTTCTACATAGTATAATAGCCGCTAATTCAATTGCCGGCTTTTGTGAAAATGCAGAACCCGACATGAAATGACACTTGGTGTACATAGGGTTAACCATGTCTTTTCATGTCCTTTGCTATCTAATTTGCACAAACAATTAAATCAGTCTATGTGTGCAAAATTTCACACCTGTAGGGTTAATTAAAGGTGTAAATTCGTAGCAAAAAAGTCCGTTTTTTTACAACGAATTTACACCTTTAATTAACCCCTACAGGTGTGAAATTTTGCACACATAGACTGATTTAATTGTTTGTGCAAATTAGATAGCAAAGGACATGAAAAGACATGGTTAACCCTATGTACACCAAGTGTCATTTCATGTCGGGTGACCCGACATGAAATGACACTTGGTGTACATAGGGTTAACCATGTCTTTTCATGTCCTTTGCTATCTAATTTGCACAAACAATTAAATCAGACTATGTGTGCAAAATTTCACACCTGTAGGGGTTAATTAAAGGTGTAAATTCGTAGCAAAAAAGTCCGTTTTTTTTACAACGAATTTACACCTTTAATTAACCCCTACAGGTGTGAAATTTTGCACACATAGACTGATTTAATTGTTTGTGCAAATCAGATAGCAAACGACATGAAAAGACATGGTTAACCCTATGTACACCAAGTGTCATTTCATGTCGGGTGCTTCTGTCTTTTCACTGAAGCCGGCTTTACCCGGCAATTGAATCAGAGGATATTTTACTATGTAGAAGTGTATAAACTATACATATATGTATATATATATATATATATATGTCACAATGACATGTATATATATATATATATATATATGTATTCTATGTGTGTATATTTAGTGTTTACAAGGAAAGAATGGGGTTTTTTTAGTTGCGATATTTTGTTCCCATAGACTTACATGGGACTTCCGGTATCGGTATCGGGTATCGCCGATATTTTAGTGATATCGGCGATACCATTCCGATTCCGATACTTTAGGATATCGGAAAGTATCGCTCAACTCTAGTTAACAGACATGCTGCGCGTCTTTTTAGATCGCAGCATGTCCTATTCCCTTGCGGCGAAGCTGCGTCGCCGCAAGGGAAATAACACAGGCCTGTGTAGCCCTGCGGTCATTCCGGATGTGTTCAGTGAACACATCCGGATTCACCGCGCGTTCACTAGGGGGTGGGGCTTTGGGCGGAGCGGACTTTCCGCTCCGTCCAAAGCGCTGTGGTTCTGGACCGTGGAACCACAGCCTTAGTATGAACAGTCATTCTGTGCTGACAGTCCCTTTAATTGATTTTGTTGGGGTCTTTCATCCAGATTTAGATTTTCCCTATATCTGAACAATTAGTACAAATCAATTTTTTTCACATGTCTCGGAATGGCAACTCCCCCACCTCTGGGGTACTGCTGTTATTAGTGGGGTACCCGAGCGTTCAGCCTCCTTGTAGAGAATCTTTCGGCTATTCTGCACGTTTCCTCCTGAACTCACATTTCTGACTATTGACTACAATGGTTGCAGTCAATGGGTTTCCTTTCAGGCCAACGTAAAGGGGACTGATTAATGAACGCCATTTGCTCCCTAGAAATTGCCCTTAAACATTTCTATATTCCCAAATTAAGCAAGATGGTATCTTTTTTGCCTCCGTCTGGCTGGAACGATTTAGGGCACCATTTATGTACCTGTATAGGGCTTACCTATACGGGGAGCCATGGTAAGAAAACAGATGGCATGTGGTCTCTGTTATTTTGCAATGGACCCCTATCACAGATCGATGCTGCGGCATCCATGCAGACTGTAGCTGCAGTATGGGCCCCTATCGATCGATGCTGTGGCATCCATGCAGACTGTAGCTGCAGTATGGGCCCCTATCACAGACCGATGCTGCGGCATCCATGCAGACTGTAGCTGCAGTATGGGCCCCTATCACAGATCGATGCTGCGGCACCCATGCAGACTGTAGCTGCAGTATGGGCCCCTATCACAGATCGATGCTGCGGCATCCATGCAGACTGTAGCTGCAGTATGGGCCCCTATCACAGATCGATGCTGCAGCACCCGTGCAGACTGTAGCTGCAGTATGGGCCCCTATCACAGAACGATGCTGTGGCACCCATGCAGACTGTAGCTGCAGTATGGGCCCCTATCACAGATCGATGCTGCGGCATCCATGCAGACTGTAGCTGCAGTATGGGCCCCTATCACAGAACGATGCTGCGGCATCCATGCAGACTGTAGCTGCAGTATGGGCCCCTATCACAGATCGATGCTGCGGCATCCATGCAGACTGTAGCTGCAGTATGGGCCCCTATCACAGATCGATGCTGCGGCACCCATGCAGACTGTAGCTGCAGTATGGGCCCCTATCACAGAACGATGCTGTGGCATCCATGCAGACTGTAGCTGCAGTATGGGCCCCTATCACAGATCGATGCTGCGGCATCCATGCAGACTGTAGCTGCAGTATGGGCCCCTATCACAGATAGATGCTGCGGCATCCATGCAGACTGTAGCTGCAGTATGGGCCCCTATCACAGATCGATGCTGCGGCATCCATGCAGACTGTAGCTGCAGTATGGGCCCCTATCACAGATCGATGCTGCGGCATCCATGCAGACTGTAGCTGAGTATGGGCCCCTATCGATCGATGCTGTGGCATCCATGCAGACTGTAGCTGCAGTATGGGCCCCTATCACAGAACGATGCTGTGGCATCCATGCAGACTGTAGCTGCAGTATGGGCCCCTATCGATCGATGCTGTGGCATCCATGCAGACTGTAGCTGCAGTATGGGCCCCTATCACAGACCGATGCTGCGGCATCCATGCAGACTGTAGCTGCAGTATGGGCCCCTATCACAGATCGATGCTGCGGCACCCATGCAGACTGTAGCTGCAGTATGGGCCCCTATCACAGATCGATGCTGCAGCATCCATGCAGACTGTAGCTGCAGTATGGACCCCTATCACAGATCGATGCTGCAGCACCCGTGCAGACTGTAGCTGCAGTATGGGCCCCTATCACAGAACGATGCTGTGGCACCCATGCAGACTGTAGCTGCAGTATGGGCCCCTATCACAGATCGATGCTGCGGCACCCATGCACACTGTAGCTGCAGTATGGGCCCCTATCACAGAACGATGCTGCGGCATCCATGCAGACTGTAGCTGCAGTATGGACCCCTATCACAGATCGATGCTGCGGCACCCATGCAGACTGTAGCTGCAGTATGGGCCCCTATCACAGAACGATGCTGTGGCACCCATGCAGACTGTAGCTGCAGTATGGGCCCCTATCACAGATCGATGCTGCGGCATCCATGCAGACTGTAGCTGCAGTATGGGCCCCTATCACAGAACGATGCTGCGGCATCCATGCAGACTGTAGCTGCAGTATGGGCCCCTATCACAGATCGATGCTGCGGCATCCATGCAGACTGTAGCTGCAGTATGGGCCCCTATCACAGATAGATGCTGCGGCATCCATGCAGACTGTAGCAGCAGTATGGGCCCCTATCACAGATCGATGCTGCGGCACCCATGCAGACTGTAGCTGCAGTATGGGCCCCTATCACAGATCGATGCTGCGGCACCCATGCAGACTGTAGCTGCAGTATGGGCCCCTATCACAGATCGATGCTGCGGCATCCCATGCAGACTGTAGCTGCAGTATGGGCCCCTATCACAGATCGATGCTGTGGCATCCATGCAGACTGTAGCTGCAGTATGGGCCCCTATCACAGATCGATGCTGTGGCATCCATGCAGACTGTAGCTGCAGTATGGGCCCCTATCACAGATCGATGCTGTGGCATCCATGCAGACTGTAGCTGCAGTATGGGCCCCTATCACAGATGATGCTGCTGGCATCCATGCAGACTGTAGCTGCAGTATGGGCCCCTATCACAGATCGATGCTGCGGCACCATGCAGACTGTAGCTGCAGTATGGGCCCCTATCACAGATCGATGCTGCGGCATCCATGCAGACTGTAGCTGCAGTATGGGCCCCTATCACAGATCGATGCTGCGGCATCCATGCAGACTGTAGCTGCAGTATGGGCCCCTATCACAGATCGATGCTGCGGCATCCATGCAGACTGTAGCTGCAGTATGGGCCCCTATCACAGATCGATGCTGGGCATCCATGCAGACTGTAGCTGCAGTATGGGCCCCTATCACAGATCGATGCTGGGCATCCATGCAGACTGTAGCTGAAGTATGGGCCCCTATCACAGATCGATGCTGCGGCACCATGCAGACTGTAGCTGCAGTATGGGCCCCTATCACAGATCGATGCTGCGGCACCATGCAGACTGTAGCTGCAGTATGGGCCCCTATCACAGATCGATGCTGTGGCATCCATGCAGACTGTAGCTGCAGTATGGGCCCCTATCACAGATCGATGCTGCGGCATCCATGCAGACTGTAGCTGCAGTATGGGCCCCTATCACAGATCGATGCTGCGGCATCCATGCAGACTGTAGCTGGAGTATGGGCCCCTATCACAGATCGATGCTGCGGCACCCATGCAGACTGTAGCTGCAGTATACATAAATCCCCATCCCTGGAATTAACCCACTTACATAGATGGTTGCACTGGGAGAAAGATTTCAGGATCTGCCCCAGATATGTTCGGCAAGGGGCTCTGTCCTCCCGAGAAGAATTGGTCGAGCAATGGAGGGAAATCTGCCGAGCCAAGTGCAGGAAGAAGACGGCTGCTGCTCCCTATAGTCAACAAGAAAGGACAGGAATGATGTAAGTTTAGTATATTTCCATATGCATAACCTTCTATGAAGAAATATTCACTTTTAGCAATTTTCAGCATCCAAAACTTCCTATAAACAAAGGGTCTGCTCTTCTTGGAGAGGCAGGTAAGTAAAATCTATGAGCACGGGAGAAATCATTCCAATTTAGTCCGGGAAAGTCACAGCCTTCTGCGCAGACATTTCTTTTCCAAGATCCCATCACTGGCGGATGGAGGTGGATGGAAAATCACTGCCGAGTGTAAGGTTCTGCTCCATCACCTATGCATACTACTAATCTTCAGGAGGAATACATGTATCTACTCCTCCTGGACAAACCGTTTCATCCCACCGCTCTATGTGACTGCAGACTTGTGGATCCTCACAGCGTGCAGAGTGCAAGCTGTCAGGATTCTCCGGTGCTGGCCGCAAGTATGTGATTTGCATACGTGTGGTCACATGCCGACTAGACGTGCGCAGCCTTGCTCAATGCAATTGTACTGAGTGAGGCCAGACACGTCTAGTTGGAATGTGGCTGGGAGTATGCAAATCACATGCTTGCGGTCACATGACTGCCCGCTCCTAGCGAATCCTGACAGTGCGCATTGTGAACACCGAGGATTCACAAGTCTGCAGTCACACAGTGGCTACAGAGTTGAGCCCCACTCCTAAACAACCCCTTTAAAGCACCACTGCAGTGTTTTTTTTAATTGCACTGCTGGAGTGGCGCTTTAAATGTAGGTCTCCTACCCCCTGTCTGATACCTTCTGGCATTTTCATCTGTTTTCATCGCCGCTCTCTTTTTGGTCTCTGGCAAAAAGTTACCTGCCTGCAGCCGCAGTGTTTCATGGAGAGAGCTGGAGGTCACAATTCAATACAAGTCTATAAGAGACTCGTTCTGGTTCTCATACACTTGCATTGATAGCTTGTGACGTAGCAGCTTCAGGCCAATCAGAAGCTGCGCTCATAGGATGGCGCAGCGGGACCGACAAACGGTGAAGACACCAGAAGCTGAGTATGTGACCAGGGGCAGGAGACTTACATTTAAAACGCCACTCCAGCGCTGATAAAAACAAAAACAATGCCGGAGTGGTGCTTTAACAGGTTCTGCGATGCTGAAATATGATATGTCAAAGTGATTTTCTCATGAATTAATGCTGGGAGATGGACATTCAGACATACGGTGTGGCCGCCAACGTTACTTCTGCCGAGGGAAGCAATGTTCCGGCTCATAAGGCCCCCAGTAGGTCAATGGGCTTTATAAGTGCAGCAAAGCCAATAAGTAAATTGATAAAGGATGTAGTTATACCCAGTAGGCTACATAACGATACCACAGAGGGTGCATTTATCAAACTGCTATAAGTTATAGGGTTATTCAGAAAATGTAAGGTCAGCACCTATCCAAAAGGACCAATACCTGGGAGCCCCAATTATTCATTGGATGATTAGAGCAATGTCTTAAGTGCTCAGATACTGCTCCATTTCCACAGGCATTTCAGAACCATATTCTCAGGATCAGTGGTGGTCCCTGTACCAGTAGAATAACCCTTTAACCTCTAAAGAAGAAAGCTACTTTGGGCCTAAAGGACATACTAATTTTTTTCCTCTTAAAGGGAATCGGTCACCAGGTTTTTGTTACCCGTTCTGAAAGCAGCATAATATAGGGGCAGAGACCCTGATTCCAGCAATGTATCACTTACTGAGCTGCTTGCTGCAGTTTGGATAACATCACTGTTTTATCTGCTGCAGACCTAGCAGCTCTCTGAATGCTGATCTGGGTATACCCCACACAATGGTTTGGCAGCTCTGTGAAGACTGTGCATAGACATAAAGCTGTCAATCAGTGGTTGGGTGGGCTATACAGAGCTCATGAATATGGAGAACTACCTGGCAGGAGACAGTTAGTCCTCTAGAGATACTCTGTAATAAAACAGTGACTTTATCAGAACTACATCATGCAGCCCAGCAAGTCATACATCGCTGGAATACGGGTTTCAGCTCCTATATTACGCTGCTTCAAGGTTAAAAACCTTTAAAAAGTGATTATTCACAACATTTAAGATAATTTCCAACCAAAGGATAGGGGATACCCTCCAGAGCAATGGGGGTGCGATCATTGGGACCACCACAGATCCTGAGAATGGGGCTCTATGCTCTGCTATCTTTGGTAGTCCGGCAGAAGATGAATGGAAGGGGCAGTCTGACAGCCGGATCCCCACTCCGGCAACTCCACGACTGTGTGTAGCTGCGCTACTATTAAGTGATGTTTTCACTGCAGAGTAGGAGCCGGATGGGCTGTTCGGAAGTAGTTAGAGAGTGTCAGCACAAAATGACTGTTCAAACCTAGCACAGGCACTTGGTGCACCACTGTTGTGGCCGAGCAGTTCAGTGCACCTCACCACCTACTTTTTTCCCATCTATCTCCATCCTCCTCTTCAATGATTGACAGCTAAGGTTTTACAGGAGCCAGAGGAGGGTGGAGATAGATGGAAAGCAAGTAGTTGGGTAGATGCACCAAACTGCTCGGCCACACCAAGGGTGCGCCAAGTGCCTGTGCTTGGTTTGAACAGCCATTTTGACTCCCTTTAAATCAAAATATGATACATTTGAGGCAAACTACTTTATAGCGGCCATGTCCCTAGCATTCAGTCTGTCCCAGATGAGTTGTGGACATAACTCAAGGCTGAACTGACCAAGATAAAAAAAAAATAACAAAACGGCTTAGCCAAAATAATAGGGTTTCCAGTTGGAAAAATAAAATCTGCCAAACTGCCCGCAGTCCTTTATAAGCAAAAATGGCAAGGCACGAGGCTGTATGAAATAAGAATGCAGCCCCTGCTAATACTGAATGCACCCCTCACCAGTCCAACAGCATCCAACATGCAGTACTGCGGCAGCTGGCCAGTGCTGAACTGAAAGCTCGCTCTTCTCTTCTTCTCCTGTCCATTCTGACGACCATGGTCACCTGAAGACTGGGAGCTGTAACTAAAAAAACAGAACATTGTGACCAATTTATGGTGAAATATAAGAGCAGCAAGCATGAGCATTCAGAAAACAATGCAGGAAAAGTCATGTAATACATGAGATGACCACTAGGGGCAGTGGAACATAAACTCACACTTTGTCTAGGCTAAATAAGCCGATTAGAATTTGTCAGGTGACCACTATGAATAATCTGAGAATTATGTTGTATATAATAAATTCATTTTACAAAAATGGTTATTTACTTGCTTAAAATAAAAACAAGTGTCGTATTGGGCTATAATGATACAGATTGAAGAATGCCCTTTAAATCTGATCAGATAGCATATGATGACTGACTCCTTTAATATGGATGTAAAAGCCAACTAAAAAATGGGGATAAAATATTTCAGGACCCCAGTAAAATTTATAGGAAGGGAAGGTAATCTGGCTAATTATTAAAGGCATAAAGACAATATCTCTTGGTATGTTCTGCCTGGATGTCTCAATTTTCCCCCGTTGCATGAGTTATTCTGAGCAAGACCCGAGAGACCGAGCTTTTATTCTAGGATACGAGGCTGAGAAGAACAAGGACTCGATCATTAAGCAGCCCTGAGAGCTCATTTTACTGGGGGATGGCGCGATACCAATAATTATTATTGCTTTTTGATGTATTTGTTACTGCTCATTACATTCGGTGGAGGTGACCTTCCCTTAAGAACACTGGAAAGCCAATCACCTATGGCTCTCCCGTCAGGATGATTGGTGCAAAGACTTTCCCTAACCTCAGAGAGACAAAATAGCTGCAGATTTGCCAATCAATGCCAGATTAATTGGGGGTGCAACACCTGTGATGCCGCAGAGCAGCTGTTCCCTGTGCCGGCTGGATGTGATCACCCGCGGAGACAAGCAGCACAGTGCCATCAAATGTATAGTGGCCGCGGCCGGGTACTGCACATCCACTCCTATTTGTTTTTTTTCATTGTTAAAGTTTAATTATTAAGACCTATAGCAAAGGGGATTTTTTATTTTAGATGCATTCAGAAAATGAAAAAAAAAATGTTTGAAGATGGATGTAGTCTTTAAACGGAACCAGGCTGCAGATAGGTGCTGCCCAACCCACTGCCGTGTGCACATTACCTGGAAGTGTTGCAAGCTTTCAGAGTAAGACCACGCGTTTCGGCTGACTAGTCGAAGGCCGGTCCCCGATGGCTTCTCCCCTAGAATAACAAGTCTTTCCCTAGGTGTATATAGGAAGAGACCTTTCGGACTAGGTGAGCTGGGCGGGGAGAGTGTGCCAGTGACCGGCTTTAGAGTAAGCAATCTTTTAAATGCCAATCGGAGACCACGCGTTTCAGCTGACTAGTCCAAGGCCAGTCCCTGGTGGTTCTCCCTGCCCCTTTTGACCTAGAATGACAAATCTCGTCCTATGTATACATAGGAAGAAACCCGTAAGTCTAGGTGAGCTGAGCAGGGAGAAGTCACCGGTGACTGATTTTAGAGTTGTTAGCCGAAACGCGTGGTCACCGGCTGGCATTTAAAATTGTTTTCCCTGAAACACAGCATCTTTCAGAGTAAAATATACATGGTGGTTTTTGGGACAGCATGAATCTGATGTTAGGTTCCCCATTAATGGGACCATCCAAGAACAGAAAAACATGACTGCCTTTTACCCAAAAAACACAGTGCCACCTCTGCCTACAGGTTGTGAAATCGTAGCTCAGCTCCAAAAAGAGGGTTGAGGAAAAATTCAATACCTCCAACAGCCTGTAAGCAGAGATGGCGCTGTTTTGGGAAAATTTTTACGGATTCTTGACAAAACCTTTAATTGGTACAGGTGCAAGAGTAAAGAGTCTGTGACGGAAGTGTAAACCGGGGGTTCACATGTAACCCCCAGATCTCTGAAGTGTAACCACTCGGGTATATGACATGACGTGAGGCTGCAATAATATATCACCATCTTGTGTCTATAAACACAAAAGTATGTCACCGAACGTGTAAAATATGTGGTAACAGAGCAGCTGTGTTACACCAGTTGCAGCGGTCCATCCGGAGATGCCTGCCGAGCTTGCTCCGACGCATCGGTCTGATTACACAACGGCATGTTCACATTTATGGCCGACTAATAAAAAAATAGACGGAGCTGAGTACTGCATAAGCAGAAAAAGCTACATCAATGAGCTTTAAAAAGAGGGTATTTTAAGGCTTCTTTCAAAACCTTCATAAAGGAAGGGATCATTATAAAATGGAGGAATCCGTGGTACCATGGCCCATCCAGATGGAGAAGAGACAGATAGTCGGCCAGGCCCCCTCCATTCAAGTCTATTGAAGTCGAAACAGAGGAGGAAGCCCACCTGAAGACACACTGTGACTGGGGCTGACATGAACAGTTATCCCCCTACTTTCCACGTACCTTTTGCTACCTGTATTCTGTCCCAAGGGTATCAATGACGAAGGGTTCAGTGCGTCAGCCTCCCCATGGACACAACCCTGGACGTTGGCCACATGGAAGCGGTTCAGGGCTGAAAGACAAAGAGAATGTTTCTAGAACCACAGTCTACTCTTCCATGTCATGGCGCCTCCTTCACAAATTCGTCTAAGGACATGGCCATGAATAAGCAATGGGATCTAAACCCCTCCAAGAAAAACTTCTCCCAACGATCTAGGAGGAATTTGGTGAAGAACAATGCTTTTCCCAACATGATGGAGACCGTGTCACAGGGCAAAGGTGATAACTAAGGGGCTCAGTGAACAAAACATTGACATTTTGGATGCACAGAGAGGAAACCCCCATGAGAACCTGTGGGCAATCCTCAAAAAGCAAGAGGACAAAGAAAAAGTCAAATTATGAGAAACGCCAAACACTTAAGAGAAGAATAGACGGGACAAGGTTTCTCCTCGGAGAGAGTGACATGTCAGGTCTGGCATGCCAGTATGAGGAGACTTAAAACGTCATGCAGGCTCCTCTGGGAAACGAAAATATGGAAATTGTCTCTTCGGAGAGGAAGAGGACTTGAACTCTAGTGTCACCTATTCGAAGTAGGATTGCTACTTCCAATAGGGGGCACTAGAGTTCAAGTCCTCTTCCTCTCTGAAGAGACAATTTGCTTATAGAGACGAATATGTTAACAGTCAGGATTTAGCCCAGAAGCTGAAATCCAGCCGCCAGGGTGAAGGGAAGAAGTCTTGAAAAATAAGGCTATGTTCACACGTTGCATTATTTTATGCAAATTAAAAGCTGCTTTTTACAGTACCAGAAAAACTGAGATTCCAGAAATCTCATGCACTCGATTCTGAATTGGAAAACTGAGGCTTCTTTTTAAATCTACAGAATGTCAATTCTTTCAGCGTTTCTTCAAGAAAGAAAGCAATGAGTAGGTGCAAAAGGATGGGAAAAAAAACCCACAACCCTGCATTTTTCTTGAGGTTTTGCTGTGTTTTTTGGTGAATAATACTAACTTTATTAAACATGTATTGTAGACGACTGACATGTAATCTACAACAACAAAACAAAAAATCAGCAAAAATGCACCAACACCTGCTTCTTTACTGTCAAGAGAGCAGGGTTCACCTGCAGAAAAAAAGTGCAATGTGTGAACATAGCCTAAGGGTGAACACCGGAAATATTGAGTCTTGCCATAAACTTGATGCATTTGTCAGTAAAAGTTTAAGAATTGAAATGCTGATAATTGGACTTCAGTTAGCACTAAAAACACTGAAGCCGCAAACTGTGTGAAAACCAAAATCTGTGTTTGTCTCAAAATTCTTATTAGTATTTAGTAGAACATCCGCTTTAAGATTTGAAAGAAAATAAAATATTGCCACTAAATGAATGTGTTTTAATCTGCATGAATTTCTTCTGGACTTTTTTATTATTTTTAAAGTATTTTCTATCTATTATGCAGCGGTTATGACACTTTTATGCTGTAATGATATACGATACACACTTGAGTCATGAATATTTAATTGTCGCCGTGTATATAAAGAAGACGGTAATAATTGATGGAGCCATTTAGCAGGTAGCAGCGCCGGGTTAGGGAATCGCCCTGGCACAAGCTCTATGCGGTGCTGTAATTACAAGCCCCGTACAGATGGCCGTCCATCCACAGATTACGAGACGGGATGTGGGGCCAAAAAATACGGATTTTTGTGTTACTCACCGTAAAATCCTTTTCTCCGAGACGCTCATTGGGGGACACAGGACTGTGGGTGTATGCTACTGCCGCTAGGAGGCTGACACTAAGTAAATATAAAAAAAGGTTAGCTCCTCCTCCGCCAGTATACACCTCAGCACTGGCCGCAGGCAAAACCCAGTTTAGTGCAAAAAGCAGTAGGAGGCTAAAGAATAAATCAGTGTTAATACAGGTACAATATATCCAGAAGTAAATCTACTGATATAGACCCAAACAAATAGAATTAACTTAGAAAACGAAGCCATCCGGCTATAAGGGAGGGTGCTGTGTCCCCCAATGAGCGTCTCGGAGAAAAGGATTTTACGGTGAGTAACACAAAAATCCGTATTTCTCCTTCATCTCATTGGGGGACACAGGACTGTGGGACGTCCCAAAGCAGTCCCTTGGGTGGGAAACCGACTCCACAGTGTAATTTATAACCAAGCATTGCTTATAGGTGCGCAACCGCGCCCTGAAGAATCCTTCTACCCAGACTGGCATCCGCAGAAGCCTGAGTATGGACATTATAATGCTTGGAAAAGGTATGCAGACTGGACCAGGTTGCCGCCTTACAAACCTGTTCCACCGAAGCCTGATGCCGAAGGGCCCAGGAGGCACCCACCGCTCTGGTGGAGTGAGCCCTGATTCCTGCGGGAACCACCGCGCCTCTGATGCGGTAAGCCTCCTGAATGGCTAACCGAATCCACCTAGCCAAGGTTGATTTAGAGGCAGCAAGTCCCTTCCTGCGACCCTCAGGGAGAACAAACAGCGTGTCCGTTTGCCGAAAGGACGCCGTCCGAGATACATATCTCCTGAGCGCCCTCACCAGATCTAGCGTATGGAGAGCCTTCTCAACCCGGTGCGTAGGAGTTGGGCAAAAAGAAGGTAGAACAATATCCTCAATGATATGAAAAGAGGACACGACTTTAGGCAAAAAAGGTGGTGTTGGCCTGAGCACCACCTTATCCTGATGGAAAAGCAAGTACGGAGCCCGACAAGACAGTGCTGCCAGCTCCGAAACCCGCCTAATGGATGTTATGGCTACCAAAAACACCACTTTCCATGAAAGAAATGCCAGAGAAGCCTCCTGCAGAGGTTCAAATGGAGATTCCTGCAGGACTCCCAGGACTAGATTGAGATCCCAAACATCTAAGGGAGCCTTGTAGGGGGAACTATATGGACAACCCCCTGAATAAAGGTCCTAACCTGAAAATTAGACGCGATCCTTCGCTGAAAAAGCACTGACAAGGCTGATATCTGCCGTCTAAGCGTACTTGGCGCTAGACCTGAATCTAGGCCTGCCTGGAGAAATGACAGAATGTTTGGAATTGAAAACCGAAGCGGGGAACAACCATGTTCCCTGCACCAAGCAAAAAAGACCTTCCAAGTCCCGTGGTAGATGCGAGCCGAGACGGGCTTTCGGGCGCTAGCCATTGTCGCGGCGACCTTTTTAGAGAATCCAGCCCTGGTCAGGATCCAAGATTCAACGGCCAGGCCGTCAAACACAGGACCGCTGAGTTCTGGTGGTAAACTGGGGCCTGGGAGAGAAGGTCCGCGCGCTCTGGCAGTCGCCAGGGTGCGTCGGCGAGCAACTGTACCAGCTCCGCGTACCAAGAGCGACGCGGCCAATCCGGAGCGATTAATATCGCTGGAACCCCCTCTATCCTGATCTTTCTGATCACCCTTGGGAGAAGAGCTATTGGTGGAAATAAGTATGGAAGATGGAATTGATTCCACGGTAGAACCAGGGCGTCCACCGCAATTGCCTGCGGATCCCGGTACCGGGAGATGAAGTTGGGCACCTTGGCATTCATCCTGGAAGCCATCAGGTCCACATCTGGGGTTCCCCAGCGTCGGCATATCTGCTGAAAAATCTCTGGATGTAGTGACCATTCCCCTGAAGCTATGCCGTGACGGCTGAGAAAATCCGCTGCCCAGTTTTCCTCGCCCGGAATGTGGACTGCTGAAATCACGGAGTGATTTACCTCTGCCCAGGACAGAATCTGTTTTACCTCGTGCATAGCCGCCCGGCTGCGGGTACCTCCCTGATGGTTTATGTATGCCACCGCCGTGGCATTGTCTGATTGTATTCGGACTGGGCGGCCCGCCAGATGCTGGTGAAAATGCCTCAGAGCCAGCCGAATAGCTCGGATCTCTAAAATATTGATCGGGAGGATCGACTCCTGCTGCGACCAAGTCCCTTGGGCTGTGTGGTGACGAAACACTGCTCCCCATCCGAGCAGGCTGGCATCCGTTGTGACTACCATCCAGAAATTCGGAGGAAACAAACGGCCCTGTTGAAGAGTGGAGCTCCTCGTCCACCACATAAGAGTCTGTCTGACCTGCAGGGACAGACGGCACCGAAGATTGAGGGAATAAGGGCTCCCGTCCCATACTGCCAAGAGTGCATGCTGAAGGGGGCGAAGATGAAACTGGGCAAATGGAATCGCCTCGATCGCTGCCACCATCCTTCCTAGGACCCTCATGCAAAACCGGATGGTATGAGGAATCGGTTTGCGAAGGATCCGTACCTCTTGACGGAGAACTAAGGCCTTGTCCTGAGGAAGGAATATCAACCCTTGAGCGGTGTCGAAATTCATCCCTAAGAAGGTGATCTTTCGAGATGGCACGGGAGATGACTTCTTCATATTCACCAGCCACCCCAGGCGAACAAGGGTGCCTAGGGTAATGCTGACACTTTCCTCGCATGTTTGGAAAGATGGACCCTTGATGAGAAGGTCGTCTAGGTAAGGCAAGATGACTATCCCCCTGGAGTGCAGAATGGATACAACAGCAGCCATGACCTTTGTGAACACTCTGGGAGCTGTGGCTAGCCCGAATGGCAAGGCAGCGAACTGAAAGTGAAGTTTGCCGATGGCAAACCGAAGAAACCTTTGATGAGGGGGAAATATGGGGATGTGAAGATAGGCATCCTGGATGTCTATTGATGCTAGAAATTCCCCTTTTTCCATGGCAGCAATGACCGAGCGGAGAGACTCCATTCGGAAATATCGAATTCTGACAAACCGGTTCAGTCTCTTTAGATCCAGAATGGGCCTTACGGTACCGTCCTTTTTGGGTACAATGAACAGATTGGAATAAAACCCCCGACCTCTTTCGTCCTCTGGTACAGGTACGACAACCCGCTGTGTCGAAGAGATTCGACCGCCTTGAATAAGGCGCGAACCCGAGACTCCTCCTTGGGAAGGCGCGAGGGAAAAAAAAAAAAACGATTTGAGGGAAGGCTGGTAAATTCTATCTTGTACCCCGAGGTGACTAATTCCCTGACCCACTCGTCTGAGTAATCGATAGCCAAGTGGGGTGAAACCAAAGTAGACGGCCGCCTACTCTGGATGAATCGACCGGATTCTGCCTCCAGTCATTTATCCGAAAATCTTTGGGGCCTAGACCCTCTAGATCTCGGTTGTTGAGACCGCATTCTTCCCAACGGGTTGGTCTTGTAAGAGACCTGAGGATCTCTGGCCTGATTAGGTCGACCTGAGCCGCTGGAACTGGCTGTTGCGGCCCAACCTGGGTTGCGAAAGGCTCTAAAACGAGGCTGAAGCTGTCGGCGAAAGGGCTGTTTGACTTTCTGCTGAGGCAAAAAAGAGCTCTTCCCTCCTGTCGCATCAGATATAAGCTGATCCAGCTTTTCACCAAATAAACGACCGCTTTGATACGGCAAGGACGTAAGTGACTTCTTTGAAGTTGAGTCTGCTCGCCAAGTCCTCAACCACAAGGATCTTCTAATGGCAATCGCATTAGCAGCAGCTAATGCTGCGCAATTTGCCGCATCCATGGAAGCGTTGATCAAAAAATCACCTGCGAGAGCCATCTGATTAGATATCTCAAAAACCTCAGGTGGCACTTCTACACCGTGAAGAGCTCTGTTCAGAGACTCCGACCAGGAAATCATGGCCTTAGCAACCCAAGTCGCTGCGAAGGAAGGAGAGAGAGATGACCCAGATGCTTCAAACACCGAGCGAGCCAGGCTTTCAATCAGACGATCCGTTGGATCCTTAATCGAGGAACCATCAGGAAGGGAGAGAAGCGTCTTAGATGCCAAGTGTGACACCGGAGGATCGACCACTGGGGATTCCGCCCACTTCTTAAGAAGTTCAGGAGCAAAAGGATACCTGGTATTGAGGGCCCTCTGTCCTGCAAAGCGCTTATCCGTTTTTTCTCGGTGGCGCTGCACAAGCTCCTCAAACTCAGGATGAGCACCAAAGACCTTATGAGTCTGTCTGGCTCTTTTGAAGGACACCTTATGACCCGAAGTCAAAGTGGATTCGTCGTCCACTCCCAGGGATTGATTGACAGCTTCTATAAGACTGTCAATTGTCTCCTGACAATTCGGGGCCTCTAGATTGAGGGACCCTTCAGACTCAGAATCCGAATATTGATCACTCGCTTCCGAAGGTGAGGGAGAGCGAGAAACGGAACTGATAGATGCCGAGGCCCCGGTCGGCATAGGCGACGCAGTATGGGTTCGTTTCCCCTGCGTCTGCCTGGTGAGAGCGCGGCCCCTGCAGGCCGGAGGTTCCTGAGCCGCAACCAATACGGATGAACCACTGTTCCTGCTCCTATCGGGAGCTTGAAGGGACTCAATCGCTCTTGTTAATGACACCATAGACTGCGACAGAGACAAGGCCCATTCCGGAGGACCTGACGCATTGGGCTCAGCTATGGGTGAGGGCTCCTGAGCCCGTTCGGAATCACAAGCCTCGCAGACCCGATTAACCTGGGCATGCGGAAAAGGTGACCTACAAGCAATGCATGCGGTATATAGCACCGTATGGATCTTGGCCCTTCTGGACATAGTGGATCTGTCACAATACCCTTCCTGCAGCACTAGCTTTAAATGAGGCTGTGGTACTGGAGGAGCGAAGAAGCGCTGAGGAGAGCAGCTAAGCGGAACAGCCAAGCTGGCGGTAACAGCACCTACCCCAGATCTGTATCCCCACTCAGAGCACAATCTGACAGCCAGGTTTCAAAAAACGGCGCTTCCCCTTCAGGGAGGAGCGCCTGAAATAGTCCAGCCTTGGAAGGAGGGAACAAGGGCGTGGTTTAGCGTCAGCTGATGTCGGGGCCTAATTTCCGGTTGCGGCCTAGTCCCCGAACCAAGCCGGGGACTAAATTTCAGCCGCGGCCTAGCACTGGCCGAAGCCTCGGCCTAAATTTCCGGCGGAGGCCGCCCGAAGGAACGAGGGCGGGCCCGCCGGAGCTACCGCCGCCGGAGGCGGAGCTCAGAACCGCGGCCAGCCCCAAGCCTGGCGCCAAGTTATCGTCCCAGGCCCGGTCTCCGGCCGAGGCCAGGGACTAAATTTTACCTGAGGCCCAGCAGTGCCAGGAAATAGGGGGGCGGTCCCGGAGATGACGCAATCCTGTGGGGGAAGGCGCAAGTCGGACTCCCAGCGTGTCCTGCCTGGCTGCAGCCAGCTGATCAGACGCCGGCTATGAGTTTCCACACCAACGTTCTCCTCCAGGGCTCCAGAACTCGCAGGTGGGCAAACAATTTCCCTTAGAGGGAACTCTCCAGGCAGGAGAAAAAGAGGACAGTGCAGGCACCCTAACTCCATCACCCTTCAGGAGGTGAGGAGAGGGACTGTCCGCCGCCTTGCAGCACCGCAATCTAGCATTGGTGGAGCAGTGGGGGCCGCACGGACTTCCTCCTGCCTCTGTACAGCCCAGGGTTTCACTACCCTAAGGTGGTCAGGGCTAAGTCCGGCACTCATATCCCACGTAGCGGGAAAGGATACGTGGAGGCTTCACTCCACGTGCTCACCCGTTGATGGTTTGGGGAGATCGGACCCCTTCAAAAGGGTCCGTCGCCCCTGTCTCAATATCGTGGGAAGAAGAAAAAAAAAAAATAAAAATGGTCTGAACAAAACAGACGTGTGCCTCCATGAGACACTAAGCATAAACTGGGTTTTGCCTGCGGCCAGTGCTGAGGTGTATACGGCGGAGGAGGAGCTAACCTTTTTTTATATTTACTTAGTGTCAGCCTCCTAGCGGCAGTAGCATACACCCACAGTCCTGTGTCCCCCAATGAGACGAAGGAGAAAAAGCAAGAAATGAGCAGAAAAGTGAGTTTTGGTCCTAATTTATATCCAATTACTGAGGCGGGAAAAGTATCGGACTGCACACAAAGATCCTGAGCCAAACGGTACAGGGGGAAAAAAAAAACGTTTTATTTTTTTTTTAACAAGGTAATGTTCCATTGATTATCTCTTTATAGTCTGTGTCTAACCATCAGTGTTTCAATTGTTTACTTCCAATTAATCAAGAATAAAAAAAAGTTTTCCTTCAACCCTCCCTCTTCGGCATCGGTCTCGCATGGACGGCACTTTTGCGCTGTCCAATGTTTCTGCTTCAATGAACGAGTTTGGTCGGCAAATCTGACCACAGTAGGACGTCTCCAATTTATCGCATGTAAAAAAATAAAACCAAAACGGTACGCGCTTATAGACTGATAGATCTGTGGTAAACGGATCTCCGAATAAGGCCTAAGGTTTAATTCAGACGCCTATATTAAATGAAGGTTTCCCATTTATATTTTCATATATAGAAAATGTAGCCATTAGGATATGTGCACATTACTTTTTCAGGGGGATTGCCCCAGAAAAAGTGCTAAGAAGAATGAATATGTGCATTTGGTGAGTTTTTTACCTCAGTATTTGTAAGCCAAAACCAGAAGTGGGTGATAAATACAGAAGTGGTGACGGTTTCTATTATACGTTTCCTCTGATTGTTCCACTCCTGGTTTTGGCTTACAAATGCTGAGGTAAAAAATCCGTGGCCTTAGTCGAGACTTCCAGCAACCATTAGGCCACATTCACACGTTCAGTATTTTACCTCAGTACCGTATTTGTAAGCCAAAATCAGGAGTTGGTGATAAATACAGAAGTGGTGACGTGTTTCTATTATACTTTTCCTTTGATTGGTTCTCTCCTGGTTTTGGCTTCCAAATACTGAGGTAAAAAACGCACAAAATACTGAATGTGTGCATGTGGTCTAACCATGGCCAAAAGTGACTAACAAAAAGGATTGAAAAACCGCTAGAAAAGGGACACTCCAGGACAAGAGATGCCAACATGTCCTGAAGCGTCTTCTTCTAGCAAAACAGTCTATGGAGGTCTTCACATCCCCTTTATTTCTGGGTCAATTGTCCGTCGAAAATAAGGCCACCTTCAGTATTTTTTTCAGTATTTGTTCCACCCTGGCTTACAAATACTGAGGTAAAATACTGAAAAAATACTGAAGGTGGCCTTATTTTCGACGGACAATTGACCCAGAAATAAAGGGGATGTGAAGACCTCCATAGACTGTTTTGCTAGAAGAAGACGCTTCAGGACATGTTGGCATCTCTTGTCCTGGAGCGTCCCTTTTCTAGCGGTTTTTCAATCCTTTTCTGTTAGTCACTTTTGGCCATGGTTAGACCACATGCACACATTCAGTATTTTGTGCGTTTTTTACCTCAGTATTTGTAAGCCAAAACCAGAAGTGGAACAATCAGAGGAAACGTATAATAGAAACACGTCACCACTTCTGTATTTATCACCCACTCCTGGTTTTGGCTTACAAATACGGAGGTAAAAAAACTCACCGAATATTCAACATGTGCACATGGCCTAAGGGAGGAATTTTTGATCCAAGCCACGGATCAAGCTCTCTCATTGATCAAAATGGAAGAGAAGAGAAAAAAAAAACCTCACACAGACGTCATCCTAGTCTCACCCAATTGCAGACCGTTTTTACTGTGTAAGGGCAGGTGCAGATGACCATGTATTCTCTCATTCGAGAGAATTGGGTCGATTTTGCTAATCAGAGTTTGTCAGATTTCTCCATTTTGTCAGTCCGAGGAAATTGACATGCACTCAGAGGTCATCCAAGTGCAGTTCAATGGTTTCCACACACTCACTGACTTGATTGGTTGAGTGCGATCCGAATATCGGATGCAGTGATTTTTTCCTCAGACTTCTGCATTCGGCCCCATAGACTTACACTGGTCCGAGGGCGAGCAGATGTTTTGTCGGATCGCAACCGGACCGAAAATATGGCCATGCGCATGAGCCCAAATATGAAGTTTGTTGTTCCCTTTTTGTACAAGAGAAAAACGGATGCCACACTGATGGTGAAAATTGGATCCAGCACATTGAAGAAAAATTGACTTTTTTTTTTCCCCTCAAAAGCAAAAAAAAAAAAAAAAAAATGGATGTTAAAGTGCAAAAAAACTGTCAATTTTGGGTAGGTGGACAGGGAACCACCTACATGATTTTGTTGTCTATTGTTGACTTGTACATGACATCCTTTCTCATTGATTGCAAAAAAAAAATGCAATAAAAAGCAAACAGATGTGTGTGAATTGTCCAAGTGCCACATGTAACGCCTCTAAATGCTGCTAACAGGCAGGTCAGGTAATACGTCCGCCCTCAATCATGTACAGAAAATAAAAGGATACAAATAAAAAAATCTACAAATAGAAAATAAAATGTTACACTATCTGGTTATAATTTGTTGAAAAAAATAAAATAACATTCCTTAAAACTAAAAAAAATCAGTGTTATTGGATTAGTTCTGGACAGTCATCATTGTGTAACTGAACTCTCTCCTGTACAGGCAGACGGAGGGTCACACAGGATTATACATGGCACATGCGGGGCGGCCGCTCCTCTTCCTCCTCTCAGTGGATTAACAACTTTTCTTTCAAAAACTATTTTGCCTTTCGGCTGTATTCACAGATCCTCATATGTCACAGTCTAAGCACAGATAGTCCGCGGGTCTCCTGACCCAAACACAGCAGCCTCGGGGCACGGCAGTGACACATTGACCGTCCGCAGGTCTACTGACCCAAACACGCAGCCTCGGGCACAGCAGTGACACATTGACCGTCCGCAGGTCTACTGACCAACGGCAGCTGGGGCACCGAAGTGCCAACCACATGACCAGTCGCGCAGGCGTACGACAAACAGCGCGACAGCAGTGACACATTGACCGTCCGCAGGTCTCCTGACCCAAACACAGCAGCCTCGGGCATGGCAGTGACCATTGACGTCCGCGGTCTCCTGACCCAAACACAGGCAGCCTCGGACACGGCCATGCACATGACCGCCGCAGGTATCCTGACACAAACACGGCAGCCTCGAGCAGGCAGTGACACATTGACCGTCCGCGGGTCTCCTGACCCTAACACAGCAGCCTCGGGCACGGCAGTGACACATTGACCGTCCCAGGTCTCTGACCCAAACACAGCAGCCTCAGAGCAGGGCAGTGACACATGACAGTCCGCAGGTCTCTGACCAAACATGGCAGCCTCAGAGCAGGGCAGTGACACATGGACCGTCCGCGGGTCTCCTGACCCAAACAGGCAGCCTCGGAGCAGGCAGTGACACATTGACCGTCCGCAGGTCTACTGACCCAAACACAGCAGCCTCAGGAGCAGGGCAGTGACACATTAACCGTCCGCAGGTCTACTGACCTAAACATGGCAGCCTCAGAGCAGGGCAGTGACACATGGACCGTCCGCAGGGTCTCCTGACCCAAACATGGCAGCCTCGGAGCAGGGCAGTGACCATGGACATCTCGGGTCTCTGACCCAAACAAGGCAGCCTCGGAGCAGGGCAGTGACACATTAACCGTCTGCAGTCTACTGACCCAAACACAGCAGCCTCAGGGCAGGCAGTGACACATGACTGTCCGCGGGTCTCCTGACCCAAACACAGCAGCCTCAGAGCAGGGCAGTGACACATGGACCGTCCGCAGGTCTCCTGACCCAACAAGGCAGCCTCGGAGCAGGCAGTGACACATTGGACTGTCACGGGTCTCCTGACCCAAACACGGCAGCCTCAGAGCAGGGCAGTGACACATTGACCGTCCGCAGGTCTCCTGACCCAAACACAGCAGCCTCGGGGCACGGCAGTGACACATTGACTGTCCGCGGGTCTCCTGACCCTAACACAGCAGCCTCGGGGCACGGCAGTGACACATTGACCGTCCACAGGTCTACTGACCCAAACACAGCAGCCTCAGAGCAGGGCAGTGACACATGGACAGTCCGCAGGTCTACTGACCCAAACACGGCAGCCTCAGAGCAGGGCAGTGACACATGGACCATCCGCGGGTCTCCTGACCCAAACATGGCAGCCTCGGAGCAGGGCAGTGACGCATGGACCGTCCGCGGGTCTACTGACCCAAACAAGGCAGCCTCGGAGCAGGGCAGTGACACATTATAACCCCCGTCGACAGCAGGTGCCTCTACTGACCCAAACACCAAGCAGGCACCAGAGCAGGGCCAGTGAGGCATACATGGACCTGTCCGCCCCAAACAGGTCGGACACATGACACTAAAGCACGGCAGCCTCAGAGCAGGCAGGCAGGACGTCGCAGTGACCACACCATCACAGCAGGACCATGCCGTCCGCAGGTCTCCTGACCCAAGCATGGCAGCCTCGGAGCAGGGCAGTGACACATGGACTATCTACGGGTCTCCTGACCCAAACACGGCAGCCTCGGAGCAGGGCAGTGACACATGAACCGTTCGCAGGTCTCCTGACCCAAACACGGCAGCTTTGGAGCATGGCCATGACAACTGTCCGCAGGTCTCCTGACCCAAACATGGCAGCCTTGGAGCACAGCTGAGAATCATGGACTGTCCAGGGGTCTCCTGAGGCAGTAACCCTTTCCTGACATACCAGGTACATATATGTCAGACGTCGGCAGCTGCGTCTGTTCCGCAAGGGGCCGGTGCCAGCTGGGTCATACAGCCGCCATCTGCCTCTAACAGCAGCGACTGGAGCCATTTCCCAATCTGCTGTTTAACCATTTAAACGCCGCAGCCAATTTCTGCCACGACTGCTTAGAATAATCGTTCTGGTGCCCCCCGCTCGGTATTACGATGTCAGGGAGCAGACAGCTACATACTGCAGTATATAGTCAAATAACATCAATCACAGGCTCAAGACCCCCCCCCAATGGGGACTAAAGAAAGTAAAAATGACGGAATATTTTTTTTTAACATAGTAAAAAAAAAGAAATAGATTGGATATAGAAAAGTTTGAATTCTGGTATTCCCCTTGAAATATTAATTATTATTTGACAGAAGGCGTGTCCTCTTGTCAAGGGGTGTGTCCCTGCAGAGTAGGCCCTGATTGGTCACCTGTAGAGCCGCATGGCCACACCCCCCGCTGACAATGTCCAGTGCAAAACTTCTGAACAGAGGAACAAATCGCATAAATCCATGCTGGGAGATGTAGTTCCCACGAATCCCATCAGCCCCGCACACCGAGGGCCCCGCGCCAGCTGTCACACTCACCTCTAGCTAAGAGCCCCGGAATCCGCCACATTGCTGCCACCGTCCTGATCACAGGACCGCAGACGGCAGCACGCATGCGCGGCCGGTCATAGGGTTGAAAAAACCTAGAGCAGAGCGTCTTGTAGGCGGGACCGGAAGATGGGAGTCTGGATGCGTCGGCGGCCATATTGGAGTCTGGCACTGAAAAAGAGAAACTGACAGCTGCAGCGGAAATGCCAGAGTCTGGTGGTTCTGAGCTATAGATCTGTCAGATGGGTCCTTCATATCAGATTGGTGCGAATGCGACACCCGGCTTCCCTGCCGATCACCTTTATTCGTTACCTTCAAAAGGCTGAATGTGCCAAGTTGCAGATCTGCACAGCGCCGCCAACTGTATAGTGGCCGGTCAGGGTACTGCAGATCTGCCCCCTATTGATTCTAATGTGGCTGTGCAGTACCGGCCATGGCCACTATACAGTTAATGGTGCAGTTCTGCAGATGATCACATTCAGGAACAAGTGATGGCGGTGTCGGGTGTGGCGTTCTCACCACCCTGATATTACCTGTCCTAACCTCTTGTTTTCAAACCAACCTTTTCTTTGACCTGGATATTATGTTCCCATGGCTGTGTGTCCATTAGTCGGGCTCTCGGTCCTAATCGTCCCTGACTCACATTTACATCATTTGACGTATGGTAATCCCATCCACAGTACAGAGGTTAGGACCGTCCTGAATACGGTCACCTTGACGTGACTACATATAACGAGAGGATGTTATGTACAGTGGCATGTAAAAGGTCGAGCGCCCTTCGTCAGATGAACAGTGAACAGATAATCAGGTTGACAATTCATTGATTTCTAAAAGGCCTAAAGTTAAAGATGACACATTTCCTTTGTAGTTTAGGCAAAAAAAATATATATATACACAGTGAGGAAAATAAGTATTTGATCCCTCTGGCAAACAAGACTTGTTGACAAAACCTTGTTGGCAGCACAGCAGTCAGACTTTTTTTGTAGTTGATGATGAGGTTTGCGCACATGTCGAGTCAGGAGGAATTTTGTCCCACTCCTCTTTGCAGATCATCTCTAAATCATTAAGATTTTGAGGCTGTCACTTGGCAACTGGAGCTTCAACTCCCTCCATAAGTTCTCTATGGATTAAGGTCTGGAGACTGGCTAGACCACTCCATGACCTTAATGGGCTTCTTTATGAGCCACTCCTTTGTTGCCTTGGCTGTATGTTTAGGGTCATTGCTTGCTGGAAGACCCAGCCACGACCTATTTTTAATGTCCTGGTGGAGGGAAGGAGGTTGTTACTCAGGATTTTACGGTACATGGATCCATCCATTCTCCCAATGATGCGGTGAAGTAGTCATGTGGCCTTAGCAGAGAAACACCCCCAAAACATAATGTTTCCACCTCCATGCTTGACAGTGGGGATGGTGTTCTTTGGCTCATAGGCAGCATTTCTCTTCCTCCAACACGACGAGTTGAGTTAATGCCAAAGAGCTCAATTTTTGTCTTATCTGACCGAGCACCTTCTCCCAATCACTATTATCCATGTGTTCATTGGTAAACTTCATACAGTCCTGCACATGGCCTTCTTGAGCAGTGGGACCTTCCGGGCACTGCAGGATTTTAAACCTTTACGGCGTAATGTGTTACCAATGGTTTTCTTGGTGACTGTGGTCCCAGATGCCTTGAGATTATTAACAAGTTCCCTCCGTGTAGTTTTAGGCTGATCTCTCACATTCCTCATGATCATGGATACCCCACGAGGTGAGATTTTGCATGGTGCCACAGATCAATGTCGACTGACAGTCATTTTATATTTCTTCCATTTTCTTACTGTTGCACCAACAGTTCTCGCCTTCTCCCCCAGCATCTTACTTATGGTTTTGTAGCCCATTCCAGCTTTGTGCAGGTCTTGATCTTGTCCCTGACATCCTTAAAAGCTCTTTGGTCTTGCCCATGTTGTAGAGGTTAGACTCTGACTGATTGAGTCTGTGGACAGGAGTCTTTTATAAAGATGACTATGTAAACAGCTGTCTTTAATGCAGGTAACGAGTTGATTAGGAGCGTCTAACTGGTTTGTAGGAGCCAGAACACTTAATGGTTGGTAGGGGATCAAATACTTATTTCTCACTGCAAAAGGCAAATAAATTTATAGAATTAATACCAGGGCCGGCCCGAGAGATTACGGCGCCCTAGGCGAAACTATTTTGTTGCGCCCCTACTATTAATTATACGTATTTTTTTCTCTCGGGCGCCCCCTTAGTGTAGTGTGTGCATTTTTGATTGTTTTCTTTGCTTTGCCAACATTTGAAAACTTAGGAGCAAAATAAACCGCGGGATCAAACACCTGTCAGCAGACGATGCAAACGACTCACGTCCGTAGTTTAGCCCTCCTTTCCGTGCGTAAATTGAAGCTCAACGGTTTTTCTTTGAAATTTATGGTAAAAAAATTTATGTACACTTTTCTTTCCATCCCTAAAACTTTTTGCCTTTTGAAAAGATTTTTTATAATTTTTTCTATTTTTTCTCTGACGCCCCCTTAGGGTCGGCGCCCTAGGCGGCCGCCTAGTTCGCCTATACATTCAGGCCGGCCCTGATTAATACAATGTGATTTTCTGGATTTTATTTTTGATATTCTATCTCTAAAAGTTAAAATTAACCTACCCTTAAAATTATAGACTGTAACACGTTAAAACGTTCCAAAAAGCAAATGGGCCGATGCAAAAGTTTTGTGTGCTCAGATAACTTTGACTAAGGTTTATGGCTTGTTCACTGGGAAAAGTTCTAACCCACTCCCTATGGGCCCCATAGTCCTCTAGTCAATATTTTGGCCTCCACAGCTCATCACCCACTCAATATGAGGGTCCCCACAGCCAACACACTCAGAATGATGGCCTTCAGAACCCCCACTCAGTACGATGTCCCCATAGCCTTCCATTTACTATGATGTCCTGCACAGCCACCCCCCACTCAGTATGATGACACCACAGTCCCCCACTCACTATAAGAGTCCCACATCCCACCCACTCAGAATGACCTCCACTCAGTATTATGGCTTCCACGGCCACACTGCCTATTCAGTATTATGGCCCCTCAGTATGATGGTGTCACAGTCTTCCACTCAGTATGATGGCCCCCACAAGTACTGGCATTTAACCCCTTCCCAATATGTGCTGTACATATACTGCTCTGCAGGAGCTGTGTTCCCACAAACAGCAGTATATGTACGGCGGCACGATCACACGGCCTCATGGTAAGCGCCGCTGCAACAGGGTGCTGGTGTCATCTCTGTGTAAGAGCTGACACCATGCAGTAACGCCCACAATCAGTGCTAGCACCGCTCTGCGAGCATTTAACCCCTCTTATGCCGCTGTCAGTAGTAACAGCAGCATAGAGGAGCATCGTGCAGGTAATGAGTTCCTTGCGTGCTTCCATCAGGACAATGCGATGTGATCGCGTTGTCCTGACGGTCTGCATGGAGACCCCCGGCCTCAAGATCGCCGCGGGGTCCTTCAGGGTCATGCAGTGAAGGTGGCTTGTGAGCGCCTCCAGTGATGTCCCAGGATGGGACAATGTAAAAAGTAAAAAAAAAAATATTAAAGTGTAAAAATATGTTTTTTTAACCCCTTAACGACCGCCGATATGCCTTTTTACGGTGGCAATTAAGGGTGCTTATGCTTCAACGCAGCTTTTTAACGGCGCTGAGAAATAAGTGCATAGCACCCCCAGCGTCGGAATTTCTCGGGGGTCTCTAGTTGAGACCCCAGAAAACATGATTCGGGTCATTTTTTACTGACCAGAGTGTTGCGATCGCTGTATTAACGGAATAACGGCGATCACAAAAAAAAGTCTGATTTCCATTAAATTTCTCCTCTGATGTGATCGCACATCAGAGGATAGAGAAATGGGGTCACCTGATACCCCCACAGTATTTCTGTTGTCCCTGCATCCCCCGTGAAGTCCACCTGCCGCCAGCGTCTTCTTCCAAAAAGAAAATGGCGGGCGCATGTGCAGTGCGCCCGCCGAGATCTACCGGCCGGCACCTGCAACAATAGGAAATTTTTCCTGTTGGTTCATTTTGATCACTGTGATAGACCCTATCACAGTGATCAAAATAAAAAAATAGTAAATCAAACCCCCCTTTATCACCCTCTTAGTTAGGCAAAAATAATAAAATAAAAAAAAATGTATTTCCATTTTTCCATTAGGGTTAGGGTTGGGGCTAAAGTTAGGGTTATGGCTAAAGTTAGGGTTGGGGCTAAAGTTAAGGATAGGGTTTGGGCTAAAGTTAGGGTTGGGACTAGGGTTAGGGTTGGGCTAGGGTTAGGGTTGGGCTAGGGTTAGGTTTGTGGTTATGATTGGGATTACGGTTAGGGTTGGGATTAGGGTTAGGGGTGTGTTAGGGTTAGGTTTGTGGTTATAGTTAGGATTGGGATTAGGGTTAGGGTGTGTTGGGGTTATATTTAGGATTGGGATTAGGGTTACGGGTGTGTTGGGGTTAGGGTTGGAGTTAGAATTGGGGGGGTTCCACTGTTTAGGTACATCAGGGAATCTCCAAACGCGACATCGTGCCACCATTGTTTCCAGCCAATAATGCACCGTTTAAAAAGTCAAACGGTGCTCCTTCCCTTCTGAGCCCTGCAATGCTCCGAAACAGTGGCTTTCCCCCACATAGGGGGTATTGGCATACTCAGGAGAAATTCAACAACAAATTTTGTC
Source organism: Oophaga sylvatica (assembly GCA_033576555.1). NCBI lineage: Eukaryota > Metazoa > Chordata > Amphibia > Anura > Dendrobatidae > Oophaga > Oophaga sylvatica. The sequence goes on from JARQOD010000004.1 coordinate 29,574,721, forward strand.
GTCCAGTTTCTCCTCATACCAATGTGAAAATAAAAAAATGATTCCAAAGTAAAGTTTTTGTGAAAAAAGTAAAATGTTCATTTTTTTCCTTCCACATTGTTTTAGTTCTCGTGAAGCACCTGAAGAGTTAATAAACTTCTTGAATGTGTTTTTTTGCTCCTTGAGGGGTGCAGTTTTTTTAGAATGGTGTCACTTTGGGGTATTTTCTGTTATATTGACCCCCCAAACTCACTTGAAATGTGAGGTGGTCCCTAAAGAAAATGTTTTGTAAATTTTCTTGGAAAAATGAGTAATCGCTTGTCAACTTTTAACCCTTATAACGTCCTAATAAAAAAAAAATTATGTTTCCTAAAATTGTGCTGATGTAAAGTAGACATGTGGGAAAGTTATTTATTAACTATTTTGTGTGACACTGTAAGGGAGGGACAGGACTGTGGTCGTGACCTGTATTCTGGTGGCAGCTGTGTCCAGTCCTTCCCTACATAAAACAATACTATTCTTCTCGCATACCTGCATCTCCAGATTCAGCTTCACCCGGGCACTTCCCAGGCCATACCGGTCCCTCTTCTAGGCGACCCCCACAATGGAGACACAATACGAATAACTTTAACACTTTCTTTACTTAGGATTTCGCACGTTACATCCACAGTTGGTACATTACAACATTCTCTCGCTTCCTGATCTTTCCCTTGCTTGTTGTCGCTTTTGTGCAGTACACGCCTTGACCGGACCATACTAGACTGCTTCCCCGTTCCTTCCAGGCCTGACCTTACTTTAATGACATTTCCTTCAGCCTGTTTTGCCCCAGACATGAATTCATCAATCACTACGTTCGGTGACCCCAGGTGAAGCATCCGGCCCGTCTGTACCCATCCCGTCAAAACTTCAACTCCTTTCATCTCCTTAGTCCAGCCAACTTCTGCCCTAAAAGCATTGGCCCAGGCTGTAAGATGCCACATCTTCCTTCTCTGTACAGGCCCACTGATAGGATATACAGTATACAGTGGCCGTGGGTAATGTGGGCTGCAGCACTTGAACGTTGTGTGGCTGCCGAGCTGTCCGGGCCTATAGCCCATGTGGACATTTGGTCACACTGGCCCTGTCTCAGCTAACTCCCTAAGAACCTCTCACTACTACCTGGCAACCCCTCCTTCACTTAACCCTCTATGAACATCCTATCAACTATACCTACCAGTGCACACTAGTATGCCCCCATTTAGTGGCCCCCAAATGAACTACACTTACCCTTGTCTATAAGAACTATATACAAAGGTGTTCTCTTCTAGTGTTCCCAGAAGAAAGCACCTAACTGTCCCTAAACTGTACATGAACATTAGTACACATCACATACTGTATATTATACTAAAGGAACACAAAACAATATAGTACAGTTCTCTAAAGAATGATAACACAATAGGGAATGTGGCAATACCATTGCTATGTGTGGTAATACATGTTTCATGTAGCAGTACCACCGAAATATTTACAACACAATAATAAGCAGATACTTGTACAAACATTAAGAACAATTAAGGGGCACAGTGAGGCAGTGACACTCTTTCACCCCCTTACAACACCACTCTCTGATTTAAGGGTAAAAAAAATTAAAAGTTTTTAAAAATTTTTGCCAAATTTCCGTTTTTTTCATAATAAACGGGTCATATCGAACAAATGTTACCACTAAGAGACGTACAATATGTCACGAAAAAACATTCTCAGAATCAGTGGGATATGTTGAAGTGTTCCAGAGTTATAAGCACATAAAGTGACAGTGGTCAGAATTGTTAAAATTGGCTTGGTCATTAAGTACCTGTCTGTCACTAAGGAGTTAAATCCTCAAATAAAGAAAAAATATATTTATTTAAGTAAAAAAAACAATAAAAGTACACATATTTGGTATTGCCGTGTCTGTAACGACCCGCTCTATAAAACTGTCCCACTAGTTAACCCTTCAGTAAACATCGTAAAAAAAGAAAAAAAACTAAGCAAAAAAACAATGCTTTATCATCATATCACCGAACAAAAAGTGCAATAAAACATGATCAAAAAGACGAATGGAAATAAAAATGGTACCACTGAAAACGTCATCTTGTCCTGCAAAACTCAATCTGCCATACAGCTCCATCAGCAGAAAAATAAAATGTTATACAATGGGGGAAATAAGTATTTGATCCCTTGCTGATTTTGTAAGTTTGGCCACTGACAAAGACATGAACAGTCTGTAATTTTAAGGGTAGGTTAATTTTGGTAGTGCGGGGTCTACCACGCTTGACCTGCCCTTTATGTGTCCTGGGAGGTCTAGCACTCTTACTGCTCTTCATGTGTAGTATGAGGTCCACCATGTTCTACCTACCCTCTCTGTGTGCTGGAAGGTCTCTCTCTATCCGCCCTCCATGTGTAATGTGGGGTCTGTCACTCTCTACCTGTCCTCCATGTGTAATGTGGGGTCTGTCACTCTCTACCTGTCCTCCATGTGTAGTGTGGGGTCTGTCTTTCTCTACCTGTCCTCCATGTGTAATGTGGGGTCTGTCACTCTCTACCTGCCCTCCATGTGTAATGTGGGGTCTGTCACTCTCTATCCGCCCTCCATGTGTAATATGGGGTCTGTCACTCTCTACCTGTCCTCCATGTGTAGAATCATAGAATCATAGAATGGTAGAGTTGGAAGGGACCTCCTGGGCCTTCTGGTCCAACCCCCTGCTCAAAGCAGGATTCTCTAAATCATCCCAGACAGATGTCTATCCAGCCTCTGTTTGAAGTCTTCCATTGAAGGAGAATTTACCACCTCTCGTGGCAGCCTGTTCCACTCATTGATCACCCTAACTGTCAAAAAGTTTTTTCTAATATCTAATCTGCGTCTCCTCCCATTCAGTTTCATCCCATTGCTTCTAGTCTTTCCTTGTGCAAATGAGAATAAAGATGATCCTTCTACAATGTGGGCAGCCCTTGAGATATTTGTAGACAGCTATTAAGTCTCCTCTCAGTCTTCTTTTTTGCAAGCTAAACATTCCCAAATCCTGCAACCGTTCCTCATAGGACATGGTTTGCAGATCGGTCACCATTCTGGTGGCTCTTCTCTGAACTTGCTCCAGTTTGTTGATGTCTTTTTTAAAATGTGGTGCCCAAAACTGGACACAGTATTCCAGATGAGGTCTGACCAAAGAGGAGTAGAGGGCAATAATGACCTCACGTGATCTAGACTGTATGCTTCTGTTGATACATCCTAGAATTGCATTTGCCTTTTTTGCTGCTGCATCACACTGTTGACTCATGTTAAGTCTGTGATCAATTAGTATACCCAAGTCTTTTTCACATGTGCTGTTACTTAGCCCTATTCCTCCCATTTTGTATATGCTTTTTTCATTTTTATTGCCCAGATGTAGTACTTTGCATTTTTCCCTGTTAAAAACCATTCTGTTAGTTGCTGCCCACTGCTCCAGTTTATGTATATCTTTTTGAATCCTCTCTCTCTCTTCTCTAGTATTAGCTACCCCTCCTAGCTTTGTGTCATCAGCAAATTTGATCAGTTTACCCTCAATTCCTTCATCTAAATCATTGATAAAGATGTTGAACAATACAGGGCCCAAAACAGAGCCTTGTGGTACCCCACTTGAGACATTCTTCCAACTGGATGTGCAGCCATTTACAACCACTCTTTGGGTCCGATCACTAAGCCAGTTATGAATCCACCTAACAGTTGCCTTGTCCATTCCATACTTAGTCATTTTTTCAATAAGGATTGTGTGAGATACTTTGTCAAATGCTTTGCTGAAGTCAAGATATACTATATCTACAGCATTTCCCTGATCCACCCAGTCAGTGATTCTGTCATAGAAAGAAATTAAGTTAGTCTGACATGACTTATTAGTTACAAACCCATGCTGACTCTGTTTAATCACTTCATTCTTATCCAGGTACTTGCATACATGTTCTTTAATAATTTGTTCAAAGATCTTTCCTTGTATAGAAGTCAGACTCACCGGCCTGTAGTTCCCTGGGTCCACCTTCTTCCCCTTTTTGAAGATAGGAACAACATTTGCTCTTCTCCAGTCTTCTGGGACTTCTCCTGTTCTCCAAGAATTTTCAAAGATTATGGACAGTGGTTCAAGAATTTCTTCTGCTATCTCCTTCAGAACCCTGGGGTGTAATTCATCTGGACCTGGAGACTTGAATTCATTTATGTTAGCTAAGTGTTTCCTCACTGTCTTTCTGTTTATAGATATCCTGGATTCTTCTATTCCTTTAATAGGACAGTGAAGATCAGTTGATGTTACATTTCCTTTCTGAGAGAAAACAGATGCAAAATAGGAATTTAAAAGTTCAGCCTTCTCAACATCCTGACTTACCATTTCATCATTTTCATCCTGTAAAAATCCTATAGCATCTTTGACTTTTCTTTTACTTTTGACGTATCCCCAAAATCCTTTTTTGTTGCTTTTGACGTCACTTGCAAGCCTTAATTCATTGTCAGCTTTAGATAATCTGATTTGTGCCCTGCAGGTTCTGCAGACGGCATTATATTCTTCTTTAGATATGCCTCCCTCTTTCCATTTGATAAACATTTCTTTCTTCCTTTTTAGCATGTGTTTAAGTTCTATGTTCATCCATCCTGGTTTCCTTAAATGCTTCCCATTCTTCCCTCTTTTCGGAATTGTTAACGATTGTGCTTTGAGAATCTCATTTTTCAAGATTTTCAATCCTTCCTGGACATTTTTGTCCTTAAGGATATCCAGCCATTGGATCCCTCCAATTCTCTTTCTGAGTTCCTTAAAATCTGCCTTTCTGAAATTTAACCTTGACGTCTGAGTCTTCACAGGTCTTCCTCCTCTTGTTATCCAAAATTCTAAAATAGCATGGTCACTACCTCCTAGAGTCCCAGCCACTCTTACCTCCTCCACCATTTCCTCCCTGTTTATGAGGATTAGATCCAAGGTAGCAGATCCCCTTGTTTTCTCCATTACCTTTTGGAAGATAAAGTTGTCAGCAAGAGAGGATAAGAATTTCCTGGACCTGTTAGTTTTGCCTGAGAGAGATTCCCAACAAATGTCTGGATAGTTGAAATCTCCCATGACCACTATGTCATATTTTTTGGAGAACTTGGCCATTTGATGCATAAAGAGTTCATCCATATCTTCAGCTTGCACAGGCGGCCTGTAGTAAATGCCTACAATGGTGTCCTTTCCATTGTTCTGTCCTTGTATTCTTACCCAAACAGTTTCCACAGAACTCCCAGTCTTTGAAGCGTCAATCTCTGTGCAGATATACGCTTTTCTAACATACAATGCAACACCTCCTCCTCGTTTATCAAGTCTGTTTCTTGCAAATAAGTTGTATCCTTCTAGCCTAGTATTCCAATGTAATGTGGGGTCTGTCACTCTCTATCCACCCTCCATGTGTATTGTGGGGTCTGTCACTCTCTATCCACCCTCCATCTGTAATGTGGGGTCTGTCACTCTCTATCCACCCTCCATGTGTAATGTGGGGTCTGTCATTCTCTATGCACCCTCCATGTGTAATGTGGGGTCTGTCACTCTCTATCCGCCCTCCATGTGTAATGTGGGGGCTGTCACTCTCTATCCGCCCTCCATTTGTAATGTGTGGTCTGTCACTCTCTAACTGTCCTCCATGTGTAATGTGGGGTCTGTCACTCTCTACCTGTCCTCCATGTGTAATGTGGGGTCTGTCACTCTCTACCTGTCCTCCATGTGTAATGTGGGGTCTGTCACTCTCTACCTGTCCTCCATATGTAATGTGGGGTCTGTCACTCTCTATCCACCCTCCATGTGTAATGTGGGGTCTGTCACTCTCTATCCACCCTCCATGTGTATTGTGGGGTCTGTCACTCTCTATCAACCCTCCATGTGTAATGTGGGGTCTGTCACTCTCTATCCACCCTCCATGTGTAATGTGGGGTCTGTCATTCTCTATCCACCCTCCATGTGTTATGTGGGGTCTGTCACTCTCTATCCGCCCTCCATTTGTAATGTGGGGTCTGTCACTCTCTATCAACCCTCCATGTGTAATGTGGGGTCTGTCATTCTCTATCCACCCTCCATGTGTTATGTGGGGTCTGTCACTCTCTATCCGCCCTCCATTTGTAATGTGGGGTCTGTCACTCTCTAACTGTCCTCCATGTGTAATGTGGGGTCTATCACTCTCTACCTGTCCTCCATGTGTAATGTGGGGTCTGTGACTCTCTATTCGCCCTCCATGTGTAATGTGGGGTCTGTCACTCTCTACCTGTCCTCCATGTGTAATGTGAGGTCTGTCACTCTCTACCTGTCCTCCATGTGTAATGTGGGGTCTGTCATTCTTTACCTGTCCTCCATGTGTAATGTGGGGTCTGTCACTCTCTATCCGCCCTCCATGTGTAATGTGTGGTCTGTCATTCTCTACCTTCACAGTTGTTTAAATGATCGGAAAACACTTAATTTCTCTCGCTATTACTACACTATGTTTGTTGGTTGGTTGCTGTTACTATCCTATGTTCGTGGCCGCCACCTGGGCCAGAATGCAGAGGTAATACACCCCGAGATAAGGGGTCATAAAGATATTCATGTAAGTTGACGGACCAACGACACGTTACCTATTCGTAATGATTCCACCATTTTGTCCTATCATACATGCATGTGTATGAACTTGATTATGAAGAATTAACTTATTTTCATAAGTTCACAGGAAATCGCACAGAAACTTTTACTCTTTTTTTTGCTGCCTTTGACTTAATTTGCTCCATTTCACTTTTGCTCAAAATCTCTGATCTGTATTTAATTTCAATTAAATCTATAGACCAGAGATAGAAAGTGACATTGATTCTCTCTCCCACACCTTCCTTTCCCAGCACCATGTCTCCCATCCAATTTTTTTTTAGATGTGGTTTCCTCGCTGTCTGTCTCCGCTAATGACCTGAGATGGAGATGTCGCTGAGCTTAGGAAAGGAAACTGAAGGCTGATTGATACCCGCTCTGACAGCAATTATCCTGATTATGGGAATGGTGCGCCGCGCTGCCACCAGCAGGGTCTACATGTGCGTTCGGGAGGTGGGGGGCTGCATTAATTCAGGCAGAGTTTTCCCCGGGGGGATTTAGATTAGAGAGCGTACCAGGCATAATACTATCTCGTCTCTGTAGTATAAAGGCAGATATAATAATGTGGATCTGTAGTGATAGTTATAAACACCAATACAAATGTTCAATGATTGCATCCATATAAGTGCTGAGAAACTGTGAAATAACGGCAATTCTGACATGTTTTCTTGGGTTTTGTGTTTTCGGCACACATTTTATGGTGAAAGTTATTCTGAATCATAACTCTCCAGATCAGTGCGATTGCGTGGATAGCAAACTTGTATAGATTTAGATTTTTCATTTAAGTAGAGGAAAGAAAAATTAAAAAATGTAAAAAAAAAATTGGGGATTGTGTTGCCGTTTTCTGAGACCTGTAAAGTTTTTATTCTTCTGCCAATTGAGTTGGTTGATGGTCTGTTTTCTGCGTGACAAGTTGTCATTTTATTCCAACCAATCTGGGATACATGCAACATTTTGATCTGTTTTTATTGCATTTTTTATGTAGGGTATGTGGCGATCAAAAAAACTAAATTTTGGCGTTTTGATTGTTTTATATCATTACTTGTTGCCGATCAGGTTACTTATTTTTATATTTCGATAGATTGGACTTTTACAAATGGGATGATACATTATATACTGTTATTACATTTTTTAATATCATTATTTTAATAAGGGAAAAGGGGGAGAGTTGAAGTTTTTACAAAATATTTTTATATTTTTAAAAACTTTTTACTTTATTTTTTGGTCCTAACAGGGGACTTGAACCTGTGATTGACTGATCTCTTATCTATTCTATTATTTCTAAATACTGTTTTTCAGTGATTACTTTTGTATCTCCATTCATACTGCACCCACACACCCAAAATAATACACCATTTGAAAGGTAAACTTGCCCCCTTCAGCAAGAAAAGAGCCAAACAAACCACACATCCACGATTTCATCACAAAATACAGTTTAAACATTAATTTTCATAAACCTGCAGTAAGGAAAAATGACTTGCAGGTGTCACCACAGTACCCCAAAGCACACTACCCACAAAGCTGCTTACAGACATCGCAAACAAATCCAAACATTTGCCTTGGGGGCTTTCCAGCTTGCTGAACTGCTTGCCCAGACTATTTTAGCCAAATTGGAGGATTGCACACTTTCCTGCAGGTGAGGCACATATCCAAACACATTTGTAAACATGCACTGCCTATTGAATTGCACACTTGCTCCGTTCATACTCCACCCACACAAATGATTTGAAAGGTCAAATTACCGGTAGGTGGCAGCACACTACACCAAAGCACAATACCACAAAGCTGCTTACAGACTTCACAAACAAATACAAACATTTGCCTTGGGGTCTTTCCAGCTTGCTCAAGTGCTTGCCCAGCCTATTTCAGGCACACTTCACTGCAGGTGAGTCACATATGCAAACACATTTGTATACATGCACTGCTTTTTTCGGTGAATACTTCGCCCCACACACACAAATAATACACCATTTGAAACGTAAACTTGCTCCCTTCAGCAAGAAAAGAGCCAAACAAACCACACATTCACAATTTTATCACTACAGTTTAAACATTTATTTTCATAAACCTTCAGAAAGAAACAATGACCTAAAGGAGGCACCTCAACCGGAAGACAATTTTTGGCCTCTCCTTATCAAACCAATTTATTGTATTACCAAGCTACATATATAAATACCTGTCTGTGTTCATCATCTCATGAAATACATTTACATTTGACCAGCTTGCTTTTTCTGAAATTGCCTGCTCCCCCAAAGACCAATGTGCGAAAATTTTGCACGGGCCAAGCTAGTATGTTTATATTTTTAAAAACTTTTTACTTAATTTTTTAGTCCTAACAGGGGACTTGAACTTGTGATTGATTGATCGCTTTATCTATTTACTGCAAAGCCGCAGCATTGGAGTGTATAGCGAAAATCATGGCCTCCTTGAAGATCAGCATATGGCTGGGGTCACACTTGCGAGACACTCGCACAAGTCTCGCACCTCAATACCCGGCACTGCCACCAGCACTCGGGACCGGAGCGTGCGGCTGCATGTATTTCTATGCAGCCAGCTCGACGATGAAGTGAAGAGAAAATAAATCTTTATTCACTTGATGTTTCAAATATAGAGGATAAAAGTATCAGCATAGATAGCAGCAGATAAATGCATTTATCTGCTGCTATCTATGCTGATACTTTTATCGTCGAGCTGGATTTTTCCCTTTTTGCCATGTTCCACGTCTGACACAACGGTTCCGTGCTCCGATTCCTGGCATGCTACACTGGTGAGCTGGATTTTTATTTTGTCTTTCTATGCAGCCGCACACTCCGGTCCCGAGTGCCGGCAGCAGTGCCGGGTATTGAGGTGCGAGACTCGTGCGAGTTTCTCGCAAGTGTGACCCCAGCCTTTAGCTGAGTTTTCAGAGGAGGACCAAGATTTAGAGACATGGACTTCAGCAGACTTAGTAACCCATCAGAGCCCTGCGATCGCATCATGGGGTGCCAATGAAAGCCGGTATGCATGAGCACCCTCACGTATTCCATTTAAACACTGTCATAGACTGACAGAGGTGTTTAAATGGTTTAGAACCGCGGCTGGAGCTCAGCTCTGGCCATAGCTGATAGAGACAGATGACAACTATTTTCTATAGCCGGTATCTACCACCCATGGAGAGAGCTACACGCAATCACAACTGCAATCAAGTATATGTACGTGATAATGCATTAATAGATTTCGAGCATGCAGTGTACAGTAGAGCCATTTTCAACAAATGTGTTTCTAAAACCAAAGTGCAGACCCCCAGACTCGAGCTCAGAGCAAGACGGATCTCCTGTGTCTTCATGGTGCTTGAATTTAACTTGTGTAATCAAGTTGTATTCCGCAGACTGTAACCACCAAGTTGTGTGTGAAAGTCTGTAACTTTCAAGTGAAAGCAAACTGTCAGGTTCCCTTTTGATTCACTGACGATTTGGACCAGTGAATGGCTAGGCTACTAGCCTGGACTGTGCAGTCTCCCATGCTGCAAATGTGGCGCCCCTGAGGGCCAGTCGCCACAGAGGTACTGCACCTCATCCAGAGGTGTGGTATCCCACTCTCAGGTAAGGAGGGAGCACTACCCAGGACTCTAACACTCACACCCAATACACGCTAGTTTAGTCAGGGCACCTGGACGTACCCTAAGGGAGGATGGCCTCATTTCAGGCTGACTAGGAAAGGGTGTTGGGGAGTGGGTGGAGGAGGTAGGAAAAGGGGAGGAGCTTAGAAGACAGAGCAGTGATCTGTGAGACCAGAGAGAAGAGTCTAGGAGGGGAGCTCAAGCTGTGAGGAGCTTGTCCCCAGACAGAGAGAGAGGAGGAGTGCAGAAGAGAAGCTGCAGAGAGAGAATTGTGAGGGAGTCTAAAGGAAGCTCCCTGGAAGACAGAAGGGGTCCTAGGGACACGGAAAGAGCCGAAGCAACCCGTGGGGCCAGAAGTGGAGGGACCAGGTCGCAGTGGGAAAGCCGGCCTGTTGTGAATGTGCTAGAAATGAATTCTGAGCAGAAGCTCCCTCTGGTGGTTACAAACAGTACTGAACTATCCAATGAAGATTGGGAAGATTGGCGATCAGGTGTTACTGACTGGTCTTATATAAGGGAGGTTCCCTCCCATCAGGGTTGCCGGTGATCAATTGTTCTGGTCTCATCTTTGATTCCTGTTCACTTTGTAGCCTACTGTTTCGTGCCTGCATCTTCTGCTAACAGATAAGACATTTTCTTCTTTTTGTTTTTTGTGCTTGCTTTTTGCATTTTGTCCTGCACTTCTGTGGGGGTCTGCCGGGTCCCCTCCGGGGGCTTGCGCTCCTCTCAGTTTAGTTCAGCCACTGTTGTTTGTTCATTTGCCTTTTCCAGTTTTTTTCAGTGGCTACTGTTTAGTTTTTGTTACACCAGAGAACTAATTTAGGTGGTAGAGGTCGTGTGATCTCAGGTGTTTTTGTAATTAGTAGTGTTGGTACTTTTCAGGGTTTTTTGGGGTTGCAGTAAGTGTCCTTCCTATCCTTTTCTATTTAGGAAGTTTGGGCCCCAGCGTTTGCTCATACTATTTTCTATCTGTGTCTGTATTTCTTCTTGTCTAATCGCCATTACATGTTTGGGGGCTTTCTATGTTCTTTGGGGATCTGCTCCGGGGCAGATAGTTTTCCTCTTTCTGTCTTTAGGTGTAGTTAGCTTCTCAGGCTGTGACGAGGCGTCTAGGACCAACGTAGGTACGCTCCACGGCTGCCTTTAGTTGTGGTGGTTAGTCAGGGTACTGCAATCCCATAGATTCCAACCTCTCTGGTGTATTTCCTTTTTTGCTTGCTCTCCTCAGCTACCAAATCATAACAGTATCACCGGCCCAAAAACTGATATTTGTATGGTACTCACAGAAGGGAAAAATAGTGATAAAGAAAGAAGATTGTCAGAGTTGTCAGAGATTTTTTTTTTTCCCTCTGTATCTCTGGGTGCTGTGGAGGATTTTTTTTTTTTCTCAATGGAGTTTGCACAGTTGTCTGGCCGTGTGGATCAGCTTGCCACTGAAGTTCGGAGTATTGCTACCTATCTTGCTAGGTTGTCGGTTGTGGAACCTAGGATCCCCATGCCAGATTTATTTTTGGGGGATCGAGCTAAATTTCTGAATTTCAAAAATAACTGTAAGTTGTTTTTTGCCTTGAAATCTAATTCCTCAGGGAACGCAGCACAGCAGGTTCAAATTGTCATCTCTCTCCTGCGATCCTCAGGATTGGGCTTTTTCCCTGACACCTGGGGATCCTGTTTTGAGTAATGTTGATGCATTTTTTCAGGCTCTGGGGTTATTGTACGATGAGCCTAATGTCACTGATCAAGCTGAAAAAGCCTTGTTGGCATTAAATCAGGGGCTTGAGGACGCTGAGTTATACTGTCAGAGATTCCGAAGGTGGGCAGTCCTGACCAAATGGAATGACGATGCTTTGGCAGCCCTTTTTCGGAAGGGTCTGTCAGAGAATGTAAAGGATGTTATGGTGGGATTCCCTGTCCCCTCTGGTCTCAATGATTCTATGTCATTAGCGATTCAAATTGACAGACGTTTGCGTGAGCGTAGAGGTATGCGTGGAATAGTGTTGCCTTGTGAACCAGCTTCTGAACCCATGCAGTGTGATAGAGTGGCTTCTGGGGCACAGCGTCATGAGTTTCGAAAACGCAATGGGTTATGTTTCTACTGTGGTGACGCCTCTCATGCTATTTCAGTCTGCCCTAAGCGGGGAAGACGTTTTGCACGCTCAGTTGTCTTGGGTAGTGTTCAGACTAAATTTTTGCTGACTGTTACCCTGATTTGCTCCCTGTCCACATTTTCTGCTCAGGCTTTCGTTGATTCGGGAGCAGCTATTAACCTGATGGATTTTGATTTTGCTAAACGTTGTGGGTTTCCCTTGATACCCCTACGGAAGTCTATTCCCCTACTGGGATCGATTCTACCAATTTGGCTGAGAATAAACCTCAGTTCTCTACTCAGGTGATAATGAGGGTTGAACCTGATCATCAGGAGAGTTGCAAATTTTTGGTGCTGTATAATCTGCATGACATTATCGTACTGGGTTTCCCTTGGTTACAGTCTCATAATCCTGTTTTGGATTGGAAATCTGTGTCTGTAACCAGTTGGGGCTGCCAATGTGTTAATACCAACACTCCTGTTTTTTCTGCCTCCCCCCAGGCTCAGGATGTTCCTGACTTTTTGACTGATTTTTCTGATGTGTTTAGCGAAAGTAAATCTGCATCCTTGCCCCCCCATAGGAGCTATGACTGCGCTATTGAATTAGTGCCTGGTAGTAAATTCCCTAAAGGTCGCCTTTTTAACTTGTCTGTACCTGAACATGACGCTATGCGGTCTTATATCAAGGAGTCATTGGAGAAGGGTCATATCAGACCATCCTCTTCACCCTTGGGTGCCGGTATTTTCTTTGTGGCCAAAAAGGATGGTTCATTAAGGCCGTGTATTGATTATCGTCTCTTGAACAATATCACTGTGAAATATCAATATCCATTACCCTTGATTTCTGACCTGTTTTCCAGGGTGAAAAGTGCTACTTGGTTTACCAAGCTTGACCTCAGGGGGCATATAACCTTATTCGCATTAAGCAAGGGGATGAATGGAAGACGGCATTTAATACCCCAGAGGGGCATTTTGAGTACCTAGTGATGCCCTTTGGGCTCACTAATGCTCCTTCTGTCTTCCAGTCCTTCATGAATGACATTTTCAGGGATTTTGTGGATACATTTCTGATTGTTTATTTGGATGATATCTTGATTTTTTCCAATGACTGGGACTCTCATGTGAAACATGTTCGGACTGTGTTCCAGATTTTGAGAGAGAATGCTCTGTATGTGAAGGGATCAAAGTGTCTTTTTGGCGTACAGAGGATCTCATTTCTGGGATTCATTTTGTCCCCATCTGTTATTGAAATGGACCCGGTCAAGGTTCAGGCCATCTGTGATTGGGTCCAACCTACTTCATTAAAGACTCTTCAAAGATTCTTGGGTTTTGCCAATTTTTATCGTAAATTTATTGGTAATTTCTCTGTTATTGTTAAACCATTGACTGATTTGACCAAAAAGGGTTCTGATGTGGTGAATTGGCCTCCTGAGGCAGTCTCTGCGTTTCAGGAACTTAAGCAGAGATTCACTTCTGCTCCTGTTCTACGGCAGCCTGATGTTTCTCTGCCATTTCAGGTGGAGGTTGATGCCTCTGAGATTGGGGCAGGTGCCGTTTTGTCCCAAAGAGATCCAGAGACCTCTAAAAGTAACCCTTGTGCCTTTTTCTCTCGAAAATTTTCTCCAACTGAACGTAATTATGACGTGGGTAATCGGGAGTTATTGGCCATGAAGTGGGCTTTTGAAGAGTGGAGATATTGGCTGGAAGGAGCCAAACATCAGGTGGTGGTTAGTGTTGAGCGATATTGCTCGATATCTAAAAATATCGTATCGAAATTGTATCGCCGATAGCACTAAATATCGTCGATATCCGATTTCGATACCGGAAGTCCCATGTAAGTCTATGGGAACAAAATATCGCAACAAAAAAAACCCTTTCTTTCGTTGTAAACACAAAATATACACACATAGAATACATATATATATATATATATACATGTCATTGTGACATATATATATACATATATTTATAGTTTATACACTTCTACATAGTAAAATCGACTCTAATTCAATTGCCGGGTAAAGACGTGACATACCCCATAGAAGTCGACGGGCTCGGTGCCGAGTACCCCGAAAACCTCTGGCTCTGTGCGACTCAACTTGGGCGTCACGAACAGGATTCTGTAGCTCGCTATAAGCGAGTCCTGTGTGCCTGAATTGCACTGGTTTTGTGCTTGAGAATTGCTAAAATCATCAGAGAATGTATTTGCCATTTTTCCGCCATATCTGCGTCACGACGAGGCACTGGTGAAGAAGAAGGGCGTGCTCTTCGTGGGTGTCACTCACTCAGTGGCGTGAAAACGATGGCCGCCCACTGTAAATGGTACTGCAATGTAACATCGTGCCCCACAGCTCTGGAGTTCCGCCTCCTCATCCTCCTCAGTGTGCGGAAACTAACACGAAGGTCCCGCCTCCCTACAAAAGAGGGGCCCTCTCCAGATGCTAATGACACATGTGACTTGGCAGAGATGGCTAATGGACACGACGAGCAGAAGTGGGAAGGGATGGAGCAGTCAGAGCTCTCCCCCCACGGAAGCGACCCGATCGCCACGGAATCACCGTTGGGCACCCCGGGCCTGTAAACCCTCCTACCTCCCAAAATTGGAGGTTTCCCAAGAGGCCTGGCCCCGGCACCGGGGGAGGTCGCCAGGTTTGGAAGCCAGCTGGCGGCCCTAAAATAAAATTGGACCCGGCGCCAATCCCTCTTACCTGAAAGTTTGACTCTGAAACCGGAAGTGAGGCCCCCTTTTTTTCTAGTAGAGGGAAGCCCTTGCAATGTGATCCGGTTGACGTTTGCCCGCAGTGGAGGCACCCGTTCCTGAAAAAAAACCGCAGAAACCCGTCAGCAGAAACCCCAGATCCCCGTCTTCCCCCGTCCTGAACAAAAAGCGACACCCTCCTAAATGGAGGAGGCCGCGCAGGCACCAGAGCAATACCTGCCCTGTACCGGAGCCCCACTGCACGATTTAGAGCCTTCTGCTTCCTCCCAGGGGAGCGCCGCCAGAACGGGGGGCGCCAGAAGCGGCCGCAAACCGGACACGTAACGCAGTGGAGTGGTGGAGACATGGAGCAACTGGTGGAGGAGAATTAAATCGGGGAAGGTGGAGACTTTGGGAGCGGGAAGCAGCGACAAAGGGAGCAGCGAGAAACCCAAAAAACTTCGCCAACGCCCAGGTGGAAAGGACCCGGCAATAAGGACCGGAGGGAAAAGGAATAAAGGAAACCCTGAGTGAGCCGCGGCGTAAGGGTGCAGTAAACGGAATTTAAATGAAAGGTGGGGGGGGCTTCATCAAGGAGCCGGGATTTATTTAGAAGTCTTTGGACCCCCCGGGACGTGGGGGGCCACCTCCCAGAAGGACAACCCGGGGAGGGACCGTTTGCCAGGAAAACTTGTGACTTAACCCGACACGTGGGGTTACAAGGGTGGTACGCCCTAAATGTTCCAGGTGCACCCCATCCCCAGTGGCAGGAACCTTGAGACCCTCGGAGCCTTCAGCCTCCCACATCCAGGCCTCTGCAAAAGTGCCCACCCCCACCCGTAAATCTCCCAAGCCTCCCTCAGTGGTCTCCCAGCAGCCCCAGCTATGGACAGAATAAGTATAAGCTGGCCCGTACCCGGCGCCTGTTAGGGGCACCTGGGTTCGTACAGTCCCGTGACATAGGGCTCCAGACCCGGAGGGAGATGAAAGAGGTGGCCCAACAGACCCAATAGCGGGTCACGACTTGAACTGTACAGGCCACACGCCGTCATCAGGTCCTGGTGGTCCCTTGGTGTCTCGGATGTTTGGCAAGCACCAGAAGAGTACCAGGGGTACCTGGAACACCCCTGCCAAGAATCTAAATAACCCGACAGGGTCCCGTATTAAAAAATAGTTAAATTGTTTATGTACCCGACGGTGAATGTTTCCTAAAAAAGTTTTTTTAATTTAATAAAAAAAAAAAAAAAACACAGTTTTCATTCTTTTATTAACTGTCTCATCCTGCGACGCCATCGATCTCCTGTAAAAAAAAAAAAAAAAAAAAAAAAAGTATAACCACCTGACCGACGCAGTCCATAGTAACAGTGTCCCACGACGATCCAGCCTGCTACATCAGAAATGACAGGCAGATCCTGTCATCCCGGCGCAGCACAGCTGATTACCTGCTTCCCCGGCGTGACGTCATCGGACTGACTGACTTTACGGCCGGGATTACCCTGCAGTCACTGCAGTTATCGCGAAAAAATGCATGTACCGCCAGGGAGAAGATAATGGCGGCCATCAAGCAGTCCAGACGTACCGCCGTAGATCTTCTGCCAGGTAAGTGCCGCTGACTTCTGACAGACCCGACCGACGGACACTCACAGTGACAGTGACAAATCCGATTCCGGTATTCGATAAACGAAAATATCGAAACGAATATCGAAAGGCCGATAGAGCTAATATCGGCCGATAGCCGATAATTTGCATTATCGTATCGCTCAACACTAGTGGTGGTCCTCACGGACCATAAAAGAATCTGTTTATCTGGAATCAGCCAAGCACTTAATCCTAGACAGGCCAGGTGGGCCTTGTTTTTCACACGTTTTTAATTTTGTGGTTTCCTTTCTTCCTGGCACTAAGAATGTTAAGGCGGAAGCCCTCTCGAGAGTTTCCTTGCAGACTCTCCTGAGTTATCTGATCCGCTGTTATTTGAAAGAGGGTGTAGTCTTCTTTCCGCCATCTCGCCCAATTTGAGACTGGCTCTGGAAGGGTGTCAGAGGATAAACCGAGCGCTGCCCTAATGGGAAATTGTTTGTCCAGACCGATGGAAAAAGAGTGTGATGTCTGAGATTCATTGTTCCGCGTTGGCCGTCATCCCGGAATTTTGGTACCAAGACTTGGTTAGTCTGGTCCTTTTTGGTGCCTACTTTGTCTCGTGAGTCAGGGAATTTGTGCATCCTGCGGGACTTGCTCTCGCTCCAAGCCTTGCTTGCTCTAGTGGTTTGTTGATGCCATTGCCTGTGCCCAAGAGACCATGGACCCATATCTCTATGGTGTCATTTCCGACCTCCCTTTCTCAAGAATGACCGCTACTGGTGATTTGTGATAGGTTTTCCAAAATGATACATCTTTGTGCCATTACCTAAGTTGCCTTCCTCCTCAAATTGGTGCCTTTTTTCTTCAGCACGTGTTCGGTTTACACGGCATTCCTGAGAACATTGTGGTCTAGACAGAGGAGTCCAGTTTGTTTCCAGATTTTGGAGGACTTTTTGTTCTAAACTTGGTGTTCCAATTTTCTTTTCTCCTCGGCTATTCATCCTCAGACCATGGACAAACTGAGAGAACAAACCAGACATTGGAGACTTATCGAGATGCTTTGTGTCTGCTGATCAGGATGACTGGGTCTTTTTTTTTGCCTTTGGCTGAGTTTGCTCTTAATAATAGGGGCTAGCTCTGCCACTTTGATGTCCCCATTTTTCTGCAATTTTGTTTTTCACCCTCGATTTTCTTCAGGAACAGACGGAGGCTTCTGTCTGTCCAGGGTTGACTCAGTTGTGGAGCGTATGCAGCAGATTTGGGACCAGTAGTGGAGAGGTTGTCCCCCCTCAGGAGGGGGCCCAGGGGTTTTTGCCACCGGCATAGGACTGATGTCCTCGGTTTTGAAGTGGGGGACTTGGTCTGGTTGTCCTCAAGAAATATCCCTATGAGAGTTGCATTTCCTAAGTTTAAGCCTAGGTTCATTGGACCTTATAACATCATGGAGATTCTTAATCCTGTTTCCTTTCGTTACTTCTTCCAGGGACATTTAAGATCCATAACGTGTTCCACAAGTCCTTATTGAAGAGGTTTGTCGAGCCAGTGGTTCCTATGGCTGTGCCTCCTGACCCTGTTTTGGGTTGAGGGCAATCTAGAGAAATGTGTTGAGAAAATTTGAATTATCTTTTTCTAGACGGAAACTCCAGTATTTGGTTAAGTGAAGAGGTTATGGTCAGAGGAACAATCTTGGGTGTTTGCTTCGACTCCATGCTAGGAGACTCACCCGGGTGACGTATCACAGAGCTCATCCTGACCGACCTGGTTGCTCAAATGAGGGTTGGGTTTGACCCCTCCTCCAAGGGGGGGGTACTGTTGTGAATTGTGCTAGAAATGAATTCTGAGCAGAAGCCCCTCTGTGGTTACAAACAGTACTGAACTATCCAATGAAATTGGGAAGATTGGCGATCAGGTGTTTACGACTGGTCTTATATAAGGAGGTTCCCTCCCATCAGGGTTCCGGTGATCAATTGTTCTGGTCTCATCTTTGATTCCTGTTCACTTTGTAGCCTGCTGTTTTCGTGCCGCATCTTCTGCTAACAGATAAGACATTTTCTTCTTTTTTTTTTGTGCTTGCTTTTTGCATTTGTCCTGCACTTCTGTGGGGGTCTGCCGGGTCCCCTCCGGGGCTTGCGCTCCTCTCATTTAGTTCAGCCACTGTTGTTTTTTTCATTTGCCTTTTCCAGTTTTTTCAGTGGCTGCTGTTTAGTTTTTGTTACACCAGAGAACTAATTTAGGTGGTAAGGTTCGTGTGATCTCAGGTGTTTTTGTAATTAGTAGTGTTGGTACTTTTCAGGGTTTTTTGGGGTTTTCAGTAAGTGTCCTTCCTATCCTTTCTATTTAGGAAGTTTGGGCCCCAGCGTTTGCTCATACTATTTCTATCTGTGTCTGGGATTTCTCTTGTCTAACCGCCATTACATGTTTGGGGGCTTTCTATGTTCTTTGGGGATCTGCCTCCGGGGCAGATAGTTTTTCCTCTTTCTGTCTTTAGTGTAGTTAGCTTCTCAGGCTGTGACGAGGCGTCTAGGACCAACGTAGGTACGCCCACGCTGCCTTTAGTTGTGGGGGGTTAGTCAGGGTACTGCAATCCCATAATTCCAACCTCTCTGTGTATTTCCTTTTTTGCTTGCTCTCCCACTACCAAATCATAACACCGGCCCCCAAGACTAGTGGAGGACTACAATACTACAGCTAGCAAGCCAGAGGCAGGGGCAGCTGTAGGTGCCCCAGCCAACATCCACAATTATTCACCAAAAAGGCAGCCATATAGGAGCAAGGGGACTCAGAGGACGTCACCTGACAAGGTCAGTGGCTGCTGGCTTGGGACACTCTTTGTGAAGGTGCTGGGGAGGAGGACGGAAGCCATGCGGTCAGACGGCCAGGAGGTAACACTGAAGGGAGTCCTGGAAAGGTGCAGCTCAATCTTCCTGGGAGTTTGCTGGACCCCTCACCTGGAGGAAACGGCACCAAGCGGGCATCTGCGCACCAGTGAACTGTGTAGTAAAGCATTGGAAACTGCACCCTGCTGTGTCCTCTGAGTCATTCCCCCCGCGTCACCCAACCTGCCCACAACAACCACCACCATTTCCATCATCACTTTTAACATCCTAACTGCCCTGTGACCCAGCTCTACCCATGGAATCTTAACCATCATTGCATGCCCTAAACATCACCCAAAGGATCTGCATTGCAGCGTCGGCTATCCCTTGCCGAATAGCATGGTGGCGTCACGAACATTAAATTGTTTATATTATAAACTTTATTTTCCCCCTTTTCATCATCCCCCTTTTATTGGACGCCCAGGGCCACAGACCAGGTCACTGCTGCTGTGACGCTGCCCCTTTAAGAAGGGCCTGGTACCGGGTAACTTCACGGCCCCAGGCGGGCGCTCCAGAAACAGAAGCATTTTGTCTCTGCAGCATCGGAGGAGGTCAGACTCATTCAAGCTGGCACACTTGGCTAAGAAATTGACTAACTCTGATAGACTGCAACAAGCAAGCTAATAGCGACAGTGTGACGTCTGGGCAATGGTTCCACTAAAAAACTTTGGATACTGACATTAAGCTATTTACACCTTTCCACAGAACTTGATATTTTATTGTTTATTTGCTTTCTAAAACCATAGTTTAGGCTGTGTGCCCACGTTGCGTTTTTGCCGCTGCGGAAACGCTTAAAAAAACGCATCCCATTCATTTTAACTGCATTCTGCAATTGCTGTGCCCATGCTGCTATTTTTCCGCAGCGGAATCGCATTGTGGAAAAATACGCAGCATGTTTCATTAATTTTTGTGGAATCGCAGCGATTCCTCTGCCATAGACTTGCATTGGAATGCTTGAAATCCGCAAATATGAAAAATGTTTGCGAATTTCAAGCGCATTTGCTGCGATTTTGTAAATCAAAAATTAAAAAATTTAAAAATAGCATATACTCACCTAGACACCTAATTCCTTGAAGCCCTCGTTCACCTGAAAAAAAAAAGTCAAATAACAAACCACAAAAGATACCTACCCTCCGCAGAATCCATTTTAATCGAGTGTCCCTCGATGATCTAAAGTTTAGAGCAGCCACATAACATGTGGCTACTCTGCCGCCGCTGCCGATACAATGAACGGGCCGTCAACCCAATGCAGCTCGCGCTGCTCGGGTGAACTCGTTACGGACACGAAGACCGTGAGAAATTTTCACGGTACAGCAGGGCCATAAATGAGGTCAATGCACTCCGTGACCTCATTCAGAGACTCAGGCTGTCGGGGAGCGGCCATGTTCCCGGCAATGTTAGCATGCAGCAGCCATGACAGCTGCCACATCTGCAGATGTGACAGCTGTCATGGGAAAACATCGCAGGAACGTGGACAGGTAAAAATTTTTTTTAGTCAATTAAGAATCAAATAAAATTGGTGTCTTTTACTTCAAATAAAATATTTTTTTCTGGGTGTTTGTCTTTTTTTTAACTCTTTGTAGGTTAGTAAATGTGAGTGTCTCATAGAAATCTGCATATTTTCTTGGCTGAGACCCGCTGGGGCTGCACTTGTGCCATCCTGAATACAAGAAAAAAAAAATGGAGAAGAGGGGTTGGACTAGGGAAATGACCTCAAAGGAGCCTTTTTTTAACCCAACTTTATTTGTGCTCCAAAACACATGAAAAACAGATGAAAACCACGTCAAAAACGCGTCAAAATCGGCATGCATTTTTCCGTGCAAAAGGGTGCGGATTTGCTGAGGAAAAATCTGCTTCAATTCTGCAACATGGCACATAGCCCTTAAGCAACTTTCTAAATAGTCTTCAAAATGTTTTACTATTTTGCTTTAGGAGACTTTCTGCAAATTCTTTATTTCAGGGCTGTTTGAAAAACTGACACAAATCTGTCAGAGCTCCTTCTCCTCCTGATGGCTCTCTCTGCTTTCCCTCTCCCCACTGTCATTGTTAGTGATAGCGAGAAGGAGGTGGTAGGGGTAGTACACAGATTTCTGCTGAGAGGAGAGAAAGCATGTACAGTTTCAAGGAGGGCAGAAAAACAGGCTACAGATTAGGAATAAAGCGTAAAGAGGGAAATTAATGCAGGCAGAGGCGTAGCTAGGGGTTCAACCCGGGGAGGAGGTGGAGGCAAAACATCTTAGTGGTCACCTAACCGGTAACCCTGATTATAACTATGGTGGGGCACCCTAACTGTGGATAGAGGGAATCTCAGCAGATGATAATGCTGTTACTGAAAAAGCTCACTATACAAGGGCCAACACTGATATTAATGATCTCTTATATGGTAACCATATACTGGTAGAAAATATAAGAGATCACAGTACACTTTACAGATA
Organism: Oophaga sylvatica; assembly: GCA_033576555.1. Taxonomy (NCBI): domain Eukaryota; kingdom Metazoa; phylum Chordata; class Amphibia; order Anura; family Dendrobatidae; genus Oophaga; species Oophaga sylvatica. Next base: position 29,596,579 of record JARQOD010000004.1, read on the forward strand.
GTGACTTATAGATGCCATTCTTTCTGATGAGTCATTAACTATTCCCATATTTTCCATCTGACCCAGACTGACATGACAATTTGACATGACAGCCTTGACTCATCTGCAGAGATTACAACAAAGACACGTTTCACTTGTGTCCCTATTACTGCACCTGCTTTTTGGCACAACAACAATGCTCCTCTTACTGCCCCACATAATAATGCCCACCACTGTGCCCTTTACAAAGGTCATAACATTAGCTCCTATGCTCCTGATTGCCCCCACTATATATGAGGGTCCTCCATATAGCCCCTATGATGTATAAGGGAGTCCCCATACTCTATGATGCTCCAACATAAATTTTGAACAAAATAAAAAATATTGTATACTCTCTGTAACTGACTGGGTGGTGGAACCACTGTGCCGTGAACTGAGGAGAGCCTGCAGGGGCATGACTAGTGTATTCACCAATTCCAACATCGGGTGCACGGCGGCAGACAATGATCTGAGGAGGAAAGAGGGAGGCGGGACCAGGTGCTGCACCAGGACTGACCTTGGATGCATGGCAGCTGACACCCAAGGGACAAGAGGGAGGAACCTCCTGGAGTAGTAGGCAGGCAGGCACGGCTGATAGACAGGCAAATGAGGTTGATAGTCAGGCAAGAGGCCACGGCTGATAGACAGGCAGCGAGCACTGCTGATTAGCAGGCAGGTATACAGTAATACGAGCACTGGGACCTGAGAACTAGCAGCATACAACTGTACTTACAAATAGTACTTATCTCTTCCACCCCACTGGCTAGGAACACATTAGGACAGTGCGTGTACCCCTTTAAGAAGGAGGAAGAACGCGCGCCCTAAGCACAGTGCCCGGGATCTGCCCGCTGTGTGCATACCCCCGACTCAGCAGCAGGATAGGAGGGAGAAGTGCGGGACCGCGCAGTGAGTAATTCGGAGTTTCTGCCTGGAATAGAGGCATAGGGAAGAGATGCTGATGCTACAGTACCCCCTCTTTACGCCCCCCCCTTTCAAGGCCTCAAGGAATCTCTACAAGAGGAAGGGGGGCATGGATGTTCTCCCTAGGCTCCCAAGACCCTCCTCCGGACTAAACAACTTCCAATCGACAAAAAAAAAGGTCTTTCCACTTACCCTCTTGGTGGCCAAATGTTCTCTGCCTCAAAAACGTCTTCAGTCCTGACTGTAGCAGGAGTTTACCGGGATCTTTGAAAAAAGTGCTGAGGATGGCCGGCTTGAGGAGAGACATATATAAAGAATTGGGGATCCGTAAAGAGGCCGAAGTTTGAGCTTGTAGGCTACTGGATTGATCTGTTTTAGAATCTCAAATGGTCTGATGAAGCGAGGACCTAGTTTTTTAGGATGGTACCTTGAGTCGGACATACTTAAGGACAGTCAGACCCTGTCCCCAGGACGGAACAGAGGCAGATGCAGACTCCTTGTCTAGTGTCTTTTCATCCATTTCGAGGACTTCAATAATATGGACTTTGTGTCCTCCCAGATTTTAATAGAGACAGGAGGAAGTAGAGACAGGGAACAGAATATTGGGATGTTGACTGTAGACAACAAAAAATGGAGATGTGGCAGAACATTCCACTCACATGGTTGTTGTGCAAAAATTTTCGGCCCACGCCAGTAGTTCGGACCAGTCACTGTGCTGGACATTGATAAAATGCAGTAGAAGTTGGTCAGGATCTGATGACCTACTCTACCGGGGCCTTTGGATTGAGGGTGATAGGCCGAAGAGAAATCCAGAGTGACATGAAGTAATTTGCAGGCGGCCCTCCAGAAGCAAGAAGTTAACTGGACATCTCTATCCGAGACAATATGGAGCAGGAGATCATGGAGGTGGAAAATATGTAAATGAATTTCTCTGCAAGCACTGGAGCAGATGGAGACCAGACAGTGGAGTGAAATGGCAATCCACAACCACCCAATAACTGTTAACCCGGCTGATATTGGAAGATCGTGATAAAATCCATTGCAATATGCTAACCAGGGAGCAAAAAGCACGGGCAAAGGAAGTAACCCACCAGTAGAAGCTGTTTGGGGTTTTGTTCTGGGCACAAAAGGGACATGTAGAGATGAAATCTGCAAAAATCCTTGCCCAAGGATGGCCACCAATATGTTGGAGATGAGGAGAGCCATCTTCTTCTGTCCAGTGTGGCCAGCCAACTTAGATGAGTGACCCCAGAGAACGCCCTGCTTCCTATCAGGTTCTGCATCATAAGTCTTTCCAGATGGGAAAGGGACAATTCCAACAGAGCACCTGTACAAATTTTGGAGGGCTCAATGATGTATTGTGGCCAAATAAGTCTGAAATAAGGTGTGTAGTCTGCCATGTATTTCCCTCCCCATAAGCAAACAATTGTGAAATGAAATTCCCACCCATGTCGGTATAAAGTGGAAATATTACAACATTACGGTGTTCTGTTGAACTACACGAATACTTGATTGACAAAAGATTTAATACCGAACTGCAGAAAGAAAAATACTTACATTTATGATAACTTTATTATAGTCATTGCCTGCTCTGCCTGCCTTAGTTTGTTTTTCCTGATAAATATTTAAGCTAGACCTACCAAAAGTTAATATTAATTGGGATTTTGGAGCCTTGAAAAATATGGATTATTTCCAAAGTATTCTGCAGTAAATATATTATTTGCGTTCTGCGCACACAATAGAAGGCTCTAGCCACATTCTGACTTCCTATTGTCTTTTACTGTGAAGAGCAAGTACAATACAGACCATTATCCCTAGAGTTTCTCTATTCTGTTGGTACAGCAGGAGTTTCGAAACCATCAGATAATTACCTCCTCAGGTGCCATTCAACCACTTTAAATAAGTCACTTTTTTCCCTCCCAAAATGAGAGCAGAAAAACCCGTAGGAAAGAAATAATCTGTTGCGCTAAATGGCTTTTCTGATGCAAAGGGTATAAAAGAAATTGCTAGAGTTTAGCCTCTAAAAATGAGAAATGAAAATCGATTTTAGACCAAATTTACAGGCGTGCTATTAAATGTGCACTTCCATTGCCACATTTTTTTTTCTTCTACAGAATCTTTACTTTTTAAGTCTTCTTTGTTATTCCCAGGGATTGTTTTAAAATGGCTGGTATTTAAAGGGAACATGTCAGGCGATTCAGGGTAAACAGGTGACTAGGATGCAACACGCTGACAAGGCCGAGGCGGAAGGAACCAACTAAATTATTAGGTCCTTTAACGCAGAAATGAAAGGTTAATCTGGCAAAGAGTCAATTGTTCAAGTACAGGATATACATAATGCAATATTAGCAAAAATGACAATATACACACTTATCAGTTACAGTCCAGATTCTCCATCCTATTTGACTATTTCCCAATAAGAGCAATGCCCTAATGTCCCTGTGTGATAACTCCCAAGGATGGCGTTCACAACTATAAGGCCACCCGAGAATGTCTCTTCAGCACGTTCCCCTCTTAGGTTATAGGCACTAACGGTGGTCACTGTATTTCCCGCTTGGCCACAAGCCTGCCTGACAAAGTAAAGTAATGCTCTATGGACCCTCCTAACACTGGCCGGTCCCCATCTCATCTGCTGCACAGCCCCGGACCAAACCCTGAACCGTACGGCAGCGTCAGAAGTAACGGCCCGTTCACTCTTCCCTCCAGATCACATCTACTTTTGGATGGTGTCCCATACTTGGTCTTCGGTGCTTGACCTGCGACTGTCGACATTGGGCCGTGACGATAAGGCTGGTCTTCCGGTCTTGACGGGCATGGTCTGGATCCCAGGACTTGACTAGCGTTGTCCGGATCTCGCTCATTGGCTCACGATGTCCTGCCTGTCTCATTCTCCAAGTGTGTCCCAGTGACTTGGCCGCGGCATCCCTGTGCGCAGACTCCCACTGGTTTCACTTGTTGTTCACTATATGGTAAAACTGACCTGAAAATATGATTCTCCAGATCAGTACAAGTACCAGATTCCAAACAGTGTATTTTTTTTTATTTAAGTGGTGAAAAAAATTCTAAATTTTAAAAGACAAAAAAAATTTGCTTATGTCATCATTTTTCAGATCCGTAACGTTTCATTTTTTGGGATCTGGGTCTGTGTAAGGGTTTATTTTTGCAGCTTGAGCTAATAGTTTTATTGTTACCTTTTTAGAGTAGAGAGGATGTTTTGATCACCTATTAATGCAATGTTGAGGAGGCCAAAAAAAGATGTAATTCTGGCTTTTAGATTTTTTTTTCTCATTACAACCATTTACTGATCAATTGTTTTATATTTTGATAGCTGGGACAGTTTACAACGCAGAGATACCAATTTTTTTTATTATTATTTTATTTTCAATGGTGCAAAGTGATTTTAAAGTTTGTGTTTTTTATTTTTTTTAAACATTTTTTTCACACTTTTTACCGACTTCAATAATTTTCTTGGGAGTGTTGAAGCTGCGATCATCCGATCGCTTGTTTTATACATATCAGGCTTCATCACTGTTCTATGAACGCCGCTCGAGAGATTCACAATGACAAGGACAGGGTTCATCAGCAGACCCCCGCTGTCATGACACCACTCCATCCTGTTAAAAGCACTTGATTAAATCAGCCATCAAGAGCTGGGAATGATGTGGGCTCAGCGTGCGAACCCACATCAAAGGCAGAGACACGACCTTTGAAATAAATATACTTCAAAGGTCATGTGTTGTGGGTTAAAGACCCATGTTTTACATTTCATACACACATAGTATATAAACTGGCAGGTTATTTATTTTTAGATTTGAATATCTTTTGGGGACATGCCAAATATGATTCTCATTTCTATTTCTTTTATGTTTGTATTTGCTAAACAGGGTATTAAACATTTATATTGTTTTTTTTCCATTTTTGAATATTTTAAAAAATTTTTTTTCAGTCCCCATAGGGTTCCTGAGATTGCTTATACTATATACAAAACTTCAGCATTGCAGTACATAGTGAAGTTAATTCTCTCTTTTGAAGCAAAGCCATAGTCTAGGCTTCATAAGGGTACAAAGATGGAGGCAATGGGGACATTTAACAAGCGCAGACTGGGGGGGCAACCCATCACAGGGAATGGGTGCGGGTGGATTGATCCGCTTCGTAGATATAGGCGGTAGAGCAGTGGCCGAATCAATCATTCCACATTTAGTAATATACAGTCAGGCCAAAAGTTTTGAGAATGACACAAAATATTAATTTTTTACAAAGTCTACTGCTTCACTTTTTCTAATGGCAATTTGCATATACCCAGAATGTTATAAAGAGTGATCAGCTTAACAGCAATTACTTGCAAAGTCAATATTTTGCTAGAAAAGAACTTTATCCCCCAAACACATTCAACATCATTGCAGCCCTGCCTTAAAAGGACCACTAACTTCTTTCAGTGATTGCTCAATTTACACAGGTGTGGTTTGATGAGACATGCTGGAGATCAATCTGTCATGATTAAGTAAGAATGACACCACTGGACAAATTTTAAAAGGAGGCTGGGTGCTTGGCATCATTGTTCTATCTTCTGTTAACCATGGTTATCTCCAAAGAAACACATCAGTAATCATTGCAATGCACAAAAAATGGCCTAACAGGGAAGATATACGCAGCTAGAAAGATTGCACCTCAGCAACAATCTATCGCATCATCAAGAACTTCAAGGAGAGAGGTTCCATTGTTGCCAAAAAGGCTCCAAGGCGCCCAAGAAAGACCAGCAAGCGCCAGGACCGTCTCTTAAAAGTGTTTCAGCTGCGGATCGGGCTACCAGCAGTGCAGAGCTATGCTCAGAATGGCAGCAGGCAGGTGTGAGTGCATCTGCACGCACTGTGAGCGGAGACTCTTGGAGCAAGGCCTGGTCTCAAGGAGGCACAAAGAAGCCACTTCCTCCAGAAAAAACATCATGGACAGACTGATATTCTGCAAAAGGTACAGGCAGTGACTGCGAGGACTGGGGTAAAGTTATTTTCTCTGAGAATCCCCTTTTCGATTGTTTGGGACATCAGGAAAAACGCCTCATTCGGAGAAGACAAGGTGAGCCTACCACCATCTTGTCTCATGCCAACTGTTAAGCATCCGAAACCATTCATGTGGGGTTGCTTCTCAGCCAAGGGAATCGGCTCTCTCACAGTCTTGCCTAAAAACACAGCCATGAATAAAGAATGGTACCAGAATTCCTCCAAAGCAACTTCTCCCAACCCTCCAAGAGCAGTTTGGCGATCAACAATGCCTTTTCCAGCATGATGGAGCACCTTGCCATAAATCAAAGGTGATAACTAAATGGCTCAGGGAACAAAACATAGAGATTTTGGGTCCATGGCCTGGAAAGTCCCCAGATCTTAATCCCCATTGAGAACTTGTGGTCAATCATCAAGATACGGGTGGACAAACAAAAACCTAAAAATTCTGACAAAATGAAAGCATTGATTGTGCAAGAATGGACTGCTATCAGTCAGGATTTTGGTCCAGAAGTTGATTGAGAGCATGCCAGGGAGAATTGCAGAGGTCCTGAAGAAGGGTCAACACTGAAAATTGACTTGCTGCATTAACTCATTCTAACTGTCAATATAAGCTTTTGTTACTCATATGTTTGCAATTATTATATTTCTGTCTGTGATAAAAACATCTGTCAAACACACATAAAAACCAGAGGGCAGCAGATCATGTGAAAATATAAAAATTTTTGGGCATTCTCAAAACTTTTGGCCTGACTGTA
>JARQOD010000004.1:29603372-29647822 GCA_033576555.1 Oophaga sylvatica
CCAGTCCCCGCGGCGCCATCTTGTGAGCGCAGCTTCTGAGTGGCCGGAAATCAGAAGCTACGTCACAAACTCTCAATGTAAGTCTTTGAGAGGCAGAATGAGGACAGAACGAGGCTCCCATAGACTTGTATTGAAAAGTGACCTCGGCGCCGTTCCATGAAACTCTGGAGCTTCCGGCTGGTCAGAAACTGCAGGATACGGACCAGAGCGGCGGGAAAAACAGATGAAAATGCCAGAAAGTGAGTATCAGACAGGGGGGTAATTAACTTGGATTTTCAGCGCCATTCCAGTGGTGAAATAAAAGAAACCTCTGGAGCTTTAAGAGGCACACGCTAAAGGCAGGGTGCAATATACTGCTGAAATAACCACTCACAATCGTACCAATTCATGGGGAAGGGGCTGCCTAGTATTAAAAATGCACACTAGAGAGGAGGCTTGCACAGGGCTCCATCATTATATACATATATACATCATTTCTCATCATTTTATTGCATATTTTTCTGCAGCCAGGACCTTTAGTGTTGGTTGGGTGTATTGGGGTGTCTGTCCTTGTGGGGTGCACTCATATAGTGCTGGGCAGCCAGATCCTATAGTATGGGCATCATCAATAGGCTGTAAGCCAGACTCTGTGCATCACACGTACCTGTGTGACTGACGCCCTATTCGAGCCTCGTCTGTGTGCATGCCTTGGTAGGTTTATGAACGGTTGTTTGCATCAGTATTTTTCACCTGTGCTGCCCCCCCGCCTTTATACTGGGGGTCTGCTGCATCCTATTAGTACATTGGTAATCTGACCTGGTGTTGGTAAGGCCGGCGTCACACTGCCGAGTTTGATGCGAGTTAGTCACACGACTTTCTCGCATCAACACCCCGCACGGCCGCCCGCTCTCGGACCTCAGTGTGTGGCTGCATGTATTTCTATTCCGCCGCGCACTCTGGTCCGAGAGCGGGCGGCCGTGCCGGGTGTTGATGCGAGAAAGTCGTGCGACTAACTCGCATCAAACTCGGCAGTGTGACGCCGGCCTAAGGCTGGTTCTTTTTCTGAAAGGCATTTTGCAACCAGATGAAAGTGTCAGATCTTTTTTCTCGAGGGAGTGTCCCTCCCGGTAATACATGCTGTACGTATGCCAACTCATACTCCTGTTCACTTCTTCCGGTTTTGCCTCCCCTTTTCCCTTTCTTTGAGCTGAACATTAGGTTTATATAGCTTCCCATTGCTGGGTGTCCATAGTTGGGTGCCGGTCCTGCTCAGCCCTTACTCACATTGAGGTCATTTTTGACACCTGGTGAGACTTTAATACTAGAGGATAGGACCGTCCTGACTGGGAACACCTTGGCGCTGGTGGGATGGTCTGTACAATTTTTTGATCAAAAACATTTTTTCTAAGTAGCCTATGTTATTTATATGCACTGTTGCTTTTTACTTACTTATATCAGGGTATATGTTAATTTTGTTCCTATCCTAGGTTTTAAATGAATGTAGCTCAAGACAGGACAGGTCCTCTGGCGCTCTCCAGTATGTCCATGATATGATGCTCTTGTACCAAGAGGTTATATCAAAGGGTATCTGTCAGCAGTTTTTTGTTCTGTAATATAAGGGCAGCATGAAGTTAGGGCTAAGACACAGATTCAGTGATGTGTCACTTATTAGGCTGGGTGCTGTTGTTTTCTTACAATGAAGGTTTTATCACCAGGAGATAATCACTACTTGGATCACAGTGGAAGTGAGCCCTGGTCTGACCACGCCCCCTCCTCTGATAAGCAGCTCAAAGTCAATAGACCATGTACATACATAGCCTGGTGTGGGCGAGGCTAGCTTTCTCAGCTCCACTGCATGCTAAATACAAAAACTCTGATTGTAGCACAACTGATGCACCCAGTAAACTAAGTGATACATTGCTGGAATCAGGGTCTCAATCTTTACACTATGCTGCTCTTAGATGAGGAAAGCAAAAACCAAGTGACCTATTCCCTTTAAATGGGTTTTTATCTATTTTAATAAGGTATTTTATTTCTTTCTCCATACCTTTTGTTTTATTCAGTTTACAGAGTATTGCAGGTAGTCGAGAGCCGTGTGGGTTACTGTAGGAGTAAAATATTTATCCACAGTATATTTCTCCTGATAAATCCTATCATCTGCTTATAATAAACAGGCAATGAAATATTCTCCCCAAAATGCTAGAAGACATGAATAATGTTTAGAAACAATAAAAGGGAGAGAAGAGAGCGCTCCCTCTGTAATAAACCCCTATGTAGGTTTATTGCTGATACTTTCCGAAGGATCGTTCACTTTATACGGGCACTTCACATTCATTGTTATAATTAAAACTTTAAGACAAGACAATGATGAGAAAACGGGACCGCTGAGCTCTGTAGGAACCCACAAAAGATTCCGGAACTCGGCATGACTGGCAATGAGAATGTTACTTTATCACTGCATCTATGGGTACATTTTTTGCCGCAATTGTGCTAAAGCTGCAATATTTGGCTTGATTTCCTTATGAATGTTTTAAAACTAGGGCAAAAATGGAAAAATTTTGCTATGCAATCTGAAGACACAATAATGTTGGAGCAGAGACCCTGATTCTAGTGATGTGTCACTTACTGAGCTGTGTTTTGCTCTTTCAATACAATCAGCGTTTTTTCGCAGGAAATTATCACTAGAGGACTAGGCGTCTCGTACATCCTGGTCCAGCCTCACCCCAGCACTGATTGGCAGCCTTCTGTCAATATACAGCGCACACAGAAAGAGGCCAATCAGTGGTGTGGGCGGGGTTATATAGGGCTCAGCATTGCGAGCTCTGCTAGATCTGCAGCAGAAAACTGTGACTCTATCAAAACTGCTGCACTGAGTAAACTAAGTGATACATTGCTGGAATCAGGGACTCTGTTCCCACATCATGCTGCTGTCAGGTTACATAGCAAAAATGGCTGACAGATTCCATTTAAACAAGAGCAATATACAGTGTACAGTGGGTACGGAAAGTATTCAGAGCCCTTTAAATTTTTCACTCTTTGTTTCATTGCAGCCATTTGGTAAATTTAAAAAAGTTATTTTTTTCTCTCATTAATGTACACTCTGCACCCCATCTTCACTGAAAAAAAGAAATGTAGAAATTGTTGAAAATGTATTAAAAAAGAAAAACTGAAATATCACATGGTCATAAGTATTCAGACCCTTTGCTCAGTATTGAGTAGAAGCACCGTTTTGAGCTACTACAGCCATAAGTCTTCTTGGGAATGATGCAACAAGTTTTTCACACCTGGATTTGGGGATCCTCTGCCATTCTTCCTTGCAGATCCTCTCCAGTTCCATCAGGTTGGATGGTGAACGTTGGTGGACAGCCATTTTCAGGTCTCTCCAGAGTTGCTCAATTGGGTTTAGGTCAGGGCTCTGGCTGGGCCAGTCAAGAATGGTCACAGAGTTGTTCTGAAGCCACTCCTTTGTTATTTTAGCTGTGTGCTTAGGATCATTGTCTTGTTGGAAGGTGAACCTTCGGCCAAGTCTGAGGTCCAGAGCACTCTGGAAGAGGTTTACATCCAGGATATCTCTGTACTTGGCTGAATTCATGTTTCCTTCAATTGAAACCAGTCGTCCAGTCCCTGCAGCTGAAAAACATCCCCATAGCATGATGCTGCCACCACCATGTTTCACTGTTGGGATTGTATTGGGCAGGTGATGAGCAGTGCCTGGTTTTCTCCAGATATACCGTTTAGAATTATCACCAAAAAGTTCTATATTCGCCTCATCAGACCAGAGAATCTTATTTCTCATAGTCTGGAGTCCTCCAAGTGTTTTTTAGCAAACTCTATGCGGGCTTTCATATGTCTGGCACTGAGGAGAGGCTTCCGTTGGGCCACTCTGCCATAAAGACCCGACTGGTGGAGGGCTACAGTGATAGTTGACTTTGTGGAACTTTCTCCCATCTCCCTACTGCATCTGTGGAGCTCAGCCACAGTGATCTTGGGGTTTTCTTTACCTCTTTCACCAAGGCTCTTCTCCTACGATTGCTCAGTTTGGCTGGACGGCCAGGTCTAGGAAGACTTCTGGTGGTCTCAAACTTCTTCCATTTAAGGATTATAGAGGCCACTGTGCTCTTAGGAACCTTGAGTACTGCAGAAATTCTTTTGTAACCTTGGCCAGATCTGTGCCTTGCCACAATTCTGTCTCTAAGCTCCTTGGTTTGATCAAAGGGTCTGAATACTTATGACCATGTGATATTTCGGTTTTTCTTTTTAATAAATTTGCAAAAATGTCTACTTTTCTGGTTTATTTCAGTAAAGATGGGGTGCAGAGTGTACATTAATGAGAAAAAATGAACTTTTTTGAATTTAGAAAATGGCTGCAATGAAATAAAGAGTGAAAAATGTAAAGGGTCTGAATACTTTCCATACCCACTGTATAAACAGAGTGCTGAGAAAAAGTATTTGCCCTCTCCCCAAAGTTTTAAAAGGAATGTATTATCATGTTTTTGGCACCTAATCTGAGAACAGGGTAATGTAGAGATAGCGACACTGATTCTAGTGATGTGTCACTTACAGGGCTGCTTGCTGTAGTTTTTTATAAAATCACTGTTTTATCAGCAGGAGATTATCACTAGAGGACTAGTAAACCTGCTGCCATGTAGTCCTCCATATTTATGAGCCCTGTATAACCCTTCCTGCACCACTGATTACAGCTTTCTGCCTATGCACAGTGTACACAGGAAGCTGCCAATCAGCGGTGTGGGCAGGGTTATTCAGAGAACAGTGATATTAGCAAACCTGCAGCAAGCAGCCTAGTAAGTGACAGATCGCTGGAATCAGGGCCTCTGCACCTGCTCTGGTCAGTTGGAGGATCTAACACCTGGTGATAGATTTCCTACAAATATTTCAGATCATCATAATATTTGTAATATTAAACATGACACAAATAATATAACAATCTGTTCTTCACTTGATAATGACCAAGTGCTTGATCCTGACCTTAACCTCTTAAACTATGGCAAATTGACAGCACAAGGTTAATATTAGATATCTCTCTACATAACTGTAATAACCTGGATAATTCATTCAACAGGTTATTTTTCTTGAAATGTGAATAGTAAAAAATATTTAAAAAAATGCTTTTTTCGAAATTCCTTCTTTATTATATAAATTAGACAGTAATTTATATATACCCATATCAGCGCTGAAAAATAATACAATTTGTCCCCCCATAATACAAAAGCTCAAACAGTCATGTCAGTAAAAAAAAGTCGATATTGACTTGTTGCATCCAGAAGGTGGCGCTACAGTTCAAGTACTCTACTTTTCTGACAAGACTAGTTACATATTCACACTTACAGGGGAGCATTGCGCGGCCTACAAGTTTTCCTTACATTACCTCTCAGATCCAAGGTCAGAAGCCTCTTACCGAGCCTAGTCGGCTCTCTTGCTTTGCACTGATGAGGGGCAAACACCCCCAAACATGCTTTTTATCCTAAGTCAGGTGGCAAGGCATATTAAAAGGTTGATATTAAGTTTTAGGATCACTGCTGCCAATAGATGGCACTAGGGTTCCTGTCTTCTTTCTCTCTGAAAAGGCTGTTTGCTTTGCGAAAAACTAAAACAGTTATAGCTGCTGAAAAAAAGGAGAGGCAAAAACAAAAAGAAAAAACACGCTGGTCATTAAGATCCGTTTAGGCCTGGTCATTAAGAAGTTAAATTGTGTTTTTATACATTGACGAAAAAGTGCTTAGCCCATCTTGTGATAAAGTAATTACACCCCTTATCCACTATGGGTGCTTCTCACAAAATTAGAATATCATCAAAAAGTTAATTTATTTCAGTTCTTCAACACAAAAAGTGAAACTCCTATATTATATAGTCATTACACACAGAGTGGTCTATTCCAAGTGTTTATTTCTGTTAATGTTGATGATTATGGCTTACAGCCAATGAAAACCCAAAAGTCATTATCTCAGTAAATTAGAATAGTTACCAAAAAATACCTGCAAAGGCTTCCTAAGCATTTAAAAAGGTCCTATAGTCTGTTTCAGTAGGCTCCACAATCATGGGGAAGACTGCTGACTTGACAGATGTCCAGAAGGCATTCATTGACACACTCCACAAGGAGGGTAAGCCACAAAAGGTCATTGCTAAAGAAGCTGGCTGTTCAGAGCACTGTATCCAAGCATATTAATGGAAAGTTGAGTGGAAGGAAAAGTGTGGTAGAAAAAGGTGCACAAGCAACCGGGATAACCGCAGCCTTGAAAGGATTGTTAAGAAAAGGCCACTCAAAAATTTGAGGGAGATTCACAAGGAGTGGACTGCTGCTGGAGTCATTGCTTCAAGGGCCACCACACACAGACATATCCAGGACATGGACTACAAGTGTAGCATTCCTTGTGTCAAGCCACTCATGACCAATAGACAATGCCAGAAGCGTCTTACCTGGGCCAAGGAGAAAAAGAACTGGACTGTTGTCAGTGGTCCAAGGTGTTATTTTCAGATGAAAGTAAATTTTGCATTTCATTTGGAAAACAAGGTCCCAGAGTCTGGAGGAAGAGTGGAGAGGTCACAATCCAAGCTGCTGGAGGTCTAGTGTGAAGTTTCCACAGTCAGTGATGGTTTGGGGAGCCATGTCATCTGCTGGTGTAGGTCCACTGTGTTTTATCAAGACCAAAGTCAGCACAACTGTCTACCAGGAAATTTTAGAGCGCTTCATGCTTCCCTCTGCCGATAAGCTTTTAGGAGATGGAAATTTCATTCTCCAGCAGGACTTGGCACCTGTCCACACTGTCAGAAGTACTGTGTAGCCCTGGTACACAATACCAGGAGGATGAGTGGAGAGGTAACAGTTAAGGTCTCTTCATGACATCATGTACACTTCTGACACACCCAGCAGGGGTGTGGAAGGGAGTGATTTTTCTAGTCAGTCAGTTTCCTGTCCTTGGACAGAGTAGACGTGTCCAGTTTGAGCCTGTCTTCAGTTCAGAACGTGGAGGCTGGTACAGGTGGTCTAATTCACCTTAGTCTAGTCAGGCTGTGCCCCACTGGAAGAAAGACTGAACTAACTATTAAGAGTCGAGCAAATCGAAGGGCAAAGTGGAAGGAAGATTATTGGAAAAGTGCGTTTGGCTTGGAAGAGTCCTGCACATTGCTACCGGTCACTGGGGACCGAAGGATCACTATTGTTACAAGCATAGTGAAGAGAAAACCAGAGATTTACCGGACCCTAGGTCGCGGCAAACACCCCCTTATAGTCAGTACGTATCTGGGGTCAGGGGAAGTGAAGACTTTGAGTCTCTGCAGGACAAAATAAGGATTCAGCTCCCTCATAGAAAGGCTCCTAACACTAAATTGACTGGGAAGCACAGCTTTGGATAAGCTGGAATCATAGAGGGGACTACGCTTCAGGCTGGTCGTACTCATTTTCATTGGACAGTAAAGGAGGCCCCTAACTTGCTTAGCTGTTGCCTCAAAGCTCATCCTCCATCAACCCCATCAGCCTCCCTGGGACCTGCCTTATCATCTTGCAAGTAAAGGTATGGAAAGACGCTGACCGTGTGAGACTGAGTTATTATTGCATGCCTGCACAATCCCTACCTAATTACCGACCTGAGGGAAGAGTCCCACCTGTAGGGGACCCGACATCTAGCTGCCTCACCATCCCCTCAGAGATCTACAGCAGCGCTGGTATAAATTACCAGAAGACTACAGGTGGCGTCACGAACTGTATATAAATATCCCCTGTAAATATTCCCCCAACATACGCCAGACCGCCAGGGCCACAGACCGAGCCACAGCTACCTGTGACAATCCCCATAGACTTCTACGGGCTCGGCTCTGAGTACCCCATTGCCCTGGTAACCCACAATTGTGGTGGCGGGTCGACACAAAAACTTGGCGTCACGAACAGGATACGAAACTTGCAGCATTGCGAGCCCTGTGTGCCTGTGGAGTGTTTTTGTGAAAAAGGACTGTTTGCACTTTTGGCGCCAAAATCGCCATCTTTGTCGCCATATTCGCGCCCTCAGGCGCTGGAGAAGAAGGTGGGCGTACCTGAAAGAGCGCGCAGAGTCTTGGACACGCCCCTGGCTCTGACTCAGCGGCAGGTCCTGCAACAGGAAGTGAACGCTCTGACATCAGAGCGCCTGCGACGAAGGTCCTGTTCCCACTGCGGTGCCTGTGAAATAGCAGCGTCTGAAACCGGTAGGCTCCGTTTAACCAAGGGGGCGCTAAGATGTCACAACAACCGGCTGACAGTGCGGCCCCAGCCGGAGTCCCCAATCCCGCACCGTCTGGTATTGTAGCGCCAGATGGGGGTGCAGGCCCAGCACCCAGTCCGGTAGTCCCGATCATGCCACTAACGCTCCCATATATGCCTGGGGCGAAATGGCTTCCCCAATACAGCGGTGGGCCAGGCACATTAGCAGGCTTCAAGCGGAAGTTATGCAGCATCCTAGAAATGTACTCCATGCCTGAGAGACAAAAAGCTGCTGTGCTAATAGGGCAGCTAACTGGCGCTGCTGAGAGGGAAGTGGAGACCTGGGATACCGTTGATCAGGAGTCGGTACCTGCGATCTTCCTGAAGCTACATGCCATATTTGAAGACCGCACAGAAACGGATCTCCGGATGGCCTTCTATCACTGTTCACAACAGCCAGGTGACAGCATCCGGGACTACGCTTGCCGACTACAGGGAGCCCTGAGAGCCCTCAAGCAAATTAACAATTTAAATGCTATCGACGAGAATAGAATGCTGAAAGAACAATTTATACAGGGATTGAGATCCCCAGAGGAACGCAGAACTGTAAATTGGTGGTCCTTAGATCATCCGGGTGCTACCTTTGATGCCCTAAAGGACATGGCAATAAAAGGGCTGCGGCCCCTGGGCAAACCTGAGGTGGCCACCCAACATCATCAGGGTGAAGTCACTCTGGAACCGGCAGTAACCCCCTGTTCCCCGTTAGTGGCCGAAGCCAAAGCGCAGGTGACACCTCCTAGTGAATTGGACTGTCTGCGCTCAGAGGTGCGCCAGCTGACTAAAAATCTGGCCGCTGTGATGAGTGCCCTGCAGCTGCGGAAAGAGGAGGAAGGAAAGATCTTGTTAGCCGACTGCCCAGAAGACGTCCCGTGGATGCACCGGAGAAGAAAGAAGACGTCGCCCCCCGGAGGAGGACAACGCCACCCCCAGGAGCAACCTCTGATCAACACCCTTCTCGTCGAGAGATCATCTGTTATCGCTGCAACCGGAAAGGTCATCTGTCTACACAGTGTCCTTTAAACGGGCAGAACCTGGGTCCAAGGGCCAACACCCAGGAGAATACCCGTCAGGCCCCCTAGACTGGAACCGCAGGTATGTGGGCGGGCGACCCTACCTGTCTATTATTCTAGATGGTATTGCTGTTCCAGCATTGTTAGACACTGGGTCCCAGGTGACCCTAATACCTGATGCTCTATATACCAAGTACTGGTCAATGGACAGTCTTAAACCTCCGAGCCTTGACTTTACTGTGTATGCTTCGAATGGTCTTCCTGTAGAAGTACTCGGAACAAAATGTGTAGATGTAAAGGTGGGCAGAGAGGAGTTGAAAGACCAAGGGCTTCTGGTAGTAAAGACTGTAAATGAGGAGAACGGTTTAAATATCATTTTGGGTACTAACATTATCGGTAATTGTTTGGGAGAAGTTGTGTTCTTGCTCCAACAGCTCGCTGAGATTGCCCGACCAAGGCAGAGAGGAGTAATCCAAAGAGAGATCCGGGCCCTGGTGTGTCAGCAGCAAGCGAAGCTTACCGACGGCGAAATTGGTAATGTACGGGTCACTGACTCAGATCCTATTGTGATACCCCCAATGAGTGAAATGATCATTTGGTGCAGGGCAGCCATAGGTCTGAGAGGACAGAATTACCAAGCTGTAGTAGAACCCCACCATTCAGAACATAGACCTACACTTATGACTGCTAGAGGAGTAGTAGAGGTGGTGAATGGAAGAGTACCGGTACGGCTTCTCAATTGGGGAGATGATGAGGTAAATTTACCCCGTTATGTAACCATTGCTAAACTTCATGCTGTTGATAATAATTCTATTCTCCCGGCTGAGTCCTTAGACTCCTGTCAAATAGAGGAGGACAATGACCCAGCAACTCAGGTGGCGGAATGGTGTCAGCAACTCCATGTTGGGACGGACACCACTCCCGCTCACCAGAAGCAAGGGGTATTACGGGTGGTGCAAGAGTACGCCCAAGTGTTTAGCAAAAATCCACTTGATTTTGGGACAATTAAGGGAGTACAACATCATATCCCTACTGGCAGTCATCCTCCCATCAAAGAGCGGTATAGGCCCATACCTCCAGCTCATTATCAGAAGGCTAAAGAAATGTTGAAGGATATGAAGAAAGCTGGGGTGATAAGGGATAGTTGTAGCCCCTGGGCAGCCCCTCTAGTTCTGGTTAAAAAGAAAGATGGTAGTATGAGAATGTGTGTGGATTACAGGCAGGTGAACCGCATAACACACAAGGATGCATACCCGCTACCACGTATAGAGGAATCATTAGCTGCTCTGAAAACGGCTAACTACTTTTCTACCCTCGATCTGACTAGTGGTTACTGGCAAGTGGCTGTGGCTGAGGAGGATCGTGAGAAAACGGCTTTCACCACCCCAATGGGGCTCTGTGAGTTCGACAGAATGCCGTTTGGGCTCAGCAGTGCCCCAGGAACATTTCAGAGAGTGATGGAAAACTGTCTGGGACATCTCAATTTTGAAACCGTGCTGCTATACCTAGACGACGTTATCGTGTATTCCAAGACATATGAGGACCATCTGAAACACCTGGCAGAAGTATTCGAGTCCCTGTCCAGGTACGGGATGAAATTAAAACCCTCAAAATGCCATCTACTCAAGCAGAAGGTACAATACTTGGGGCACATCGTCAGTTCGGAAGGAGTAGCGCCGGACCCAGAGAAAGTCACTGCCATCCAGAAGTGGCCGGAGCCGAAAAACCTTAAGGAAGTGCGACAGTTCCTGGGACTAACGGGTTACTACAGGAGATTCGTGAAAGATTACACGAAGAAGGCAGCTCCTTTACAGGACCTCCTGGTAGGACAATCCTTAAAGAGCAGAAACCCTCCCTTTAATTGGGGTGAAGAACAGGCTGAAGCATTCCAAAAGATGAAAGAGATCCTGACAGGTGATGAGATCTTAACCTATCCTGATTACAGCCAACCGTTCCTGTTGTACACCGACGCCAGTAATGAAGGGTTGGGAGCAGTTCTCAGTCAGAAGCAGAATGGCCAAGAAAAAGTCATCGCTTATGCTAGCAGAAAACTCAGGCCAACTGAAAGGAATCCGGAAAATTATAGCAGCTTCAAGCTAGAGTTTCTGGCGCTGGTCTGGGCCATCACTGAAAGATTTAAGCACTATCTGGCCTCCAATAAGTTCACGGCGTACACAGACAACAACCCGTTAACGCACCTGGAAACCGCCAAGCTGGGTGCCATGGAGCAGCGTTGGATGGCTCGGTTGTCCAATTACCAGTTTACTATCAAGTACCGGGCAGGTCGAAAGAATGCTAATGCTGATGCGTTGTCCCGAATGCCGCATGACTCTGATACGGAAGAAGAATCGGACGACCTGGAAGAAATTGAGCTCCCTGCGTTTCATCGAAATGGGGTAGTCCATGAGCATCGAGTTCACAGAAAGCAGTATGGTGCAACATTAAATCCTTTACCCCATCACAGCTGGAAAGAGACTCAGGACAGTGATCCAGTGGTCAGCCGCATCAAGGAGTTGTTAAAACAGGAAGGTTCCTCCTTGGAAAAGGATGCACCTAGGTCAGCCAAGCTCCTGTGGAACGAGAAAAGCAGGTTGTTCCTATACCGTGAGAAGTTGTGCAGAAGATACGTCAACCCCAGAACCCATGAGATGGTCTGGCAAATCGTGGTCCCCAAGGCAGACGTCCCAATGGTGTTGGAAGCGTACCACGATCAAGCAGGACACTTTGGCTGGAGAAAGCTGGAGACCCTGTTGAGATGCCGGTTCTACTGGGTAGGGATGCGCAGCTCCATCGAGAGGTGGTGTCGGAACTGTGGACCCTGTGGTCTCAGAAGAAAGGACTACGGTAGTCAAAAGGCCCCCCTGCAACCTATCCGGACGACTCGTCCCCTGGAGACTGTGGCCCTGGACCATGTCAAATTGTCGCCAAGTAGATCTGGATACTCATACGCCTTGACTATGGTGGACCATTACTCCAGATTCCTGGTGGTTGTTCCAGTGAAAGACCAGACCGCAGTGACGGCCGCGAAGACCTTTCAAGCAAGCTTTTGTAGACCGCATGGGTATCCGGAGCAAGTCTTAACCGATCAGGGACCTGCTTTTGAAGCCGATTTATTCAAGGAATTCTGTCATATGTACGGGTGCAAGAAAATTAGAACGACACCATACCACCCTCAAACCAACGGTCTCTGTGAAAAGATGAACCATATTGTCCTTGACTTGTTGAGATCCATACCGTTGGAAGACAGGAATCGATGGCCGGATTTACTACCTGATTTGGTTGATTTGTATAATCATATACCTGTAAGCTCAACTAACTGCACTCCAGCTTATCTTATGCGAGCAAGGCCCGGAAAACTACCAATGGATTTAGAACTTGGAGTGGTAGAACCGGAGGCAGACGACGCTGTTGGAAACTGGGACGTCAATCGGCAAGAGCAGTACAGAAGAGTACAAATCTGTGTAGAGGAAAGTCTCAATAAGGCACGGGAGAAACAGGAAGATGTTTACAACCGAAATGCTCCTGCCAAGCCTTTGATGCCTGGAGAGGTAGTATTAAAAAGAAAAAGGAAGATGCACAAATTGGATAATCAGTGGGAGCAAGAACCCTACGTCATACAAGATTCTAAATATGACGACAGAAAAGTTTGTGTCGTCAGTAAAGACGGAGGAAGAACAACAATCACTGTGTCCAGAGATCATTTGAAGTTGTGTCCAGAACACTTAAAGAGTTGTGAAAAGAACCCTGTCCTCAATCAAGGAGAAAGAAAGGAAGAGGTCATACACACAGATCTGGGAGATTTTCCTGCGGATTGGCCTAGACTGGGAGATGCTGTGATAATTCCAGTGTTGCAGTTTTATCAGCCACAAGAGGAAGCTCTACCTCCAGTTGTGCCTGTGGTGCCAGTTGAGCCCGCTCAGGAGTTACCAATCCCAGCAACACCTCAACCTGTGGAACCTCAAGATGGATCATCTGAAGCAGCGCCCCATACTATGGGATCTCCTGGTGAAGCTGACTCACACCGCCCAGCCATCAGTACGCTTGCCAGATCCATGGAAAGATTAAGGCAGTTCTATAGTTTGCCGTTACGCAGTGCAGACAGATCGCAACTTGATATACCTGAAGCTACACCACGTAGATCAGAGCGAACCACCAAAGGGAAGTTACCCATTAGATATCAGCAGTAGTTATAACGAATTTATGTGAACATTGTAAAAAGTCTATATATATATATATGTGTTTTTCCCTATTATGTCTTCGTTTAACAATGGACTCAGAGGCTGAGGACTGAGCCAGCCCAAAAACTGTATCCTGTAAATAGTTGCACTAAAGTGCCTTTTTAATGGTTTCACATGAAACCTTGACTTACCTCTGAACCAAAAACCCGTGTGGTGTGGCACTGAGTGAGGTCTGCAATTGGATGTCCTGCAGCCCACCCAGGACCTACGTTGAAGGTTTGGTGCGGGTCCTTCACAAGTATACCGTATATTTATTGAATGCTATTTAATACTTTTGTATTTCTATATAAAATGTTAATGTTTGCAACGTTCAAGATATCCTCACCTCCCGGATGGGACGAATTACTGTTAATTGTTAATGTTTTCATGCATGAACAAAACTGTCTCTTTATATTTTACAGCCCGGGAGTGCTGTCGTTTACCATGGGGGAATGTGTAGCCCTGGTACACAATACCAGGAGGATGAGTGGAGAGGTAACAGTTAAGGTCTCTTCATGACATCATGTACACTTCTGACACACCCAGCAGGGGTGTGGAAGGGAGTGATTTTTCTAGTCAGTCAGTTTCCTGTCCTTGGACAGAGTAGACGTGTCCAGTTTGAGCCTGTCTTCAGTTCAGAACGTGGAGGCTGGTACAGGTGGTCTAATTCACCTTAGTCTAGTCAGAGCTGTGCCCCACTGGAAGAAAGACTGAACTAACTATTAAGAATCGAGCAAATCGAAGGGCAAAGTGGAAGGAAGATTATTGGAAAAGTGCGTTTGGCTTGGAAGAGTCCTGCACATTGCTACCGG
The DNA here is from genome assembly GCA_033576555.1 of Oophaga sylvatica. Lineage (NCBI taxonomy): Eukaryota > Metazoa > Chordata > Amphibia > Anura > Dendrobatidae > Oophaga > Oophaga sylvatica. The sequence goes on from JARQOD010000004.1 coordinate 29,617,642, forward strand.
TCACTGGGGACCGAAGGATCACTATTGTTACAAGCATAGTGAAGAGAAAACCAGAGATTTACCGGACCCTAGGTCGCGGCAAACACCCCCTTATAGTCAGTACGTATCTGGGGTCAGGGGAAGTGAAGACTTTGAGTCTCTGCAGGACAAAATAAGGATTCAGCTCCCTCATAGAAAGGCTCCTAACACTAAATTGACTGGGAAGCACAGCTTTGGATAAGCTGGAATCATAGAGGGGACTACGCTTCAGGCTGGTCGTACTCATTTTCATTGGACAGTAAAGGAGGCCCCTAACTTGCTTAGCTGTTGCCTCAAAGCTCATCCTCCATCAACCCCATCAGCCTCCCTGGGACCTGCCTTATCATCTTGCAAGTAAAGGTATGGAAAGACGCTGACCGTGTGAGACTGAGTTATTATTGCATGCCTGCACAATCCCTACCTAATTACCGACCTGAGGGAAGAGTCCCACCTGTAGGGGACCCGACATCTAGCTGCCTCACCATCCCCTCAGAGATCTACAGCAGCGCTGGTATAAATTACCAGAAGACTACAGGTGGCGTCACGAACTGTATATAAATATCCCCTGTAAATATTCCCCCAACATACGCCAGACCGCCAGGGCCACAGACCGAGCCACAGCTACCTGTGACAATCCCCATAGACTTCTACGGGCTCGGCTCTGAGTACCCCATTGCCCTGGTAACCCACAATTGTGGTGGCGGGTCGACACAGTACCAATACCTGGTTTACAAACAACAGTATCACTGTGCTTGATTTGCAGCAAACTCACCTGACCTTAACTCCATAGAGAATCTATGGGGTATTGTCAAGAGGAAGATGAGAGACACCAGACCAAACAATGCAGACAAGCTGAAGACTGCTATCAAAGCAACTTGGGCTTCCATAACACCTCAGCAGTGTCACAGGCTGATTGCCTCCATGCCATTCCTCATTGATGCAGTAATTGATGCAAAAGGAGCCCCTACCAAGTATTGAGTGCATTTACTGAACATACATTTCAGTAGGACAACATTTCAGATTTTAAAATAATTTTTTCAAGTTGGTGTTATAAAGTATTCTAATTTACTGAGATAATGACTTTTGGGTATTCACTGGCTGTAAGCCATAATCATCAACATTAACACAAATCTACATCACTCTGTAATAACTCTATAATAATATATGAGTTTCACTTTTTGTATTGAACAACTGAAATAAATTAACTTTTTGATGATATTCTAATTTTGTGAGAAGCACCTGTAAGTCCACCAGTTTTGATTCATCTCACCAGACATGATCACTGCAAGAACTGCTGAATCTAAACATGATGTAGCAATGTGAAACGACTACAAGGTCTCATAAACCCGCACCTGATGCCACCTTCTGAGAAGACTTTATACTGATGCCAAATAAACTAATTGACATGTACTAGTCTGGAAATCCAACACTAAGGCCGGGGTCACACTTGTGAGTGCTATGCGAGAAACTCGCGCAAGTCTCTCGCATCAATACCCGGCACTGCCGCCGACTCTCGGGACCAGAGTGTGCGGCTGCATGTATTTCTATGCAGCTGAATGCTCCAATCCGAGTGCCGGCGGCAGTGCCGGGTATTAATGCGAGAGACTCGCGCGAGTTTCTCGCATAGCACTCACAAGTGTGACCCCGGCCTATGGCTCAGGGACACCAGCAAACCACAGTGAGAGCCACTATACACAAATGGAGAAAACTTGGAACAGTTGTAAACCTTCCTAAGTCAGCAGCGTTCAAACTGTGATTAACAAATGGAAAATCATGGGCTCTGTAAAAACAAAACTACGCTCAGGTAGACCAACAAAAAAAATTTCCACAACTGCCAGGAAAATTGTTCGGGATGCAAAGAAAAACCCACAAATAACATCAGCTGAAATACTGGACTCTCTGAAAACTAGCGGTGTGGCTGTTTCAAGATGCACAATAAGGAGGCCCTTGAAGAAAAATGGGCTGCATGGTCGAGTCGCCAGAAGAAAGCCATTACTGTGCAAATGCCACAAAGTATCTCGCCTACAATATGCAAAACAGCACAGAGACAAGCCTCAAAACTTCTGGAACAAGGTAATTTGGAGTGATGAGACCAAACTTGAACTTTTTGCCCACAGCCATAAACGTTACTGTTGTGAATGGACTTGAAATGAGTTCTGAGCAGAGGCTCCCTCTGGTGGTTACAAGCGGTACTGAACTGTCCAGTGAAGATTGTGAGGATTGGGAATCAGGTGTTACTGACTGGTCTTATTTAAGGGAGTCGCCTTCCCATCAGGGTTTCCGGTGATCAATTGTTCTGGTCTCAATCCTTGATTCCTGTTTCCTTTGTAGCCTGCTGTGTCGTGTCTGCATCTCCTGCTAACAGATAAGACATTTTCTTCTTTTTGTTTTTGTGCTTGATTTTTGCATTTTGTCCTGCACTTCTGTGGGGGCCTTCTGGGTCCCCTCTGGGGGCTTTTGCCCTCTCAGTTTAGTTCAGCCACTGATGTTTGTACATTTGCTTTTTCCAGTTTTTTCAGTGGCTGCTGTTTTGATTTTGTTACACCAGAGAACTAATTTAGGTGGTAGAGGTCGTGTGATCTCAGGTGTTTTTGAAATTAGTAGAGTTGGTGCTTTTCAGGGTTTTTTGGGATTGCAGTAAGTGTCCTTCCTATCCTTTTCTATTTAGGTAGTTTGGGCCCCAACGTTTGCTCATACTATTTTCTGTCTGTGTCAGTATTTCCTCTTGTCTAACCGCCATTACATGTTTGGGGGCTTTCTATGTTCTTTGGGGATCTGCTCCGGGGCAGATAGCTTTCCTCTTTCTATCTTTAGGTGTAGTTAGTTTCTCAGGCTGTGACGAGGCGTCTAGGACCAACGTAGGAACGCTCCACGGCTGCCTCTAGTTGTGGTGGTTAGTCAGGGTACTGCAATCTCATAGATTCCAACTGCTCTGGTGTATTGCCTTTTTTACCTGCACTCCTCAGCTACCGAAACATAACACGTTACATATGGAGAGAGGACAACAAGGCCTATGATGAAAGGAACACCATTCCTACTGTAAAGCACGGAGGTGGATCACTGATGTTTTGGGGATGTGTGAGCTGCAAAGGCACAGGAAACTTGGTCAAAGTTGAAAGAAAGATGAATGCAGCACGTTATCAGCAAATACTGGAGGCAAATTTGCAATCATCAACCCGGAACCTGCGTATGGGACGTACTTGGACGTTCCAACATGACAAAAATCCAAAACACAAGACCAAGTCGACCTGTAATTGGCTACAGCAGAACAAAGTGAAGGTTCTGGAGTGGCCATCTCAGTCTCCGGACCTCAATATCATTGAGCCACTCTGGGGAGATCTCAAGCACGCAGTTCATGCTAGAAAGCCCAGGAATTTACAGGAACTGGAGGATTTTTGCCAAGAAGCGTGGACAGTTATAGCATCTGAGAAAATAAAGAACCTCATCCACAGCTAACACAAAGGACTTCAAGCTGTCATTGATGTTAGAGGGGCGATACATGGTTTTAATGGGGTATGTAAAATTTTGATCCGGGGGCATTTGGATGTTTTGGGTTGTCATTATGATTTAAAAAGAGAAAACACAGTAGTTTGACAATAAATGGCTTCACCCAACCACTAACCATGAGTGGAGAAAAAGTTTTGGTGTTATCATTCATATTCTCTGAAAAAAGGCCAAGAAAGCAAAAATTCTGCCGGGGTATGTAAACTTTTGAGCACAACTGTATGTACAGGCACTTTGAGGCTGATAAAATGCATACCTTAATGTTAGAAATCCAGTTTGGTATGTCTCAGCAATCCACCATTTACATCTTATGAAAATGAGCGCTTTGGGATGGGACATTGCACTTGCAGCTCTCCTGCCCTTCCTCCCCCACCCACAGCCTGCCCCCCTGTGTCAGACTGACAGGTCAGTTTTGTTTAACTCTCCTGCCTTGACTGCCCAAGAACGTTCATATGTGCTGTTCATGCCAGGGGCGGCACATTTGCATATTGATTCACTGGGTAACTAAGTCATAAGGACTTTACTGCGCATGTATAATAATAATAATAATCTTTATTTATATAGCGCCAACATATTCCGCAGCGCTTTGTATCAACCAAGGAACTAACGGCACTTGTGAGAAATCTCGGACAGGAGAGGCATGTCACTAAAAAAAGACTCACCTGGCACGAGGCAGGCGGGAAGTAATGAGGGAGGGGAGAAGAGCTGAAAGGGCAATGTCCCGCCCCAAAGCACTTACAGCTCATTTGCATAATGCAGATTTTTAACTCTAGATTGCTGAGAAATGCCAAACTCTATTTCTACAATCAAGTTATGGATTTAATCAGCCTCAAAGCCCAAAGCCCCGGTACATACATGTCATTGGTTTGAGGTATAAACTCCTCATGAGAAGTTCCCTTTAAGGCTTTGGATTGTTCGAGTCACAATCTGGAGTTTAATCCCATTGTTGTGCTGGGGTAAAAGCTGTAATGGACAGTTCATCTTCATAAACTTTGCAATGTGGCTAAATTAAAAGAATTCTGCAAAATTCCTCGACAACGAAGAGGAAAAGTCTCCTCACAAGTCATCGGAAAATGATGATTGCAGTTGTGGTCTAATTGGTTATTAGCTTTAAGGGGACAATTAGTTTTTCACATGGGGGATATGTGTGTCAGCGGACATGGTCTTTGCATATGACCGTGTGCACGGGGCCTTATATACTTCTTACTTTACAATCTGCTACAAATACATCAAAAGCTTTGTCAAGGTGATCTGTATGAACCTGGCCCATGTCGGTCTCTTTCTTGTGACGTCCCAGATAGCAAGATTAGTCATCATAGTCCAGTGTACAGAGTAAAGCGTTCACACGTATGTGATTCACTGGCTACATATAAACGTGGGTTTCAGACTTTGTGCTGTCACATTTGTTAAAAAGCCTGTAAACCATATACCAACTAGAAAAATAGTGAATGATTCTTATGGATACTTTAGTAATCTACTATGATTTTCACCAGGGAGTAGTACTTTATAGGCATGTGGTGGGGAAATATCTTGGTGCCTATATCACATATGACCATGTCTATCATTAATGGCAGGTTAACTAGGCATTTGCCTATGGCCACCACTACAGGGGCCCACAGCCAGTGGCGTGTCGCTGATAGCGGCACATCATGTAGCTGCTATGGGTCCTGTGAGTCAGTGGGGGACCGCTGCCAGCACTGGCTTCGCCTCCCCCACATTCAACTGGTTCTAGCATCATAGATGCTCTGATACAGTGGAAATCAATGATGGAGGAGAGAACATCAGGTGACGCAGCGGGCACAATGACGTCACTTCATCACACACCACGCTGTGCTGAGCAGTGGAGCTGCTGAATAGACACACTGCAGAGCCCGGTGCAGTGGAGGAAAGAGGAGAGGTGAGCACTATATTTATTTATTTTGAAATCAGTGAGTCTAATCAGTGACCATAATACTGGAGGAATATCGGGTGTGCATTATACTCTATGGGGCTGCATTATACTCTATGGGGGCTGCATTATACTCTATGGGGGCTATATTATACTATTTGAGGCTGCATTATACTCTGTGGGAGCTGCATCATACTGTATGGGGGCTGCGTTATACTCTATTGGACTGCGTTATACTCTGTTGGGGCTGCGTTGTACATTATGGGGGCTGCATTATACTCTTTCAAGGACTATGGGGAGTGCATTTTACTATGTATACTATATTGGGGCTGCATTATGCTCTGTTTACCTTATGGGGGCTGCATTATTCTCTAACGAGGACTATTCGGAGCGCATTATACTACATGGGCGCTGCATTATACTGTATGGATGACTAAGGGGAATGCTTTATAATGTATAGAGGACTATAGTGAATGCATTATATTTTATGAAGGACTTTGCGGTGCATTATACTATGGAGAATGCATTATACTATATGAAGAACTTTGGGGTGCATTATACTATTGGGAGTGCATTGTACTATATGGAGGACTATGGGAGTGCATTATACAATATGAAGGACTACGGGATGCATTATACTATATTGAGGACTATTGGGAGTGTATTATATGGAGGACTATGGGGAGTACATTATACCGTATGGAGGATTATGAGGTGCATTATACTACATGGAAGATTATTGGGTACATTATACGATATGGAGGGTTAAGGGATGCATTATACTATATTGAGGACTGCGGGGAGTATATTATACTATATGGAGGTCTATGAGGAGTGTATTATACTGTATGCAGGATAATGGGGCACATTATACTATGTGGAGGACTATAGGATGCATTATACTATATGGAGGACAATGGGGTGCATTACACTAAATGAGCAAAATGCTGCCTATTCATTGAGTGATTGGATTGTTTATGCAGGAACAGAAATCAGTTGTCTCATTAGCAAATGGCCCAGTGAAACTGCAGATATGCTGCTGATAACAGAGTTTGATCCAAGTGTCATTAGCATAATCGGTCCAATTCTCTCGTATGAGAAAATCTATGCTAGTGTGATTATACACTGTGAAATCTGTTGCATGTTTTTTGCTACCACATCTGAGTGCAACATGTTGGGGTAGAGACCCTAATTCCAGTGATGTATCACTTACTGGGCTGCTTGCTGCAGTTTTGATAAAATCACTGTTTTATCTGCTGCAAATCCAAAATTTGTCAAAATACTGAGCTCTGTATAACTCAGCCCACATCACTGAATGGCATCGTTTTGTTTACACTGTGCACAGGCAGAAAGATGCCAATCAGTGGTGGGTGGGGTTATATAGAGCTCATGAATATGGAGGATTACATGTCGGCAGGTTTATTAGTCCTCCAGTGATAATCTCTTACTGATAACACTGTGATTTAATAAAAACCACAACAAATAAGTGAGACATCACTGGAATCAGGAGCTCTGTCTCTCCATCATGCTGCTCTCAGACTGGGTGGCAAAAATTTGGTGACAGATTCCCTTTTAAGTCCTTATAGAAACTTGCAATAAAATTACATATATAATAGTCTGCAACAAATGGTGGTTTTATAGTTCATCCTCATTGCATAGCTCTCTGTTTGGCTTATGGAAGGGTGTCTCTAACAGGACATCATACATGTACAGTCATGGCCAAAAGTTTTGAGAATGACACAAATATTATATTTTCACATGATCTGCTGCCCTCTGGTTTTTATATGTGTTTGACAGATGTTTTTATCACAGACAGAAATATAATTGCAAACATATGAGTAACGAAAGCTTATATTGACAGTTAGAATGAGTTAATGCAGCAAGTCAATATTTGCAGTGTTGACCCTTCTTCTTCAGGACCTCTGCAATTCTCCCTGGCATGCTCTCAATCAACTTCTGGACCAAATCCTGACTGATAGCAGTCCATTCTTGCACAATCAATGCTTTCATTTTGTCAGAATTTTTAGGTTTTTGTTTTGTGTAGCCCTGGTATTTAAGGTACACCGTACCAGGAGGATGAGTGGAGAGGTAACGGTTAAGGGCTCTTCATGACATCACATACACTTAGACACACCCACAGGGAGTGTTCAGGGTCAGTTAGTCTAGCCTGGACCTGCGAGAAGGAAGGAGCAGAGTCTAGCTCGGGTGGCTCAGGACTGAGTCATCCCACCTGTGTGCAGTTCAGAGAAGTGGAGGCCAGTAAAGGGGAGCCAGATTACCTCAGCCTGGTCAGAGCTGTGCCCCACTGGCAGACGGACTGAGACAGCTATTGAGAGTGTGAGCAAGTCGAAAGGCACAGTGGAAGGAAATCAGAAGTGCTTTAGGATTAAAGTATCCTGCACATTGTCACCGGTCACTGGAGACCGAAGCATCACTATAGCTTCACGCATAGTGGTAAAAGAACCAGAGGCTTACTGGACCTTAGGTAACAGAAAGCAGCCCTTGAAGTGTCAGTACGTAACAGGGGTCAGGTGGAATAGGAACTTTGAGCTAGGCCAAGCATAGAAGAACCTAGTTTCATCACTGGAAGGCTCCACCACAAAACTGACCGGGCAGTACAGCTTTGAAATAGCTGAAGTTTCAGGAGTGAACTACGCTTTATGCTGGTTGGACTCATCATCATTGGAAAGTAAAGGAGGCCCCTGCCTTGCTCAGCCGTTGCCTCAAAACTCATCCTCCATCAACCCCATCAGCCTCCCTGGGACCTGCCTTACCATCTTACAAGTAAAAGGTATGGAAAGACGCTGACGGTGTGAGACTGAGTTATTTAATTGCATGCCTGCACAACCCCACCATAACCATCGACCTGAGGGAAGAGTCCCACCTGTAGGGGACCCGACATCTAGCTGCCTCACCATCCCCTCAGAGATCTACAGCAGCGCTGGTACAAATTACCAGAGACTACAGGTGGCGTCACGAACTGTATATAAATCTATCCCCTGTAAATATTCCCCCCAACATACGCCAGACCGCCAGGGCCACAGACCGAGCCACCGCTACCTGTGACAATCCCCATAGACTTCCATGGGCTCGGCTCTGAGTACCCCATTGCCCTGGTAATCCACAATTGTGGTGGCGGGTCGACACAAAACTTTGGCGTCACGAACAGGATACGAAACTTGCAGCATTGCGAGCCCTGTGTGCCTGTGGAGTGTTTTGGTGAAAAAGACTGTTGCTGTTGTTTGGCGCCAAATACCGCCATATTTGCCGCCAGATTCGCGCCCTAAGGCGCTGGAGAAGAAGGTGGGCGTACCTGAAAGTAGCGCGCAAAGTCTTGGACACGCCCCGGCTCTGACTCAGCGGCAGGTCCTGCAACAGGAAGTGAACGCTCTGACATCAGAGCGCCTGCGACGAAGGTCCTGTTCCCACTGCTGTGCCTGTGAAATAGCAGCGTCTGAAACCGGTAGGCTCCGTTTAACCAAGGGGGCGCTAAGATGTCACAACAACCGGCTGACAGTGCGGCCCCAGCCAGAGGCCCCAATCCCGCACCGCCTGGTATTGTAGCGCCAGATGGGGGTGCAGGTCCAGCACCCAGTCCGGTAGTCCCGATCATGCCACTAACGCTTCCATATATGCCAGGGGCGAAATGGCTTCCCCAGTACAGCGGTGAGCCAGGCACATTAGCAGGCTTCAAGCGGAAGTTATGCAGCATCCTAGAAATGTACTCCATGCCTGAGAGACAAAAAGCTGCTGTGCTAATAGGGCAGCTAACTGGCGCTGCTGAGAGGGAAGTGGAGACTTGGGATACCGTTGATCAGGAGTCGGTACCTGCGATCCTCCTTAAGCTGCATGCCATATTTGAAGACCACACAGAAACGGATCTCCGGATGGCCTTCTATCACTGTTCACAACAGCCAGGTGACAGCATCCGGGACTACGCTTGCCGACTACAAGGAGCCCTGAGAGCTCTTAAGCAGATTAATAATTTAAATGCTATCGATGAGAATAAAATGCTGAAAGAACAATTTATACAGGGATTGAGATCCCAAGAGGAACGCAGAACTGTAAATTGGTGGTCCTTAGATCATCCGGATGCTACCTTTGATGCCCTAAAAGACATGGCAATAAAAGGGCTGCGGCCCCTGGGCAAACCTGAGGTGGCAACCCAACATCATCAGGCTGAAGTCACTCTGGAACCGGCAGTAACCCCCTTTTCCCCGCTAGTGGCCGAAGCCAAAGCGCAGGTGACACCTCCCAGTGAATTGGATTGTCTGCGCTCAGAGGTGCGCCAGCTGACTAAAAATCTGGCTGCTGTGATGAGTGCCCTGCAACTGCGGAAAGAGGAAGAAGGGAAGATCTTGTTAGCTGACTGCCCAGAAGACGTCCCGTGGATGCACCGGAGAAGAAAGAAGACGTCGCCCCCCCGGAGGAGGACAACGCCACCCCCAGGAGCGACCTCTGATCAACACCCTCCTCGTCGAGAGATCATCTGTTACCGATGCAACCGGAAAGGTCATATGTCTCCACAGTGTCCTTTAAACGGGCAGAACCTGGGTCCAAGGGCCAACACCCAGGAGAATACCCGTCAGGCCCCTAGACTGGAACCGCAGGTATGTGGGTGGGCGACCCTACCTGTCTATCATCCTAGATGGTATTGCAGTTCCGGCATTGTTAGACACTGGGTCCCAGGTGACCCTAATACCTGATGCCCTATATACTAAGTACTGGTCAATGGACAGTCTTAAACCCCCGAGCCCTGACTTTACCGTGTATGCTTCTAATGGTCTTCCTGTAGAAGTACTCGGGACAAAATGTGTAGATGTAAAGGTGGGCAGAGAGGAGTTGAAAGATCAGGGGCTTCTGGTAGTAAAGACTGTAAATGAGGAGAAACGGTTTAAATATAATTTTGGGCACTAACATTATCAGTAATTGTTTGGGAGAAGTTGTGTTCTTGCTCCAACAGCTCGCTGAGATTGCCCGACCAAGGCAGAAAGGAGTAATCCAAAGAGAGATCCGGGCCCTGGTGTGTCAGCAGCAAGCGAAGCTTACAGACGGCGAAATTGGTAATGTACGGGTCACTGACTCGGATCCTATTGTGATACCCCCAATGAGTGAAATGATTATCTGGTGCAGGGCAGCCATAGGTCTGAGGGGACAGAATTACCAAGCTGTAGTAGAACCCCACCATTCAGAACATAGACCTACACTTATGACTGCTAGAGGAGTAGTAGAAGTGGTGAATGGAAGAGTACCGGTACGGCTTCTCAATTGGGGAGATGATGAGGTAAATTTACCCCGTTATGCAACCATTGCTAAACTTCATGCTGTCGACAATAATTCTATTCTCCCGGCTGAGTCCTTAGACTCCTGTCAAATAGCGGAGGATAATGACCCGGCAACCCAGGTGGCGGAATGGTGTCAGCAACTCCATGTTGGGACGGACACCACTCCCGCTCACCAGAAGCAAGGGGTATTACGGGTGGTGCAAGAGTATGCCCAAGTGTTTAGCAAGCACCCACTTGATTTTGGGGTAATTAAGGGAGTCCAACATCATATCCCTACAGGCAGTCATCCTCCCATCAAGGAGCGGTATAGGCCTATACCCCCAGCTCATTATCAGAAGGCTAAAGAAATGTTGCATGATATGAAGAAAGCCGGGGTGATAAGGGATAGTTGTAGCCCCTGGGCAGCCCCTCTAGTTCTGGTTAAAAAGAAAGATGGTAGTATGAGAATGTGTGTGGATTACAGGCAGGTGAACCGCATAACACACAAGGATGCATACCCGTTACCACGTATAGAGGAATCATTAGCTGCTCTGAAAACGGCTAACTACTTTTCTACCCTTGATCTGACTAGTGGTTACTGGCAAGTGGCTGTGGCTGAGGAGGATCGTGAGAAAACGGCTTTCACCACCCCAATGGGGCTCTGTGAGTTCGACAAAATGCCGTTTGGGCTCAGCAGTGCCCCAGGAACATTTCAGAGAGTGATGGAGAATTGCCTGGGACATCTCAATTTTGAAACCGTGCTGCTATACCTAGACGACGTCATCGTGTATTCCAAGACTTATGAGGATCATCTGAAGCACCTGGCAGAAGTATTCGAGTCCCTGTCCAGGTACGGGATGAAATTAAAACCCTCAAAATGCCATCTACTCAAACAGAAGGTACAATACTTGGGGCACATCGTCAGTTCGGAAGGAGTAGCGCCGGACCCAGAGAAAGTCACTGCCATCCAGAAGTGGCCGGAGCCGAAGAACCTTAAGGAAGTGCGACAGTTCCTGGGACTAACGGGTTACTACAGGAGATTCGTGAAAGATTACACGAAGAAGGCAGCTCCTTTACAGGACCTCCTAGTAGGACAATCCCTAAAGAGCAGAAATCCTCCCTTCAATTGGGGTAAGGAACAGGCTGAAGCATTCCAAAAGATGAAAGAGATCCTTACAGGTGATGAGATCTTAACCTATCCTGATTACAGCCAACCGTTCCTGTTGTACACCGACGCCAGTAATGAAGGTTTGGGAGCAGTTCTCAGTCAGAAGCAGAATGGCCAAGAAAAAGTCATCGCATATGCCAGCAGAAAACTCAGGCCAACTGAGAGGAATCCGGAAAATTATAGCAGCTTCAAGCTGGAGTTTCTGGCGCTGGTCTGGGCCATTACTGAAAGATTTAAGCATTATCTGGCCTCCAATCGGTTCACTGCGTTTACAGATAACAACCCCTTAACGCACCTGGAAACCGCCAAGCTGGGTGCCATGGAGCAGCGATGGATGGCTCGGTTGTCCAATTACCAGTTTACTATCAAGTACCGGGCAGGTCGAAAGAATGCTAATGCTGACGCATTGTCCCGAATGCCGCATGACTCTGATACGGAAGAAGAATCGGACGACCTGGAAGAAATTGAGCTACCTGCGTTCCATCGAAATGGGGTAGTCCATGAGCATCGAGTCAACAGAAAGCAGTATGGTGCAACATTAAATCCTTTACCCCATCACAGCTGGAAAGAGACTCAGGACAGTGATCCAGTGGTCAGCCGCATTAAGGAGTTGTTAAGACAGGAAGGCTCCTCTTTGGAAAAGGATGCACCTATGTCAGCCAAGCTCCTGTGGAACGAGAAAAGCAGGTTGTTCCTATACCGTGAGAAGTTGTGCAGGAGATACGTCAACCCCAGAACCCATGAGATGGTCTGGCAAATAGTGGTCCCCAAGGCAGACGTCCCAATGGTGTTGGAAGCATACCACGATCAAGCAGGGCACTTTGGCTGGAGGAAGCTGGAGACCCTGTTGAGATGTCGGTTCTACTGGGTAGGGATGCGCAGCTCCATCGAGAGGTGGTGTCGGAACTGTGGACCCTGTGGTCTCAGAAGAAAGGACTACGGTAGTCAGAAGGCACCCCTGCAACCTATCCGGACGACTCGCCCCCTGGAGATTGTGGCCCTGGACCACGTCAAGTTGTCGCCAAGTAGATCTGGATACTCATACGCCCTGACCATGGTGGACCATTACTCCAGATTTCTGGTGGTTGTTCCAGTTAAGGACCAGACCGCAGTGACGGCAGCGAAAACCTTTCAAGCAAGCTTCTGCAGACCGCATGGGTATCCGGAGCAAGTATTAACCGATCAAGGACCTGCTTTCGAAGCTGATTTATTCAAGGAATTCTGTCACATGTACGGGTGCAAGAAAATTAGAACAACGCCATACCACCCTCAAACCAACGGTCTTTGCGAAAAAATGAACCATATTGTCCTTGACTTGTTGAGATCCATACCGTTGGAAGACAGGAATCGATGGCCGGACTTACTACCTGATTTGGTTGATTTGTATAACCATATACCTGTAAGTTCCACTAACTGCACTCCAGCCTATCTTATGAGAGCAAGGCCCGGAAGACTACCAATGGATTTAGAACTTGGAGTGGTAGAACCGGAGGCAGACGACGCCATTGAAAACTGGGACATCAATCGGCAAGAGCAGTACAGACGAGTGCAAATCTGTGTAGAGGAAAGTCTCAACAAGGCACGGGAGAAACAGGAAGATATTTACAACAGAAATGCTCCTGCCAAGCCTTTGATGCCTGGAGAAGGGGTATTGAAAAGGAAAAGGAAAATGCACAAATTGGATAACCAGTGGGAACAAGAACCCTACGTTGTACAAGATTCTAAATATGACAACAGAAAAGTTTGTATCATCAGTAAGGACGGAGGAAGAACAATAACCACTGTGTCCAGAGACCATTTGAAATTGTGTCCAGAACCCTTAAAGCTTTGTGAAAAGAACCCTGTCATCAATCAAGAAGAAGGAAAGGAAGAGGTCATACACACGGATCTGGGAGATTTTCCTGCGGATTGGCCCCGACTGGGAGATGCTGTAATAGTTCCGTTGTTGCAGTTTTATCAGCCACAAGAGGAAGTTCTACCTCCAGTTGTGCCCGTGGTGCCAGTTGAGTCCGTTCAGGAGTTACCCATTCCAGCAACACCTCAACCTACGGAATCTCAAGAAGGATCATCAGAAGCAGCGCCCCATACTATGGGATCCCCTGGTGAAGCTGACTCACACCGCCCAGCCATCAGTACGCTTGCCAGATCCATAGAAAGATTGAGGCAGTTCTATAGTTTGCCGTTACGCAGTGCAGACAGATCACAACTTAATATACCTGAAGCTACTCCACGTAGATCAGAGCGAATCACAAAAGGGAAGATACCCATTCGATACCAGCAGTAATTATAACAAATTAATGTGAATATTGTAAAAAGTATATATATATATGTGTCTTTTCCTTATTGTGTCTTATAATGGACTCAGAGGCTGAGGACTGAGCCAGCCCAAAAACTGTATCTTGTAAATAGTTGCACTAAGGTGCCTTATAATGGTTTCACACGAAGCCTTGACTTACCTCTGAACATAAAACCCGTGTGGTGTGGCACTGAGTGAGGTCTGCGTTCATATGTCCTGCAGCCCACCCAGGACCCACGTTGAAGGTTTGGTCCGGGTCCTTCACAAGAATATTGTCGTTTATTTATATGAACATGTCTATTTAATATTTTGTATTTTTCTATGTTTAATGTTTTGTTTGCAACGTTCAAGAAATCCTTACCTCCCGGATGGGACGAGTTAATGTTAATGTTTAATGCATAAACAAAATTGTCTCTTTGTATTTCACAGCCCGGGAGTGCTGTCGTTTACCATGGGGGAATGTGTAGCCCTGGTATTTAAGGTACACCGTACCAGGAGGATGAGTGGAGAGGTAACGGTTAAGGGCTCTTCATGACATCACATACACTTAGACACACCCACAGGGAGTGTTCAGGGTCAGTTAGTCTAGCCTGGACCTGCGAGGAGGAAGGAGCAGAGTCTAGCTCGGGTGGCTCAGGACTGAGTCATCCCACCTGTGTGCAGTTCAGAGAAGTGGAGGCCAGTAAAGGGGAGCCAGATTACCTCAGCCTGGTCAGAGCTGTGCCCCACTGGCAGACGGACTGAGACAGCTATTGAGAGTGTGAGCAAGTCGAAAGGCACAGTGGAAGGAAATCAGAAGTGCTTTAGGATTAAAGTATCCTGCACATTGTCACCGGTCACTGGAGACCGAAGCATCACTATAGCTTCACGCATAGTGGTAAAAGAACCAGAGGCTTACTGGACCTTAGGTAACAGAAAGCAGCCCTTGAAGTGTCAGTACGTAACAGGGGTCAGGTGGAATAGGAACTTTGAGCTAGGCCAAGCATAGAAGAACCTAGTTTCATCACTGGAAGGCTCCACCACAAAACTGACCGGGCAGTACAGCTTTGAAATAGCTGAAGTTTCAGGAGTGAACTACGCTTTATGCTGGTTGGACTCATCATCATTGGAAAGTAAAGGAGGCCCCTGCCTTGCTCAGCCATTGCCTCAAAACTCATCCTCCATCAACCCCATCAGCCTCCCTGGGACCTGCCTTACCATCTTACAAGTAAAAGGTATGGAAAGACGCTGACGGTGTGAGACTGAGTTATTTAATTGCATGCCTGCACAACCCCACCATAACCATCGACCTGAGGGAAGAGTCCCACCTGTAGGGGACCCGACATCTAGCTGCCTCACCATCCCCTCAGAGATCTACAGCAGCGCTGGTACAAATTACCAGAGACTACAGGTGGCGTCACGAACTGTATATAAATCTATCCCCTGTAAATATTCCCCCCAACATACGCCAGACCGCCAGGGCCACAGACCGAGCCACCGCTACCTGTGACAATCCCCATAGACTTCCATGGGCTCGGCTCTGAGTACCCCATTGCCCTGGTAATCCACAATTGTGGTGGCGGGTCGACACAGTTTGTCCACCCGACTCTTGATGATTGACCACAAGTTCTCAATGGGATTAAGATCTGGGGAGTTGCCAGGCCATGGACCCAAAATCTCTATGTTTTGTTCCCTGAGCCATTTAGTTATCACCTTTGCTTTATGGCAAGGTGCTCCATCATGCTGGAAAAGGCATTGTTGATCGCCAAACTGCTCTTGGAGGGTTGGGAGAAGTTGCTCTTGGAGGACATTCTGGTACCATTCTTTATTCATGGCTGTGTTTTTAGGCAAGACTGTGAGAGAGCTGATTCCCTTGGCTGAGAAGCAACCCCACACATGAATGGTTTCAGGATGCTTAACAGTTGGCATGAGACAAGACTGGTGGTAGCGCTCACCTTCTCTTCTCCGAATGAGGCGTTTTCCTGATGTCCCAAACAATCGAAAAGGGGATTCATCAGAGAAAATAACTTTACCCCAGTCCTCAGCAGTCCACTGCCTGTACCTTTTGCAGAATATCAGTCTGTCCATGATGTTTTTTCTGGAGAGAAGTGGCTTCTTTGCTGCCCTCCTTGAGACCAGGCCTTGCTCCAAGAGTCTCCGCCTCACAGTGCGTGCAGATGCACTCACACCTGCCTGCTGCCATTCCTGAGCAAGCTCTGCACTGCTGGTAGCCCGATCCCGCAGCTGAAATAATTTTAAGAGACGGTCCTGGCGCTTGCTGGTCTTTCTTGGGCACCCTGGAGCCTTTTTGGCATCAATGGAACCTCTCTCCTTGAAGTTCTTGATGATGCGATAGATTGTTGACTGAGGTGCAATCTTTCTAGCTGCGATACTCTTCCCTGTTAGGCCATTTTTGTGCATTGCAATGATGACTGCACATGTTTCTTTAGAAATAACCATGGTTAACAGAAGAGAAACAATGATGCCAAGCACCAGCCTCCTTTTAAAGTGTCCAGTGGTGTCATTCTTACTTAATCATGACAGATTGATCTCCAGCCACGTCCTCATCAACACCCACACCTGTGTTAATGGAGCCATCACTGAAAAGAGGTTAGCTGGTCCTTTTAAGGCAGGGCTGCAATGATGTTGAAATGTGTTTTGGGGGATAAAGTTCATTTTCTAGCCAAATATTGACTTTGCAAGTAATTGCTGTTAAGCTGATCACTCTTTATAACATTCTGGAGTATATGCAAATTGCCATTAGAAAAAGTGAAGCAGTAGACTTTGTAAAAATTAATATTTGTGTCATTCTCAAAACTTTTGGCCATGACTGTAGACCTAAATGTCTTTAGACTGGAGTTCTTTAGATATTTTTTAAAACTATTGTTATATAGACAATTTCTCTTAAAGGATTTGTCTTATTATAGGCAACCCTTTTAATATGAGATCTATAGCTTCTGAAACTCCAGACAAAAACACTGGATGTAAAAAAAAGTCTACACACCCCTGTTAAAAATGCCAGGTTTTCGTCATGTAAAAGAAAAATCATCTCAAGAAGAATCATTTCAGAACTTTTTCCACCCATTTTTTTTCTAAGGGAGGTCTTTGGAAGGGTTTCACCCTGTATGACATCAATGTCCACCAATAGGACCTATCCACAGTGGTTGACTTGTCCATATGATCCAAATGGGAAAACCCATCTATACAGGTCAGGGAAATGACTGGCACTTCAACTTTTTGTTCTATGTATCCATCCCTATACAAAACTTTCTTAGTGGTAGACATTTGGCATGTTGGTTGTGAGCAGACATTTCGATCAACGTGCCAGACAGTCATTTCAATCACATTATTTACATAGATGTTCAGGGAAGTATGAAAAACGGTGGCTAAAACACAAGTTCTGAACCTCTAGGTAAATGTAGTCATGGATTTGCTCTGTGCATTAGGAAATCAACACAGTAATTTAACACAAAAACCACTTGGCCTTGAAATGACCAAACAGGTGCCAAGGACACGCACAGCCAGTTGCAATTTGTATCCCGCTACTCCATGGAATTACCTTGGACTTGGAACTAGGCTTTATGTAAATGGGAATACAGATGAGACAATAGTGAGGGCTAAACGTATTCTGACAACTGGGATCATATTTGCCAACACAATTTGCTAGCTTTTGCAAACTGCATTAGTAGATGTTTCCAAATGGCAGTTAGCAGCCCTAGCTAATTAGGATAATGAAAACGGTGCATAATGTAGGAAACAAATCAACTCACCAAATGACCATAAGGCTATTTTATCAGTCTTTTCATGTAGCATTACTTTGACTGGCGAAACAATGGAGAATCTGTTCTTGCACTTATGATGAATACTTCTATGAAAAAAAAAACAAACCCATAGGGGTATAATATGAGTTCAACTGAAAAGGGTTTTCCACCACTTTTATATTGATAACCTATTCTTAGGTCATAATGTGTGTATACCTTTTTTTTTATTTTACATGGGGTGTTTAAGAAAAAACGGTTTTCCTCTAGTTGATAACCCTTTGAAAGGGATTCTCCAAGAATGTGATAAAATGGCCACATAATTCAAACTGCAGCCCTTCTGTGTCAGGACATTTGCCGAGTCGTGTCTCAACTGACAGAGGAGCTATATTGTAAGCATATATAGTATACCAGAGCTGCCAGAGAGGTGCATGTTCTAATACCTCGCACCCCAACTCATCAGCTACTAGGAGCTTTGGCATTGGCTAGTTATAAATACTGTACTGGGCAAATCTGCACAGCTCCATCACAGTGCTTAGTGGCTGATCCTGGGTACTGTAGATTAGGTTGGGTTCACATAGCGATTGGTAGGTCCGTTTAACGGATAGTGTTACACCGCGGCATTAACGCTGCCATTCACTCACATAACCGAGCGCATCGCTAACGCATATCCTAAGCGGCATACGTTAGCGATGTGCCGTCATTCTGTGACGGACCCTCGGACGCTGTCTGCAGCGTTCGGGGATCCGTCACAGCTAGCGCAGATAGAGAAGCTGCGCTAGCGTGACCAGTAAACGCGATCACAATATGACAGTAGCGTTAATGCAGTCCGTCAACGCTATGCGTTGAACGGACTGCATTAACGCTATGTGAACCTGTCCTTAGCTTAACAAAAATGAATAGCAGCAGATTTGCATGACTGGGATCAGAGCCTAAACAATGTGAGGGAGCAGTGGTGTACATCTCCGTACACTAATGACATCTTTCTGATGCTAGTTTTTAAAATAGACAGTCCTATCACAAAGATAATCTCCCTTAGCACCTTAAAGACGGTCTCCAAGAATGTGGTAAAATGGCCACCATCATGTAATTCAAATGACATACTGTCCTAGTCATGTATCAGGACAGGCTGCAGTCTGAAAAAAAGACAGCTCCAAAGACCTGTGTCTCAACTGACAGAAGACCTGTATCATAAGCAGTTATATCTCTGTGAGACAAGGAGAAGGGCCGTGACATGAGAAGAAATAAATCTCATTGGCAGACTGATCACAAATTATTTTTTCTCCAGTCTCAGTCCTCTGTGCTCATGGAGGAGGTGGTGTGATGATGTGGGGGTGCTTTGCTGGTGACACTGTTGGAATTTATTCAAAATTGAAGCAGTGAGTGGTCTGTTGTGAATGTGTTAGAAATGAATTCTGAGCAGAAGCTCCCTCTGGTGGTTACAAACAGTACTGAACCATTCAATGAGGATTGGCAATAAGGAGTTACAGACTGGTCTTATATAAGGGAGGTTCCCTCCCATCATGGTTGCCGGTGATCAATTGTTCTTGTCTCAACTGTTGTTCCTGGTTCACTTGGAAGCTTGCTGGGTCTTGCCTCTTCTCCTGCTCTCAGATAAGATATTTTCTGTTTTTTGTTTTTGTGCTTACCATTTGCATATTTCTCTGCATTTCTGTGAGGTTAGCCAGGTTTCCCCCCCCCCCTGGGGTCTTGGGCTCCTCTCAGTTCTTCTGGAGCCACTGTTATTTGTTCATTTGCCTTTTCCAGTTTTTTCAGTGGCTGCGGCTTAGTTTTGTTACACCAGAGAACTAATTTAGGTGGTAGAGGTCGTGTGATCTCAGGTGTTTTTGCAATTAGTAGAGTTGGTATTTTTTAGGGTTTTTTGGATTGCAGTAAGTGTCCTTCCTATCCTTTTCTGTCTAGGAAGATTGGGCCCCAACGTTTGCTCATACTATTTTCTGTCTGTGTCTGTATTCCTCTTGTTTAACCGCCATTACATGTTTGGGGGCTTCCTATGTTCTTTGGGGATCTGCTCCGGGGCAGAGAGCTTTCCTCTTTCTATCTTTAGGTGTAGTTAACCTCTCAGGCTGTGACGAGGCGTCTAGGAACAACTTAGGAACGCTCCACGGCTGCCTTTAGTTGTGGTGGTTAGTCAGGGTACAGCAATCCAGTAGATTCCAACCTCTCTGGTGTATTGCCGTTTTTGCCTGCTCTCCTCAGCTCCCAAAATCATAACAGTATCACCGGCCAAACTGAAAATTATATGGTACACAACAGAAGGGAAAAATAGTAAAAGAAAAAAGTAAGTGGTCAGAAATTTTTTTTTTCTCTGTTTGTTGCATTTTTTCCCTCTTTTTCTCTGGGTGCTGAGGAGGATTTTTTTTTTCTCTCAATGGAGTTTGCACAGTTGTCTGGCCGTGTGGATCAGCTTGCCACTGAAGTTCGGAGTATTGCTACCTATCTTGCAGGGTTACCGGTTGTGGAACCTAGGATCCCCATGCCAGATTTATTTTTGGGGGATCGAGCTAAATTTCTGAATTTCAAAAATAACTGTAAGTTGTTTTTTTGCCTTAAAACCTAAGTCCTCAGGGAACGCAGCACAGCAGGTTCAAATTGTCATCTCTCTCCTGCGCGGCGATCCTCAGGATTGGGCTTTTTCCCTGACACCTGGGGACCCTGTTTTGAGTAATGTTGATGCATTTTTTCTGGCTCTGGGGTTATTGTACGATGAACCTAATGTCACTGATCAAGCTGAAAAAACCTTGTTGGCATTAAATCAGGGGCTTGAGGACGCTGAGTTGTACTGTCAGAAATTCCGAAAGTGGGCAGTCCTGACCAAATGGAATGGTGATGCTTTGGTAGCCCTTTTTCGGAAGGGTCTGTCAAAGGATGTAAAAGATGTTATGGTGGGTTTCCCTGCTCCCTCTGGTCTCAATGATTCTATGTCATTAGCGATTCAAATTGACAGACGTTTGCGTGAGCGTAGAGGTATGCGTGGAATAGTGTTGCCTTGTGAACCAGCTTTTGAACCCATGCAGTGTGATAGAGTGGCTTCTGGGGCACAGCGTCATGAGTTTCGAAAATGCAATGGGTTATGTTTCTACTGTGGTGACACCTCTCATGCTATTTCAGTCTGCCCTAAGCGGGGAAGACGTTTTGCATGCTCAGTTGTCTTGGGTAGTGTTCAGACTAAATTTCTGTTGACTGTTACCCTGATTTGCTCCCTGTCCACATTTTCTGCTCAGGATTTTGTTGATTCGGGAGCAGCTATTAATCTGATGGATTTTGATTTTGCTAAGCGTTGTGGGTTTCCCTTGATACCCCTGCGGAAGTCTATTCCCCAACTGGGGATTGATTCTACCCCTTTGGCTGAGAATAAACCCCAGTTCTCTACTCAGGTGTTAATGAGGGTTGAATCTGATCATCAGGAGAGTTGCAAATTTTTGGTGCTGTATAATCTGCATGACATTATTGTACTAGGTTTCCCTTGGTTACAGTCTCATAATCCTGTTTTGGATTGGAAATCTGTGTCTGTAACCAGTTGGGGCTGCCAATGTGTTAATGCCAACACTCCTGTTTTTTCTGCCTCTCCCCAGGCTCAGGATGTTCCTGACTTTTTGACTGATTTTTCTGATGTGTTTAGCGAAAGTAAATCTGCATCCTTGCCCCCCCATAGGAGCTATGACTGCGCTATTGAATTAGTGCCGGGTAGTAAATTCCCTAAAGGTCGCCTTTTTAACTTGTCTGTACCTGAACATGACGCTATGCGGTCTTATATCAAGGAGTCATTGGAGAAGGGTCATATCAGACCATCCTCTTCACCCTTGGGTGCCGGTTTTTTCTTTGTGGCCAAAAGGATGGTTCATTAAGGCCGTGTATTGATTATCGTCTGTTGAACAATATCACTGTGAAATATCAATATCCGTTACCCTTGATTTCTGACCTGTTTTCCAGGGTGAAAAGTGCTACTTGGTTTACCAAGCTTGACCTCAGGGGGGGCGTATAACCTTATTCGCATTAAGCACGGGGATGAATGGAAGACGGCGTTTAATACCCTAGAGGGGCATTTTGAGTACCTAGTGATGCCCTTTGGGCTCACTAATGCTCCTTCCGTCTTCCAGTCCTTCATGAATGACATTTTCAGGGATTTTGTGGATAAATTTCTGATTGTTTATTTGGATGATATCTTGATTTTTTTCCAATGACTGGGACTCTCATGTGAAACATGTTCGGACTGTGTTCCAGATTTTGAGAGAGAATGCTCTGTATGTGAAGGGATCAAAGTGTCTTTTTGGCGTACAGAGGATCTCATTTCTGGGATTCATTTTGTCCCCATCTGTTATTGAAATGGACCCGGTCAAGGTTCAGGCCATCTGTGATTGGGTCCAACCTACTTCATTAAAGGCTCTTCAGAGATTCTTGGGTTTTGCCAATTTTTATCGTAAATTTATTGGTAATTTCTCTGTTATTGTTAAACCATTGACTGATTTGACCAAAAAGGGTTCTGATGTGGTGAATTGGCCTCCTGAGGCAGTCTCTGCGTTTCAGGAACTTAAGCAGAGATTCACTTCTGCTCCTGTTCTACGGCAGCCTGATGTTTCTCTGCCATTTCAGGTGGAGGTTGATGCCTCTGAAATTGGGGCAGGTGCCGTTTTGTCCCAAAGAGATCCAGAGACCTCTAAAAGTAACCTTTGTGCCTTTTTCTCTCGAAAATTTTCTCCAACTGAACGTAATTATGACGTGGGTAATCGAGAGTTATTGGCCATGAAGTGGGCTTTTGAAGAGTGGAGACATTGGCTGGAGGGAGCCAAACATCAGGTGGTGGTCCTCACGGACCATAAGAATCTGGTTTATCTGGAATCAGCCAAGCGACTTAATCCTAGACAGGCCAGGTGGGCCTTGTTTTTCACACTTTTTAATTTTGCGGTTTCCTTTCTTCCTGGCACTAAGAATGTTAAGGCGGATGCCCTCTCGATGAGTTTCCTTGCGGACTCTCCTGAGTTATCTGATCCCGCTGTTATTTTGAAAGAGGGTGTAGTTCTTTCCGCCATCTCGCCCAATTTGAGACTGGCTCTGGAAGGGTTTCAGCAGGATAAACCCGAGCGCTGCCCTATTGAATAATTGTTTGTCCCAGACCGGTGGAAAAAGAGTGTGATGTCTGAGATTTATTGTTCCGCGTTGGCCGGTCATCCCGGAATTTTTGGTACCAGAGACTTGGTTAGTCGGTCCTTTTTGTGGCCTACTTTGTCTCGTGACGTCAGGGAATTTGTGCAGTCCTGCGGGACTTGCTCTCGCTCCAAGCCTTGCTCTCGCTCTAGTGGTTTGTTGATGCCATTGCCTGTGCCCAAGAGACCATGGACCCATATCTCTATGGATTTCATTTCCGACCTCCCTGTTTCTCAGAGAATGACCGTTATCTGGGTGATTTGTGATAGGTTTTCCAAGATGCTACATCTTGTGCCATTACCTAAGTTGCCTTCCTCCTCCGAATTGGTGCCTTTGTTCCTTCAGCACGTGGTTCGGTTACACGGCATTCCTGAGAACATTGTGTCTAACAGAGGAGTCCAGTTTGTTTCCAGATTTTGGAGCATTTTTTGTTCTAAACTTGGTGTTCAATTGTCTTTCTCCTCGGCTTTTCATCCTCAGACCAATGGACAAACTGAGAGAACAAACCACACATTGGAGACTTATCTGAGATGCTTTGTGTCTGCTGACCAAGATGACTGGGTCTCTTTTTTGCCTTTGGCTGAGTTTGCTCTTAATAATAGGGCTAGCTCTGCCACCTTGATGTCTCCATTTTTCTGCAATTTTTGGTTTCACCCTCGATTTTCTTCAGGACAGACGGAGGCTTCTGTCTGTCCAGGTGTTGACTCTGTTGTGGAGCGTATGCAGCAGATTTGGGACCAGGTAGTG
The DNA here is from genome assembly GCA_033576555.1 of Oophaga sylvatica. Lineage (NCBI taxonomy): Eukaryota > Metazoa > Chordata > Amphibia > Anura > Dendrobatidae > Oophaga > Oophaga sylvatica. Next base: position 29,641,430 of record JARQOD010000004.1, read on the forward strand.
GAGAGGTTGTCCCTCTCTCAGGAGAGGGCCCAGCGGTTTGCCAACCGGCATAGGACTGATGGTCCTCGGTTTGAAGTGGGGGACTTGGTCTGGTTGTCCTCAAGAAATATCCCTATGAGAGTTGCATCTCCTAAGTTTAAGCCTAGGTTCATTGGACCTTATAAGATCATGGAGATTCTTAATCCTGTTTCCTTTCGTTTACTTCTTCCAGGGACATTTAAGATCCATAACGTGTTCCACAAGTCCTTATTGAAGAGGTTTGTCGAGCCAGTGGTTCCTATGGCTGCGCCTCCTGACCCTGTTTTGGTTGAGGGCAATCTGGAGTATGTGGTTGAGAAAATATTGGATTCTCGTTTTTCTAGACGGAAACTCCAGTATTTGGTTAAGTGGAGAGGTTATGGTCAGGAGGACAATTCTTGGGTGTTTGCTTCGGACATCCATGCTAGGAGACTGATCCGTGCGTATCACAGAGCTCATCCTGACCGACCTGGTTGCCCAAATGAGGGTTCGGTGACCCCTCCTCAAGGGGGGTACTGTTGTGAATGTGTTAGAAATGAATTCTGAGCAGAAGCTCCCTCTGGTGGTTACAAACAGTACTGAACCATTCAATGAGGATTGGCAGTCAGGAGTTACAGACTGGTCTTATATAAGGGAGGTTCCCTCCCATCATGGTTGCCGGTGATCAATTGTTCTTGTCTCAACTGTTGTTCCTGGTTCACTTGGAAGCTTGCTGGGTCTTGCCTCTTCTCCTGCTCTCAGATAAGATATTTTCAGTTTTTTGTTTTTGTGCTTACCATTTGCATATTTCTCTGCATTTCTGTGAGGTTAGCCAGTTTTCCCCCCCTGGGGTCTTGGGCTCCTCTCAGTTCTTCTGGAGCCACTGTTATTTGTTCATTTGCCTTTTCCAGTTTTTTCAGTGGCTGCGGCTTAGTTTTGTTACACCAGAGAACTAATTTAGGTGGTAGAGGTCGTGTGATCTCAGGTGTTTTTGCAATTAGTAGAGTTGGTATTTTTTAGGGTTTTTTGGATTGCAGTAAGTGTCCTTCCTATCCTTTTCTGTCTAGGAAGATTGGGCCCCAACATTTGCTCATACTATTTTCTGTCTGTGTCTGTATTTCCTCTTGTCTAACCGCCATTACATGTTTGGGGGCTTCCTATGTTCTTTGGGGATCTGCTCCGGGGCAGATAGCTTTCCTCTTTCTATCTTTAGGTGTAGTTAACCTCTCAGGCTGTGACGAGTCGTCTAGGACCAACTTAGGAACGCTCCACGGCTGCCTTTAGTTGTGGTGGTTAGTCAGGGTACTGCAATCCAGTAGATTCCAACCTCTCTGGTGTATTGCCGTTTTTGCCTCTCCTCAGCTACCAAATCATAACAGCGGTCCAGCTCACCCCAAACCATCTCGATTGGGTTCAGGTCTGGTGACTGTGGAGGCCAGGTCATCTGGCATAGCACCCCAACACTCTCCTTCTTGGTCAAATAGCCCTTACACAGTCTGGAGGTGTGTTTGGGGTCATTGTCCTGTTGAAAAATAAATGATGGTCCAACCAAACGCAAACCGGATGGAATAGCATGCTGCTGCAAGATGCTGTGGTAGCCATGCTGGTTCAGTATGCCTTCAATTTTGAATAAATCCCCAACAGTTTCACCAGCAAAGCACCCCCACACCATCACACCTCCTCCTCCATGCTTCACGGTGGGAACCAGGCATGTAGAGTCCATCCGTTCAACTTTTCTGCGTGCAAAGCAGTAATCAAAGCAAAAGGTGGCTACTTTGAAGAACCTAGAATATAAGACATATTTTCAGTTGTTTCACACTTTTTTGTAAAGTGTAATGTATAATTCCACATGTGTTAATTCATAGTTTTGATGCCTTCAGTGTGATTCTACAATTTTCATAGCCATGAAAATACAGAAAAATCTTTGAATGAGAAGGTGTGTCCAAACTTTTGGTCTGTACTGTATATATATATATATATATATATATATATATATATATATATGTCCTCCATCTTAGTATATATGTCCCCCATTCTGGTATATATGTCCCTCATCCTGGCGACATCCTGGTATATATTCTACATATGCCTACCATCCTGCCCCATCCTGGTATATATGTCCCTTATCTTGGCCACATCCTGGTACATGTCCCCCATTCTGCCTCTGTTAATAAATGGAAAAAAGTAAAACAATTATACTCACCTTCCCTCCGCTCCCCCGCCGCCCGGCGTTCTCTTCTGAAGCTGGCAGCTGACTTCAGCGTGCAAGCGTCAGGAGCGTATGATGTCACTGCCATGTGTCCCTAGTCACATGCATGCCGATGTCAGCTGCTGGCCTCTGATTGGTCAGCAGCCTGTATTGCACTTCAGCCAAATGTGTATCCTGAGATGTACATCCAGTTGAAGTTTGCGCTGACGTTGGAGGGCCCCGCATGGACCCAGGTGTAACCTCTGCAATAGCAGTTATTATGCCCCTGTCTGAAGCCTATTAGTAGCTGCACCTCCTGCATCAAAAACATTTAACTTGCAGACATAATTTTTTTTAACACTCATGGATTCTCACAAGAAATAGCAGATAGAACTTGATGACAAAGGCCTATTGTTGACTTCTTATGTATTTCATCCATGTCTTTGAAGGGGACAGGCTCCATTCAATACACAGTCCTGATTCATTTTACAGTAAGCTAATTACAAAATTTGCCATGGCTAGGACCTCCAGTGATCAGATGTGGTGTGTGCCGAAACCTGCCAGTAGGTGTTCAGTTTCCATGCAGCGCCACCTTGGTGGAAATTAAGTATTACACAATTCCAATTCCATCAAAGGACTGTCTGTTTAATTCGGATGCATTTTGTAATTAAGGCTAAGGGAACACGAGATGTCTCAGTATGTCATTGTCTCTTAAGGTACGCAACCACGACGGGAAGTTGAAAAAAAAAACATTGGATTTTTCGCAACCTACTTGTTGTAGTCATGGGTTACAATGCCATCCCAATTACTTGCACTATGCTACAATTTGGCAGCAGTATATAGCAGTATTTGATCTTAAGACCTATGTCATGGCCAAAGTTGCCGTGAAATCCCAGTCTAATAGCTATATACAAAAGTCTCCATCACTGCACTTCAACTGTTGTTGAACACCACTTATGAGCAATCTGCATAAGTTTTAATGTTAAGGCAAATGTATAATATATTTAGAAAGTATGCAACCCCTATAAAATGATTGTCTCTAAAAGGCCTCGAGGGCACTAGTCTATAACCCATAGCAAATACTCGTTGGAGGACCCAATAAGTCCAGGCATAACACAGAGAGCCCATTGATTTCTACAAGAACGGTGTAATTCCCCATTTCCCCTGCGGTGGTGCTGTAGGGGAATTGAGCATTTGCTACCAGATTTCCTTACAGAATACAGCTGATCCCTGGTGGTCCTTCATCTTATCCTTAAAGGATTCTTTAACAAAAAGTGATTGTCCAACTATTTTTTGAAGTTTGTGTCTCCTTCACTTCATGTTCTCACTTTTTATCTAAATGTTGTATATGGAAATCCCTGAAGGTTTTTGCCCAATCTTGGAGTTTATCATTAATGCCCATCTCTGTCACATGTTGTTTTACAGCCTCAATACAATGACATGCATTGTCAGAAATTGTTCAAAGGTCACTTGTTTTGCTTCATCACTTATTAGCTTACATCCCTATTTTAGCGCTTTTGCTGCCAGCCGCTTCAACACTCGACCACCTCTCCCGTCGGCAGCCGCTTGAGTTTTCAGCAGCAGTTAAAGGGGTTAAACAATTTTTTCCTTACCTCTATTTAATCTCTGAACACTATTTTCTCTGGACACAGAACCTTTAATACAATTCTAACCTTTCAAAGTATCCCCCAACCATCCATTCTGCATGGGACAGAGCCAGTCATGGTGGGGAGGAGAGGGCTCGGGCCATGTAGGGCAGAATAATGTTGATGAGATGCAGCGCTCTCCCATGTTTGCTTTAGTGGTGTTTATCATTTATTTAAGGCTGACATTTTCTGTGGTTAAATCATGTGGAAGTGCTGCTCGCCTGAACTCTGCCAGAAAACCTTCTCTGTCTATTAGTATTTTTGCAAATGATGGAGAGAATATTAACTTTTTAGTTGCCTGAGAAAAGGCTAAAAACCTATATTTGTTTTTTTTTTAATGGTTGACATTTATATAGTGTTAAAGAGAAAATCTAACTTTTCTGACTAAGCGATTTAACCGTATGTCTGTATTTAATTTTTATGTACTAAGTTTTAGGGTTTGCTCACACGGCATCCCAGTTATAATGTTTTTCGACAAATGCTGGAAAAAGTAGTAACAGAATTATAAAAAAGAATGGTCCTATTAATTTGTATGGGAAAATGACTTGCTGTTCATATGTTCAGGCTTTTGAACGTCTTTAAGGCTGTGGTTCCACGGTCCGGAACCACAGCGCTTTGGACGGAGTGGAAATTCTGCTCCGTCTAAGCCCCGCCCCCTTTCTGACGCGCGCTCTTTCCGGAGGTGTTCAGGACACCTCCGGAACACCTCCGAAAAGAACGCAGGGCTACATAGCCTTGTGTGAAATTCTGTTGCGGCGACGCACCGTCGCCGCAACACGCGAGGACATGCTGCGGTCTGAAAAGACGCGCCGCATGTCCGTTTACGCAGGTCTGCCGCCTGCGTGTTGTTACGCATAGTGGAGACGGGATTTCTTGAAATCCCCTCCACTATGCTGTAACATCTGGACGCTGCGTGTTTGGCGCTGCGCCAGCGCACAGCGCCAAACACGCAGCGTTTACTGATCATGGAAACTCACCCTAAAGCAAACCTGTCAGCAGGAATTTGCTCAGTAAACTACAGGTATTGTCAGGTTGGTGTCGTTACACTGATTAAAATGATACCTGGGTTGATGAAATCCGCCTTGTGGTTGTTGTTTAATCTCTATTTGCAGTTTTCAGTTGATGAGATTTTTGTGCTTTGGGGCGGCCTGGAGGGGGGGTCTTTATTTGGTGCTCTGTTATCATATTCATCCTTATGGGCTTAATTGACATGTCACTGAAACTTCAGTGACCTGCATACAATTTCAGATATTGCATATAATAGTTTTGGCTTTGAAAAAATAAATTTACCTCCAACAAAACTGTGCCGGTGGCACCGCCAGTGCAGTAGCATCTATCGCTTACCAATAGATTTCATCCACCAAGGTATCATTTTAATCAGTGTAACGGTGACAACCTGACAATGCCTGTAGTTTACTTATCAAAATACAGATGACAGGTTATCTTTAAAGGGAATATGTCAGTAAAGGTATGCCACACTAAACGAGATCGCTAACGAGATCGCTAACGAGCTCACTAAAACGTCACTATTTAGCGATCTCGTTAGCGACCTCGTTGTGTGTGGCATGTAGCAACGATGTGGCCCCTGCTGTGATGTCGCTGATCTTCACTAGTGTTCTGGACCGTTTTTTGATCGTTGGCGTCCCGCTGGTGAGCCTATATCGCTGTGTTTGGCACCTTTTGCGAACGACGAGCGACCTCATTTGTGACACGTTTTTAGCGTCACGGAGTGGATCGCAATATCTGTAGGTTCTCTTTAGCGTCACGGAGTGGATCGCAATATCTGTAAGTTCTCTTTTGCGTCACAGAGAGGATCGCCGAAGTTGCAAAGCAGGCTAGCAGGACACAGAGAGCAGGAGCGATGCTGGAAATTCCTATGAATCAGAAACGCTCAGTACATGCTAATGACAGATCCTAACGACTGCCAAAGTCGTTAAAGAGATCGCTGACCGCTGATGTGTCGTTTATGAGATCTCCTGTTTGGCAGCTACTAGCGACCTAAAAGCGATCACACCAACGATCTCGTTAGCTTGCGTCGTTATCGAGATCACTAACGAGATCGCTAAGTGTGGCAGTACCTTAAGATCAACCTCCCCAAGCCATATGGGCATCTTTATCTTTGAAATGTAAATCCATCGACACCTTTTTATCTTCTATCTGTTGCTGCTGTCACAGCAGAAGATACGGGACCAGGACCTCAAGCAGCTGATACACACTAGCACCAGAGCTACCATCTCCTCGACTGGTCTCCAGGAAAAACTCTATCACCAACAGTCAGCTGATGTGTCAGGTGACTATTTAAAGGATGGTGGGAGTGGTCACCACTCACATCAGCTGACCAGTAAACACAGCAGCTGCCAGCAAGGAGACTGACATTAACCCTTGCTGGCCCAAAAGGAAAAAACACATTTAAATTAAAGCAGAACCAGAGCTGTCACGACTTCCACAAAATGAGTTGTGACAGTTGCATTTCTTATTTGCGTTTTTATCCATATGCAAATGAGGTGTTACGTGCTCTAGGCATACCAGTGCACCTAAGAAGAATATGCCCCTTGTAATTTT
>JARQOD010000004.1:29647922-29714075 GCA_033576555.1 Oophaga sylvatica
GCGGTACCATGATTATTTATATCTGACTTTTTGATCGCGTGTTATTGCTTGGAAAAAGTATAATTTACTACTTTTTTGTGTTTTTTTTTTACGGCTTTCACTGAAGGGGTTAACTAGGGTTATGCTTTTATAGATGGTATTTTTACGGACATGGCGATACCAAACATGTGTATGTTTTTTGTTTTTTATTTTTTTATTACATAAAAATGTGTATTTTTTAGGGGATTTTTTTTAAATTATTTTAATATTTTTTTTACAATTTTTTTAAAAAATGATTTTTTTCAACTTGTCCCTTTATGGGACTTTCACTTTTTTTACTTTTGATTGCAGTTACAATGCATTGCAATGCTCTGGCATTGCAATGCATTGCAACTATAGTGGAAGCTGCTGTGACAATGATCACAGCAGCTTCCCGTAGCTAAATGACCCGGAGGTTGTCATGACAACCCCCGGGTCATCAAGGCAGAGATCGGGCCCTGCGATTACATCGCTGGGACGCTGATCTGAGGCAGAGGGAGCTCCCGACCCTCTGCCTCCCCCCTGAGCTCTGCGATCGTGCTGGATCGCAGCAGTCAGGGGGTTAACAGCCAGGGGCGGTGGGGGCTCCGCTCCTGGCTGTCAGTGCAGGAAGCCTGGCCACTGCAGCGCCGGCTCCTGCACTGATCGCGCTGGGGAAGCTGAAATTTCAGCTTCTCCTGCGCGATCGCTGCTGTGTTTGGTCAGTCAGATTGACTGACCAAGCACAGCGCTGTGGGTGCGGTCTGTGACAGCTGTCGGCACTGATCTACCACTGCGTGTTTACACGCAGTGGTAGATCAAGGGCATGACGTGCAGAGTCCGTCCTGGTGCCGGAACTGGCACCTTGCCATGACGGACTCTGCACGTCAGTGGACATTAAGGGGTTAAAATTATTTTTAATTAATGTGTGCGTGTTTTTTATTTTAATTGCATACAATAGGATTAATAATTGATAGTTGTCTAATTAACAACTCTCAATTATTAACCTGGCTTAAAGTCACCTTCCAATAGCAAGGTGGCTTTAACCCATTATTAACCCTTTAGCCACAGGGCAATGGGAATGGATGGGCTAAGTGCCAGAAAGGGCTAATCTAATTATAGATTTGCCTTTCCTGGGGTGGCTGGGGGCAGATGTTAGTAGCCGGGGGGGGGGCAAAAATAAATGCACCCTCCCTCGGCTATTATTATCTGCCCCCACTCGCTGGCTTTGCCTGTCTATTGGAGAAAATACAGCGGGAGTCCTCGCATTTTTTTTCAACGAATTTACACATTTAATTAAATTTTGCACACATACACTCATGTTATTGTTAGTGAAAACCATATATCAAACTACATGAAATGACATGGTTAACTGTATGTAAACCATGTGTCATTTCATGTCGGGTTCTCTAATTTCACAAAAGCCGGCAATTGAATTAGCGGCTATTATACTATGTAGAAGTGTATGAACTATAAATATATATATATATGTGTCAATGACATATATATATATATATATATATATATATATGTATTCTATGTGTATATATCTATTCTTTCTTTTGTGATTTAAAAACTATTCATTTGGATCCATTATATGTCGGTTTTGCTAGCCACCGATAAAATCTCGCAAGTCGGATGTCAATCGGATGTGAAATGTACGCTTAGATGCGACTAAATCGCATCATCGCAGTAGAATCGGATGACAGACGGAGCAATGTTCATGAAACTTTTGTGCGATAATCGACTGACTAAAACGGTCCGATTTTTTAGACTTTGTGTGTGACCCCGGCCTTACTGTGATCTTTTGGAGGCAGGGTGAACAAATCAACAGCAGGTCAAGAATTGGTTTTATTTATTTTTGCGCTGTTCCTCGTGCACTATAAGTGATTAGACAATTTTATTATTTGATTCTGTCACACACCAAAAGACGCTTTTTTGCAAAAGGTTTTGCATCGCTATATTTTGAGAGCTATAATTTTACTATATTTCTGCTGACAAAGTTATGTCAGGGCTTGATTTTTGCAGGAAGAGTTGACACTTTTATTGGTACAATTTTTGCTAACATTTTTTGATAGCTTTCTATTCTGATTTTTGGAAGGTAGAATGAACCAAAACCTGCAATTCAGGAATTGTTTTTTGTGAGGTTTTTATGCCATTCTCTGTGTGGTAAAAGTGATAAATCAACTTTAATCTTCGGGACAGTATGATTACAGTGATACCACATTTATAAAATGTTTTGCTGCTTTTCCACATTAAAAACTATTTTTTATAAAAAAATAATTGTTTTTGTATCGCTATATACTGAGAGCTATAACTTTTTAATTTTTCCGCTGATAGATCTGTATGGTTGTTTTTTGCGGAGAAGATGATGTTTTCAGCTATACCGTTTTTATTTATGTTACACTTTTTGATCGCATTTTATTTAATCTTTTTAGAGGGCGGATTGTTGAAAACGCATCACTTTTTGCCACTTTTTAATTTTTTTATTTAAGGGGTTAACTGATTTGACATTTTTATAGGTCAGTTCTTTTCAAATGCGGTGATACCAAATATGTGTACTTTATTAGTTTATCTTTGTTTTTACATAGATAAATGTATTTATTAGATTAATATATTTTCTTTTTTTTTTTTATCTTGAGATTTTTTTTAAATATTTTTAGAATTTTTTAAATATTTGCTTTACTTTTTAATCTTGTCCCAGTATTGGACATCAACTTTCCCTGCCCCAATCGCTGATCTAATACTCTACAATGCTTTTGCATTGCAGGGCATTAGCTCAGTGAATCTCAGACAGAAAGGAGACATGTCAGTGACTTACAGGCCACTGTACTTTGGTGACCCCACGGCTATCTTTCAGCCCGGGGTCACATGGAGACTGTAGCGCTGGGGTCCTTGCACGGTTTTCCCCTCCCCCAGCAGGGATGCTGACTCACTCACAGCTGCAGCCCCCGTCCCCACTTTCTTCTCTTCTTTCCTTGGCTGCTGCCCGGGGTCTGCGCATGGTGTGCAGATCCATGGGCACTGTTTGTGTCATCCCAAAGTGGCCCTTGCCAATGCCTGGGAGACACTTATTATTATTTAAGGCACCTCCACCTGAATGGAGGTGCCTGAGCCGTGTGTATAGTAAGTCTTCTGCATGGTTGATTGTTGTCAGGTCCTCAGTACCTGCCAGTTTACCTGTCCAGTGCCTTTCTGCCCTTACTGTCCTTGTGTCCTTGTATTTTAGCCGTACCCACCATGCAATGTCTGCCAGTGTATTAGCCTGCACCTGCCAGTGTCTATCTGAATACCATCCTGTACCTGACAGTGTCTTTTTGTATACCATCCACACTAGCCTGCACCTGCCAGTGCCTATCTGTATACCAGCTGTAACAGCCTGCACCTGCCAGTGCTTATCTGCACACCAACCATACCCAACATAATCTGTGGTTCCTGTCATGCCTGTCTGTATCAGCTGTACTCTTCCATTGAACTACCTGTCCTTTGGGGGTCAGCTGTCATACGTCCGAGGTCTGTTCTGGTGTAGCACCTGGTTTCCATCGGGCACCAAGCCTAACCCCACCACTAGGGGGTCTAGTGAACAATCAGGTGATCATCTAGTTATGCCCCTCCAGGATCTCACTCCTGTTACAGAGACCATCAGCACAATGCAATTATGATTGGGCGGGAGCTCTGGCATCAGTGGGGTTAAACTCCCTCGAATGGTGATTGCACTGATTGTGGGCATTGAGTGCTGACACACGCTTTTGATCTTGCTGGCACTTGGAGTGAGCCAACGCGATCGTCACGCCGTACATATAAGGCAGTTTGCAGGAACGCACCCCAGCAGTGCTGTACATGTACAGTGGATGTTGTGAAAGGGTTAATTAACTTTATGTTCAGATACTTTGTGCTTTGATTCCATTCTCAGTCATCTCATTTGGCAATAATTTTATCAAACTCCAGTTTGTTTCTAGAATTTGCATTTACTTCCTGGATCAGAACTGCAACCAACCCTTCGTCTGCTGTAAGCACAATAAACCCTTTTTTGGACATGTTCACAATACTAATTCTGCTGCATCAGTGTGTCATCTCTACAAACAAGCTTACCTGTTCATCATTGCTGCCACTGCTATCCATTTGTCTGCTGATTAATCCTTTGTCTGCTGTAAGCATCATTAATTCTTCTCTGGAATTGTTGCACTATAGCCCTGAATTGACTGTACATCTTAAGTTCCTGTGTGTGTGTGTCACGCTTGGCTCTGTGTTTTCTGATGTTTCCTCTTCCACTTGTCTGACTGCTGTCTTGGTCCATGTCTGTCAAGTAGGGTTGAGCATTCCGATACTGCCAATATCGGGTATCGGCCGATATTGGCTGTATCGGAATTCCGATTCCGAGTTCCGATATTTTCGTCATATCGGATACCGGAATCGGGATGTCACTGTCAGTGTCCGTCTGTCGGGTCTGTCAGGAGTCAGCGGCACTTACCTGGCAGAAGATCTCCGGCGGTCACGTCCTGGACTGCTTCATGGCCGCCATCCTCTTCTCCCCGGCGGTCACATGCAGTTTCTCGCGATAACTGCAGTGACTGCTGGGTAATCGCGGCCGTAAAGCAGTGCGATGACGTCACCGCCGGGGAAGCAGGTAAGCAGCTGTGCTGCGCCGGGATGTCAGGCTCTGCCTGTCATTGCGATGTAGCAGAGCTGGATCGTCGTGGGACTGTCGTTATGGACTGCGTCGGACAGGTGGTATACTGTTGGTTTGTTTTTTTTCTTTTTTTACAGGAGATCGATGGCGTCGCAGGAATGAGAGAGTAATAAAAAAATGAAAACTGTGTTGTCTCTTTTATTTCATTAAAATACTTTTTTCTTGCTGTGTCTTTTTTTTACACATTTAAAAACTTTGGGATTAATAATGGATCGGTGTCTTATTGACGCCTATCCATTATTAACCGGGCTTATTGTCACCGTGCAATCAACGGTGACATTAACCCCTTATTACCCCACTTGCCACCGCTACAGGGCAGTGGGAAGAGCCGGGTAAAGTGCCACAATTGGCACATCTTTTGATGCGCCAAATGTGGGGCTGCTGTAGCCTGGTATTATCAGGCTGTTGAGGGCCAAAATCCATGGGCCTTGACAGTCTTTTAATACCATGCCGCAGCAGTCTGCATTTTACTTGGCTGGTTAACAAAAATAGGGGGACCCCTACGCCGTTTTTTTTTCGAGGGGATCCCCTATTTTTGTTAACCAGCCAAGCTAAGCAGACTGCTATGGCCTGGTATTATCAGGCTTGCAAGGTCCATGGATATTGGATCCTTACCAGCCTGAAAAACCAGGCCTCAGCGTCTGCTTCATCTGGCTGATTAACAAAAATAGGGGGGACCCCACGCCAATTTTTTTCGAGGGGATCCCTATTTTTGTTAATCAGCCAAGATATGCAGACTGCTGTGGCCTGGTATTATCAGGCTGGCAAGGTCCATGGATCTTGGCTCCTTAACAGCCTGAAAATCCAGGCCTCAGCGGTCTGCTTCATCTGGCTGGTTAACAAAAATAGGGGGGACCCCACGCCATTTTTTTTTCGAAGGGAACCCCTATTTTTGTTAATCAGTTCCCTCTGACGTCACTGATGGTGTCCCTGGCTGACCTGAAGTGAAAGTGGAAAGCAATCAATTAAGCTTTCCACTTCCTCTCCTGTCAGCCAGGAGAGGAACTCATTCATTTGGGGGTTTACTGTGAGGCTGCAGCATTAGCTGCGGTCCCTGCAGTAAATATTAACCCTTTCTGAAGGATTACACCGTGGGACCTGACTGTGCATCGGATTGGTAAGAATAATTTTGCTTATTATTTTATTTTTATTACAGGAAATGGTTTTAGCAGGTAAATAAAATATGGTCAAAAACTGTGTGATTATTTCATTAAACTTCTTTTTTATTAAAGTGTGTGTGTTTGATTTTTCTTTCATACAATAGGATTAATAATTGATAGTTGTCTAATTGACAGCTCTCAATTATTAACCTGGCTTAAAGTGACCTTTCAATTGCAAGGTCATTTTAACCCCTTATTAACCCATTCGCCACCGCTACAGGGCAATGGGAATAGACGGGCAAAGTGCCAGAAAGGGCAAATCTAATTAGAGATTTGCCCTTTCTGGGGTGTCTGGGGGCAGATGTTAAGTAGCCGGGGGGGGCCAAAAAAAATGGTCCCTCTCTGGGCTATTATTATCTGCCCCCACTCACTGGCTTTGTCTGTCTGGTTGCAAAAATAGGGCGGGAGCCCACGCATTTTTTTTCAGCAATTTTACACCTCATATATATATATACATGTCATTGAATTTGTGACACATATATATATATATATTTATAGTTCATACACTTCTACATAGTATAATAGCCGCTAATTCAATTGCCGGCTTTTGTGAAAATGCAGAACCCGACATGAAATGACACTTGGTGTACATAGGGTTAACCATGTCTTTTCATGTAGTTTGATATCTGATTTGCACAAACAATTACATGAGTGTAAGTGTGCAAAATTTCACACCTGTAGGGGTTAATTAAAGGTGTAAATTCGTAGCAAAAAAGTCCGATTTTTTTACAACGAATTTACACCTTTAATTAACCCTACAGGTGTGAAAGTTTGCACACATAGACTGATGTAATTGTTTGTGCAAATCAGATAGCAAACGACATGAAAAGACATGGTTAACCCTATGTACACCAAGTGTCATTTCATGTCGGGTGCTTCTGTCTTTTCACAGAAGCCGACTTTACCCGGCAATTGAATCAGAGGATATTTTACTATGTAGAAGTGTATAAACTATACATATATGTATATATATATGTCACAATGACATGTATATATATATATGTATTCTATGTGTGTATATTTAGTGTTTACAAGGAAAGAAAGAGGTTTTTTTAGTTGCGATATTTTGTTCCCATAGACTTACATGGGACTTCCGGTATCGGTATCGGGTATCGCCGATATTTTAATGGTATCGGCGATACCATTCCGATTCCGATACTTTTGGATATCGGAAAGTATCGCTCAACTCTACTGTCAAGTCCTGCTTGCTCTACCATCGCCTTCAGTCAAAGCTATGGACCCTGAACTGTGGCTTAGTGAATCCACCTCAGCAGCTGAGCCCTTAAAAAACCTGTACTGTACTTTTAACCAACTTTGCATAAATCCATACTATATGCAAATATAAAAAATACGTAGTTTTATTAGAGAATTCAGATTTTTTCTCTACTTAGGAGAAGTGTGGAGTAGAAAGACAAAAAAGAGACAGAAAAATCTTAGTGAGCTTTCTAACAAGTTTTTTAACTCACCCTAGAGCTGGATTCACATCTATGCAGCACAGTCTGTGAAGTAGCTAATTAATGAAGAGCAGGAATACCTCTTTGTGTGTTGGGCTGTGTATGAGAGAGAGTATAGCAGCTAGTCTGCCACCAACTCAGATTCAATTGCAAATTAACACAAATTAACAGATAGCGAGCATGCAGGAGGGAAAACTGATAAAAATGCAAGATATAATTAACCTTAATTAATTAAGATATAATTACCGTATATACTCGAGTATAAGCCGAGATTTTCAGCCCATTTTTTAGGGCTGAAAGTCCCCCTCTCTGCTTATACTCAAGTCATATACCGGGGGTCGGCGGGGGAGGGGTAGCGGGGGTGTCCTATATACTCACCCCCTCCTGGCACGGTCTCTGCAGCCCCTGCTCTTCTCCCACGGTCTCCGGCGCCCGTGTTCAGCCATCAGTGGTACCGCTCATTAAAGTCATGAATATGCACATATTCATGACTTTAATGAGCGGTACCACGTGACCGCTGAAGTTAGGCATAGCGCCGGAGACCGTGGGAGAAGAGCCAGGGGCTGCAGAGACCGCTCAAGGAGAGGGTGAGTATATTCCATATTCACCTGTCCCCATTCCACCGCTGCTTTCCGCTGTGTCCTCGCATCCTCTAGCTGTGAATGTGTTAGGATTTGAACCTGTGAACCATGGCTTGCTGGTCTGTTACCTTGCTGTGGAACTTGAATAACTTCAGCCTGAAACCATATGAACTTCGTCTGGGATAGAGATCATCACCTGCCCTGCTGATTGTTCCCTCCCTGATTGAGACTGATTGGATAGAGATCATCATCTGCCCTGCTGATTGTTCTCGCCCTGATTAAGACTGATTGGACCTGCTATATATACCTGGCCCTGTGCAGCTTCCTGTTGCTGAGTATATTGTGGTGCTCAGTCTAACTGAGTGAAGCATTATCTGAGCTCCTGATCTGGAAGGTGTTCTGCTGGCATCTTCCTGTCTCTTGTGGAAACCCTGCTGTTCCTACCTCCAACTCTATTCACCTAAACGGACTTGGTGCTTGTGTGTGATCTCGGCCGGCCCGTGCTCGGGCGGGCTCCGGCATCTGCCGACATAGTGAACCACCACCGCCATATACGGCACTTCCAGAAGTCCTTCCTTGGTCCGCTCATCTGCACACTTCTGCTCCGGCCACTGACTTCCAGTCCTGTATCGCCAGTAACATGACAGAATACTCAGCCTCTCAAAAATGGAGGCCGCTGGAGCAGAAACTTTGGAAACACGTGTCAGAAAACTGCAGGGTGCAATGTCCAGTTTGCACACCGAACAAGTGAATGGAAAAGCACGGATGGACGCATTTATTGCACAAAGCGATCATAATGTCCAGAACCACCAACAAGCTATCCAAGATCTGCAGAATGCAGTACAAGTGTTGACTGCTCGAATTACCCAGCAAGAAGGACAAGCTTCGGCCTCAGCGTCTGCCACGCCCCCCAAGCTACCACCTTTTCGTTTTGGCGGTGATCGAGATAAATTTTGTGGATTTTTGAATCAATGTTACCTGTTCTTCGATACACATGCTAATCAGTTTCCGACTGATAGGTCAAAGGTGTTATGCATCATTATGCTGTTAACCCACAAAGCAATCGCTTGGGCTAATCCTCTGATTGAGACTCGGGACGCACGTTTAGACAAACTGAACGAGTTTATTCGAGCGATGCAGCAGATGTTTGATGACCCAAACCGTGCAGCTACAGCTGAATCAACGTTGCTGGCATTACGACAAGGCAAACGCCCCGTCGCAGAGTATGCTATGGAGTATAGGAGGTGGGCCGTTGACACTGAATGGAATAATGCAGCAAAAGTATCTTTCTTTAAAAGAGGACTTTCTAGTGCAGTAAAGGACGAACTTGCCCGTGGAGAGACCCCTTCGGATCTGGATGATTTCATCAAGCATTGCATCCGGGTTGACACCCGTCTGTCTGAACGACGACAAGAGAAGTGGACCTCCATGAATCGTTCAACTAACTCTTATAACTCCTCCCTACCATCGGTCACTAAAGAAGTGCCTAGCCGGAATGTCCGAGATACAGAACTAGAGCCAATGCAAGTGGATGCGATCCAGAGACGAGCGAGTGCAGAATGAAGAGAACAGAGATTTAAAGAGAATCTATGTCTGTACTGCGGGGAAGCGGGACATTTTCTGTCCAAGTCGTCCCACAAACCGTTCAAGAAAAATGGTGGCGGCTATAATGGATCCTGATTCTTCCAACGAGGAGTCTTTCATCTCAGAGACTGATTATGCTAAAGATGAGATCCAGTCCATATCATCCATAGTTCCACATACCAGGAAGGAGAGCCGTGAATCCCACTATTTTGTAACTATCAAACTGAAGGTTAACTCCCAGTGGATCACTGCATCAGCCATGATCGACTCTGGGGCCAGCGGGATGTTCATGGATTCTGCATTTGCTCAAAATTATGGCATAGATATGCAGAAAAGACGTTCACCTATTGTGATGGAGACAGTAGATGGATCTCCACTGAATTCGGGGCCAGTGGATCATGAGACAGGACCTTTGGAGATCTATATTGAGCCGCAGCATCGTGAGATGTTGACATTCCTAATTATTTCTTCTCCACATTTTCCGATCATTTTAGGTTTGCCCTGGTTGCAGAAGCACAATCCTATCATCAATTGGGAGATGAAAAAGATCAGTTTCCCCGAAAAGGAAGTTCAGACGGAGGTTCCAAGCGAATCCACATTAGAAGCAGTTCAGAATCCAGAATTGCCTCAGCTACCAGCGGTGTATGAAGATTTCTTGGATGTCTGTGACAAGAAGGGAGCGGATACACTTCCCCCGCATCGACCATACGAATGCCCAATAGAACTACTCCCGGGGCCGGCTATACCGTTTGGAACTATCTACCCTTTAGCGGGTCCTGAACTGAAGGCTCTTAAAGAATTTATTGATGAAAACCTAAGCAAAAAATTTATTCGTCCATCATCCTCGCCCGCTGGAGCCCCTATATTCTTTGTCAAGAAGAAGGATGGAACATTATGCCCAGTAGTGGACTACAGGGAGCTTAATAAAGTCACGGTAAAAAACCGTTATCCTCTACCGTTGATCCCGGAACTCCTAGAAAGAGTACAAAGTGCGAAGATCTTCACTAAGTTAGATTTACGTGGGGCATACAATTTAGTACGTATAAAGCCTGGAGATGAATGGAAAACGGCCTTTCGTACCCGATACGGACACTTTGAAAGTCTAGTGATGCCCTTGGACTCGCTAATGCTCCAGCTACCTTCCAGCACCTGGCAAATGATATTTTCCGAGACCTGTTGGATCAGTTCATGGTCGTTTATCTAGATGACATCCTGATCTTTTCAAACTCTATGGAGGAACATCAGACGCACGTAAGTCAAGTGCTACAACGGTTAAGGGAGAATTCGTTATATATTAAATTAGAAAAATGTGAATTCCATCGAGAAGAGATTCAGTTCTTGGGATACATCATTTCATCTCAAGGATTACGGATGGATGCTAAGAAAACGCAAGCTATCACCGAGTGGCCTATCCCTAAAAATGTGAAAGAAGTTCAGTGTTTTGTGGGGTTCGCCAACTTTTACAGACGCTTTATTAAGAATTTTTCAGAAATCGTGCTACCCATCACGCAATTAACAAAAAAAGGAGCAAAATTCATCTGGATACCACAAGCGCAATAAGCGTTCTCTCGTTTAAAAAGGAAATTCACAACGGCTCCCATATTACGCCATCCTGACCCTGAATTGGCTTTCATCATCGAGGTGGATGCTTCAGATTGTGCGGTCGGCGCTATCCTTTCTCAGAGGACAGGGGAAAAGAAGTTGCTGCATCCATGTGCATTTTTCTCACAACGTATGTCTGTAGCCGAGAAGAACTATGACGTGGGAAATAAAGAATTGCTCGCCATCATATCAGCATTCAAAGAGTGGAGACATCATCTCCAAGGGGCTGCACAACAAATTTTGATGTTGACCGATCATCGCAATCTAGAGTTTATCAGGTCTGCAAAATGCCTCTCTCCTCGGCAGACTCGTTGGAGTCTGTTTTTGAATCAATTCAATTTTGTAATTTCATATCGACCAGGCTCCCGTAACAAGAAAGCAGACGCATTATCCAGAATGTTTTCAAGCGAAGCTAATCTTGTAACAACACCCAAACCCATTGTGGCAGATTCTAAGATCTTGGGAGTAATACATGATGGAGATTTGCTGGAAGATTTGAAGGCAGCATACGAAACAGACTCGTTTCTATCATGTCCATCAGGGGACGTGCATCTGTTTTTTAAAAATCAAGTATGGACTGATGGTCGACGACTATATGTACCAGAAGCAGCTCGGTTAAGAGTCCTACAACTAGTGCACGATTCTAAAATTGTAGGACACAAAGGGACACAGAAAACGCAGGAGTTTTTGTCACGTTTCTTTTGGTGGCAGAACTTTCAAGAAGACGTGAAGAAGTATGTTAATTCCTGTGACATCTGTGCCAGTTATAAGACTCCACGTGCATCCCCTATGGGACTATTGCAGCCTCTCGCCATCCCAACACGACCATGGGGATCAATTTCAATGGACTTTATTGTAGATCTACCAGAGTCCAAGGGAAAGACATCCATTCTGGTAGTAGTGGATCGACTTACAAAAGCAGCGCATTTCATCCCGTGTTCAGGTCTACCTTCAGCAAAAGATACAGCTGATCTGATAATTTGTAATGTTTTTCGCCTCCACGGAGTGCCGGATGAAGTCGTTTCAGATCGAGGTGTGCAATTTACATCTAAATTTTGGCGCAGTTTATGCTCAGCACTAGACATCAAAGTACGATTGTCAACCGCTTACCATCCGCAATCTAACGGCCTGACAGAACGTACAAATCAGACGCTGGAGCAGTATCTTCGTTGTTATATTTTCCATCTGCAAGACGACTGGGTGGATCTGCTGCCATTTGCGGAATTTTCATATAAGAATTCACAGAATGCCTCTACGAAACAGACGCCATTTTTTGCAAATCTGGGATATCCCCAAACATCCTTCCCAAAAATCCTGTGGCACCATTAATGCCAGCAGTCGCAGAAAGAATCTCTCTGCTACAGCAAAATCTGAATGTTCTGAAAGACACATTAACCCCTTCACCCCCAAGGGTGGTTTGCACGTTAATGACCGGGACAATTTTTACAATTCTGACCACTGTCTCTTTATGAGGTTATAACTCGGAACGCTTCAACGGATCTTCGCGATTCTGAGATTGTTTTCTCGTGACATATTGTACTTCATGTTAGTGGTAAAATTTCTTCCATATAACTTGCGTTTATTTTTGAAAAATACGCAAATATGGCGAAAATTTTGAAAATTTAGCAATTTTCAAACTTTGAATTTTTATTCCCTTAAAACAGAGAAATATGTAACACAAAATAGTTAAGAAATAACATTTCCCACATGTCTACTTTACATCAGCACAATTTTGGAATCAAAATTTTTTTTTGTTAGGAAGTTATAAGGGTTAAAAGTTGACCAGCGATTTCTCATTTTTACAACAAAATTTACAAAGCCATTTTTTTTAGGGACCACCTCACATTTGAAGTCACTTTGAGGGGTCTACATGACAGAAAATACCCAAAAGTGACACCATTCTAAAAACTGCACCCCTCAAGGTACTCAAAACCACATTCAAGAAGTTATTAACCCTTCAGGTGCTTCACAGGAACTAAAGCAACGTGGAAGGAAAAAATGAATATTTAACTTTTTAGCCACAAAAATGATCTTTTACAAACTTTTTTTTTATTTTCACAAGGGTAAAAGGAGAAAATGGACAGATAAGGTTGTTATGCAATTTCTCCTGAGTACGCCAATACCCCATATGTGGGGGAAAACCACTGTTTGGGCACACGGCAGAGCTCGTAAGGGAAGGAGCGCCGTTTGACTTTTTCAAACTAAAATTGGCTGGAGTTGAGATTGGACGCCATGTCGCGCTTGGAGAACCTCTGATGCGCCTAAACAGTGGAAACCCCCCACAAGTGACACCATTTTGGAAACTAGACCCCCTAAGGTACTTATCTAGATCTGTTGTGAGCACTTTGAACCCCCAAGTGTTTCACAAAAGTTTATAATGCCTGGGTGTGAAAAAAAAAAAAAAAAATTCCACAAAAATGATTTTTTAGTCCTAAATTTTTGAATTTTCCCAAGGAAATTGGACCCCAAAAGTTGTTGTCCAATTTGTCCTGAGTACGCTGATACCCCATATGTGGGGGTGGAAAACTGTTTGGGCGCACGGCAGGGCTTGGAAAGGAAGTAGTAACGTTTTGGAATGCAGACGTTGATGGGGGTCATGTTCCGTTTGCAGTGCCCCAGATGAGCCTAAACAGTGGAAATCCCCCACAAGTGACCCCATTTTGGAAACTAGACCCCCTAAGGAACTTATCTAGATCTTTGGTGAGCACTTTGAACCCCCAAGTGCTTCACACAAGTTTATAATGCCCGGGCATGAAAATAAAAAATCCTATTTTTTTCCCACAAAAATTATCTTTTAGTCACTAATTTTTTATTTTCCCAAGGGTATCAGGAGAAATTGGACCACATAAGTTGTTGTCCAATTTGTCCTGAGTACGCTGATGCCCCATATGTGGGGGGAACCACTGTTTGGGCGCACGGCAGAGCTCGGAAGGGAAGGAGCACCATTTGACTTTTTCCAACCAAAATTGGCTGGAATTGAGATTGGATGCCATGTTGCATTTGGAGAGCCCCTGATGTGCCTAAACAGTGGAAACCCCCCCACAAATGACCCCATTTGGGAAACTAGACCCCCTAAGGAACTTATCTAGATCTTTGGTGAGCAATTTGAACCCTCAAGTGCTTCACACAAGTTTATAACGTAGAGCCGTAAAATTTAAAAATCATATTTTTTCCACAAAAATGATCTTTTCACCCCAATTTTTATTTTTCCAAGGGTAACAAGACTCCAAAAGTTATTGTGCAATTTGTCCTGAGTACACTGATACCCCATATGTGGGGGTATACCACTGTTTGGGTGCATGGCAGAGTTTGGAAGGGAAGGAGCGCCATCTCACTTTTTCAACGCAGAATTGGCTGGACGCCATGTCGTGTTTGGAGAGCTCCTGATCTGCCTAAACAGTGGAAACCCCCACAAATGACACCATTTTGGAAACTAGACCCCTCAAGGAACTTATCTAGATGTGTGGTGAGAACTTTGAACCCCCAGGTGTTTCACTAAAGTTTATAACGTACAGCCTTAAAATAAAAAATCCTTTTTTTTTTTTACAAAAATGATTTTTTCGCCCCCAATATTTTATTTTCACAAGGGTAACAGAAGAAATTGGAACCCAAAAGTTGTTGTCCAATTTGTCCTGAGTACGCTGATACCCAATATGTAGGAGAAAACTACTGTATGGGTGCACGTCAGGGCTCGGAAGGGAAGTAGTGACGTTTTGGATTGCAGACTTTGATGGAATGGTCTGGGGGCGTCATGTCGCATTTGGAGAGCCCCTGATACGCCTAAACAGTGGAAACCCCCCACAAGTGACCCCATTTTGGAAAATAGACCCCACAAGGAACTTATCTAGATGTGTGGTGAGCACTTTGAACCCCGAAGTGCTTCACAGAAGTTTATAACGCACAGCCGTAAAAATAAAAAATCCTTTTTTTTTTTACAAAAATGATTTTTTCGCCCCCAATATTTTATTTTCACAAGGGTAACAGGAGAAATTGGACCCCAAAAGTTGTTGTCCAATTTGTCCTGAGTACGCTGATACCCAATATGTGGGAGAAAACTACTGTATGGGCGCATGTCAGGGCTCGGAAAGGGAAGTAGTGACGTTTTGGATTGCAGACTTTGATGGAATGGTCTGGGGGCGTCATGTCGCATTTGGAGAGCCCCTGATGCGCCTAAACAGTGGAAACCCCCCACAAGTGACCCCATTTTGGAAAATAGACCTCACAAGGAACTTACCTAGATTTTGTGGTGAGCACTTTGAACCCCGAAGTGCTTCACAGAAGTTTATAACGCACAGCCGTAAAAATAAAAAATCCTTTTTTTTTTACAAAAATGATTTTTTCGCCCCCAATATTTTATTTTCACAAGGGCAACAGGAGAAATTGGACCCCAAAAGTTGTTGTCCAATTTGTCCTGAGTACGCTGATACCCAATATGTGGGAGAAAACTACTGTATGGGCGCATGTCAGGGCTCGGAAAGGGAAGTAGTGACGTTTTGGATTGCAGACTTTGATGGAATGGTCTGGGGGCGTCATGTCGCATTTGGAGAGCCCCTGATGCGCCTAAACAGTGGAAATCCCCAACAAGTGACCCCATTTTGGAAAATAGACCCCACAAGGAACTTATTTAGATGTGTGGTGAGCGCTATGAAGCCCCAAGTGCTTCACAGAAGTTTATAATGTACAGCCGTAAAAACAAAAAAATCTTATTTTTTTTACAAAAATAATATTTTCGCCCCCAGTTATTTTATTTTCCCAAGGGTAACAGAAGAAATAGGACAAATTTCACAATAACTCTTGGAGTCCAGAGTACGCTGATACCCCATATGTGGGGATAAACTACTGTTTGGACGCATGGCAGAGCTCAGAAGTGAAGGAACACCGTTTGACTTTTTCAACGCAGAATTGGCTGGAATGGAGATCAGACGCCATGTCACATTTGGAGAGCCCCTGATGTGCCTAAACAGCGGAAACCCCCCAATTCTAACTCCAACCCTAACCCCAACACACCCCTAACCCTAGTCCCAACCCTAATCCCAACCCTAACCCTAATCCTAACTCTAACCCTAATCCTAACTTTAGCGCCAACCCTAACCCTAACTTTAGCCGAAACCCTAACCCTAACCCTAATGGGAAAATGGAAATAAATACATTTTTTTATTTTATTATTTTTCCCTTACTAAGGGGGTGATAAAGGGGGTTTGATTTACTATTTATAGCGGTTTTTATGATTGGCAGCTGTCACGCTAAAAGACGCTTTTTATTGCAAAAAGTAGTTTTTTGCATCGCCACATTTTGAGAGCTATAATTTTTGCATATTTTGGCCCACAATGTCATGTGAGGTCTTAATTTTTGCGGGACGAGGTGACGCTTTTATTGGTACCATTTTTGAGCACGTGACATTTTTTGATCGCTTTTTATTTCGATTTTTGGGAGGTTAGAATGAACAAAAATCAGCAATTCATGAATTTCTTTTGGGTGAGGCGTTTTATTGTTCCGCGTGTGGTAAAATCGATAAAGCAGTTTTATTCTTCGGGTCAGTACGATTATGGCGATACCTCATTTATATAATTTTTTTATGTTTTGGCGCTTTTATAGAATAAAAACAATTTTATATAAAAAATAATTATTTTTGCATCGCTTTATTCTGCGAGCTATAACTTTTTTATTTTTTCGCTCATGATGCTGTGTGACGGCTCGTTTTTTGCGGGACAAGATGACGTTTTCAGCGGTACCATGTTTATTTATATCCGTCTTTTTGATCGCGTGTTATTCCACTTTTTGTTCAGCGGTATGATGATAAAGCACTGATTTTTTGCTTCGTTTTTATTTTTTATTTTTTAAGGGGTTCACAAAAGGGGTTAACTAGTGGGACAGTTTTATAGGGGGGGTCGTTACGGACGCGGTGATACCATATATGTGTACTTTTATTGTTTTATTTTTTTTATTTACAATAAGTAATGAATTTATTGGGGAATATTTTTTTTTTTTTTTTGGATTTTTTTTTAACACATGTTTATTTTTACTTTTTTTTACTTTTTTACTTTGTCCCAGGGTGGGACATCACTGTATTTCATCAGATCGCTGGTGTGACAGTGTGCATAGCACTCTGTCACACCAGCGATGTGACAGGCAGTGCAGGACGCTTCCTCATGCCTGCTCTCGGCAGGCACTGAGGAAGCCGCCTCCCTCCAGGACCCCAGCGCCATCTTGGATCCGGGTCCTGGGAGGGAGGAAGCCCTCAGAGCAGCGCGATCACATCGCGCTGGTCTGAGGGTCTCAGGGGGGCGCGCAGGGAGCCCCCTGCCTGCGCGATCCTCCCCTGTGCCCCCAGTACACCGCGATCATGTTTGATCGCGGTGTGCAAGGGGTTAATGTGCCGGGAGCGGTCCGTGACCGCTCCTGACACACAGTCACGGGTGTCAGCTGTGATAATCAGCTGACACCCGGCGGCGATTAGCTGCGCTCCCTCCGGGAGCGCAGCTAATCGCCTATGACGTACTATCCCGTCCATGGTCAGAATGGCACGGGTTTTATGGACGGGATAGTACGTCTAATGTCAGAGAGGGGTTAAAGGAAGCTCAGGAGAAATATAAAAAAGCGGCCGACAGGTATCGGAGACCCACTCCCACGTTTAGGATTGGAGATCGAGTGTGGTTATCCACTAAGAATTTGAAATTGAAGATTCCTTCTCCTAAATTAGGACAAAAGTTTGTGGGACCATACAAAATCAGTAAGATTGTGAGTCCATTGGCCGTACGTCTACAGCTACCAACATCAATGAAGATTCATCCTGTTTTTCATGTGTCGTTGTTGAAAGCCGCCACAGCCAATCCATTTCCAGAACGATCCCCTCCGCCTCCCGATGCAATTGAAGTGGACGGACAGGAGCAGTTTGTGGTGGAAAAGATCTTGGATTCCCGAATACACAGAAATCGTTTGCAATATTTAATCAAATGGCAGGGCTACGACACGGAGGAAAATTCATGGGAACCAGTAAGCAACGTCAATGCTCCTCGTTTGATTAGAAAATTTCACCAGCGGTATCCTGCAAAACCTGGGCAAGTTGCGTCCAGAGGCCGCCGTTAAGAGGGGAGTATTGTTAGGATTTGAACCTGTGAACCATGGCTTGCTGGTCTGTTCCCTTGCTGTGGAGCTATTTTGGAACTTGAATAACTTCAGCCTGAAACCATATGAACTTCGTCTGGGATAGAGATCATCACCTGCCCTGCTGATTGTTCCCTCCCTGATTGAGACTGATTGGATAGAGATCATCACCTGCCCTGCTGATTGTTCTCGCCCTGATTAAGACTGATTGGACCTGCTATATATACCTGGCCCTGTGCAGCTTCCTGTTGCTGAGTATATTGTGGTGCTCAGTCTAACTGAGTGAAGCATTATCTGAGCTCCTGATCTGGAAGGTGTTCTGCTGGCATCTTCCTGTCTCTTGTGGAAACCCTGCTGTTCCTACCTCCAACTCTATTCACCTAAACGGACTTGGTGCTTGTGTGTGATCTCGGCCGGCCCGTGCTCGGGCAGGCTCCGGCATCTGCCGACATAGTGAACCACCACCGCCATATATGGCACTTCCAGAAGTCCTTCCTTGGTCCGCTCATCTGCACACTTCTGCTCCGGCCACTGACTTCCAGTCCTGTATCGCCAGTAACGTGACAGAATGTTCAGATCAGAGGGCGCGATGACGTGGTTAGTGTGCGCTGCGCCCTCTGCCTGAGCATTCACTGCTGGAGGACTCGGAAGACAGCGGCGTTCAGTGGTGGAACGGGGACCGGTAAATATTGCTGGTGCCGGGCCCTGAGCCAGCGGTGACACCTGCACCTGTCCCCCATAGCGCGCCAGTGTCCCCGCCTGCTCAGGACACCGGCACCTGGCCCCCAGCGACGAGAGGTGAGTATGTCATTTTTTTTTAGTTGCAGCGGCAGCATAAGGGACCTATACTATGGGGCATAATCTATGGAGCATATGGGGCATAATCTGTGGAACATATGGGGCATAATCTGTGGAGCATATGGGGCACAATACATGGGGCAGAATATGGGGCATAATACATGGAGCATCATATGGGGCATAATACATGGGGCAGCATATGGGGCACAATACATGGGCAGCATATGGGGCATAATACATGGGGCAGAATATAGGGCATAATACATGGGGCAGCATATGGGGCACAATACATGGGCAGCATATGGGGCATAATGCATGGGGCACAATACATGGGCAGCATATGGGGCATAATACATGGGCAGCATATGGAGCATAATATATGGGGTAGCATATGGGGCATAATATATGGGGCAGCATATGGGGCATAATACATGGGGCAGCATATGAGGCATAATATATGGGGTAGCATATGGGGCATAATATATGGGGCATAATATATGGGGCAGCATATGGGGCATAATATATGGGGTAGCATATGGGGCATAATATATGGGGCATAATATATGGGGCAGCATATGGGGCATAATATATGGGGTAGCATATGGGGCATAATATATGGGGCAGCATATGGGGCTCCTGATTCAATATGGCTATTCAAAAACATTTAACCTACTTTAATTTTGCTTTTATTGGTATCTATTTTTATTTTTGAAATTTACCAGTAGCTGCCTCATTTTCCACCCTAGGCTTATACTCGAGTCAATAAGTTTTCCCAGTTTTTTGTGGCAAAATTAGGGGGGTCGGCTTATACTCGAGTATATACGGTAATATAAAGAGCAAAACTAGTGTTATTTGTCATGTACACACTGGACAGCTTATTCATAAAAGTTATCTGAAAGTACAGTTATCTTTTAAGCACACAGTTTAGAAGAATAAACCAAGGTGAACGTACTAAATCAGAGCTCTATCTAATTTGGCACGATCTAATATACTGAAAGGCCTGCTTAGGCCAAACCCATCAGTACCAAATATATTTTCTTTACATTGATAATATACTTTAAGATGTTTGCAAATTACACCATACATTTTGGCTTTGCTTCCCATTCCACAAAAATTAACAATTAAGCAAAATACAGAAAATAATTATTTTTTCGGTGTTTATGTTATCAGTAGCGGTAATTGTAAGTAGCCTACTTCATACATATTATATTAATACAATAAATGTAATAAAATCAAGGTGGAATTCAACCCTTTTTTTTCTTCCAGCCTGGCGATTGGTCTTGTTCATAAATATCCCTATTCATTGTCTTCTCTATTCTTATCAGCAGTCATGTCAGGGCCATCTCCCACAATAAAGCAGTTCTTATTTAACTCAAGCATAATAGAGGGGTTTTCACATTATGTCATTGTCATGTCCACCATACAACTGCACAAATGACACAGAAAATGAAGTAAATACCAGTTTGTAGAGGATGCTCATGTGACGCCCGTGGCTGTAGCGCAACAAAATGCCTGTTTGTGTAATGTAATTTATCTGTATTGTCAGCTATGGTGAAAGCTAAGTTCTCTGCTGTTATAATTGCATCCATACATTTTACCTGATCCCTTAGTGATCGACTGTGCACTTTTACATGGACCAGGATATGTGCGTGATCCCTCAGGGGGGAGAAGGTGCTTCTGAGAGGTTGTCCTGTGCAGAATAGTGAAGATGTAGGAATAGGTAGGAACATGGAGGTCCACAGGCAGAGAAGAGGAGTTTGTGACACAAAGGACTTCCAGGGTCCGTGCTTAACTGAAAGACTGCTTGGTTTTCATATAACGAGCAGGAGTGTGCTTTTGCCCAGGAGCTCAGCAGCACATAGAATCAGGGACTCTGGTGCAAGAGAAAGTGTTTTCCACAGGATTTAAGCTGCCTGCCGGAAGGGATCACGGATCCAGTAACTGTTTACCTTGGACCCCTGGGGATCCAAGGAATCATTTAGCAGAGGTATAACTAGCAGCGGGAAGGCTGCACTATGTCACAGAAGAGAAACTGAACTCTAGCCATGCAGGCCTGACAAAACCCTGTATGTGAACTTCAGTAAAAGGTACAACCTGATCATTACCCTGTCTAACACTGATTATTCTCTGCTGCACCTTTACTGCTCCAACTCCCCATGGAGCCTGCCCTAGTTGGGAAGGGGTCAATCATTTGGCACTGTCCATCACCATCTATCTCCCAGGGGTCTTCATCAGTGCCCGGCCATACCAGGCCGAACATCCCAACTGGCGTCACAAACCTTTTAATTATTTTTATTATTAACTCCACAATTAACAAAGACCGGTGCGCACCTCCGGTCGGACTCGACCAGCATTCGCACCGCTGTGACCCAGTCCTGTTACGGCAGCGGCCCGGCCGGGGTGGCACGCTCATGCAATGCCTACACATTCAACTTGCAACAGACAAGCAATAGGTTTATAGTACTTCTATGGCCATTAATCAGATGTATTTTTGCAACAGGGTACAATAAATCTGGATTATAGGCACCAGAAACGCGTCAGATTTTAATTCTTCCCCCAGATCTGTTTCTAATAGATTGCTAATAAAGCTCAAGATTTTTTTACCTGGATGAATGTGCCGACATTTTTCTCTTCTCTCGTCTCCAAGTCTGAACAACGTGCAATTGATCTGGAGCATCTATCTACCTAAGTGATGTTCCCCAGCTTTGGTGTTACTTTATATGTACACTGTGACACAGATTCAGCAAAGTGTTTTCTCCAGACTTCAGGTGTAAAACACTTTGAGAAGTTGTAAAGTTTTCGTGCAAACCGAAGTTTGGTGGAGGATTGTTGGGATGAGGCAATGCCCACCTGGCACATTTTTCAAATGTTACACCTTTTTTGTGGGCTAACTTAAAAGAGAAATGCACTCATATCCCTGACTAGAATAACATTTCTGGCAAGGCGCGCATCAGTGATACAATGAACCTATCTCTTAAAGGGATTGTGTCAGCTGTTTTTTGCTATTAATCTGAGAACACCATGATGGAAGGGCTGAGACACTGATTTCAGTGATGTGTCACGTATTAGGCTGTCTGCTGTAGTTTCAATACTATCAGTGTTTTATCAGCAGGGGATTATCACTGCCGGACTAGCTGCCCTGTGACTCCTGGTCCAGCCAAGTTCCCAACAACTGCTGCACCCAGTAAAGTAAGTGGTACATTGCTGAAATCAAGGTTTCTTTCTCCCTTTATGCTGCTCTCAGATGAGGTAAGAAAAACTTGGTGACAGATTCTCTTTAATGACTTATTCGCTTCTTTCTTCAATGCGTTCGTCATTAAAACGTGTACGAAATGAATCAGGGCATTTATGGCACGTGTATATCTAATCTGTGTCAGTTTTGTGGCATAAAAATAGTTTCAGTGTTTCATGAAAGCGTAGCTAAATATCTTGATCACTCAAACCACAAAGCAGAGGCGCTCAAATCCTGCATGAGCACATGGTTACAATATCTTCAAAATATTAGTTCTATGTTAAGTACTGAATAATATAGATGAGCAAATCAGTTTGAGGTGAATATATATTGCACCAAATTTTACAAAAAAATCTAATTTTTTTGCCATTCAATTTGCATGGATTAAGCAATATGGTGGCCAACATCTGTTTTGATTGATTATGAAGGCCTGGGCCGAGATTATATAAATAAAAGTTATTCCCACTCAGCCCTCACCTGTTTTGCCATGCAGCCCCTCTCCGGTTGTCCTGATGGGTACGGTCACTGGAGCAGTCTTCACTCGGTCATATTTGGTGTTTTTGGCATTTCCTGAATTGACTATGGCTTGGTATCATGAAGCTGCACGCTGCTCACCATGTAAAGTCATGGCTTAGTCAGTGCAGAAGATGACAAATGACCCGAAGATGCTGAAGATGCAGGTCCCCCGAAAGATGCAGAAAATGTCAGACACCAGAAGATACCGAAGAAGAGGCTGCGAAGACTGCACCTTTGACCAGACCAAAGAAGAAAACCTGACCTGAGCGTGGCTGTGTGACCGGACAATTCCTTTACGTATATGATTGCTTGCGAAGACTGCACCTTTGACCAGACCAAAGAAGACAACCTGACCAGAGCGTGGCTGTGTGACCGTAAAATTCCTTTACGCATACGATTGCTTGCGAAGACTGCACCATTGCCCAGACCAAAGAAGACAACCTGACCAGAGCGTGGCTGTGTGACCGGCCAATTCCTTTACGTATACGATTGCTTGCGAAGACTGCACCATTGACCAGACCAAAGAAGACAACCTGACCAAAGCGTGGCTGTGAGACCGAACAATTCCTTTACGTATATGATTGCTTGCGAAGACTGCATCATTGACCAGACAAAAGAAGACAACCTGACCAGAGCGTGGCTGTGTGACCGGACAATTCCTTTATGTATACCATTGCTTGCGAAGACTGCACCATTGACCAGACCAAAGAAGACAACCTAACCAGAGCGTGGCTGTGTGACCGGCCAATTCCTTTACGTATACGATTGCTTGTGAAGACTGCACCATTGATCAGACCAAAGAAGACAACCTAACCAGAGCGTGGCTGTGTGACCGGCCAATTCCTTTACGTATACGATTGCTTGCGAAGACTGCACCATTGACCAGACCAAAGAAGACAACCTGACCAGAGCGTGGCTGTGTGACCAGCCAATTCCTTTACGTATACGATTGCTTGCGAAGACTGCACCATTGACCAGACCAAAGAAGACAACCTAACCAGAGCGTGGCTGTGTGACCGGACAATTCCTTTACGTATACGATTGCTTGCGAAGACTGCACCATTGACCAGACCAAAGAAGACAACCTGACCAGAGCGTGGCTGTGTGACCGGACAATTCCTTTACGTATACGATTGCTTGCGAAGACTGCACCATTGACCAGACCAAAGAAGACAACCTGACCAGAGCATGGCTGTGTGACCGGACAATTCCTTTACGTATACGATTGCTTGCGAAGACTGCACCATT
Organism: Oophaga sylvatica; assembly: GCA_033576555.1. NCBI lineage: Eukaryota > Metazoa > Chordata > Amphibia > Anura > Dendrobatidae > Oophaga > Oophaga sylvatica. Next base: position 29,671,889 of record JARQOD010000004.1, read on the forward strand.
GACCAGACCAAAGAAGACAACCTGACCTGAGCGTGGCTGTGTGACCGGACAATTCCTTTATGTATACGATTGCTTGCGAAGACTGCATCATTGACCAGACCAAAGAAGACAACCTGACCAGAGCGTGGCTGTGTGACCGGACAATTCCTTTACGTATATGATTGCTTGCGAAGACTGCACCATTGACCAAACAAAAGAAGACAACCTGACCAGAGCGTGGCTATGTGACCGGACAATTCCTTTACGTATACGATTGCTTGCGAAGACTGCACCATTGACCAGACCAAAGAAGACAACCTGACCAGAGCGTGGCTGTGTGACCGGACAATTCCTTTACGTATACGATTGCTTATATACTTTTATTATTTACTTAACTGAATCCAAACTTTGCAAATTTGCTCACGACCACTGAGATTGTTATTTAAGGATTATTATGGCAGCATTACCCCTTATTAGTCTGCTTCCAAAAACATTTCAAGGAGAGCAATTGTTGCTATTCATGTCCTGGTTTGAGCTCATACGACCCTACTTTACTTTCTAAAATCTTCCAAATGATTTCGATTCTTCGTTGTCTTTGTCTCCTTTGACTGTACTTCCGCAAAAGTAAAACATAAACTCTTTGCTGCATAATTTACTAGAACTTTAGGATTATAAGCCAGCAGCATGATGCAGCCTTAGGGGGGCTAATTCCCACGTTACACAATAGCCCACCAGTCTCGTCTTCTTTCTGTACCTCCAGGGTTCTGTGTCTGCTTTTTAGTGCCTGCCAGCTGAGGCGTAAGGAAGAGCCTCCCATTTAAAAAACATTTTTTTAATGCTGACATTACCCAGCAGGGTGTGAGAAATGCTATCTGCTTCTGGAAACGAGTGCGTTTTTAACCCCTCATGAAAACAATCAGTCTCCACATGATGTGTAATTACTACAGGACTTTGCAACTTCATTTTTAGAAATGATGGACGTTGCAAAGAACATCTATCCCTATGTACAGGGACCAGCATGGGACTAGTTAATGAGGTATGTCTCGACCACGCACCACAATTGTGGGTTTCCAGGGCAATGGGGTACTCAGAGCCGAGCCCGTAGAAGTCTATGGGATTGTCACAGGTAGCGGTGGCTCGGTCTGTGGCCCTGGCGGTCAGGCGTATGTTGGGGGGTATATTTACAGGGGATATATATATACAGTTCGTGACGCCACCTGTAGTCTTCTGGTAATTTGTACCAGCGCTGCTGTAGATCTCTGAGGGGATGGTGAGGCAGCTAGATTCGGGTCCCCTACAGGTGGGACTCTTCCCTCAGGTCGATGGTTATGAAGGGGTAGTGCAGGAATGCAATCAAATAACACAGTCTCACACATCAGCGTCTTTCCATACCTTTACTTGTAAGATGGTAAGGCAGGTCCCAGGGAGGCTGATCCAAGGAGAATGTATTTCGAGATAGCAGCTGGACAAGTTAGGGGCCTCCTTTACTTTCAAATGATGATGAGTACAACCAGCATGAAGGTAGTTCCCTCTATAACTCCAGCTATTCCAAAGCTGTACTGCCCAGTCAGTTTTGTGGTCGGAGCCTTCCTGTGAGAGAGCTGAATTCCTATCTTGTCCTGCAGAGACTCAAGGTCCTCACTCCCCCTGACCCCAGTTACGTACCGACTATTTAGGGGCTGCTTGCGCGACCTAAGGTCCGATAAGCCTCTGGTTTTCTTACCACTAAGCTTGAAACTATAGTGATCCTTCGGTCCCCAGTGACCGGTAACAATGTGCAGGACTTCTCCAATCCAAAAGCACTTTTAAATATTCCTTCCACTGTGCCTTTCGCCTTGTCCGCACTTGTAGCATAAACACTCACACTTGCAAAGAGTCATATAATCACTCCCTTCTTTTCTTCCTTCAGAGTTAGTTGCCAGACTCTCAGTAATCTTCTAGGCAGGAGCACGTCTCTGAACCTTCACTGTCCTTGAGACAGGAGACTGAAGTATTTCTGTACTAAACTCTTCCTTCTTTATCAATGTCTTCAGTGAGGTACAGCTCTGACCAGGCTGAGGTGATCTATATCTCGCCCTTACTGGCCTCCACTTGCTGAACTGCTGATAGAACCAAGCTGGACTGCTTCCTCCCTCCAAGTCCCAGCTAGACTCCACACGTCTGCTCTGTCCGAAGACAGGAAAACTGACTACTAAATCACTCAACGAATCTACACTGACCACTCCCTACGAGTCACTACACTACCCTAAGGGTGTGTCTAGTGTATATTGAGTGAATGGGTATAGAGCATTAAACTGCTATCTCTCCACACATTCTCCAGGGTACTGCGTGTGCCTTCACACCAGGGCTACACATTCCCCCATGGTAAAAGACAGCACTCCCGGGCTGTAAAATACAAAGAGACAATTTTGTTTATGCATTAAACATCAACATTAAACATTAATTTCGTCCCATCCGGGAGGTAAGGATGTCTTGAACGTTGCAAACAAAACATTATATATAGAAATGTACAAATATTAAATAACATTTTCATATAAATAGACAATATGCTTGTGAAGGACCCGCACCAAACCTTCAACGTGGGTCCTGGGTGGGCTGCAGGACATCCGAATGCAGACCTCACTCAGTGCCACACCACACGGGTTTTGTATTCAGAGGTAGTTGTGGTGGTTTTATGTAAAACCAAGATAAGGCACAAGGTGCAACTATATACAGATAAGTTCGGGCTGGCACAGTCCTCAACCTCTGAGTCCATAATAAGAAAAAGACACATTATATCAAATCACATCACAATAAAGTGCAAAAACTTTTTTTTTTTTTTCTGATTACCCAGCCGGGCATTCTTCTTTTGGCAATATATATATACGTTATATACACATTTAACTTGTGCAAAACATTTTCACTTTTATAAAACTTATGTACATCTTCTTAGTTGCGGTAAACCCTGTCTGGGTCCTACCGTTCTTCACATTCTCTTGACTTCAATTACACTTTCCATCCCGGGGCTGGAACAATGCGATGGTCCCTAGATCCCATTACTAACAAGTCGTGCGCTGCTATTAGGGTCTGGGTCGCCACAGTTCTCGTGCGAACCTCTAGGGGCGCAACGGGTACTTTCTCCTTGCAAGACACCGATTGCGTTTCAATTTGCGTTACAGTTAGCGATATTGATCGTGTCATAGATTGCGATGGAGACTGGGTCGCAAGTTGCGATGTAGAAGAATAACGAGTTAGTGGAGAGTATACAGGTGTTGCTTCTATTTGCGAGATACCTGCAGGGGGCGATGCTGGGGCACGGCCGAATGCTGTTTGAGCTGGAGACGGGGACGCTGCGGTAGTGGTGACGTTACCAGCGTCGGGGACGGGGTCACGGACGATGGCGACGTTAAGGGCATACCATCCCTTCATTCCCCAGTGCCGTGTATATGTGACAATGTCTCCATTAACTAGGTCCCTCCCGGGATGACCTTGCGGTAGGTGGGATTCTACGTCACGTCTACTGACAAAGACCCCTGGGTAGAGGCCCGGTTCCCTGATGAAGCCCCAGCCCTTCCGGAGCTGGAACTCTGTCACACACCCCTGCCGCCGCGGTTCCCTCAGAGTACCTTTTTCTCTGCGGACACTTTCCTTGTCCGCGATCAGCTCTGCATGTTGCCGCTGTCGGTTCCTCTGCGCTTCCCGCTCTTCCTCCTGCTGGCGTTGTTGTTTCTCCTCACGACGCTGCCACTCACATTCCCACTGGGCGGTATAGGCGACGTCATCCAGGCGCGCCATCTCGTCCCAGTCCACGTCTGGTAATGACGGACAGGACCCCTCCGGTGTCGGGGATCGATCATCTGCTGCGGCCTCCTGGCCGGGCGGGCGTTCCGGAACTGGCGGTACCTCCTCAACCTCCTTCGCCTCCACCGCTTCACCGGTGGGATCAGGATTGGTACTTTCGGGGGCAGCCTCCGGTTGCTCCTTTGCCTTGGGCAGCAGAAGTTTTGGTAACTCCAGACGTAGGGAATCATCGAAGGGAGAGATCACCGCGTCCCACAGCCGCCGCTGCTCCAGGGTACGCCGGCGTCTCTCGATCTCCTCAAATCCAGGTTGTGGCAAAATCATCTTTTTCAGTCGTGCATTTTCTTCTTTTATTTCCAGCAATGCTTGCTGCAGGTGCAGGACCACGGATGACTCCGGATCTAGTGGCAGCTTGGCTGGGGCACGGGGCCTGCCTTCCTCCACTTCCCTGCTCGGCTGCACACGTCCTGCTTCCATGATGTTCCAGAGCGTTCTTTCATCTTCCTCCAGAGACGTCCGGTCTCTTCCGTGGAGGCGGGGTTTGCGTCTCCTCCTCTTTGCAGGAAAGGTGAAGAGGAGGCGGACCTCCTTTGCTGTAGGGCAGGATCGCATGTTGTAATAGCACTTTGAGAGGGCAGGCATTTTCTTCGCGCCACTGGGGGTACACGCCCACGAAGGTACGCCCACCTTCTTCTCCAGCGCCTGAGGGCGCGAATATGGCGACAAAGATGGCGATTTTTGGCGCCAAAAGTGCAAACAGTTCTTTTTCACAAAAACAATTCCATAGGCACACAGGGCTCGCAATTTTGCGAGTTTCGCATCCTGTTCGTGACGCCAATTTTGTCTCGACCACGCACCACAATTGTGGGTTTCCAGGGCAATGGGGTACTCAGAGCCGAGCCCGTAGAAGTCTATGGGATTGTCACAGGTAGCGGTGGCTCGGTCTGTGGCCCTGGCGGTCAGGCGTATGTTGGGGGGTATATTTACAGGGGATATATATATACAGTTCGTGACGCCACCTGTAGTCTTCTGGTAATTTGTACCAGCGCTGCTGTAGATCTCTGAGGGGATGGTGAGGCAGCTAGATGTCGGGTCCCCTACAGGTGGGACTCTTCCCTCAGGTCGATGGTTATGAAGGGGTAGTGCAGGAATGCAATCAAATAACACAGTCTCACACATCAGCGTCTTTCCATACCTTTACTTGTAAGATGGTAAGGCAGGTCCCAGGGAGGCTGATCCAAGGAGAATGTATTTCGAGATAGCAGCTGGACAAGTTAGGGGCCTCCTTTACTTTCAAATGATGATGAGTACAACCAGCATGAAGCGTAGTTCCCTCTATAACTCCAGCTATTCCAAAGCTGTACTGCCCAGTCAGTTTTGTGGTCGGAGCCTTCCTGTGAGAGAGCTGAATTCCTATCTTGTCCTGCAGAGACTCAAGGTCCTCACTCCCCCTGACCCCAGTTACGTACCGACTATTTAGGGGCTGCTTGCCGCGACCTAAGGTCCGATAAGCCTCTGGTTTTCTTACCACTAAGCTTGAAACTATAGTGATCCTTCGGTCCCCAGTGACCGGTAACAATGTGCAGGACTTCTCCAATCCAAAAGCACTTTTAAATATTCCTTCCACTGTGCCTTTCGCCTTGTCCGCGCTTGTAGCATAAACACTCACACTTGCAAAGAGTCATATAATCACTCCCTTCTTTTCTTCCTTCAGAGTTAGTTGCCAGACTCTCAGTAATCTTCTAGGCAGGAGCACGTCTCTGAACCTTCACTGTCCTTGAGACAGGAGACTGAAGTATTTCTGTACTAAACTCTTCCTTCTTTATCAATGTCTTCAGTGAGGTACAGCTCTGACCAGGCTGAGGTGATCTATATCTCGCCCTTACTGGCCTCCACTTGCTGAACTGCTGATAGAACCAAGCTGGACTGCTTCCTCCCTCCAAGTCCCAGCTAGACTCCACACGTCTGCTCTGTCCGAAGACAGGAAAACTGACTACTAAATCACTCAACGAATCTACACTGACCACTCCCTACGAGTCACTACACTACCCTAAGGGTGTGTCTAGTGTATATTGAGTGAATGGGTATAGAGCATTAAACTGCTATCTCTCCACACATTCTCCAGGGTACTGCGTGTGCCTTCACACCAGGGCTACACAGGTACATCATCAAACCATCTCGTTAATATATTTTACCTTTCTAACTTGACATTTTTAATAAAAATTCTTCTTCCCCCCAGGCTGTATTTTGTTTTTAAAAATCGAACAAACTGTTCTTTACTCACTCTCACCGGGTCCGATGCTGAGCAACTGCCCCGATGTCTGTTATTGTCTGCAATATGTTTCCTAGTATTCTTTCTATTCAAATGGACCTTGATGTCCTAGTTTCAGCACTCAACTTCCTGTCCCAGAAGCTCCACTTCCTTGGGTTCTGCATAGGAGAGAACGTTCAGTGTTTCAGTGACTGGCTCACTTCAATAGCTAAGCCACGACCCGGCTCAGTCACGGCTGATGCTGAGACATAAAAGATAGCTGCAGGAGCATAACAGATGGGGGGAGTAGGAATGGATGTGTGTATGACCCCACCTCCATTATGCCTCACCTTAATGTCAATATACACGTGCAAAATACTATTAGGTACAAATAAACACATGTATATACATTACACACACACATTGACACATTACACACATATAGAATGCACATTTACATAGGCTCACTTAGCCTCAAGCCATGACATTGCCACTATCATGTTTTACTGTAGGTGTTTGGTACCTTATATCATTACGTTTTCCAATTGGGCGATGTATATAGTGTTTGCCCATCACTACCAAACAGATTGAACTTGGATTCATCCGAGCACAACACCTTAGACCAATCTGACTCTTTCCATTGACTGTGTTCTTTGGCAAACTCAAGTCGGACCTTCCGGTTCACTGCAGAGATGAAAGGCTTTTTGACTGGAATTCATGCAATTCTGCTCTTAGCTGCAGCACCACAGTTTGGCACTCACTTTGACCCCATAATCTTTGTTCATTTCTTTCAAAATCTGTACAGCACTTTTATGAAAATCAGATATTGACTTTTTCTTAACCTCTTAGTGACAGAGCCAATTTTGTACTTAATGAGCAAGCCAATTTTTACAATTCTGACCACTGTCACTTTATGAGGTTATAGCTCTGGAACGCTTCAACGGATTTCACTGATTCTGAGAAAGTTTTTTGTGACATATTGTACTTCATGTTAGTGGTAAAATTTGTTTGATATGACTTGGTTTTATTTAATAAAAAATGGAAATTTGGCAAAAATTCACACAAAATAGTTATCGTATATACTCAAGTATAAGCCGACCCGAGTATATGCCGAGGCACCTAATTTTGCCACGGAAAACTGGGTAAGCTTATTGACTTGAGTATAAGCCGGTTATGCATTGTCCCCTAATCCCTGTCCTGGTATGCGTGTCTCCCCCAGTCCTGTCCTGGTATGTGGCTCCCTCGTCCTGTCCTGGTATGTGGCTCCCCTGTTTTGTCCTGGTGTGTGGCTCCCCCGTTTTGTCCTGTAAGTGTGGCTCCCTGTCCTGTCCTGGTATGTGGCTCCACCGTCCTGTCCTGGTATGTGGCTCCCCAGTTTTGTTTTGGTATGCGTGGCTCCCCCTGTTGCATGCATGGCTCCCCGGTCCTGCATGGCTCCCCCGGTCCCGCATGGCTCCCCTGTTCCCGCATGGCTCTGCTCCCCTGGTCCCACATGGTTCACATCCCCTCGTCCTACTCACCCTCTTCGCGCCGTCGCTGCATCTCCCTTGTCCCAGCGTGACAGCTCTTCTTGTGCTGAGCGGTCACATGGTACCGCTCATTAAGATAATGAATATGCGCACCACGCCTATGGGAGTGGAGAGCAGTGCATATTCATTACCTTAATGAGCGGTACCATGTGACCGCTCAGCACAGGAAGAGCTGCCGGCTCTGGGATGGAGATGCAGCGATGGCATGAGGAGGGTGAGTATGATGTCTTCTGGGGGCCGCCAGCTGCAGCTGTCACTGTGCCACAGCCGCCAGCTTCTGCCGCTACTCTGCTGCTACCTCTCCCCTGCCGGCTTTCTGGACAATGACTCCTGTATAAGCCGAGGGGGGGCATTTTCAGCACAAAAAAAGTGCTGAAAATTTCAGCGTATATACGGTAATAAATAACATTTCCCACATGTCATCTTTACATCAGCACAATTTTGGAAACATATTTTTTTTTGTAAGGACGTTATAAGGGTTAAAAGTTGACCAGCAATTTCTCATTTTTCCAACAAAATTTACAAAACAATTTTTTTTCAGGGACCACCTCATATTTGAAGTGAGTTTGGGGGTCAATACGACAGAAAATACCCAAAAGTGACACCATTCTAAAAACTGCACCCCTTAAGGTGCTCAAAACCACACTCAAGAAGTTTATTAACCCTTCAGGTGCTTCACGAGAACTAAAGCAATGAGTAAGGAAAAAATGAACATTTTACTTTTTTCACAAAAAATTTACTTTAGACCCAAACTTTTTTATTTTCACAAGGGTATCGGGACAAAATGGACCACAAAATTTGTGCAATTTCTCCTGAGTACACCGATACCCCGTATGGGGGGGAAAGCCACTGTTTGGGCGCATGGCAGGGCTCAGAAGGGAGGGAGCACCGTTTAACTTTTTGAACGTGAAATTGGCTGGTATCAATGGTGGATGCCATGTTGGGTTTGGAGACCCCCTGATGTACCTAAACAGTGGAACTCACCAAATTTAATTCCAACCCTAACACAGCCCTTACCCCAACCATAACCCTGACCACAACCCTAACCCCAATACACCCCTAACCCTAATCCCAACCCTAAATGTAATCCAAACCATAGCCAAAACCATAACACTAACCACAACCCTAAACCCAACACAACCCTAACCCCACCACCACAACCCTAACCCCAACACAACTCTAACCCCAACACAACCCAACTCCAACACAACCCTAACCCCAAAACAAACCTAACCACAATCCTAACCCCAACCCTAACAAAAGCCCCAACCCTAACCCAAGCCGAACCCTAACACTAATTCTAACCCCAACCCTAACCCCAACCCTAACCCTAGCTCTAACCCCAACCCTAACCCTAGCCCCAACCCTAACCATAATGGAAAAATATTTTTTTATTTTATGATTTTTACCTAACTAAGGGGGTAATAAAGAAGGGTTTGATTTACTATTTTTTTATTTTGATCAATGTGATAGGGGCTATCACAGTGATCAAAATTAACCAATAGGAAAAATCTCCTATTCTTGCCGAGTGCCGGCCGGGAAGATGATGTGCAGGGCCATGGGACGGAGTCAGAGGGTCTAGGAACATCGGAGGTACTGGGGGGCTTGAAGAACCTCATTTCTCTCTCCTCTGGTATACCAGATCATATCAGAGGAGAGAGAAATAAATGCACAATTTGACTTTTTTTTTGCGGTCGCCCTTATTTGTATAACGGTGATCACAGCACTGGGGATGGTAAAAACCAAGCCGAGTAATGTTATCTGGGTCTCAGCTACCCCGGTAGCCGAGACTCTGGAGATTTTCCGATGCTGGGGGCGCTATACCCTTATTTCTCAGCCCTGCTAAAATGCGGCGCTGAGGAATAAGTACCCCTAACTGCTGCCATTAAAAGGCGTATCGGCGATTGTTAAGGGGTTAATAATGTGATCAACTTTGGAGGAAGTTTTCTGTGGTCGTCCACTTCTAGGTTTGTCAGCTGTTCAATAACCTTTTTCTTTCTTTATTATATGTGACACTTGACTCTGAGAACAGTTGAATTCCATAGCTAGTGCTACCTCTATTTGGCTTTTGCCTGAGTTCACTCTCAGAATAATAAGCTTTCTGACTAGTGATAATAGATGTGAATATATGTGGGGATTTCCTAACAAACAGGCAATCCCCACATGTATTCAGGCCGTCAAGCAGCCACAAATCATGCAGCTATGCTGACAGAAACTAAATCTCCGAGCACGCCAAAATACTCGGAGATCACCCGAGCGTGCTCGGGAAAACTCCAACAACAAGCATACTCGCTCATTACTATTCCTGGTGATAAATTTGTTTTTGTTTTTGCCATGTTTTAACCGAAAAACACACAAACAAAAAAAATTACAAAATATGCAAAACATTTGGCCCAGCAAATGTTGAAAACTAACACATAACGGGATAAAACCATGTCAAACACAATTTTCATCCTTATGGCTGACAGCCATTTGCTTACTAAAATCACCAGGAAAATGGCAGCACAACAAGCAGACACAAGTAATCACACTTTTAAAAAAAATGCAAAACTTTTGGTCGTTACTGTATCTAGAGTTTCCTCCAAAGGTTCAGCACATCTTGACTGCCCTGCTTGTATGTACCACTTTTTCTTCTTACCTTGCTTACTCCACCTTTCTTCTGCCAACAAGTGACTATTTTGAGCTACGTGACCTGTGAATTCCTTTGCAACCAAAATCAAGCTTCTGGAGACATGGGAGAATGTTAAGCTCACAAGGTGAGGTGGATCCTCTAAGCCTTAAGTCCAGGTGAGCACACAGACCTCGGGCATTGATGCAGTGAGCAGGAAGGCACAAGGGCAGGGAGGAGTTGGCACACACAAGAAACTCCGGAGCTGCATGAAGGATGAAGTGGAACCTAGCAAGAATGGATGCAAGTTGAACACAAAACACAGAAAGCACAGGTAATGGAGCATACCGAAAATGGAACAATAGAGTCTCTCAACCCCAAAACACAGGTGTGTGCCTAAATGGGCCTTAAGTAGGTCTAGGGAGATGATGTCATTGATTCACTCCTGGCAATCTGCAAAATCCAATGCGGAGCACAACAGAGGGCAGCTTACCCAGGGGAATGAGAAGGAGCCTGGTTTACCTGGGACAGGTGTGTAACAGAGAATCTAAAAATAATAGTATCTAGTTTAGGTGTGAGGAAAACAAGCATCTGTGCGACCCCCAAACATCAGGATATCCTGTCTGTGTACTGATAATACATAAAAAACATGGCTGTTGAAGGACTGGTTCCGAGAATGGATCAATAGGTGCACTAGTCAACAAATTAGAGAAGATGGAAATTCTCTATCTGTTGTACTTTATAACAGTTGCAAAATGTTTAGCCACTTCTGTTTTTAGATGGAAGTCTCAATAGTCTCAGATGGGATGCCACCTTTGGGAGTTGTGTAATCCGATGACGTGGCCTTGGATCAAAAAGTGTTACGCACCTTTCATTAAAATGACCTTTTTCGTAAAAACCATGATCAATGTAATAATTGATATGAGAAAAAGACCAATTTAGATTTTTTTTACTAAAACTTTTTTTTTTCTAGTACGGCAATGAGCATTCTAGTTAAGTTCTGCGTAAACGACCAAATCATCTTAGCTGTCATAGGTGAATAGGAGAACACAGCCAGGCAACATGTTGAAGGTAATAGTTACACAATACCTGGTGCTCTTAGCTGTCACTTCAGATAGAAGATGCCATTTAATTTGGATGCTAAGAAATACTTTATTCTAAGTGTACAACATTGGTCACCTCCACATTATGACTATACTCTCTATGTAGCCTATTGTCAGGTATCACCACAATGAATCCAGAGTTAGGTGCAGACCTTGGAAATTGTTTCATTTCTAAGCCTATAACAATGCTTCTGTCATTATTATTAAGGCCAGATAGCTTATGAATAACTATATCTGTAAATATAGGTCAGTACAAAAGTTAGCAATGCTGGAAAGTTTGATTATCATCATTCACATTTACAATGGAATTTTTGACGGAATGTTCCGCGAGACAATACAACTCTTAATTCCAACCTTGAAAAGGTCATGGCATCTCACAATCTCTTTGTTAAGCTTTCAGGAATATTCGGAAGCTATTCACTTAATTAATCTGCCGCACAATGAGCTGCTTCAGATATTGAATTCATGTTGCTATACCGCATAAACCTAGGGGAAAAATGGAGGTCACAAAAGAAACCTGCGGATATTTCAGAATGCACCGTAGAATTTAAATTTTAGAGGAATATCTTTCGTTTTAAAATGTTGTTTTTTATTTTTTTATACTTTATTGAAAGTGTGAAATGTTTAGTTGTTCTCGTAAATGACTGTAAAGTGAGATTTTCTGTTTCCAATTCATAGAATGTGATTGAAAAGGCAAAAGGACTGAAAAAAACAGAGGACTAGGGATGAGCGAACCTGAACGGTACGTCCCATTACATGCTCCGGTTCGCCAGTCTATTAAAGCTCGTTGAAAGGCTGCATCGCAGACAATCAACAAGTTTTTAGACTCCGGGCACTTCCGGAGCCATCACAGCCATGCCAAGTATAGGGGAAGAAGTGCAGAACCCCAGAGACAAATCTCTGGTAACACCCAGTTGACCTTAATATAAATTATAACCTAAACTTTACAAGCTAAGATCTCTGCCACAGGGAGGAGAAATAAAAAATCAAAACTACGTGTTCCTGAGCTCTGCAGCCACAATCTCATGATGTGTTCAGTTTAGCTTGCTAAAACTGGCAAAGGCTCCTCTTTAAAGAAGACCTGTCCCCAGGTCAAAAGTGGCTAGTTTTTCTCTTATTTTATTCATGCTGCTCCCCTGAGTATTATATTTAGTCTTTTTTTCAAATCCACCATAGGGTTACATAGGACTTTGTCAGTATTGTTTGTGAATATACTATATTTTTTGTGCTATGTATGATAGGTATATATATATATATATATATATATATATACATACATATATACTGTATATACAGTACAGACCAAAAGTTTGGACACACCTTCTCATTCAAAGATTTTTCTGTATTTTCATGACTATGAAAATTGTACATTCACACTGAAGGCATCAAAACTATGAATTAACACATGTGGAATTATAAACTTAAAGAAAAAGTGTGAAACAACTGAAAATATGTCTTATATTCTAGGTTCTTCAAAGTAGCCACCTTTTGCTTTGATTACTGCTTTTGCACACTCTTGGCATTCTCTTGATGAGCTTCAAGAGGTAGTCACCGGAAATGGTTTTCACTTCACAGGTGTTCCCTGTCAGGTTTAATAAGTGGGATTTCTGGCCTTATAAATGGGGTTGGGACCATCAGTTGTGTTGTGCAGAAGTCTGGAGGATACACAGCTGATAGTCCTACTGAATAGACTGTTAGAATGTGTATTATGGCAAGAAAAAAGCAGCTAAGTAAAGAAATACGAGTGGCCATCATAACTTTAAGAAATGAAGGTCAGTCAGTCCGAAAAGTTGTGAAAACTTTGAAAGTGTCCTCAAGTGCAGTTGCAAAAACCATCAAGCGCTACAAAGAAACTGGCTCACTTGAGGACCGCCCCAGGAAAGGAAGACCAAGAGTCACCTCTGCTTCTGAGGATAAGTTTATCCGAGTCACCAGCCTCAGAAATCGCAGGTTTACAGCAGCTCAGATTAGAGACCAGGTCAATGCCACACAGAGTTCTAGCAGCAGACACATCTCTACAACAACTGTTAAGAGGAGACTTTGTGCAGCAGGCCTTCATGGTAAAATAGCTGCTAGGAAACCATTGCTAAGGCCAGGCAACAAGTAGAAGAGACTTGTTTGGGCTAAAGAACACAAGGAGTGGACATTAGACCAGTGGAAATCTGTGCTTTGGTCTGATGAGTCCAAATTTGAGATCTTTGGTCCCAACCCCATTTATAAGGCAAGAAATCACACTTATTAAACCTGACAGGGCACACCTGTGAAGTGAAAACCATTTCCGGTGATTACCTCTTGAAGCTCATCAAGAGAATGCCAAGAGTGTGCAAAGCAGTAATCAAAGCAAAAGATGGCTACTTTGAAGAACCTACAGTCATGGCCAAAAGTTTTGAGAATGACACAAATATTAATTTTTACAAAGTTTACTGCTTCACTTTTTCTAATGGCAATTTGCATATACTCCAGAATGTTATAAAGAGTGATCAGCTTAACAGCAATTACTTGCAAAGTCAATATTTGGCTAGAAAATGAACTTTATCCCCCAAAACACATTTCAACACCATTGCAGCCCTGCCTTAAAAGGACCAGCTAACCTCTTTTCAGTGATTGCTCCATTAACACAGGTGTGGGTGTTGATGAGGACATGGCTGGAGATCAATCTGTCATGATTAAGTAAGAATGACACCACTGGACACTTTAAAAGAAGGCTGGTGCTTGGCATCATTGTTTCTCTTCTGTTAACCATGGTTATCTCTAAAGAAACACGTGCAGTCATCATTGCAATGCACAAAAATGGCCTAACAGGGAAGAGTATCGCAGCTAGAAAGATTGCACCTCAGTCAACAATCTATCGCATCATCAAGAACTTCAAGGAGAGAGGTTCCATTGTTGCCAAAAAGGCTCCAGGGCGCCCAAGAAAGACCAGCAAGTGCCAGGACCGTCTCTTAAAAGTGTTTCAGCTGCGGGATTGGGCTACCAGCAGTGCAGAGCTTGCTCAGGAATGGCAGCAGGCAGGTGTGAGTGCATCTGCACGCACTGTGAGGCGGAGACTCTTGGAGCAAGGCCTGGACTCAAGGAGGGCAGCAAAGAAGCCACTTCTCTCCAGAAAAAACATCATGGACAGACTGATATTCTGCAAAAGTTACAGGCAGTGGACTGCTGAGGACTGGGGTAAAGTTATTATCTCTGATGAATCCCCTTTTCGATTGTTTGGGACATCAGGAAAACGCCTCATTCGGAGAAGACACTGTGAGCGCTACCACCAGTCTTGTCTCATGCCAACTGTTAAGCATCCTGAAACCATTCATGTGTGGGGTTGCTTCTCAGCCAAGGGAATCGGCTCTCTCACAGTCTTGCCTAAAAACACAGCCATGAATAAAGAATGGTACCAGAATGTCCTCCAAGAGCAACTTCTCCCAACCCTCCAAGAGCAGTTTGGCGATCAACAATGCCTTTTCCAGCATGATGGAGCACCTTGCCATAAAGCAAAGGTGATAACTAAATGGCTCATGGAACAAAACATAGAGATTTTGGGTCCATGGCCTGGAAACTCCCCAGATCTTAATCCCATTGAGAACTTGTGGTCAATCATCAAGAGACGGGTGGACAAACAAAAACCTAAAAATTCTGACAAAATGAAAGCATTGATTGTGCAAGAATGGACTGCTATCAGTCAGGATTTGGTCCAGAAGTTGATTGAGAGCATGCCAGGGAGAATTGCAGAGGTCCTGAAGAAGAAGGGTCAACACTGCAAATATTGACTTGCTGCATTAACTCATTCTAACTGTCAATATAAGCTTTTGTTACTCATATGTTTGCAATTATTATATTTCTGTCTGTGATAAAAACATCTGTCAAACACACATAAAAATCAGAGGGCAGCAGATCATGTGAAAATATAATATTTGTGTCATTCTCAAAACTTTTGGCCATGACTGTAGAATATAAGACATATTTTCAGTTGTTTCACACTTCTTTGTTAAGTATATAATTCCACATGTGTTAATTCATAGTTTTGTTGCCTTCAGTGTGAATGTACAATTTTCATAGTCATGAAAATACAGAAAAATCTTTGAATGAGAAGGTGTGTCCAAACTTTTGGTCTGTACTGTATATATATATATATATATATATATATATATATATATACTGCTCAAAAAAAATAAAGGGAACAGTTAAACAACAGAATATAACTCCAAGTAAAACTTGTCTGCTTAGGAAGCAACACTGATTGACAATCAATTTCACATGCTGTTGTGCAAATGGAATAGACAACAGATGGAAATTATTGGCAATTATCAAGACACACTCAATAATGGAGTGGTTCTGCAGGTGGGGACCACAGATCACATCTCAGTACCAATGCTTTCTGGCTGATGTTTTGGTCACTTTTGAATGTTGGTTGTGCTTTCACACTCGTGGTAGCATGAGACGGACTCCACAACCCACACAAGTGGCTCAGGTAGTGCAGCTCATCCAGGATGGCACATCAATGCGAGCTGTGGCAAGAAGGTTTGCTGTGTCTGTCAGCGTAGTGTCCAGAGGCTGGAGGTGCTACCAGGAGACAGACCAGCACACCAGGAGACGTGGCGGGGGCCGTAGGAGGGCAACAACCCAGCAGCAGGACCGCTACCTCCACCTTTGTGCAAGGAGGAACAGGAGGAGCACTGCGAGAGCCCTGCAAAATGACCTCCAGCAGACCACAAATTTGCTTGTGTGTGCACAAACGGTTAGAAACCGACACCATGAGGATGGTCTGAGTGCCTGACGTTCACAGATGGGGGTTGTGCTCACAGCTCAACACTGTGCAGGACGCTTTGCATTCGCCACAGAACACCAGGATTGGCAAATTCGCCACTGGCGCCCTGTGCTCTTCACAGATGAAAGAAGGTTCACATTGAGCACATGTGACAGACGTGACAGAGTCTGGAAACGCCATGGAGAGCGATCTGCTGCCTGCAACACCCTTCAGCATGACCGTTTGGCAGTGGGTCAGTAATGGTGTGGGGGGCATTTCTTTGGAGGGCCGCACAGTCCTCCATGTGCTCGCCATAGGTAGCCTGACTGCCATTAGGTACCGAGATGAGATCCTCAGACCCTTGTGAGACCATATGCTGGTGTGGTTGGCCTTGGGTCCCTCCTAATGCAGGACAATGCCAGACATCATGCGGCTGGAGTGTATCAGCAGTTCCTGCAGGAGGAAGGCATTGAAGCTATAGACTGGCCCGCCCGTTCCCCAGACCTGAATCCGATTGAGTACATCTGGGACATCTTGTTTCGCTCCATCCACCAATGTCACATTGCACCACTGACTGTCCAGGAGTTGGAGGATGCTTTAGTCCAGGTCTGGGAGGAGATCCCTCAGGAGAACATCCGCAACCTCATCAGGAACATGCCCAGGCGTTGTAGGGAGGTCATACAGGCACATGGATGCCACACGCACTACTGAGCATCATTTCCTTGTCTTGAGGCATTTCCACTGAAGTTCGATCTGCCTGTAATTTTATTTTCCACTTTGATTTTGAGTATCATTCCAAATCCAGACCTCCATGGGATATTAATTTTGATTTACACTGATCATTTTTATGTTTTATTGCTCTCAACACATTCCACTATATAATGAATAAAGATTTACAACTGGAATATTTCATCCAGTGATATCTAGGATGTGGGATTTTAGTGTTCTCTTTATTTTTTTGAGCAGCGTACATACATATATATATTTATATAAAAACATATATGTATAATATACTTGTCTGTATGTACAGTGCTCATCATAATTGAGTAATTGAAAAAGATTTTAATCAATTCCTCACTGAACAAAATTTTGATAAGACGGAGTCTCACATATGATTACACATACAGTCCACAGGGATGTTAAAGTTAAGCTAGATTTGTATAGATTTCTTACTAATTATTTTGGTGGAGAAATTTTATGATCGTGTGATATTTATCAAATAGAGTATTACAAGAATTTTAACATTGATATTTAGCTCAGATACGGTTTGCAGTGTGCAGTGAATTTGATAGAATCACTTATTTTGGACTGCTTATAACAAATTTGACTAATGCAAAGGACAGAAACATAAATCCACAGCAAAGAATGATAAAGGCCATTTACAACCCCATTCTTACACGTTTTGCACGTTTCCTTGCATACTTTCATTTCATTTAGACATTTGTACATTTTAAATGTTTCTGTGCAACAATAACACATGTAGTGAATGTGATTACACAGAAAAAGAAGATGAAAAATACTTTATAAACCAAATCCGGTAGTTTAGTGGTTAACTAACTTTACAAACTGAGGGTTTTTCCAGCTTAATACTTTGCTACATCAATAATCTAGATAGCTTTATATTAACTGTATATATAAAATCATGATTCTAAAGAGAAAACAGTTTTATGGTTATCTCTCTCTATTCATTGATCATATATCTATCTGTCTATAATCTAAATCTATAAAGTTGTCTGTTCTCTGATTCAGTTTAGAGCAATATCGTCCGTGAGGTCGTAAGCTCAGAGAAATATTTGGTTTTGTACATAATTACATTTTGATAGCAAAAAATATTCTCAAGAACCAAAAACCACAGACACATCGCACCTTCTGAGCGTGAGACATATTTTGCACAATATATTTTTAATACATTTTTAGAAAACCACATGTAAACCTTATGGCTTACAAGTACACGTAGTATTCTAGCAGTCTTCATCCTTATAGACTTATAGTGGTGCTTGGTTCTTTTAATTTTTGTATAGGTTCCATAATTTTGAGTGAAGAGGAAAATTGGAACCAGCTCACCACATCCTGAATTATGTAGTTCAGCATACATGGAATGACGTTCTGACCAAAACGTGAAGTATGGAGACAAGTTGAAAAAATTCCCAAAAGTGTCACCAGCAAAGCACCCCCACACCATCCACAATCACATCACCTCCTCCATGCTTCACGGTGGGAACAAGGCATGTAGAGTCCATCCGTTCACCTTTTCTGCGTGCAAAGCAGTAATCAAAGTAAAAGGTGGCTACTTTGAAGAACCTAGAATATAAGACATATTTTCAGTTGTTTCACACTTTTTGTAAAGTGTAATGTATAATTCCACATGTGTTAATTCATAGTTTTGATGCCTTCAGTGTGATTCTACAATTTTCATAGTCATGAAAATACAGAAGAATCTTTGAATGAGAAGGTGTGTCCAAACTTTTGGTCTGTACTGTATATTTTTAAAGATAATTTTGTTAAAACCACATGAAAAGCTTGTGGTTTACAAGTTGGAACCCTTACAGACTCAGTGGTGCTTGGTTCTTTTAATTATTCTTTATCTTTACCAAAAAGAGATAGGTGTAAAATTTGAGTTGGATTTGAACTTTTGCTGGCTTTTATGCACAATGTCACAATTCCATGGCTGTCTGGTATTGGTCACTGGACACTGGTGGGAATTTAGAGGAACTGTCCAGGCTTTGAACAGAAGTTTGCAGGACTGCATTCTGATGACTCGTGATAGCATGCAAGGCGCACACTGTCATGATTGACCAGTATTTCCTGTGAGAACAAGTGGTCACATGACTATACTTATCCTTTGTGATTTGCATACCTCTGGTCATGTGCTGGCTAAAATTGTTTGGCTTATCTCAACAGAAATGAATTGAGAGAAGCTGGATGAGACTAGCTGGCATGTGATCACAAGCATGAAAAATGCATACATGTGGTCACACGACCACCCACTTCCACTGGGGAATCATGACAGTATGCGCACTGCACGCTCTTGGATTCTGCAGTCTGCAGTCACATAGAACAACAACCCCTTTAATATAAGGAAAGTACTTACTTTGCTCACTGAAAAACAATCTAAAGTAGTCAGAAATTCCCAATAATACAAATCACATCTAACGTGGTTGTATTTTTTCTTTTACTATACAAAGTACTGTGAAGAATCATGGAAGGAAGTGTTCAATTTTCCGGTATCGCCACAATAGGAAAATGAAATATTACATAGAGTCCATCGACCAATGGGCTATTAGGCCTCTTTCACACATCTGTCTTTTTGTATCAGGCATGATCCGTCGAACACCTGAAGGGACGGATCCGACACTGAAATAAAAAAACTGATGCAACGGATCCGTTTTTTTGCTGGATCCGACCTGAACTTTTGAACCCGGAAAAAGAGGGTTTTGGATGTCCGGAGACACTGGAAAATGTAGTAGTAGTAGTAGTAGTAGTAGTCCCTGATTTCCAGAATCCGGATCAGACTTTTGACGGATTGCATAAAAGTCTGATCCGGTTCCATTGACTTCTATTGTTTCCGGCTGCCTGATACGCCGATTCAGGCACTATCAGGCGGCTCCGGTAAACAAAAAAAATGTTACATGCACCGTTTTGTCCGGCCGCCGGAATGTACATTTCCGCCGGATCCGGACAAAAACGGATACAACGCAATGACATCAAGCGCGATCCGGGCTAATGAAAGTCAATGGTAAAAAAAAACGCATCCGGTACCGGATCCGTTTTTTTAGCAACACGCCGGATCATGCCTGAAGTCAAAAAACGGATGTGTGAAAGAGGCCTTAGAGAGTTGGATCCTCCAGAGTAAGATATGTAGGTGCTGCTGAAAGTCCTGAGGGGGACTCAAGAAATTATTATTTTCTTTGAACTTTTTTTCTTTTTTTTCTATATGCCATTTGTTAAGGCACATACATATAAAAGGAAACCCATTTTGAAAAGCAGTTCCACAATATGGGCCCAGAAATACATCAATAGCCTATTTTCTGATCACCTAGTGATAATTCTGGTATTAATTATTAGACTCTGAGCCTAGTTGATCCAAAGTGTGTAACCAAAAAAATTACCTACACTGCAGTCCCTATATAGACCAGCAAGGATGATTCTGGCTGATCCTGGATCATAGTACAATTTTATTGATAAGCTTAAAATGGAGAGAACTTTTTACCCCTCCATGAAGTATATCTCCATTGATGATGGGATCAGGCAAAAGTCCCCTGTTTGTGCAGATTTTCCCAGGAAATTTGATTTATTATCAATTATTTGATTTATTTAGTAATTCTCCATGAATTTAATGCTTCTTATTATACCTCCTTACTATATATACTCTATATCCCTAGACCTCACCGCTCATCTCTTCGGTCCTTCCACTCTTCTCCATTGCCCGTCCAATCTTCATTGCATCTACAGATCCCCACTGCAAGAGCTGAAATCCCTTGGCCTCTCATGCTAGGCTGGGATTTCAGGCTATTATGAGGCCATGGAAGATTCTGTAGTAGCATGCTAGAGGTCATGACATGTGCCATGATCGTGCACACGCATGCGCGGAACTGTTCTGGTCCTCATCAGAGCCGGAGTACCCTGCTCAGTTTGAGAGATCTCAGCGTGAGTGGTGGGGATCTTAAAATACAACGAAGACCAGATGGGTGATGGTGATGGATGGTGAGGAGTGGAGGGTCCAGGGAGGTGAGCTATAATATGAGTCTGAGTTTTTTGCCATTTTTTAACCTTTTTCATTTTAGCGAATGCAGATTTTTGAAAAATTCAAGCAGAATTAAATTCCACTCGAATTTATTTGTCATCTCTAATATCCTATCTTTCTTCAAACTCTTCTTCAAAAAATACCTGTTGCTTTCAATAAATAGGGTATTTTTACCTGTGTAAATGCTGGTGTCCTGTTGAATCTGGTATTGTATATTTTTTGTTCCCTCACCCCTGTTCTCCTAAAATATAACTCCCTCTGCCCTTTAGGTAAATCTAGTCTCTTTAGCCAAGCAAGTGTGGTGCTCAAGATGACTCCCACAGAGAGTAGTCGGTTAAGAAGACTAAATTTACTGACAGGGAAGAGGGGACCTGTCTCAGGAATGGAAAGACACATTAAGACTCTATGCACACTGAGATTTTTCAGGTTTCAAGGAGTTTTTGGAGCAGTAACTTTGTGACAACTAACGATCCAAATCCTTCTCCAAAACTCAAATCTCCTCAAAAACTGTGAGTTTCTGTTCTGAAAACTCTGAATAAAAGAATTCGGCTGCACATAGTGGAACAAAAGAAAAACATATGATTCAGTAGAATAGAAACTATAACACCCGATGATAAACTCACTTACCGTATTCATGGCAAGTGGTCGGATCTCGTTAACCAACCTTTGTATTCTGTTTCAGTAGACAGTAACCCGATGTGACACGCTGGCTACAAATATCATATCCCGCGAGTATTAATATTATATCATATTTAGAACATTTAATTTTTTACTAATATATATACACATATATCTTGATTAAGAAGTGGCACCCTCCTGGAGCAAGAATTTCTCAATCAGCTACTTGAAAAAGGGTCAATTATTAGTTCTTAATGATAATTAACATTTAGAATCTCATGTGTGTTTGTGTGTTCTTTTGGATTCTGATTGAACCTGAAGAAGGCACTTTGTAATCAGACATGAGTACTCCCCAGTGTACCAAAGGCCAGGGGGACTCCTAGCTCATATCAGCGTGATTCTGTGTGACCTCAACATATTTTGATAAAGTTCAGTGATTATGAAAATTGTCTTCACCTGTCTTCTGTAACTTGACCTTGAAACACTGACAACTACTGAATTATTGGGCAAAAACAAGGAGATATTTTTTGAGCCACTTTTCTCCAGTTGTCCGGATCACTTAGGTCAATTGATGATGGTCAAGAGATGATATTAAGCTGGGAAATGTTTGGTACAGATTTAAAAAGTTTCCTCCAGATATTATATTTCTGATACATAGATGGACAATTTTTATACATATGTTGTGTCATAAAGGCCACACCTGGCCAAATGTCCTAACTGAAGCAAATGGACACCACTTTACAAGTCATGGTGAGAGCGTCACATTGTACTTGCTTTCAAATCTCTGAACAGCATCGTGTAGAGAGATAGAAGCTGAGCAGATGAGTATATAGGTTTGTGGAAAAATATTCAGTATAACTTGTATTTTATTAATTGAAATCCCTGGTGCTTGTACACGAGTCCAGTGGGCAGTCCTATTAATGATTGACAGCTATCTCTGCATGCACAATCACACAGGGAAGACTGTCAGTCACTGAGTAGGCCCGCCCGCTTGACTCACGTGCATACAAACACAAAGGATTTCAATGATAAAATGCCTACAGAGCTGATATCATTTTCAACATGTCAGGTTCCTTTTAAAGCGAATCTGTCACCAGGTTTTTTCTTTATAATCTGAGAGAAACATAATGTAGGAAGAGAGACCCTCACCACATGGATATATAATTTACTGAGTTGTGTTTTGCTGTTTCAATACAATCAGTGTTTTATCAGCAGGAGATTATCACTACAGGACAATGGACATTGTGACTCCTGGTCCAACCAATGTCCCCAGCACTGTTAGCAGCTCTCTGTCACTGTACATTGAACACAGAAAGCTGTGGAGTGGGCGGGTTATACACACCTCAAAAACTGAGATCTGCTAGATAGCAGCATAGAAAACTGTGATTCTAGCATAACTTCTGCACGCAGTAATTTAAGTGATACATCTCTGGAGCGTTTTTTTTTTGTTCTTCTATTTGCTAAAGATGAAAGCAGCTGTAAAGGGCTAGTTTCACTCTGAAGGTCCCAGCATGTTCAAGCATTACATGGACATTGGACAACTGTATTTATTCCAATGAGAAATACATAATAATTGATTCCCTGCAGTTTTAAGAGTGTGTGCTTTGGGTAAATGGACATCCCAGAGAAGGTACCCTTACGCGTAGCTCCACATTTTCACACAGGGCCCTGTAGGTTTGGATTTCTTTTTCCGTTAATAATAAAGACCTTCATTTAAAAACTGCATTTTCTGTTACTTGCGTTATCTTTGTCTAATAGTTACATTTGTTTGGTGATCTGAAACATTTAAGTGTGACAAACAAGCAAAAGAATAGGAAATCAGGAAGGAGGAAAACACATTTCACACAACTGCATATGCAGGTACCACCTCACAGACACTAATTTGTCAGGAAAACAGAGGCTTTCCACAATTGAAGGCCGCATTGGGTGGCAGGATCGACTCTCTTACCTACCGCAAACGTTTTTCATTACAGTAGTTCAAGCTACACGGTTTACACTCTGAACCTATGTATCATCCAGAAGTACCTTCTTAATCTTAAAATATGCTCAAACTCCAGGATCAACCTCTTAGCTCTTTTTTGCTCTTGTTGGACAATGCCAACTTCTCTACAGCCCCCAGACGTTCTTTGGCTTTTGCGGCCTATGCCCATAGTGTGTCCTTCTTCAGCACTGATGCTCTCTCCAGATCCTATAGCCACCACCCAAGCTCATCGTAAAGGGGTGACAGTGCACAGGACATGGTCTATGCCCTATTTTGTGAAGGTGCCAGCCTACCTTACTCTATGGGTTTATGGGCCATCTCCCTCTGAAGGCCATCTGTCCCTGTAGGTCATTTTTCCATTGTAGGCTATCTCTTCTCCAGGCCATGATTGGGGCATGAATTGTTGAGTTTTTATCTCACACCAAATAGACCCTCTGCTCTCCATCCAATAGGCAACTCTCTGGATCACCTAAGGTCATTTCTGTGTGAAAAAGTGGAAATTGGCATCCGATTCTTACTCTCCTGGCAAGTAAGTTCTTACATTTTGTGACCACCATCTATCAGTAATTTAAAAGGTATCCACGTGACGTAAATGCCTGATGGAAATACCTATTTAAAATGACAGCATGTCTCCTTCTGATTTCTTTTGGTTGTAGTGCGGAGACCTTGTGTCACCATCTTCATCAATGTCAGAATGGAGTCATACTGACATTAGTATCGCTAAGTAGCTTCTGGCTTTACGCTAGTAACTTCAAGTGATCACACCATAGAATGAAAGAATTTTACATACTTTTTCACATCTCTAATACATACGAAGAGGATTTATATCATTTTCATGAAGTAGTTCCCCTGCGATCAAATTCAGTGAAATTTTTTTCTCTCTCGTTGTGCGGTTGGTTGAATGTTTTGTTTCGATATATGAATAGAGCGAATATACTATAGCCTGAAATATTTTACGTCCGATAAGGAGAACTTGGAGGTTAAATGGCACATAAGGAGTAATCGTTAAATACGAATATCCATTAAACACCATTGATGCATGTATTGCCACACAATGTTATTCCCTGGGTGCCCTAGTTTAGACAAGCTGTGAACATTGTCCTTCTCCCATTCCAGCTACTGTGGTGAACTCGCTGTCAGCAGAGGGCAAGAAATCTGATCTCAAGTCATCAAGGCCGTTGCATTAAGCTTCAGTCAGAGATCCGCTGTTCGACATAATGATTCCGTAATTCCTCTTAGCCGTGATGAGTTTTGACAGCGTGTTTCAGAAGCTGATGCCTGGGTAACCAAACACCTTAGCTCTTGATCTGTTTGCCACTTAGGCCTAATGGACTCCTTTTGCATGAACACAGCAAAACTTGACTTCAATTAAAGGCAACATCAATATCTAGGCCCCTTAGAGGGGCAACCAGCTAGAGAAGAAAAGATATTTTAGAGAAGAAAAAAAAGAGAGGAGGGTGGAAAAGGAAATAACATTGTGTTCAAGGGAAAAAAGAATAATAGCAAAAACACAATGGAATTTCAAGAGACTGATTTTGAATAGTATTCCGATTCACGAGGCATAAAAATGTAATAATATCGAAAAGAGGAGAACTTGCAGGGAAGGACAATACAGAACGGAAACAGATTGGCTATGTCTATAATAGACATGAAACAATATATTCTACACATGTATAATATCTTTTGTGTTACACTTATAAACAAGACGTCAGCAGATGAAAATCAGCTCTGAAAGTATACTTATATATTTGATAATGCAACTTAACATTACAAGAGAAAAGAGACTATACAAAGTTTCCCACTTGGCTAGTATATGTGGATTAAAAGAAGTACTAGCAGAAGGAAGGTATTCTTAGATTAGGGTCGACTACGACTATATACCCCTTGTACGGCCAAGATAGATGTTGGAAAGGTTCAGGTGCTAAGGTTGAGCGTTGGAGGCTAGAAAAGAATTGGTATACCTATTCCAAATTTTAGAAAACTTGTGTATATAAATATCTTTTTTAAACAGTAAGAGAAGGGTTCACTCCTAAATCTCAATCTAAAATGGTAAGCACTATTTGAGACAACCAGTATCTAGCCACAAATTTCCGGACAATAACTATTGTCTCGGTCATAAATGTCTTATCTACAGTAAGTGAACTCTGTTCAGGGTCAATAAATAAAAGTCAGAAACTAGGATCTTTTGTAAAAAGGCATCACCAAACTGTAGTACAGGATTTTTTTCTATCTGTGACCAGATGTAGCTACTCTACAATCAGTTCCATAAAACATGAATGAAGGTCCACGAGCCCACGAGCAAAACTTTACTGGACGGTTCAAGTTCATCAGATTGTACCACAAAGTATTAGGCACAACACTTTTTAGTTCTTGTTTCCTTAAGGCCTCCTTCACACATCCGTTTTTATGTCCACATGCGGTAAATTTTTTAAGGACCGCAAATACGGATATGCGCACACCCATTGTATTAAATGGTAGTGGGCACCTCAGGCTTTTCACATGGACCGTGAAAACAATTTAAAAAACTCTGCCCCTTGCCGCTAGCGATGTCTGCTGGGAATTTTTTCAATATATTTGCCACAATGGCCTTCTGCTATAAGAGCATTTTAGTAGACCTCTCTACCTCAGGAAGGAGAGATGCAAGGTTCTGCGTGTAGCGTGGGTCTAGCAGTGTGAACAGCCAGTACTATTTTTTGGCCAAGATGAATGTAACGCGATGGACACGGGAAAGGCAGTGGTACATAAAGTCAGCCATATGTGCCAAGGTCCCTACAGCCAACACTTCCCTATCTCCACCATGATGACTACTCTTCATCTCTTCCTCCTTATTCCCCTCCCCAACCTATCCACATAGGAGAGATGGGACAAAACTTGTGTGGGTACTAGCCTCTGTTGCCAGTTCCTGTTCCTCCTCCTCAGCCTCCACCTCCTCATTGCTACCCAATCCACGCCGAGCAGATGAGATGAGGCAGGGCTGGGTAGTTTCTCCTTTTGTCATGTCTTCCTTAATCTCCATGCCAAGCTTCATGATTAATTGTTAGCAGCAACTGTTTAAGTAGGCACAGAAAAGGGATCATTATGCTGATTATGGCGTCATCATCACTATATTTGTGCAGTCCTCAAAGTCTTGGAGAACTGCACATACAGTCAGGGCCAGAAATATTTGGACAGTGACACAATTTTCGCGAGTTGGGCTCTGCATGCCACCACATTGGATTTGAAATGAAACCTCTACAACGGAATTCAAGTGCAGATTGTAACGTTTAATTTGAAGGGTTGAACAAAAATATGTGTTAGAAAATGTAGGAATTGTACACATTTCTTTACAAACACTCCACATTTTAGGAGGTCAAAAGTAATTGGACAAATAAACATAACCCAAACAAAATATTTTTATTTTCAAAATTTTGTGACGAATCCTTTGGAGGCAATCACTGCCTTAAGTCTGGAACCCATGGACATTACCAAACGCTGGGTTTCCTCCTTCTTAATGCTTTGCCAGGCCTTTACAGCCGCAGCCTTCAGGTCTTGCTTGTTTGTGGGTCTTTCCCTCTTAAGTCTGGATTTGAGCAAGTGAAATGCATGCTCAATTGGGTTAAGATCTGGTGATTGACTTGGCCATTGAAGAATGTTCCACTTTTTTGCACTCATGAAC
This sequence comes from Oophaga sylvatica, assembly GCA_033576555.1. Lineage (NCBI taxonomy): Eukaryota > Metazoa > Chordata > Amphibia > Anura > Dendrobatidae > Oophaga > Oophaga sylvatica. The sequence continues at coordinate 29,698,872 of JARQOD010000004.1, forward strand.
TCCTGTGTAGCTTTGGCTGTATGCTTGGGGTCATTATCCATCTGTACTATGAAGCGCCGTCCAATCAAGTTTGCAGCATTTGGCTGAATCTGGGCTGAAAGTATATCCCGGTACACTTCAGAATTCATCCGGCTACTCTTGTCTGCTGTTATGTCATCAATAAACACAAGTGACCCAGTGCCATTGAAAGCCATGCATGCCATGCCATCACGTTGCCTCCACCATGTTTTACAGAGGATGTGGTGTGCCTTGGATCATGTGCCGTTCCCTTTCTTCTCCAAACTTTTGGCTTCCCATCATTCTGGTACAGGTTGATCTTTGTCTCATCTGTCCATAGAATACTTTTCCAGAACTGAGCTGGCTTCTGGAGGTGTTTTTCAGCAAATTTAACTCTGGCCTGTCTATTTTTGGAATTGATGAATGGTTTGCATCTAGATGTGAACCCTTTGTATTTACTTTCATGGAGTCTTCTCTTTACTGTTGACTTAGAGACAGATACACCTACTTCACTGAGAGTGTTCTGGACTTCAGTTGATGTTGTGAACGGGTTCTTCTTCACCAAAGAAAGTATGCGGCGATCATCCACCACTGTTGTCTTCTGTGGGCTCCCAGGTCTTTTTGGATTGATGAGTTCACCAGTGCTTTCTTTCTTTCTCAGGATGTACCAAATTGTAGATTTTGCCACTTCTAATGTTGTAGCAATTTCTTGGATGGGTTTTTTTCTGTTCTTGCAGCTTAAGCATGGGTTACTATGGGACTCTGTGACCCAGCCTTAAAAAAACTATGAAAGCATCATTTCGACTCCTGCCCCTTTTTTGCTTTATTGGTATAGTTCATTCTGGGTATTATTATAATAGCTTGATATTTTTGTAATTACATTTGGCCCAAAAAGTTGAGAATGATAAACTGAAATTTACAAACTCCTTCATCCATTTTTAATGGTGGATTACCCAAATAAAAAGGAAAGTCTGAACTTAACGCATTACTTTGCAAATTCATTGTGTATGTCTAGAAAAATTTGAAAATTTGTACCCCAAAAACCAACGTTTCAACATCATGCACCTCTGTTAGGCGGCTGACCTGTTAACGCTTAGTGATTGCCTCCCTTATAAACTACAGCTGTGAGTGTGGATTGAGATGAGGACATCATGGCTGGAGCATCAATTCTGCATATTAAGTAAAAAAATGGCTCATCCCTAAATGAACATTTAATAACAGGCAGGTGTTGCTTGCCACATGCTTCCTCATTCTGTGAACCATGCGGTATCTCTAAAGTTACGCGTGCGGGTCCTCATGAAGGACACCCCAAAAAAGCCTCTAAACAGGGGGAAAGAGATCGCTTATTTGCTGTAGAAATGAAATGCCATCAGACAAATCAATAACTAAATTCCATCCACCAGCGATCTGCAAAGCAGAGGTTCACCGAGACTGCCCCCCCAATACAGGCTGACGGCGCCCCATGAAAGATGGCAAGCGCATGGCACCGTCCTCTGTTGTTTGCTCCCGCGGGTATTCTGGCTACCTAGCTCAAGCTTGTCCACGATGTTGGATCCGTCCGGGTGCGGGCATCTGGCCGCACTGTGATGGGGGCCTGGAGCAAGGCCCCGGCCTGCTCATGGAGGGCCCCCCAGTAAAAAAATTATTTTGCAGGAAAACTTCAAGGATCAGAATAAAACAAAAAGGATAACCGTCAGTAGGAGACAAATGATAAAAATTTTTTTTTATTCTAGGGAATCCTTTTCGATGCGGGATATCGGGGATCCGCCATTCGAGACGGTGGCGGGTAGCAATTTTGTCTCATGCAGCTGTTAGCAGATCCGCCATTCTGTGTCGGGGATTTGCTTCTCAGCCAGTGGATTCGCTCTGATCACAGGTCATGCCTAAATCCAGCTGCGGATCGCACTGATTAAAGAGTGTGCCAGGATTGCTCTCCGGGCGAATTTCCCGATCCGCGTGATTTTGGCTGAATCCATGCCTTTCCGCGATGGGGCATTTGCCTGAATCAAGGTGATTAAGCTGAATCCCCGGGAACCCTGATCCGATGATTTTGTGTCCGGTGGAAACTCCCCAGATCTTAATCCCATTGAGAACTTGTGGTCAATCACCAAGAGACGGGTGGACAAACAAAAACCTAAAATTCTGACAAAATGAAAGCCTTGATTGTGCAAGAATGGACTGCTATCAGTCAGGATTTGGTCCAGAAGTTGATTGAGAGCATGCCAGGGAGAATTGCAAAAGTCCTGAAGAAAAAGGGTCAACACTGCAAATATTGACTTGCTGCATTAACTCTTTCTAACTGTCAATATAAGCTTTTGTTACTCATATGTTTGCAATTATTATATTTCTGTCTGTGATAAAAACATCTGTCAAACACACATAAAAACCAGAGGGCAGCAGATCATGTGAAAATATAATATTTGTGTCATTCTCAAAACTTTTGGCCATGACTGTATTATTATTGTGAGATCCAACAGTAATGCTTTTGATTGTTTTTTTTCTGCTTTTCTTATTTTTCTACAGAAAATAACAATAATTATAATAGACGTTTTTCAAACATTTTTTTTTATTCAAGTGCACACATATAAACAACAACTGAAGAACAAAAAGCAGAGAAAATGTAGGTGGAGGAGCATAAAATGAAAATATGGCGCAGAATTCACCTTCTAAACATTTGGTGTTTCGCATTTTAGGCATTGCCTTTGATTTATGGCAGTACATTGCCCACACAAAGACTTACCACAAGTCTTACAATTGCCGACAGATCTATTTTTCTTGCACTTTTCTTTGATCTGGCAAAATTTTGTTTGAACCATCACTTCTGAGCATGTAGAAACTTGGGACGTGGAACCCTTTTCCCTATCTGTGACATAAGGACCACTCAACTCTCTCACAAGCGTTTGCAAAAATGCCTTGCGTGGCATTTTTTGGTGGGTTATCTCATTGAATATTATCCATGCATTTATACCGCAAAGTCTAAGGCATTTTCAAATGCATGAACAGGCCATCTCCTTGTGCATGTTCGTGTGGTATATTTTCGTGCCATCTGATCCACTACATCTACTCCATATTTTGTTTCATTGTAAAACTTTACCGTTTCTGGAGTTTTTTTAGCGGAATCAGACGCAACAACAACATCTGGATGGACGGAACTCAAAATGACAACATTTTTGTTGGGCTTTCCTTGATATACTGTAAGTGTAAAATTGTCTTCATTTCTAAACACTTTAGTGTTGTACAATTCCTCTTTCATGGATTTTATTTCTTTAGGCACTTCTCGCCTTATCTTGTTCAGTGTTCCCACGATGGTTGTTCCTTTGCTTTTTAGCTGTTTAGCTAATTTTACTGAAGTAAAATAATTATCGGTTGTAACATTGCGACCTTTTTTCAAAAACTTCATTACCACATGGTCAGCTAAACGGTCCTCAGCACGGCGTGTGTCATCTTTGCCTAGATAAGGGAAGCCATTTGCCAGTATTTGCTCTCCTTATCAACAGCTAGCCAATATTTGTGGCCATATTTATCTGGTTTGGAAGGCATGTACTGCGTGAATGGACACCTAGTTTTGCTTGGGAAAAGTTGCTCATCCACCGTTATGTATGGGCCAGGTTTGTAACACGCAATACAATTTTCAATAAACCTGTCCCACACAGTAGAAAATAGAGCAAACTTGTCGGTTTGCAGTCTCTCCGATCGAGTAGATTTCTCATCAAATCTGAGAAACCTCATAATTTCAACAAAGCGGTCCCTAGACATTGTCGCTTTGCAAAACGTTATTCCCCAGTCATTACACCAAATACTGCTAATCGAGTGACGGTTCGTGCCAGATATTCCACGAGCATAGAATATCGCAATGAATGCATCTAGCTCCTCATCAGATAGAGTAAACTGTAAATTATTGTTCCTGCATGCTTCTGCAAGCGTACAGTTCTTTATATGTGTCAATATATATGAATCAAAAAATAAACGCCATGCGCTCAAAGGACTATCGATAATGATATTTCTTCTGGCGTATCCTGTAGGGCCAGGTGCTTCTCGAAGAATATTTTGGCTGTCACGCCTACCAGGCAAGTGTTCTCCAATTTCAACAGGTTTCCATTGAATACCATCCGCTGAAACTAGTATTCCTTCAGATTCGCCTTCTCTGGTGTTTGTTGTTGCATTACCTTCGCCGCCATCGTTATCTGTTGTTCTTTCATTTCTGGGACGTTTTGCTGATTTTTTCTGTCCACGACCAGGAGTATGGTCACGAGGCAACATAACTGCATGAGCCCGATCCCCAGTTGATGTGCTTGGAATATCTGGAAAAAAGTTGATGAATATTTAGAATTTTTGTTTTGTAAGGGTCCGTGCACACTGGCTGGATTAGCGGCAGAATATCCGACCGGATATTCTCACCACAATCCGGCCCGTACCTGCCCGCTCAGGTACAGAGCGGAGTTTCATACCTGAACCTCCGCTCCGAACCCCGGGCTGGAGCCGCTGTCTGGGACGGAGCCGTGCTCGCGCGTAAGCAAGCGCTGCTCTGTCCCTGACAGCGGCTCCAGCCCGGGGTTCGGAGCGGAGCTTCAGGCATGAGCGGGCAGGTACGGCCTGTATTGCGGCAAGAATATCCAGATGGCTATTCAGCCAGAATTCTGCTAGTGTGCACAGGCCCTAACTCAGTGTGTGGAAGAACAAATAAATACACATAACTACTTACCTTCTGGATTTGTTCCTTCTGAGTCTTCAGATTCACTTGATATGTTCTGAGGAATGAAATCTTCATCACTGTCAGAATCAAATACATGTTCCTGCAATTCGAATTCCGATTCATCTCCGGTATGGATTGCAAAGTAGCCAGAATATCCTGAGGCTTTATCAAACGTCTTCTCTCCATATTCCTCACAAATTCCATAATTCTATATAGTTCCCTGCTGAAAAAATAGAAATGAAATGAAAACTAAAAGAAATAATAACTGTTCTGCCACCTTCAAAAGTAGGTGGGCTGAATCAGTTGACAGACAGCTAAACTATTTCATAACAATTCATACCTGTATGAGTCTTCAGAGCTCGTATGTCTGCGTCTGTTCTCTTTGTCTCTTCAGCTGAACTGAAAGTAAAGTTACTATCCAGAATACTGTCTCCTGCTAGGACCTTAGAAAAACACCACCCTTCATTAGCATAAGATAAGAGCCTAGAGTAAACAAGCTATTTTGTTCAGCATTACACAGTATACAAGCAGGTAAAACACAAGGAAAATGTGAAAAGTTGACATGTAAATTGAACTACATCTATATGAACATCAGGGTAAATAAGACAGAGTGAAAAAATATATGCACAAAACTTTATAGCAACATTTAGTGACAAAAGGACCTCAAAATATAGTAGGGAGTCAAAATGACTCCCTTCAGTAGTTCTTGGTAAATTTTGAAAAAAAACGCGCAAATTTTTCACCAAAATTATTTATTCTCACAAAATCTTTTTTCACATCATATTTGAGGAAAAGTCACCGAGTTTCAAGCCGGAATTCTGAAAAATGTAGTCACAGAAGAGAAATAAAAAACGAAAGGAGTCAAAATGACTCCATCAGTAGTTCTAGTGTTAAGGATGGCTTGTTTCACCTGCATGGAGAGCTCCTGTGACCACATGTTTCCTTCACAGCAAAACCTTCCAAATGCAAACACCACACCTCAAATCAACTCCGGCCCTTTCATCTGCTTAATTGAGAATGACATAACAAAGGGATTGCCCACACCTGTCCATGAAATAGCCTTGGAGTCATTTGTCCAATTACTTTTGGTCCCTTTAAAAACAGGGTGGCACATGTTAAGGAGCTGAAACTCCTAAACCCTTCATCCAATTTTAATGTGGATACCCTCAAATGAAAGCTGAAAGTCTGAACTTCAACTGCATCTGATTTGTTTTGTTTCAAATTCATTGTGGTAATGTCTAGAACCAAAATTAGATAAATGTTGTCTCTGTCCAAATATTTATGGACCTAACTGTATGTCAGACATCCATGCCCACTCTTCAGTTGTTATGTGCGGAGGCTGACCTGTATACCAGCGGGCATGTTGGAGCTGGTATTCCACAACTGGCCTCTGCTGCTTATAAAGCCTTGCCAGCATGTGCAGTGTGGAATTTCAGAGAGTGATGATGTCGCACACCAGTCAGTGAGCTGGCACTTGCATGCGTTGCTGCAATACTTCCAAAGTTAAACAAAGTGGGGCCTGGGCAAAAGTGTGGCCCTAAATGCTAACATATTGCACCATCACACAGAAACATTTCGGTTGAATTTAACCCCTTCCCGACCCATGACGCCTACGTCGGCGTCATGAAAACCTGTGCCATCCCGACCCATGACGCCGACGTAGGCGTCATGCTATAAATCATGTTACTGCGGGTCGGGGGTCCGGGGTCACTGAAAGGTCACCCGACCCGCAGTAACAGAACCCTTACTGCATCACCACAGGGGGGTTGGCTTAACCCCCACGTGGCCACGATCGCTCTGATTGGCTGTTAAAAGTGAAACTGCCAATCAGAGCGATTTGTAATATTTCACCAATGAAACTGGTGAAATATTACAATCCCGCCATGGCCGATGCTGCAATAGCATCTGCCATGGCTGGACACCGAGACCTGACCCCCCCACACCATGTCACGGCGGTGATCGGCCGCCGCCATCGAAAGATGGCAGCGATCGGTCACCGCCGTCGCTGTCTGCTCCCCTGCTCCTGCGATCACCCCCCCTTACCTTCCGATCCCCCCCCCTCACCTTCCGACGTCCCCTACTCACCTCTCCCGGTCCACCGATGTCCCTGGATCCGTCCCGGCGGCTGCCCGGGATTCTTCATGGGCGCCGCCATCTTGGAAAATGGCGGGGCATGCGCAGTGCGCCCGCCGGCCTGCGCATGCGCAGTGCGCCCTCCATTGTAAAAAAAATTATTTTGATCACTGTGATAAACTGTCACAGTGATCAAAATAAAAAAAAAGTAAATGAACCCCCCCCCCGTCATAGGTAGGGACAAATAATAAAAAATTTTTTTTTTATTTCCTAGCGGATTTTGCTGCGGATCCGCGGCAGATATCGCGGCGGATCCGCGGCGGATTTCGCGGCGGATCCGCGGCTGATTTTCCTGCTGATCCGCGGCTGATTTCGCTGAGGATCCGCGGCGGATATCGCTGCTGATCCGCGGCTGATTTCGCTGCTGATCCGCGGTGGATTTCGCTGCTGATCCGCGGCGGATTCGCTGCTGATCCGCTGCGGATCCGCAGCTGATTTCGCTGCTGATCCGCGGCGGATTTCGCTGCGGATCCGCGGCGGATTTCGCTGCGGATCCGCGGTGATTTCGCTGCGATCCGCGGCGATTTCGCTGCGATCCGCGGCGATTTCGCTGCGGATCCGCGGCGATTTCGCTGGATCCGCATACTGTATCCGGCTGATTTCGCTGCGATCCGCGGCGGATTTCGCTGCTGATCCGCGGCGGATTTCGCTGCTGATCCGCGAGGATTTCGCTGGGGATCCGCAGCTGATTTCGCTGCTGATCCGCGGCTGATTTCGCTGCGGATCCGCGACGTGATTTCGCTGTGGATCCGCGGCGGATTTCGCTGCGGATCCGCGGCTGATTTCGCTGCTGATCCGCGGCGGATTTCGCTGCGGATCCGCGGCGGATTTCGCTGCTGATCCGCAACTGATTTTGCTGCTGATTCGCTGCGGATCCGCGGCGGATTTCGCTGCTGATCCGCGGCGGATTTCGCTGCTGATCCGCGGAGGATTTCGCTGCGGATCCGCTACTGATTTCGCTGCGGATCCGTGACTGATTTTGCTGCGGATCCGCGACTGATTTCGCTGCGTCGCGGCGGATTTCGCTGCGGATTCGCGCTGATTTGCTGCGGATCCGCGGCTGATTTCGCTGCTGATCCGCGGCGGATTTCGCTGCGGATCCACGGCGGATTTCGCTGCTGATCCGACTGATTTTGCTGCTGATTCGCTGCGGATCCGCGGCGGATTTCGCTGCTGATTCGCGGCGGATTTCGCTGCTGATCGCGGGGATTTCGCTGCTGATTCCGCGTGATTTCGCTGCATGACTGATTTCTGCGGCGAGATTTCGCTGCTGATCCGCGGCGGATTTGCTGCTGATCCGCGGACTGATTTTCTGCTATTGCTGCGGATCCGCGGCGGATTTCGCCTCTGATCCATGGCGGATTCGCGCTGATTCGCGGCGGATTTCGCGCTGATCCGGCGGATTTCGCTGCTGATTCGCGGCGGATTTCGCTGCGGATCCGCGGCTGATTTCGCTGCGATCCTGACGGGGATTTCGCTGCGATCCGCGCTGATTTCGCTGTGATCCGCGGCGGATTTCGCTGCGGATTCGCTAGGGGGATTTCGCGCTGATCCCGGCGGATTTCGCTGCTAGATCCGGATCCTGATTTTGCTGCTGATTTCGCTGCGGATCCGCGACTGATTTCGCTGTGGATCCGCGGCGATTTCGCTGCGATTCGCAGCGGATTTCGCTGCGATCCGCGGCGGATTTTGCTGCTGATCCGTGACTGATTTTGCTGCTGATTCGCTGCAGATCCGCTACTGATTTCGCTGCGGATCCGCTACTGATTTCGCTGCGGATCCGCGACTGATTTTGCTGCTGATCCGCGGAGGATTTCGCTGCTGATCCGCGGCGGATTTCGCTGCTGATCCGCGGCTGATTTCGCTGCTGATCCGCGGCGGATTTTGCTGCTGATCTGCGGCGGATTTTGCTGCTGATCCGCGGCGGATTTTGTTGTTGATCCGCGACTGATTTTGCTGCGGATCCGCGGCTGATTATCTGCTGATTCATCTGCGCTAGCGATCGCGTTATGCTATACCGTTACCAGCCGGTCAATGCTACGTGTTGAACGGGCTGGTAAAACGCAATATGAACCCAGCCTTAGGGTTAGAACTAGGGTTAGGGTTAGCATTAGGGTTAAGGTTAGAATTACGGTTGGGGTTGGAATTTGAGTTAGGGTTGGAATTAGGGTTAGGGTTGTAATTAGGGTTAGGCTTGTGGTTAGGTTTATGGTTAGAGTTGGGATTAGGGTTAGGGGTGTGTTGGGGTTAGGGTTATGATTAGGGTTTGTATTAGGGTTAGGTGTGTGTAGGGGTTAGGGTTGGGTTAGGGGTGTGTTGGGGTTAGTGTTGGAGTTAGAATTGAGGGGTTTCCACTATTTAGGCACATCAGGGGTCTCCATACGTGACATGGCGCCACCATTGATTCCTGCAAATTTTGCGTTCAAAAAGTCAAACAGTGCTCCCCTTATTCCAAGCCCCTACGTATGCCCAAACAGTGGTTTATACCCACATATGAGGTATCAGCGTACTCGGGAAAAATTGCACAACAACTTTGGGGGTTCTAATTTCTCCTGTTAACATTGGGAAAAAAAATTGGGGACTAAAAATTATTTTTGTGGAAAAAAAATGATTTTATATTTTCACGGCTCTGCGTTATAAACTTCTGTGAAGGACTTGGAGATTCAAAGTGCTTATAACACATCTATAGGAGTTCCTTGGGGGATCTAGTTTCCAAAATGGGGTCACTTGTGGGGAGTTTCTACTGTTTAGGCACATCAGGGACTCTGCAAACGTAAGAATGACGCCGAAGACCATTCCATCAATGTGGGCATTTCAAAACGATCACTACTTCCCATCCAAGCCCGACGTGTGCCCAAACAGTAGTTTTCCCCACATATAGGATATCAGCATACTCAGGACAAATTGGACAACAACTTTGGGGTCCTAATTTCTCATGTTACCCATTGGGAAAATAAAAAATTGTAGGCTAAAAGAATCTTTGTGGAAAAAAATGATTTTTTTATTTTCATGCCGGCGTTATAAACTTCTGTGAAGCACCTTGGGGGTTCAAAGTGCTCACACATCTAGATAAGTTCTTTGGGGGTCTAGTTTCCAAAATGGGGTCACTTGTGGGGAGTTCTACTGTTTAGGCACATCAGGGACTCTGCAAAGTACATGAGCCGCAAACATTCCACATATTTCCATTCAAAAGCTCAATCCACTCCCTTCGAGCCCTGCCGTGCTGCCCAAACAGTGGTTTCCCACATATGAGGTATCTAGCGTACTCAGGAGAAATGGCCCAACAAATTTTAGGATCCAATTTATCTGTTCCATTGTGAAAATAAAAAATATGAGGCTAAAAAAATTTTTTGAAAAAAAAGTTATTTCTTATTTTACGGTCGCGTTTAAACTTTGTGAAGCACCTGGGGGTTCAAAGTGCTCACTATGCATCTAGATAAGTTCCTTAGGGGTCTAGTTTCCAAAATGGGGTCACTTGTGGGGGAGCTCCAATGTTTAGGCACACAGGGACTCTCCAAATGCGACATGGCAATCGCTAAATATTCCAGCATATTTTCCATTCAAAAAGTCAAATGGCGCTCCTTCCCTTCTGAGCCCTGCCGTGCGCCCAAACAGTGGTTTATGACCACGTATGAGGTATCTATGTACTCAGGAGAAATTGCCCAACAAATTTAGGATCCAATTTATACTGTTGCCCATGTGAAAATGAAAAAACTGAGGCTAAAAGAAAATTTTTGTGAAAAAAAAGTACTTTTTTTTTTACGGATAAATTTGTGAAGCACCTGGGGGTTCAAAGTGCTCACTATGCATCTAGATAAGTTCCTTAGGGGGTCTAGTTTCCAAAATGGGGTCACTTGTGGGGGAGCTTCAATGTTTAGGCACACAGGGACTCTCCAAATGCGACATGGCAACCGCTAAATATTCCAGCATATTTTCCATTCAAAAAGTCAAATGGCGCTCCTTCCCTTCTGAGCCCTGCCGTGCGCCCAAACAGTGGTTTATGACCACATATGAGGTATCTGTGTACTCAGGAGAAATTGCCCAACAAATTTTAGGATCCAATTTATACTGTTGCCCATGTGAAAATGAAAAAAACTGAGGCTAAAAAAAATTTTGTGAAAAAAAAGTACTTTCTTTTTTTTACAGATCAATTTGTGAAGCACCTTGGGGTTCAAAGTGATCACTATGCATCTAGATAAGTTCCTTAGGAGGTCTAGTTTCCAAAATGGGGTCACTTGTGGGGGAGCTCCAATGTTTAGGCACACAGGGACTCTCCAAATGTGACATGGCAACCGCTAATATTCCAGCATATTTTCTATTCAAAAAGTCAAATGGCGCTCCTTCCCTTCTGAGCCCTGCCGTGCGCCCATACAGTGGTTTATGACCACATATGAGGTATCTGTGTACTCAGGAGAAATTGCCAACAAATTTTAGGATCCATTTTATCCTGATGCCCATGTAAAAATGAAAAAATTGATGCTAAAAGAAAATTTTTGTTGGAAAAATTAAAATGTCCATTTTTTCCTTCCACGTTGCTTTAGTTCCTGTGAAGCACCTGAAGGGTTAATAATCTTCTTGAATGTAGTTTTGAGTAGCTTGAGGGGTGCAGTTTTTATAAAGGTGTCACTTTTGGGTATTTTCTGCCATATAGACCCCTCAAAGTGACTTCAAATGTGAGGTGGTCCCTAAAAAAAATGGTTTTGTAAATTTTGATGTAAAAAGGAGAAATCGCTGGTCAACTTTTAACCCTTATAACTTCCTAACAAAAAAAAATGTTGTTCCCAAAATTGTGCTGATGTAAAGTAGACATGTGGGAAATGTTATTTATTAACTATTTTGTGCCACATAACTCTCTGGTTTAACAGAATAAAAATTAAAAATTTGAAAATTACAAAATTTTCAGAATTTTCGCCAAATTTCCATTTTTTTCACAAATAAACGCAAAAATTATCGACCTTAATTTACCACTAACATGAAGCCCAATATGTCACGAAAAAACAGTCTCAGAATCGCTAGGATCCGTTGAAGCGTTCCTGAGTTATTACCTCATAAAGGGACACTGGTCAGAATTGCAAAAAATGGCAAGGTCTTTAAGGTCAAAATAGGCTGGGTCATGAAGGGGTTAAATGGCCTGAGTTCATGCAGTTAAATGAGCGACATAATAATATTGAAGTCATTCGATGCTTGTTTCCCAGTTTCTTTACACAGGATGACAAAGAATGATGGGGATAGAACGATCACTAATAGATCAATCTGTCCCCATACAGTATCAAGTTATCAGCAGCCTATCTGCAGTTTTCACCAGGCGATGTGCGGCTGAGAACAATGATTTTTGTTCTGGCAAAAACAATCCAATCATCCGATGAATAGGCAGCTCGTTAGTCCTCCACATAGTATAATGCTCCCCACAGTCCTCCATATAGTGTAATGCACCCCATAGTCCTTTATACAGTATAATGTACTCCTTATAGTCCTCAATAAACTATAATGCACCCAATAGTCCTCCATATGGTATAATGCACCTCCATAGTCCTTCATACAGTAGAATACACTCACCATAGTCATCCATAAACTAGGATGCACCCCATAGTCATCCATATAGTATAATGTACAACCAATTGTCCTCCATATAGTAAAATGTACACCCCATAGTCCACCATATTGTATAATGTGCCCCATAGTCCTCCATATAGTATAATGCACCTCATAGTCCTACTTATAGTATAATGCAGCACATAGTCCTCCATATAATATTATGCACTACTCATCATCCTCCATATACAATAATATAGTCCTCTATGGTGGCATAGTCCTTCAGTTCCATATAGTATAAATAGTATAATGCAGTTTCCATAGTCCTCCAGTACATATAGTATAATGCAGCTCCCATAGGCCTACAGGTCCATATAGTTCATATAGTATAATGCAGCCCCCATAGTCCTCCAGTTCCATATAGTACATAAAGTATAATGAAGCCCCTATAGTCATCCAGTTTTATATAGTACATATAGTATAATATAACCCCTTTAGTCCTGCAATACATATAGTATAATGCAGCCCCCCATAGTCCTCCAGTTCCATATAGTACATATAGTATAATGCTGCCCCCATAGTCCTCCATTTCCATAGTTCCATATAGTACATATAGTATAATGCTGCCCCATAGTCGTGCAGCTTCAAATAGTACATATAGTATAATGCAGCCCCCCATAGTCCTCAAGTTCCATATAGTACATATAATATAATGCTGCCCCATAGTCCTCCATTTCCATAGTTCCATATAGTACATATAGTATAATGCCGCCCCACAGATCTCCATTTCCATATAGTACAGATAGTATAATGCAGCCCCTATAGTCCTCCAGTACATATAGTATAATGCAGCCCCCATAGTCTTCCAGTATTATGGCCATCACGTCCTCACTGATTTAAAAAAAATAAATACTCACCTCTCCTCGTTGCCCCACTGCGCTGATCTCCACAGCGTGTCTCTTCAACAGCTCCATTGCACGATGAAGTGACGCCATCGTACTGACTGCACTGAGACGTCAGATGCAGAGGGGGAATGATTGGAGAGGGAGGGTTTTTTTAATTTTTGATTGCTGGGTTAGTAATGGGGTGTCTGATAGACATCTCTCCATTACTAACTCCAGGGCTTGATGACAGCTGTGATTTTGACAAATCACAGCTGACATCAACCCCAAACCTCATTATCGGGAAGAGCCGGGAAAAGCACCAGAATTGGTACATCTCATGTGCTGCACCAATTCTGGGGCAGCTGCAGGCTGGTATTTTTAGGCTGCGAAGGGCTCAATAACCATGGACCTTCTCAACCTGATAATATCAGCCAGCAGCTGTCTGCTTTACCTTGGCTGGTTATCAAAAAATAGGGGGGACCTCACGTGGTTTTCTTCATTTATTTACTTATTAGCTTAATACATGTACAGTAAACTACACATGAAAGGCACTACTTATACATCTCATGGATATCTATCTATTATCTATCTATCCCTCCCATAATTATCTATCTATAACTTTGCACATCTTTATCACCTAAACATCTGTCATTTCTATTCTGCATTCTATTCCAGTACGTAACACGCGGACAGCACACGGATGATGCACATGTACCACAAGTGTTTCAAATGGACACGCACCCCTGATCACACCGGTACTAGTTTTTCCAATACTGGTAAAATAATGACGTGACTGACTGACTCTGGGTCTGAACATACAGCATTACAAGCATACAGCTGTAAATTTAGGTCATAAAACTCACCGTCGAATTAGGAATTGTGGACATAAAGCTTCAAAAATACAGCTACGTTATGGATGATATCCCTTTGGGTATTCTCAAATTTAAAAGTTATCCTCTATCCAAGACATAACTTTCCGATTGCTAGGGATCTTACCACGGTGGCCCCCACTGATTCCAAAAAATCAGGAGTATAAAGAACCCCTGGCTGAATTAAGTGGAGGTTGACAATGTGCACTAACGCTCCCCTCATTCTAACAGGAGAAAAGCTGTGTAAAATATATGCATTTCTGACTTATTTTTACTTGCATTTTCTATGCATTTTTACCCATTCATTTGAATGGGTGAAAAATGCTGCAAAAATGCTGAAAGAATTGACACGTTGCTTATTTGAAAAACCGCTTTGAAGGTTCAAATGTACATAAAAATATAAGCAGTATGTGCACGAGATTTCAAAATCTCATTCACTTTGGTGAAACTGTAAAACGCTGCATTTTTTCTTTGGCAAAAACATGCAGAAAAGACAGAGGCCTTTACAGGAAATGAGAGTGGGCCTCAGCTTCTGCCGAAAAACGTAAGAGAAATGTGGATTTTCAGATCAGATAGGCAAGCCATAACACACTGAAAGGAAAAGAAGTCCCAGCACCTATAGTGCTGGTAGCATACTGAGAAAGAGAAAGGTTCCTTTCAAAAAGAGACAATTGGAAGCTACAGAGCAGGAAAATCAGGACAAATTAGACAGGTATTTGTACCTGAACTTTTAGCTGGCTGTGAGGGATGAAGGTAGTGACAATATGCTCTTTATATTTTATGTGAAAGGACAAATATGAAGAAGAAGAATTATCACCCATCGGCCATCTAAAATTGTTTATTTTTGCCTGAAATTTTCTTTAATATAATCTATTAACTACAATTTTCTTATTTTATGTCACCGGAGAATAAGAAAATGTATTCCTTAAAAATGCATTCTTTATTTCTCAGCTGTAGACGATGTACAGGAGAAATAAATTGTTTAAAAAAGGAGTCTAAAGTGAGTCTAAACACATTTGGCCTCATAGCTATTGAGAGGCAAGCAGTAAATGCAAATATTCCAGAACGAACGTAAAAGCAGACTTTGAATACAAAT